>HG993155.1:7303214-8517500 GCA_905231865.2 Boloria selene
ACTGCTAGACTGAATAATATGCCTATTGATGAGAACAACTGAAGAAAAGTGCCGAGAGAGCCACGGTGATCTTTCTGCAAAAAAAAAATATAATGTTATATACATATACACTACTAGTTACACATACATTTAGCATTAAAATTATTATAAAGTAGCACAACTGCCCCGCTTTGCTGGGCGTATCTTAAAATAAATTAAAAGGTTTTATAATTTTCTAATATAATAAAAGTAGCCTAAGTTACTCCTTATATCATTAGCTGCGAGAGAAAGTCCCATCAAAAATGGTCCAGCCGCTTCAGAGATTAGCCGGAACAAACAGACAGACAGACAGTATATACTTTCATATGCACTTAGTGAAAAGCTGTTAATTTGAATTTAAAAACAAACACTTCTATTTTATTTATATGTATAAATGTATTGAATTTCTTAAAAACAGGTTCTACAGTACCTAAAAAGTAGCAATTCTTACACTGGCTATCTCAGAGGCGTATATTGGAACTACGATCAGCAGGAAGCTATCAATAGCAATCATCACAGCTCTACACAATATAAACATCCACACTTCATTGGCGAATATTAGAAAAAGCGCCATTCCGAACTTCGGTATCGTCGCTAGTAAAATACAGTTTTTTCTTCCTACTGTATCTATGAACATTCCTCCAGGGATGCTAGCTGGAATTATTACAAGATCCATTTTGAGATGATTTGTATGACAGATGTTATATTTTTGTCGTAGCGACTGGCCCTTCACCCCTTTGTATACCCCACCCCTTATAATATTTATTCTGAAAGGAACGTTATGTTACCTAATACTCCTTAGAACATCAGCTATCTGGCAGTCAAAGTCCCGTCAAAATCTGTCCAGCATTTATTACTAATATCATTAATTTCATAAGAAATTGAAACGAAAGTTTGCAACCATTTGTGGTGTTGTATCAAACAATGAACTTTTTTTTTTTTTTTTTTTTTCTCTTTATTTAAAGGACTTGTTCACATAACAAAAAGCGAACATGTCGTCCTCGTAAGTTTTACACATGTGTACATAATAATAATACTTACTTAATAATGAGTAAATCGTCAAGAATACATACAAGAAGAATCTACCTGATTTATACAGCATATAGACTTTGAAAAAGACACTACATGACTATACTAAATACGTGAGATCTTGAATAGATCTAGCACGTAAGCCAGCCTTAACTAATTTATACAAAGCTTTGGCATAATTTGAACAAGGATCTGCTAGCATTATATTACAACTGCCAATTTGTTTCAACCCGCGATAATTGTCATGAACAAAGATAGTTTTCCTTACGTGTTCGTTCCGAGTACATTCCACCAAAATATGATACACATCTTCAATTTTTCCACATACAGTGCAATTCGGCGATTCAACTTTTTTCATCTTAAACGCGAAACAATTTAGTGGAATGTGCCCCGAACGTATTCTCAATCCAGTCACAATAGAATTTCTGTCTAATCTGCAGGACTCGAACCAAGGGGAAAAATACGGGTCAGATCTCAATGTTCTATACCAAATCCCTTTATTTGTCGATATATTTTGAAAATGTACGACCCACAACTTATTAACATATTTTTTAAATAAAACTGTAACATCATTAATAGATGGAAACACGCTAAGCGGTATACCCTTCGATGCCGCGACATTCGCCAACCTATCCGCACGTTCATTACCTGCCAAGCCCACATGAGATGGAATCCATTGCAATGTTACCCTTTTATTTACCGCTTCTAACATACAAATAGCTTTTAATACCTTATATGCTATCGGGGCTCCTCGAAAAGTCGAGGTGCACCGAGCAACGTGTTGGAGCGCACTTTTGGAGTCCGTGAAGATAACAAAATTTTTAAAATTATTAATACTGCTAATATATTCCAAAGCCTTAAGTAAAGCAAACAACTCAACATACATAATAGAAATTACTGATTCAATTTTGTATTCAATATTAACATGTGACTGAGCGTCATAAATAGCAGCCCCGATACCTTTCTTGCATTTAGACCCATCTGTGTAAATTTTGTAAAAGCTACTATATTTAATATTTACTATTTCTAAACTATTACTTTTTAAAATCGTAGCATCTACCAAACGTTTCGACTGTTTAATACTGTCTATAGAGCAAAATATCTTATTATCTAGATTAATATTTTGTACCCACGTGTCAAGACAGAACATCTCCAATTTTCTAGAAGATTGAAAAGGGTAACATTTCAATACATCATGGACTGAAGCCAAAACCGGTTTCTTTTTATTCGTCCAATAATTCGAGCTATTGCATTGTTCCGCCAACTGACCGATTACATCGATATTTCCATTGTTTTGCAACGCGCGACTCTTCAGCCAGTATTTTCCCCCCAAGTACATTCTGCGAATGTGAAGTGGTTGAAGGGCTAGCTCACTTTCCATTACGTGTATTGGGGTACTCTTAATGAATCCTCCAATCACACGCATACACTGATTTTGCACCTTATCTAGTTTAAAAAGATGGGATTTAGCACTCGTATCATATAAGAAACTTGCATAATCTAATCTGCTACGTATTACCGAAATATATAATCTTCTAACATGCTTAGGATGTACACCCCAGTCACTACCAGACAATATTTTCAAAATATTCAAATACCTTTGAGTCTTGTGTGTGATTTCATTTATATGCTTACCCCATTTTAAAGACCTGTCTAACCAAACGCCTAAGTATTTAACATTTTCTACCAACTGAATTTGAGTTCCTTTTAAGTTAATGTTTACATCTTGTCTATTAACCCCTTTCCTAAATAAACATATTTTAGTTTTTCGTTCAGATACTTCTAAGCCAAGGTCTTCAACCATTTCACAGAACTTATTTAGAGCTAACTGCAATTGGGCACGTCCCTCCTCTATATACTTATATGATCCATACAAAACGAAATCATCGGCGTATTGCGAAATATGTATGTCAACAATATTATGACAAATATCTTTAGTAAGTACGTTGAATAAGATTGGAGATAAAGGGTCTCCCTGTGCAAGCCCTCTATTTGTTGATCTAGTAAGGTTAGAAGAAACTGAGTAATATACACTTAAATTCCTAGAACTTAAAAACTCCCATAGGTAATCACAGATTTTTGACCCTACTCCAAGCCTATCCAGCGCATTCACCAACACTGTTATATCAACATTGTTATAAGCGCTGTTAATATCTACAAAACAGCCTAAAGTTATTAAGTTATTAGAAAACCCTGACTGAATTTGAGAAACTAATCTAGAAAGACTATCAAGGCATGAACGACCTCTTCTAAAACCTACAGTACTTTTGGATAAGCTATCATTAGATTCTAAGTACCATTCCAATCGATTTTTTAAAATAGAGTGAAAAATTTTACAGGGACATGATAAGAGGGTAATTGGTCTGACTTCGGAAATAGATTGCGCGGAGGAGGTAGCTTTTGGTATGGGTACTATTTTAGCTTGTCTCCATTGAAATGGTACCAATCCCAATGTTAAAAACATGTTGAAAATTCTCACTAATATGTGTTTTCCGTTCACTGGGAGGTGTTTCAACATTGAAAAGGATACAGAGTCATCACCTGGGGCCGTATCTTTGGATTTAATTGCACGATTAAGCTCTTGCATTGTAATGGAACTCTCTAAGATTACATTAACAGAACTAAATGTTGGCTTTCTTAAGGAAGCATAATCAGGTGTGAGACTATGTAATAAGCTGTTAGCTGTGTCCTCATCAATGTACGTCTTTGGTAATCGATATCCCTTAATCCATCTCATCCGGCGGAGCATGTCAACTGATGAAATAGCTTCATTAATAGTATTACAGAACTGTCTCCAAGCTTCACGCTTTGCTTTACGTATAACCCTCTGGGCAAAAGCGACTTTTACTTGAAGTATGTCCAAATTATCTGGCGTAGGATTCTTCCTAAACCTGGTCAACGCAAGTCTTCTTTCTGCAACTGCCCGTGATAAGTCTGCATTCCAGTACGATTTTGGTACAAATTTCCGTAAGTGCAAAGGAGCTGTACACGCTCTTACCATAGGGATGTGCTTATCTGCTGCCGAATTTAAAGCTTTCATAAATTGATTGTAAGCTTCCTGAGGGTCACTTGCTAAGATTAAAACAGAGAATATCGCGTGAAGTGTGCGTCTATATTCCTCCCAATTGGCTTTTTTGAAATTTCTCTTCTTATTATCCGCGACAGTCGAGTAGCAATCGTCGATGGAAAATTTAATAATAAGGTGATCACTTCCTAAAGATTCATTGAGAACCTTCCAACTGAAATTCAACGCAATGTCATTAGTTGCGAAAGTAATATCCGGGGAAGACTTCTGAAGATTGCCGTTGACCCATTTCAGCCGAGTTATAGAACCATCATTCAGTATAACATAATCTCTGTCAATAATCGTATCAAATAGCTGCGCTCCTCTTACATCTGTTTTATACGACCAATTGGAGTGGTGACTATTGAAATCACCAGCAATAATACTTTTACTATTATGTAAACTAAACACTGAGTCCCAATCATTGGCTACTGTATGCACAGACGACGAACAGTACACCGAAATAATAAATTCTAGGTTAGAACAGTTCAATAATTTGATTTCAGCTAGTTCAATTCCTGGATTCGCGCATTGAATCCGACGTACTTGAAACATTATTGAGTTATGAATAATAATGGCTACTCCTCCATATCCATCTTCACGATCTTGACGAATAACATGATAACCACTAATCCTAATGCTTCTGCTTGGATCAAGCCATGTTTCGCTCAAAATGGCAATATGAATTTTTTCCTGAGATAAAAACTGTTCAAACTCCACTATCTTCGGATGAATACTTTGACAGTTCCATTGTATGATATTAAGTTGCGTCGCCATTTTTAAATAGGTTTTTAAAAAAGGTCAACTCAGATACCCACTCCGTGATAAAATAAACCACCCAATCGTACACAACTTTTCCACACGCTTTTAATTTCTTCCCAAGTGTAATGTTTTTCATGAAAATAATCTCCTTAATCCTCAATAGTAGTCTCTGAATATCTATTTTCTCAAGCTCGTCCATGTTTTGATTCTCCTGTTCTTCTTCTTTTTCGGAATCTGACTGTATAATATTACTTTCATCTCCCACAAAAACATCTTTTCGCTTATCACATTTTTTCTTAGGCTTCTTAGAAATTCTATTATCTATCCCACTACTTATGTTAGTGCTTTGCTCTTTAGGTAACCTTGATGAAGTTCCCACCACCTCAGCATATGACGGACCATCGACTGACATACTAGGTATGGCGTTGCATAAAACTTCATTATTATAACTCACAATATTATCCATCTCGTGTTGCGGTGAAGGTGGAACATAAAGAGTAACAGCCATTTTATAGGTGCAGTTAAATTCGGCCATCAGCTCTCGGATTCTCCTTTCTTTCTGATATACAGGGCAAACCTTCGCCAGTGCCATGTGTTTGCCCTTGCAGTTCACACACTTAAAAATAGTTGTTTCACAGTTGTTATGCATTTGCCCACATTTGGGGCAGATGGTTTTTGTTTGAGAGCATTCCTTGTGATTGTGACCAAATTTCCAGCATTTTGAGCACTGAGACACAGGAAATATAAATGGGTGCACCTTTACTCTCGTGCCATATGTAAATATATAAGCAGGAAGGGAGGAACCTTTAAAACACACCCGTACACATTCACTTTCTTCAAAAGAGCCGCTATCAAAATTACGCCTTTTCAATCTTTTAACGCTTAAAATTGTTGTACTGCTACATAAGTCCCGTAAAATTTCATCTTCCCCTAGATCCAGATCGATATCCCTTATAACTCCATATGAAACGCCGACTTCAAAGGTTTTTTGACATTTATATTCTTTGTCAATAAAATATTTGCAGTTAATTAGCTCTTCCGCACTCTCATTTTTGTTAAATGTTATTAAAACTTTGTAAGCGTTAATATATTTTATTCTCGTTATATTTTTAATATTTTCGTTCTTCAATAAACGAGCTAACCCAATCTGCTTAGGTAGTTTTTCTTTCCTTGACACCATGCTAATTTCAATTTTCTCTTCAGGGATGGGGGTAGTACTATTATTATTGCTACTCCGCGCCAAAACTTTTCCTCGTCTCCCAACCTCAGCCCATACCTCTTCCGTATCTATGTCACGGCTTCTTTTATCTGCTCGATTGCTACAACTACCCGCTTCCAATTCTATAGAATTTTCTGTGTAATTCTCCATATTGTCCTCGAACACACTGCTCAAATCACTATTCTGAGATTCAACCATAGCCTGTTGCTAAACAGCGCATTGCAATTTATATTTAATACAAATAAATAGGTCGGAACGTATATTACAAAAACCGGTTACACAAACGACCTGCCACAGCAAGCGCGCGTGAGCCACTGACAATGAACTTTAAAGCGCTTCTTCTACGGTTATTGTAATTTATCAATTCGATATATCTAAATTATATTAATTTTGTTGTTGTGAATATTTTTTAGACAAGTAAAGAAATTTAACTTTCTCTATTTCCGAAAACCTAATAATAATGAAGTAAATTAATAATTTATGTTTATCCGACTTCAAAAAGGATGTTACATATTCGTTTATATTCATATCTTAAAATTATAAAAAGCTACCCTTTAATTAATTTTGACTGGTCGGTGTACCTTTTAAAGAAAAGTTCATTCATTACTTTCTTATATTCCAAATTATTATATCATCTAAAACTTACTGACTGTTGCTAATAAATAGCCAGACGAAACTATCCAGGAGCCCTCCTCCACTGTGATGGGTCTTGAAAGAGGCGTGTCGATGGGATTTTGTAATTTTACAAGTGATGGCGACGGCCACGCTATACTCATACCGCTAGTTAGAATAGCTAAATTAGCTGAAAGTAATGATAAAAAATAAATAAATATGTTGGGACATTATTACACACAGCGCCATCTAGTTCCGTAGTAACCTACGAGGCTTTTGTTATGGATAACTGACAGTTGATGCCACACACATTATAAATTTAAACACCCATGACTAGAATAACAGCACAACATATACAATGCTCAACTCATAATGCTCAACAAATGAATACCCCCAGCGAGACTAAAACCTTCGACCACTGGCACATTGAGTAGGGTACGCTACAAACAGAGCCAAACGTGACGTCTAATCATATAATTTATTTATTTATTTATTTGGATTACCAACAGAAATCAAAATAATTTTCATGATGGTAATTTACATAATAAATTATAAGTATAATTGTAAGTATTTCTTTTTATAGGTAGTCACAGCATGCATTATTAAACATTTATTAGATAATAATCCTAATCCTAATCCTAACTAATATTATAAATGCGAAAGTAACTCTGTCTGTCTGTCTGTCTGTCTGTCTGTTACGCTTTCACGACTAAACCGCTGAACCGAATTCGATGAAATTTGGTACACAGATAGAGAAGACCTTCAGAAAGGACATAGGCTACTTGTTATCCCTGTAATCCCACGGGAACGGCAACTACGTGGTGAAACCGCGGGGCGCAGCTAGTTAATTATATGTTTGTCTCATCTTATGAGGGTATTTTAGTTTAACAGCCTCAGTGATGATACCTCGATCGGGTGCAGTCCGCCGACCCTCGCTTTAGCAGCATGGTGGACTATGATTTTTCTCGTATTGATAAGTACCTATATACATTCTATCTTTCTATGGTTATTAAATATAAATTATTAGTTATGAACAATTCAAATTATTATTAAAACGTCATTTACGTATTTACAGACATTTTCATTAAAATGTGTGGTTCTTTACAGTAGTCTGACTTCACTCGTAGTTATATTGACTTCGACTTAAGACTTGGAAGTACCTACTACCTCTATTACAACATAAAATTAGTAATGTTTTATCTTTATTCTTTGATTGCAAAAGATTTGATATAACAATCTTTAGTAAATAATCGTTTTTGCTTTATCATTTTAATAACAGTCCCATTACAAAATGGTTTACAAACTAAGTTAATCCTTTTTTAGACTTCCGCGTATATTTGACATTTTTAATTACTGTAAATGAAACGATTTTTACAGATTTTGTCATAGTTTCATTTTATACTTTTACTTTAATCTATACTAATATTATAAAATTGAAGAGTTTGTTTGTTTGTTTGGTTGAACGCGCTAATCTCAGGAACTACTGGTCCAAATTGAAAAATTCTTTTTGTGTTGGATAGTCCGTTTATCGAGGTAAGCTATAGGCTATATTACACCATGCTTTAACCAATAGGAGCGGATCATCAATGAAAAATGTTGCAAAAACGGGAAGAACAGGCACTCAGAAAAAAAAATGGTTTCCGTTCTTTAGAACGCGTGCGAAGCCGCGGGAAATGCTAGTCTATACTAATAGACGAAGGAGATCACACAGCCAAGGGGTTGCTCAGTCCAGGGAAAAGGTATAAAATTTTCTGTGTCTACTGTCTGTGTCCACTCAGCTATTAGACAACTAAGATGTAATAACTAAGGACGCTTCTAAACCCTAACCTCAACAAAATAAACGCAAATTGGGGGCAAACTAAAAGTTAATCATAGAGTTAATTAGTCTAGAAAACTTTCAATACACAAAACGCTACTGATGAGAACAAGTAAGTTTATCATTCATGCTTCAAACAGTTTTTTTTTATTTTCTTTGATGATATTATACAGTATTTATAAAAACGCAATATTATATACTAGCCTTAGCCGCGTCATTGCTCGCGTTCTAAAGGCTGGAAAATATTTTTTTCCCGTTTATATAGGACAATATTTTTCTCCCGTTTTTGCAACATGTTTCATAGTCTATTCCTATTGGTCGTAGCGTGATGTAATATAGCCTATAGCCTTCCTCGATAAACGGACTATCTAAAACATAAAGTGTTCTTCAATACCAACCAGTAGTTCCTGAGATTAGCGCGTTCAATCAATCAAAAACCCTTCAGCTTTATTATATTAGTAAAGATTATATAAAATAACGAATAAAGTAATAAATTATCAGTTTATATAGTGTTAAATAGTTTTATTTGATCTCATTATTTAAAAATGACCATTTTTGTTTCTCACCTGTCACAACTAGGGTATACTGTCGAACTACCGGAGTAAATATCTTCATTTTATAAAGAATTGTCAAACAAATACTGTACAATGTATAAATTCTAAATTAAAACCTTTCACTAGCACGTTTTGTAGCCACGAGAAAATAGAATTATATAAAAACCTTCTTTGCTCTACATGAGTTTACTTATAAAATCTCTTAATTTTATCTCAGCAGATAGCAAAGTATGCGCTGTTTAGAGAATTAGGTAATAGATACTAATGGTTGGATTTACGCCTAGGAAAGGATATTTTAAACATTCTTTCTTATTTACGACCATAATTAATCACTACATATTATAAATGAATAATTAAAATAATTTAAATAAAATAGTTTCGTGGTAAGCTACAAAGGAAGCTTGTGTTACGGATACCAGATAGTTGATATTCTACATACTATATAAGTTTTTAAATACATACATATTATAAATATAAACACCTATGACTAGAGTACCAACATCCGAGTTTAACAAATGAATGCTCCCAGCGGGACTCAAACCCGTGACCGTTGGCGCAAGAAAGTAGGGTCACTACATACTACTTCAAACGTGTCGTCAAAAATTATAAAACAAAGTTCTCCGCCACCTCTGTCTTTCCGTTCGCAATAAAATCAAAATCTACTGCATCGATTTTCATGCTGTTTTCACCAATGATAGTGTGGTTCTCTAGGTAGTTCTTAGTATATAAACTAGCGAAACCCGCGGCTTCGCTCAGGTCGGTAAATCTAAAATAGTGAACTATAAATAATGTCATTCACTGAAAAAATGATTAAAACCGATCTAGTAGTTTTGATTTATTCATTACTGCTCATGGCCCGCACGCGTTAAATTTTTAAAAATAACAGTATTTCCCCACTATTTAATGGATGTTATTCACAGAGCAGATGAATATAGATAATATTTAATTTATACGTATAATACACTAGCGGAACCCGCGGCTTCGCTCGCGCTAGATCTAGGAATGAACCCGAACGAAGCGAGGGTGAGTGATTGCCAGACGCTTAATATTGTACTTGGTTGTTACTTCATTTATGATGGGATATTACCTATTACTTTTGTAATTATATTTTTACTCTACTTAAAAAGTTATCTGTAAAATTAATAGGCTTTTAGTAGGTAATTTCAAATATATGTAACGAGAATGTGTAAGAATGTCTTGTAAGTATACAAAACTATAAAAATATTTTTCATCTCGGAAGTCGGAACCTATTCTCCTTCGAAAAAGTTTTTGCTATTATAATTTCGAAAGGCGGTAAGTAGGAAAGTAAGGTAGGTAAGTATCAATAATTTTTTTTGTTTAAAAAATATTTCATATTGTTAAAATTCACTGTTTCTCTTTTGTATTATTACTTATTAGAATTACCCAACTGACTAATTTAACATTTTGGGCAATCTAGGATAGGTTTTTGTTCTAAACTCAGTCAATCAGTAGCAAAAAAACTATTTGAGTTATATGTATTAAATTTGGGATTCTAGTTAAACTAAGGTAATTTGAAAAAATGAACTTAATGAAAAAAATCATATTTACATACATATAAAATAAATTTTGATTTAATAATGGGTAAAAATGACTGTGATGGTCTGTGTAATATATAACTAGTATTAGGTAACTAGGCTTTACACGTTACCGCATGTCTTAATCTATGAACGAATAGACTCAGAACTGTACAAGCCTGAAGCTGAACTGTAAAACTTTTAATACATAAAAATAATAACAAAAATAGTTTTTAGTAATTTATTTATTTCGTCTATCCTCAATAATATATTGTTAAAACAAAAGGTAAGACGTAAAGTTATTAGATTATTATTATCTACAACCCATGTAAAGCCCATGCCTATGGCTCCATCAGTATTTGTAACGTATCGAATAATTGGACTTAAAATAAGACAAAACTAAATAAACGTCACTTCATTTAGGTCAATCTATACAAAAGTGAAAGTGCACTTACGGATGATGACAGTTACAGTTAGTACCTTTTTTGTCAAAAAGACCAGTTTCTGACCACAGTCGGGCAAAAAATATAGAATGTAGATAATGAAAGGCGTAAAGACTAAAGAGTATTTTATTATAAAAGTAAAGCCCGTAACATGAATCTAAATTTGATGCATCCGATCTCGTTTGGGGACAAATCCGGTGATTTTCACACGTCCGGACCAGATCCCATCCATCATCCTATCATATCATTTAAATTCACTGAATAATTATACATGTTATATTATATAATCACAGAATAACTAAAACATCAAACATCGAATGTCTATAACTTATCATGTCATACATTATCTTTGCTATTAGCATCAATAACTTTTGAGTCAACTTTTTCACCTAGTGCTATTTGAATCTCGCTAAACGATTTACCCTTTGTTTCCGGCAAGAAAATGGCGATTAATATGAAAAGTAAAACAGTCACTAAGCCGAAGAACCAGTAAGTAGCCGCCGGACCCAATGCTGAGGTCATGAATGCGAAATATTTAGTTGTCAAGAATATTAATATTGTAGCAGATGTAAGACTGGTGGAGACTCCCACTGCTCTTGATGGTCCTTCGAATAATTCAGATGTAACTATCCACAGGAGTGAGCCGATTCCTGTGAAAAAAATCAATGTTAGTAAATATCTAGATATGTATTATGTGACGACACGTTTGGCGCAGCTGGTAGTAACCCTACTTTCTGCGCCAGCGGTCGCGGGTTCGAGTCCCGCTGGGTGCATTCATTTGTTGAGCACGAATGTTTGGACTCCAGTCATGGGTGGTTATATTTATAATATGTATGTATTTAAACTTATATATGTAGTACCTATATCAATTATCTGGTGCCCGTAACACAAGCTTCTTTCGTAGCTTACCACGGAACTAGATGGCGCTGTGTTATAATGTTCCAACAATGTATGTATGTAAATATTATAGGTAGGTACTTAAGTATGATGCCTTATCACACTAGACATTCAGTCTCTTTTTAGCCTCCATTCAATACGAGGGGGATCAGGCTATAGTCCACGATAATAGCCAAGTGCGTGTTGGCGGACTCCTTTTGAAAATTTACTAAGTTCTCTCAGACATGTAGGTTTTTTAAGACAAGTAATCATATTTGAAATAATTCGTACTTGAAAATATCAGAGATGCGAGGCGCAGAATTTGAACACGCTTCGCTCGTTTTCTCAAGAGATCGGGTTACCAATGCCATGATTGCTGATAATATTATAGTAATATATATACAGCTGTAGATTTTGTTTGTTTTTACCTTCTTTTATGCGTTAATCTCAAGCGAAATTTATAAAATAAGGAGTTCTCAAAAGTTAAACGGTGAAGGTGAAGCCGAGAGATCAAGAAAGAAATATTTCTTAACAATCGAAGAAGATACAGAAGTACGCCAACAAAAGTTATTAATATAATAATAACCTACCATTAATGAAAAAAGTATGTAGATTGTACGTGATCAATTATATAAGAACGTGACATTTGTGTATAAAATTTTGCTAAGCTTGTATTGTCCATATTTACACGTAATATATTTTTCAATGTAAATATCAATTATTCAAACTGTTATTATTATTATTACATAATAAATATGTATATATACATAATATGTATAAGCATTATATAACTTATATTAATGATATATACTTCTCATCAAAAAAATCGAAACGCCGTGCTAGTTTATATTTTGTAAGGATTATCAGTTCTTTTTATTATTTACCAATAAATATCAAATGTCGCTTAATAGTGATACGAGGAGTGACTGATATGAGGTTTTCAAATTCTAATAGTCCGGGAGGTAGTGTCAAATTTTTACGGTGATTTTGGCATGGACTCTATGAACTTATTTTGATAGTTAGTACTTGTATGAGAACTAAAATATATGTCAGCTGGCGCGACTCCGGGGCTTTTGGGCTAGAGAAAATGTTTGAACCTTGATTAAAAAAAATATTCTTGGACTGTTTTGGCAATGATGAAAAAATATAAATAATTTAGTTTATGAATTGTAGATCTTAAAAAAAAGTGTCAGCTGTATCATGTACGAGACATAATATGTTAGCTGATCATGTGAACATGTCAAAAGATAAAAAAAATTGTAGCATTTTGGCAACGCTGAAAATTGTATATATTAAAGATTATAATTCAATAATCATAATAATTTATGTCAGCTGGAATTTTAACGAGGCACAACCTGTTAGCTTGACTTTCAAAGTTTGGTTATGAAGTATAATATCAGATCGGATCAGCAGTTAGAACGCCATTTATTATTATAAAGATTATTATGTTTATTTCCTTTATTACTCGTAGACACTAAATCTGTCAAACTACCGCACTCTAAGTATTAGAAGTCGCCTGAGGCTATAATTAAGTTCTTACCAACACTATAGCAAAATACGATGAGGATCAATGACACGATCGGCAAGTAGTTCATAAAACCAGTTATCTCGTAGCCCTCACTTCCACTTATGTGGAAAAACGTTCCAAGCCCCATCTAGACAGACATAAAAATTAATAATTAAGACTGGATTTTAACTCTCAAAGTTTCATAAGTTACATTTTAAGCGATATTCCTAGTTTACTCGTTGCAGAAAGAACCGATAATTTGAATCGTCACATTTTGCGTCATAAAAAAATTAAAATAAATATCAGTATGTAGAGTGCTGAGCTCTGTGAGGACTGCCACCGGCCCGGAAGACTGTTCTGCTTAGAAGAGCCGGCAAGAGACTCAACAGTTGCTCTTTTAAAATATTGCATTATAAGATTGCAATTTCAGTAATTTAAACTAATTTTAAAAATTATAACTAATATTCGCTCAGTGTTTCAGATGTCAGAACATTGAACAACTATTTAGTTTGTATTATATGTGTAAAAACTAACTAGAACCAAACTTTTTATTGACAACGAACGATTGAAAACAAGATAATTTAATTCAAACATGCACATTTTTCACGATATATTTCTGTGAAAACTGTTTATCTGATGATTATACAAAATATACTTACCATCCCCAGAAAGAATCCAACTAGAGTCGTCAACATGATAGTCCTTCTTCCAAATTTATTCATAATAAGCGTTGCACACACGCTTGCTATTAACTGAATAACACCTATAATAACTGACGCTATTTCTGAGGGTACACTGGTCTTCGTAGACTCCAAAATAGTTTGCAAATAATAATTAATTGCATTTGAGCCGATCAATTGACTCCCAGTACCTAATAATAAACCTAGACTGAAAGCTTTTAAGAACGTCTTATTTCTAAACAAAGCCGCTTTATCTAGCTTCTTCTCTGTTTTTTCACTAGATGCTATGTATTCTTCTAACTCTTCCTTTGCAAGTGCTTGTGAACCTCTTATTACTGTTAACAATTTTAACGCTCTTTCTGTGTCACCTGGAATATTAAAATGCAAACACTTAAAAATTCTTAGTTGAAACAGTACTTATGTGCTTTTTGCAAAATCTTATTGTAATAGTCATTATTATTAACACAGAAGCCTTTTCTATGGTTCTTAGAAGTTTCGTCTGTTTGTCTATATGTCTGTCTGTTAACACATCACGAGAAAATCCCTGAATAGATTTTAATGAAATTGGGTATGATGTTAGCTGATTATTCGGATCAATATGTAGTATACTTTTTTACTGCGCGAAAACTTCTGATGTCTGAGAAATCTTTATTAAGCATTGAAACGTGATCATAAAATAAATGCCATAGTAGATAATATATTTTTGTATGCCCCGTGTGTGACTTAAGATAAGATTTAGCTCAAGCGAAACCGCGGGTTTTGCTTGTTATACATATACCTTCCTCTTGAATCACTCTATCTATTAAAAAAACCGCATTAAAATCCGTTGCGTAGTTTTAAAGATCTACATACATAGTGACAGACAGACAGCAGGACTTTGTTTTATACTATGTTGTTATAGACCTTAATGAAAATGTAGCTTTAAATTCATAAAAATAGTACCTTTTGAATATATATGAAAGGGCGTGTCCGGCAAGAATAGCAGGGGCACAGTAAGAGCGGCAATGATGACTGCAAGAACAATACTAAAGGTGTTGTAGGAGAGGAACGGTCCGACAGACAGCGTGAATACAACGCCTAGAGATGAAAAAAATTGTAGTAATGTGCCTAAAGCGCCGCGATGCTCTTTCTGCAAAAAATATACAATATATGTCAAGTAAAACATAAAAATATTGAGTTGAGCTGTGTAATCTGCTTCGGCAGACCTGCCGGGCCGTTGGGCTGCAAGCGATCCTTTGACGCTTTTTGTGGGTAGTACTAGCTAGCCGGTGAGTCCCACATAAACACCAGTTTTCTACAGGCAGTATGCGTAAATGTTTTTCCCAGCATTAAAAAAGCAATGTATAACATATTATTATTGTGTAGATTACTTGAGCAAAACTGCATTGAATAGTGTCATAGCGATTATTATTATCTGAAGAGTTTGTTTGTTTGTTTGGTTGAACGCGCTAATCGCAGGAACTACTGGTTCGATTTGAAAAATTATTTTTGTGTTCGATAGTCCGTTTATCAAGGAAGGCTATAGGCTATATTACATTAAGCTATGACCAATGTTGCAAAAACGGGAAGGACGGGCGTTAGTTCTGCGAATGCTGCGGTACCATACCGCGCAACTCTTTCTCTAAACTCGGTCTTTAGAATGCAAGCGAAGCCACGGGAAATGCTAGTAAAATAATATGATGAAATCATATTATTTTACTAGCATTATCGTCGATACGAAAAAACAACTATTAAAAACTGATAATCATAATACATTTAATTGATATCGGAAAAAACCCGACGTTTAGTTCGCTTTAATTACTGGCGAACGCTGCCTAAAATTGAAGGTTTAAAATAAGACAACAACATACTTGTTTAAGAATGTTTATAAACGGACCTCAGATCAAGTAAAAAACCTAGATAACGCATTTAGGACAGAAAGTGTAACCATTTTTTTAAGTATGTGTGCGTGACTGATGTGTTGACACTTTTTAAACATCTCCCTTAATATTCTGTAATATAGGTAATATGCGAATAAAATAAAATAAAATAGATGTAAATAAAAATAAAATAAAAATGTTTTTATTTACAATAAGATTGTAAATATGTAGGAGGCGTGTAGGATCACTTTGTAAATAGTTTGAATAGATAGAGTAGAAACTTAGGTGAAAAATACAATAAAAGTAATGTAAAGAGCTTGGATTATATACATGTAAAGAGTGTTTATTAAAAAAACAAACCAAAAATAATTATTTAATGTTAATTTAAATGTCTACTTAATTATTTTGCTATGAATTTACCTACAATTTACCCCACATTTTTGGACCAGTAGTAATACAAACTCCTGTCAACACTCTCCCGTACGTCATTTTGAGAAGAATGACATTGTCATTATTTATGTCAAACAACCTCAAAATTGTGTTAGAATAACATAAAATAATATAATTTTCTGTGTACTTATATGAGAAATGATATTCTATCAGACTTTTTGTTCACTTCTGAATTGTTATTACACCATTTAACTACACAGGACGGCATTTTTAGGCAAACTTACTGCACGACGACCCGTGAGATACTAATGAAAATGAGCATAGTTTGGTGCATATGTGTGCTGTGTTTACATGAAGGAGCTGACTTTTGTGGCTTCAGTAATAATGAAGGCAGTGCGTTTTCTACCTTTTTTTACTTGATCTAAGAAACGGAAACTTACATTAGCCATCTCAGAAGCGTAGATTGGGACTGTGATTAACGTGAAGGTATCGACCACCGTCATTACTACTCTGCATAATATGATCATCCAAATTTCATTGGCAAAGATCAGCGCAATGGCCCCACACAGCTTTGGTACTGACAATAATAAAATACAGGTGTTTCTGCCTATTCGGTCCATCGTCATCCCTGCTATGATGTTGACTGAAAACAAAGAACATTACAAATGAAACTATGTTTTCGGATTTTGTTGCGGATTTAAGTATTTTCATTTTTGGACTCCAGTGATTGTTGTAAAGCATTAGAAACTTCGGGAACCAAAAATAAGAAAAGATAGTTTCATTTACAATGTCGAATATTCGACACTTAAGAGAGTATTATGAAAACAATGAAATTATTATGGATTTGACTACCGCATTTCCAACTTCCACTTTTCGCGCAAAATGTGGCTATTGTATTGCTTTCAAAGTGAAAAAAGCGAAATACGAATAAAAATATCTTGATAGAATATTCGCCTTATACTTATCCCAAATTTTAAAATGAAACTGTCTTTTTGGATAATTTCGCTATAAAAATCATGATCAAGCTTCCGGGAACCAAAAATCAAGATGAATGCACGATAAAATCTGATAAGGTGGATATGATGATAAGTCTTGATCTTATCATCATAACCCTCTTCGTCAGCTTGGTCTCATTAACTTGGTATTTCAAATGCGCAATTCTAACAAAATAAAAGTTTGTAGTAGACGACGTTTGTATGGAATAACATAGTAAGGAACTCAACATTGAAGTTGTTTATCAACTAAACGCACTTTCACAATTTTTAGTATCTATAATATCATAATCAAGTGCATTACACAAGTATTACATCAGAATTGTTATACAGATATTTGATTACACTTATAAATGATTAATTTTAATACTTTGGCGCTCTTTGCGTCTAGAAATAAACAAATTGATTGTAGCTTCCTTCTACGAGTACCTACTACAGACAACTTCCTAATACCCATAACTTAAGTAATAAGACCGAACTTTCTTCGGGGTTTCATCATTTTTGTTATTCACAATTTTTTTAAATATAAATCAACGTAAAAGGCACAATGTAACAAAGTTAATACAAATCGTTAGTGAATTGATCCAAATCACTAGTGAATCGTAAATTTAAAGTAAAGTTTCGCTTTTATGTTTGTCTATAGGTACATACCTAACAGTACCTATCTCCTTTGAAGAAACGCAAGTATTACGTTTGTATACTTAAGTATATTATATATATAATACAAGTACATATAAATAAGCAAAACAAAGCAGTTCAGTCTCGTTTTGTATCAATCGATTTTCTTTTATTAGTTTCGTAGCTTTAGACAAGCTTTAGAGCTATCAATAGAAAAAATTGAATACAGTATTTTTTTTAATAATAATTATACTTAATAAAAAAACGACTCAAAGTTACTGAACTGGTTTGTCTCATGATGATTAAATAATTAAAAATATAATTTTAAACAAAAATAGTATGAAAAACTTACAAAATGGTCCGATTAAATAACCTCCAGCAACCACCCATGATCCCTCCTCGTCTGTGATAGGTCTCGATAAAGGCGTCACGGACTCATCCTGCAACTTTACCATTGATGGTGATGCCCAGACAAGACTCATGCCAGTGGTTAAAATGGCTAGATTCACTGTGGACAAAGGCGAATAAATTATTTACTTATTATAAATGAATTATCTTTTCGGATTTTTATTTTTATTTATTTTATTTTATTTATTTATTTGGTACACCAACGATTGTTACAATGTTACTTACATCTACAGTATAATATTAATTTATTTGCGCTTATTGCACAATCAGTTACAGGTATATACCACATGCTTTTTATACATACTTTTAAACTGCAAATAATACATTTTGTTATGGACAGAATTGTGAATGTAATCTCTCGAACACACACAAGACATTTCATTAAAATCGGTCCAGCCGTTTAGAGGATCAATTATATACACACGCGCAGAAGATTTTTATATATAAAGATTAGCACCATTAAGTTTAATTTTAATTCATACATCAACCGGACTTCGTTTTTTAACTATAACACATCTAAGGTTATAACCGTTAATTCCGTTTACTTTAATTGGCAATCTACTTTTTTCTGATGGAATCTTCTACGCTGGTAACATTCAACATATTATAGTCTATAGCTATAGATAGGTACATACATTATGTTTAATGAAGGTCAGATTTGGGGTCCGGAAAACCACGCATGTTTACAAACAGTTTTTTTGACGATCCGTATATTATTTTATGTTTTTAAGGTTCCGTACCTCAAAAGGAAAAACGGAACCCTTATAGGATCACTTTGTTGTTCGTCTTTCTGTCTGTCTGTCTGTCTGTCAAGACTCTTTTTCTCAGGAACGCGTGGAGATATCGAGCTGAAATTCATATCAAATACTTAGGACTACTGTCCCTTAGAACTGTGAAAAATTATACTTCTAAACCAACGCAATCAAAAGATATATAGCAAATTTTCGATACTCGCAAGGGAACCAAAACCTACAAGTACAGGGTATTTCCCGTGAACTCAGAATCTCGAAATTAGGTACTAAGCAACGTCTTATAGCACAGATAAATTGAAAATTGCGAAAAGCATAAATTTTTAGTTACAACATATTATAATAAAAATATTTTCCCTTTCCTCATGAACGCGTAAAGGAATTAAATTGAAATTCATATCAAATACTCAAGTCCATAATACCTTTAATCTGCAACAAAATCGAACCTCTATGTCAACGCAATTAAAAAAAACAGCAATCTAAGCCGCATATTTTGAAACTCTCAACTTCTCGTAATGGAATCGAAACAAAATTTTGAAACAAAATTTTGCAAAAAGCAAGGTCTTATAACACAAATAAAGAAAAAATTTCAAAAAATAAAAAGTTGAAAATTAAATCCCCATACATACATAGTTGACGCCATTTAAGATGTCCTCTGAGTTGTATGACGCTCATACAATTTAGAGGACTAGCTTAATTGTCACAGATAATGGTACGGAACCCTTCGTGCTCCGACTCGCACTTGACGAGATTATTTTAATTATACTTTTTGCACATTTAACTTTTAAACGCCCATTTATTAAGTACAAAGTATAAAGAGAACAAAGTAGGGCATCTTCGGCCCAATCCGCGACATAATTACCTGTCATAGTTACCATAGTTGCCTATCACAGGGTTGTCACTGTAGCTAAATTTTAATTCAGTGCTCAGAAATTGGCATTGGGCCGGGAAGTGTGTTATTAAAAAATATTTATTATTTATATACATTTAAGAATGTAAAGCATTTTGTTTCTACATGTTTATGATTATTTTTATTAGGCCTGTAGTTACTTGCTTAAATTATATATCAGTAGAAAATAGTATTAAAAATGTTTGTTTGTTAGATTTATCTCGAAATGTATTTGTGTAAATAAATAAAATAAATCCTTTAATTTCTTGCGTTTACAAAAAGTATATTAATAAAATCATATCCACGGGCACCGCCCCCTTACTGCTGTGCTACACATAACGATTACTACGATTGTGCCACAGATTACAAATAATCGGAAAAAATCAATGTTAATATTTAAATAAGGTGTAATATGTTATTTAATCAGGAAGACAACAAAATTAACATTATGTAAAGTTTTATTTTCTTCTTATTATAATCATACAAATAAAACAACTAATCAGTTTAATTCCTTTTATTAACATGATTCGTCACAATCATCATTTATATTAGATTTAGATTTGTCCGATGAGGAGTCTTCAGTTATATTAATTATTAACTCTTGTGTGCATAAATTATCAAATGCAATGTCACGGTCCAAATCAGACATTATGATTCTCTTAGTTCTCTCCACCATACTTGATTTTTACGATAGTAATATTTATTTTCATATTAATAAATATAAAAATAAATATTATTTTATATTTAAAAAATAAGAGATATCGATTATTACGTTCTTTTGACTATATATTGTCACTATAGCTTGTCAGTCGACGAGATGTCAAAAAACCATTAACAAAATGGACAAACTATAGCTATAAGTGATTTGTTTACCTTTTCTGTTCAGTAGGTAATCTGAACAAACACAACTCTGGAATCGATGAAGAATTTAGACACCCAAACACACAGCAATATGTTCTTCTACGAATGTCACACATTTTTCATATAGTGAAAAACCGTGACGCGCGATACATGTGCGGCGTCAGCCTAGACTGGCGCACTGATATACGGTTCGAGATATTTTTTAAGTGTGCGTGCGGCAACGTAAAGATACAATGACGCACACATACAAGCCGCGCGCGGTGCGTTTGTATGAAGATGCCGTACTATGTATTCTTTTACTATGTTAAGTATGTATGTACTATATACTAAAAATGATCACAAATAAAAGTGTATTGAAATAGTTATTTATATAAAAAAGATAATGGATTAGACCTAAAAATCTATAAAATAGATTATAAATTTGGTAAATTAAATCTAAGATTTTAGATTAAATCTTATCTTAAAAAAGGTTTCTTTCGACTCAAGAGTTGTATAATGTATTGTATAATAATATGACATCAGCACATATAAATAAAATTGAAGTGTCTGTTTAATTTCAAATAAACAGCTTTCACTAAATGCATATAAAACGGTACTTACATCAAAAAATCTACTTTTAAAATATTTGTCTGTCTGTCTCTGAAACGGCTGAATCAATTTTTATAGGACTTTCACTCGCAGAAAGCTAATGTTATAAGGAGTAACTTATGTTTTTATTTTATTATAAAATTATATATAAACTGTTTAGTTTAGGTTAGTTTAACTTACACCCAGCGAAGCGTCCGGGTTTCTTAATCTATAGTATTATGTGATCTATGGTATTATATATTATAGACAAGTAGTATATATATTTGTACCAAAAAGATGGTAACAATCTTTGCATACTTTTTTTCTGAGGTGATGAAAAGGTAGGCAAGGAACTAAAAAGGCTGGTACGAGGCAAATGAGAATAATAAACAAAACAACAGCAGCTAAATAAGTAATTAAGTAAAATACCATTTTAAGAGTGTCTATCTGTCTGTGACCTCTTTACGAGGAAACCACAGAACAGATTTTGATGAAATTTGGTATAATCATAGCTAGTTTTCTGGATCAGGATTGAATATGCTTTTTACTCCGGGAAAATATCTAATTTCTGATAAATCTCGACTAATAAGGTCTCTAATTAATAATTATGAAATAAAAGACGACACGTTCGGCTGCGTCATCGGTCGCGGGTTCGAGTCCCGCTGGACTGTCCCGTACATTTGTTGGGCACGAATATTTGTTCTCCAGTCATGGGTGTTTATGTTTGTAATATGTATTTATTTAAAGATGTAGGTATCTGTACCATATCAACTATCTCGTATCCGTAACACAAGCCTCGTAGATTACCACGGAACTGGATAGCGCTGTGTTATAATGTCCCAAGTCCCAACATATTTAAAATGATTTGCTTTCTTTTTTAAGTAAACGACTGTTTTAAAATTATATTTAGTAATCTCAGAGGTAGGTAGGTATTTTATAAAATGTGACCATGATTTTTAAATATAGAACGTATGTACCTACTTTACGGTTTTTATCTTATTTATGGTCATAACTGGTGCTAATTTATTTTAATGTACCAAGTCTTTAATTATAATAGATTATTTTTTATTTAATTACTATTCTAAAATGATTCTGGTTTTAGGTCTTAAAAAAGTTCAGAAAATAATTTAACCTTTAGATCGCTTATTAAATTTACTCTATTTAAATATTTTAGCAATTAAGTATAGCTATTAAGTACTCAGCAGGTACTTGGGAGACTAATTTTGATCGGTGTATCTTTTTGTTCGACTGTATTTTTCCGATAATAGATATAAATATACTAGCGACTCGCCCTTGCTTCGCTCGGGCTCTTCCCTAGATTTAGCACAGGCAAAACCGCGGGTTCCGCTAGTTATGCATATAAACCGTCCTCTTGAATCACTCTATCTATTAAAAAAAACCACATCAAAATCCGTTACGTAGTTTTAAAGATTTAAGCATACATAGGGATATAGGGACAGAGAAAGCGACTTTGTTTTATACTATGTAGTGATAATTATGTTGGGACATTATTACACAGCGCCATTTAGTTCCATAAAAATATTATAAATAAATGTAAATACTGATGACTGGTGTACAAACGTTCGTGCTCAGCAAATGAATGCCCCAGCGGGACTCGAACCCGCAACCGCTGGGGCAGCAAGAAGGGTCACTACAAACTGAGGCAACGTGTCATCATATAACACATCTATATAGATAGTTAAACATAATATATTACGTTTATAGTATCATATCACATAACAAATCAAATCAAATCAAATCAAAATATTCTTTATTTAAATAGACTTTTACAAGCTCTTTTGAATCGTAATTTTTACATTATTAAAATTAAATGTCAGTCTTTTTAAAGTCTGTGAGTAAGCTACCACCCGGCTCGGAAAGCTGTTCTGCTGAGAAGAACCGGCGAGGAACTCAACAGTTGCTCTTTTCAAAAAAATTTCTTTTTTTATGGTAAAAAGGGGACAAACGGGCAGGAGGCTCACCTGATGGGAAGTGATCACCTCCGCCCATGGACATCTGCAAGCCTGGCTTGCAGATGTCCTTGCGTTGCCGGCCTTTCAGGAAAGGGAGGGATGGAGGAGGGAGGGAAGTGGGAGGGAGGGGGGAACGAAGGCGGAGGATGAAGGGAAGAGGGAGGGGGGAAGGAGAGTGGGCCTCCCGGACTTGATAACAATATTGCATTACAATATTATTTTATCTATTTATCCTACGTGAGACACAACCAGACATTAATCCTACACATTTACATCTACTAAGTATTCCGTGATGGTGTAATAAGATTTATTCAGTAGCGTATTTTTAAATTTAAGATTTAAATTGCTTCAAAGGCAAGCTCAATATTGACTGTGGAATTTTATTATACATGCGTACACCTTGCCCTATAAATGACCTATTTACTTTTTGTAGGCGAAAACTGGGTGTTACAAGTTTATCCTTATTTCTTGTATTTATACCGTGTTTGTCGCAGTGCCTTGAGTAGCTATTAACGTTTTGACTTTTGACGAACAAACATGATGTTACAATATATCTATATATTGCGCAGCAACCGTAAGTATACCGATATAATATATTTTTAGGAACCAGAAGTGAAATTTCGTAAAAAATAAAAAGAAAATCACGACTATTTGTTCACATATACATTACATAACAATTTAAGCAAACACAGTCTACAAAAATAAAATAAAAGCTCTAACTTTTAAATTACAAAATAGGCAGGTTGACTTTCCAAACGGACAAGGTTTCCCCTTACACTAGTTTACGTGAAATTCGCCTCGAATGAAGCGCGCACAGGCTTATATAAGTTCGCCGTTACCACCACTACTTGTTATCCCTTCCACGATGACGTTTTCTTACTATTCTTCCAACAATATCTATACATATAATAAAACTGTAGAAAAGTCGTTTTTGTACATCAAAACAAAATTACAAAAAAAATAGCCAGGGTGTTAAAGGATAACCAATAGAACCCATTTCCAGCATTTTTAGAATTTTTGTCTGTTTGTCTGTTTGTCTGTTTGTCTGTTTATTTATCCGGGCATCACGTAAAATGTACGAAAGCAATGTAGATAACTTTTATACACAACGATTGAACGTAACTTGAAGTAACATTTAGTTTTTGTTTCATTGCAATCGGTTCAGTCTATCAAAAGATATTTGAGTTTAAAGTGACGAAGTAGAGAAATTCCAGAAGTAAAATTAGGGTTATGTGCATTTGGTCTCACAACTTCACGTAACTTTTATACACAACAATATGTGCGTATTGAAGTAACATTAAGGTTTTTGTTTCATCGTAATCAGTTCACCACTTATAAAAAATGTAAATTAATAAAAAAAAATAGTGTTTCGAAAGTAAAATATTAAAACAGTGCCATCTACGAGTATTCGAACTTAGACAGGACTATAACTAGAGATCAACTGCGTGCAGTATTGTTCGATACATGGTGTTGTGCGTGTAACGTCATTTTCTGAATCGCGGTGTCAAGATTTTCTTTGAAAGAATGACCTTCGCCCATGCCTGCCGGCCATATTTGAGTTTTGTAGGAGTCTTAGCTAATGTTGTTTATAAAGAAGCACTAGCATAAATAAAAAAAATGATTTGTATCGGTATCCTCCAACAGCGCTTCGCAGTTCGCACTAAAAAATACTAATTAAGTTCCGACATCCACGCGAACGAAGTTGCGGGCACAGCTAGTTATGATATAAATAGTAGATATCCTACGAGTATTACTATGTGTGTTTATATTTATTACTATTAATGTAAACCGCGGGTTCCACTAGTCAAAATAAATAAAATTTCTAAAAACACTACAAGTGAAAGTGTCGTCAAAATCGATCCAGCCGTTTCAGAGAAAAATTATAAAAAATTATTTTTTGATGTTAGTACCGCATATTCTTTTATATGCATTTATTAATTTGAATTCAAAAACAGAGACTTCAATTTTATTTACATGTATAAATGTATAGATATTATATATATTATGTATGTATTTAAAATTTAAAAAAAAATAAAAATAAATTATTTTTTAACAAAAATGAAAACCGACTTCAAAACGATATACAAATCGAAACTAAAAAGAAAAAAAATAGGAAAAAATTTAGGCAGCGGTATGGTACAGTGCAGTGGTAATGCTCGCTTAGAAAAACTAGTGACGAAGGTTCATATCCCGAGTCTTGCACTTCTGATGTTTTCATTTACGAATCATTTCATCTTTATTACCACTTGTCTTACAGTCAAGGATAATATCATGCAGATTGAACTTAAATGAACTGAATTTTACATTATTTTGTTCGGCACCGCCTGTGCTCGGCAACCGCTTAAAAATAAAAAAAAATAAAAATAATAAACAAAAGAAAATCTTCTTTCACTGTTTCACGGTACGGAAACGCCGGTGCGTGCGTTAGACTCGATCTTGACCGATTTCTATTAGTCATAAGTAAACGAATGTCGCATGTAAACAGCTGTCAGCTAAGCGAATAGTATTGCGGTGGGATTTAAATTACAATCATTAAATTACAATTTATTTAATCATTAGGTCTTTCATTTAAAAGTATTTTAAGAAGTAGGTACAACTTTTAATCGGTTGAGAAAATCTATCTGTACTTCACACACGATAATGGAAGAGTATTTGTACTCGGTATATTATAATTACTATAAATATACCCTTTAATTATATACATATTGTATAATCAAAGTATATACATGTATATAATCAAAGTACATATACATATCTATATCTATACTAATATTATAAACGCGAAAGTTTGTAAGTATGGATGTATGGATGTTTGTTACTCTTTCACGTAATAACTACTGAATGGATTTTAATGAAACTTTACAATAATATAGCTTATACATCAGAATATCACATAGGCTACAATTTATAAAGATATTGTGTGAATTGTCCAAAATATGACGATAAGTATCAAGTAAGTAGTAAAAAATCTACCATCTGCGAGCTATTCTGGCGTGCGCTGCCAAAACCGCTAGAGTTATACATATGTAATGTATGATGGAAATGTTTATCTTAACAAGCGACTCACCCTCACTTCGCTCGGGATCGTCCCTAGATTTAGCGCGAGCGAAGCCGCGGGTTCCACTAGTATAGATATATATACATGTTGGAAATAGGGGACTCTTTGATCAAACCATAGATTTTGGAGGACAAATATTTTTTCCAATAATTTAGATATTTATCTTGAGATTTAACAAAAAAAATTCAGTTAGTAATAAATATTTGAGAATCATCAAAGCGACATATTTTATCCTTGCTACCTCTGTTAGCTAGAAATTATTGGGCGTCTCATCAAAATAAAGCTACTCACGGAAAATTAGCTTGATAGTAATCAAGTGCAAAAATCATCCATGTATCCTTGACTAATGAAGGTATTAACCTTTATTTTTATTTAAAAAGGTTTGTTTTCATGTCATTTGTATTTTGAATTTTTAGACTACACTCACCGCTCGGGAGAGAATTCTTGCATTAAGAAGCATCCTATGTATCGACCCAGATAATAAAACTATCATCATATTTAATTTCATCGAAATCTGTCCAGTCGTTCTGTCGTGATGTGGCAACAGACAGTAACAAACAATATATTCGGCTTCTGTAATAATAACTAGCATTTCCCGCGGCTTCGCACGCGTTCTAAAGACCGGAAACCAAATTCTTCTTGAGTCGCGCGGTTCCCGTTTTTGCAACATTTTTCTTTGATTCTCCGCTCCTATCATTCGTTCCGTTATGTAATATGGCCTATAACCTTCCTCGATAAACGGACTATGCAACACAAAAATAATTTTTCAATTCAGACCAGTAGGTTCTGAGATTAGCGCGTTCAACCAAACAAACAAACAAACTCTTCAGCTTTATAATATTAGTATATAGATAACTACATATTATAATAACATCTTTCCAAAAAATATGCAAAGTACAGATTTGACTTAGATTTTTTATATATGTACAGTTCGCGTCACGTAAAAAGAACGCTGGAGGAAAGTGGTGGGGGGGGGGGGGTGTTTGCGCATGGGTATATTCGCACACGAAATTACTAAGCCTATTCTTTTATTTTTGAACTAGCCTTTCGCTCGCAACGTATATTGGTTATTGTTAGGTACATTGAAAAATATATTAGATAGAACGTTATTATATAGAATTCTATTAATTCATAAAATATGTTAGATCCAATGTAGAATGTTTAATCTACTTACAGAAAATTAAATTAATTCGGTTAATATATATTTTAACTGCATTATTATCAGAATCTCTCTTCATAAAACAATATACGTCAAAAATATTTTTCTCTATTTTTATATAAAACCATTTCGTAATTAATTACTTTTATGTGCGCGATGGTATTTTGAACTAACGAACCAATAGCGAGCCGGAAAGCACGCGACGCGTGCCTCGCCGTCCCGCGCCCCGCGTCTTACCACCAAATTGACCGATAAATCGCCTCTGCGCAACTTGACAGCCAGCGTTCTTTTTACATGACGCGAATTATATGTATAGATGTGATATAGTATAGATATTGTATTTGAAAATTTACTTTTCGAACACATAATTTAAAAATATCCGGCGACTTGCAAAGCAAATACAACTTTACCACCTAACGTTTAGGTTCATTTTTATTCGCACATACATAAGAGTTGGCATCAAACATTCTTGTATGAAGCTCATCCTGTTTCAATATAGTGTGCTATATTTCTACACAATAAGGCATTTAGTATAAAGACGGTTTTACATTGGTTATTGCCAAATGGTATGACAATTGTCATTCTGTACTTACAATAGTGCTGTGACAAGGCTGTGACAATGTTCTATTCATGCGTAACAAAATTATTTTACCTAAAAATATTCATAATATTTTATTATCAGTAAATTAAATGAAATTTTGGACATATTAACCACAGGTTAACCTGTTAAATTTTTGAAATACCGTAAAATTTTTCTTTCTGTTTGTTTATTTGCGATTTATATTCACGTTAATTCATAATTCATTACATAGTAATTTTAATAATTTTAGCTCATAATATAAAAATTTAGACTAGAGTTTGATAGGTGGTATCGATTTTTTTAATCGGGATTAGTTTATTTACGATTTTTGGTTTAAATAACACTTTTAAAAATAAACATCAATAAATAATCCTTTATTTATTCAGAGCAAAACCCCTTTCTTTTTCTTTCGATAAAATTTGTGTTTAAGGTACTCGTACATTACAATACAATAATATATTAGAAATGTGTTCTTTTTTAATCCAAATGCACTGGTCTCAATGATAGGTATAATATGCTTAGAAGTAAGATATGTAACTTATATGATCAAAGCCATGTTTTGTAATTTCTTATAAACTCACTTTAAACTGAAGTTCACTGGTAAGTAGTACATACTTGTAATATAAATTATATCTATAAAGTCCTTTTCGTTCATGTTTTTTGTTACAAATATTATTAGATTTTTAAAATTAAAACTGAGCGTTCTTTATTTAAATATAAAAAAATATAATTAAGAAATAGACTTGCCTGTCACAACCAGTGCATATTGCCGTATTACAGGGATCAAAAAAAATTTCATTTTGCTTGTGTTCTTGAAATATCTTTTTCACGTGCGAAATCCGTTTCCGTAGAGATATTTATTGTCACTTTCATAACAAACATAAAAATATCGAAATATTTATCTTAATCACAATAACTGTAAATAAGTTCTTTAATCTCTCGGCCGTGGCACAAATCGCGATGTGCTTCGCATGGCGTTTAAATATGTTGTAAGTTGTAACTACTGCAGCAAGGCTTATGCCTTATACTGAGGCCAATCAACATAACATCACAGTGAAATGAAAGTATGTACGTATGTAAATATACTATGGATGTTATAACACTTGTTTTAAATCAATATTACTAAAAGTATCTTTGGTTAGTACCAAGATACTTAGATATGAAAGTAATGTTTAGCGAATTGTAAGTGCCATTCAAAATTATGCAATATCTATAAGTGTGAGATAAAAACAGATAAATCTATCGCAAATTTTGTCGAAGTCACGTATTTAAGTATACTATGAGAGTATGGGTATTGATTTCTTTACTTTCATAGATTTATGAAACTCCGTTACCGTATGAAGGTATACCAAATTGAAAAACAAAAGGTTAAGGGTTTAATGATTCCAATAAGATGGACCACGTCATCAAAGTATTCAAGGCAGACCCAAAGAAACGTATATTTATCGAGTGTAGGTACGCGTTTATGGTTGAAATTGATTCCATTGATTCTAAAATTAGTTTTTTTTTAAACATGTTCTCATCCACAGGCGTTAAGCGCTCGTGCCTTTTGTTTATTAAATTTTTTTTCTTGTCTTTATTTTTTGGCGTTTTACATTTTTAAACTTAAAACTAGCGATACATGCATTAGCATGTAGCGTGGTCCGACACTGACTTTTTTTTTATTTTTTTTTTGTATTTTTTTTTACTTTTAGGACCCTAGAACCCCGCCCCATCCCGCAGTTGGGCAAGCACAGCCTCTGTAATTTTTGTGTCGCGTTTCAGAATGGACATTTTGAGGCTGTGCTCTAGGATGGTCTTCGCTGAGGCTCCCTCCGCTCCACGAATAAATTTGCCAATTGCGTCGTCGCCATCGTCGGAGTAATAGACACAGGTCTTGGTGTGCCTTGTCACCGCGACGACAGCATGTGACACACTATCGTGAATGCGGAGCCTTTTGGTCTTCGTCCGCACGATGATGACCTCTTTGTAAGTTTGGCCCTGTGCCTCGTGGATGGTCATAACACGCGACCCTTCGCCGGATCCGTATCCCTGGTCCATCAGGAGCTTCTTTTCCTCCTGTGTGTAGACCAAGTATAGGGTTACTTCTTTGGTAGATGGTATTTGCGCGTCGGCGAACCTTTCTATGCTCAGGGAGTGGATGGTTTAACTGGAGGAGTAGATATTACCATAGACGTCTCTGATGGCGTATGCGACGTCTTTCGGGTTTCTATGCGTACAGGACAACTCACATGTGATGTTGGTCACCAGTGTTGGCCAGCAGTACCTTAGCTCGAACAGGTTTTCTCTGTCGATATAAGGCAGCTGGTTTATATCTCCGATGAGTGCCACTTCTTCTGTGCCTGACAGTCGGGCTGCCATAACTATGGGTCCGAAATGGTTCATGAGGGCTTCGTCGACCGTTAGACGGTTGCAACTAGTCCTTGAAACCATTTACCAGTATACCAAAATTAGTTCTCTAAGTATAGCTACACTATATCTTGCAATAAAGGTAATTTCTATGGATGCATTTTCAGCTTTCCCTTTCGCTTTAAGAGGCCCACGTTTATATACTTATTGTATGTACGTATGGCAGGAAATATTAGGATATGAGGACATGTGGACCAACTAATAAGTAGGTACTTAACCTTCTTATATTTTGTTGATATTTTTTTAGATAAATAAAATCGACTTGTCTGTTTGTAATAGGTAGCAAAATAACAGCTTTTAATAAAAATTAAAAATAAATATATACAGTGTTTATAAAAAACTCAATTCTTCTTTTTCGCCTGTTGGTTTGTTTGTTTTATGTTGTCTTTCACTGGCAGTTATAAAGGATAACTCAAGCTTACTTTCCATCGGTATCAAAAAGGATGAGATTTTCTATTATATTTTTCATTTAGAAAAAGAGCAAGGGGTCTAAAATGGGGGAATATATGAACGTCTCAAATAACAAGAGATGCTCTCGAACTAGTCCAAGGTAATTGTCGAATGTTCAATAAACACATGTTCTGTTGAAGTTACTTCCTTAGACAACAATTTAAGCAAATAAAACATTGTACCTACAAAACGCAAGTAATCTAAATAAGTATTAGATACCTACCTATATCTTAAAATTTACACTTAAAATAAGTATTTAGGTGTTTATTATTATCATTTGCCTACTTTTTTAATGGTAAATATAATATTATATATAACTACTATTCTGTAATTGTGAAAAATAATACGAATATAACTAATATCAAAATAATCCAAATAGACTTCTCAAGATACACTCCTATACTACGTGCGTTTATGTTCTAAGCCGATATTATATGAGTTGCTAAATAAAATTATACACCACATAATAAATACGACAAATTATTTATTGTTTATCCGATAGATAATAAATTATCTGGTTAAATTATTAAGCAAAGTAATCCGACGAATTATTTTTATGATTATTCTTTTATCTTCGTATTTTAGCTGACTTGTGGCAATGTAATTTCTGTTCTGTAATATTCTAATTTTGTTGTTTTTTAATGTAATTGTAATAAATAATTAAAAAAAGAGCTGATAACGCATTTTCGGCAGGCTAAGGCCTTGAATATTAATAAACGAGATAATTCAATAACTACAATTCTCCGTTTTTCGCCCTTGACTCCTAGAATATTGATAGCACAAAAAACGTGGCGAATTAAATTAAGCTAACCCGATTGGACTATTACAATATTGCCTTTTTAGTGTATTTTGGGGCTGACAGATAATCTCAAAAACTGTTTTTGCTTGTTAAAGCAAAAACAGTTTTTGAGAAATGCGCTAGCAAATACGCCAACAAGTTACCTACTTAAACTACCTACTTTTAAGTACTGGTAGTTAAGTAGACAAATATAAAAATATTTGTCAGCGTCATATGTAGTTTTTTTAACATAATAAAGATTGGAATAACACATAGCTCCTATGTGATTATTGATGGAAAAAAAAAACTGTGTGGAAGTAACTCGTTTTTATGTATGTAGTTACTTATGAAAAAATGGTGTTATTTTTTTGTTTAATCTATCGCAATTTGTTTTATTTGTGTTACATTGACGATGCATTATCAATATAACAAATTAGATTTCAAATTAGAAGCAATCAATAAAATAGTCATAAAATTCAGAATTTTAGGAAACAAAGCAACTTTAAATAAATGTGGAAAAGCATTAAAGATGTATTGAAATTTGAATGATGATAGTAGTCTCCCCAAGTTTAGTTACTTAGATAATTTTAATACAAAAATCTATTAAACCTCACAACAAATCATTTGGTTTATATTTTGATTCAACATAATTATAATAACTATCAAAATTCAATCCATATCGTGTGCGTAAAGTAGTACTTACTGTTCTCTATTTACTTTATTCATACAGTCCGGTGATAATATGATCCACATCAACGGGTGATATAAAGAAATTTTATGCAATACTAATAATTTTTTTACTTATTGAGGCGTGTTAAGTGTATTAAGTATTATAAGTAACTTTATAAGCGTCCCATAGGCCATATTCCCAACTCAGGCCCATAATTAATATTATATTTTTAAAACTATATTAGACTGACTGGCTTCACCTCACACGAACTATGGAGGGTTAAAATCTTAACATGTATTCTATTAATTGATATGTATACATGCTTCAGCCCCTCAATAATATAGTAATTAGTAAGAAAGTTATTTTTGTAATAAATTAATAAAAGAAGTGATTATTTTCAAACAATAATTTGCTTACAGTAAACATTTCTTTTACAATTTCTTCTTACAATTTCTATTTCTTGTCCCACGAAAGTGCAATGCCAACTGCATTTCAAAGTTTGTTTTCAAAAGCACTTTAAACTTAATAAACTTAAAATTAAATTACCAGTCGGCAAACTATATATTATTAACCAAATGCCAAATAAAAAATAACATAAACTTGATTTTAAGTTAAAACTCGATTTTAATCAATTCAATTATTCATCGCATCCCTATTTGTTTTGAATCGTTTGTCAAATCATCAAATGTCAACGTCAAATCATCAAATGTCAACGTCAAATTGACATTTGCAATAGAAGTTATTGTACTTCTGCAAAAGTAAACATTTAGTTATTAATATTAAATATTAATTGTATATTTATTTAATTATGAACGATGACGATTACTGGAATACTAGTGAGACCAAAGCCAAAGCATTTAGTTTTGACGATGACGTGGTAATGTACTAATTTATCCATAATAAATCAAAATTATAGTGTTTAGATATTCTTTAGTATTCTAATATTTCATTGGTATTAGCTTGTTGTTAAATTATCGTTAATTGTTTTTATAACATTAAACATCAAATGTGATGAAGTTTATAGATGTTTATTTTATATTTCAGCTATCCCCTCAAGAAATTCTCGCAATTGGTCAAAAGTCTTATCCTGGTCAAACTGACAACAGTGTATTTAACTCGACCTTAAATAATGCTAAATCTCCACTTCTACCACTATCCAGCTTGGTGTCCCCAAAAGTTCTAGAATTAAGTAAGCATTGATAAAAACTAATATTTACCATTAAAAATCTCTAGATTAATAAATAAAATTGTAAGAATTATAAATTTATACAAGTATTATTTATTAGACAATTTTAATATTATATACACTTAAAATAATTCTTCTTCAGTTGTTTTGGCACAATCTGGCAAAGATTGTAAGGACAAACAGGATGCAGAACCAACAGTAGCAATAACATTAAAAAGACTTATTTTGGGTAGAAGTTTCTCACTTCAAATTCATCGTAGCTTGAAAAGTAAAACTGAATTGTTAGATGCTGCAATAGCCATTGGTGATGGAAATGCCATATTAACAGTAAGTAATTCTTTAAACATTTATTTATTTATGTTTGTACTCCAGTCATGGGTGTTTATATCTAGAATATGTATGTATTTAAAGTTATATATGTGTAGTTTATCAAATATCTAGTATCAGTAACACAAGGCTTGTAGCTTAGTTCAACTTCAATTTCAAATCTTAACTCTCAAATCAAACTCAACTTAAAACAAGAATAGCTATCAAAAAGTCAATTTTTAAATTATAAATTATTAGCCTTATTCCTTTTTCAGATTGTGTTATTTTTAATACAAACTCTAAACAAAAAGCTTGTGTATGAAATATTATCATCAAGAACTATTGCTTTGAATCATTATATCAGCTTCTTGCAAACTGAAGGCAAAATTACAGAACTCACTGACTTACTAACGTAAGTAATGAAGTGTTTTTCTTTTTTCATTGATCTTTTTAGAAAATAAAATATAAATGATAAATAGTTTATAATTTTTATCTTGAATCTCAAAGCAACTTATATATTATACATATTTTATGACACCTTATTGCGTAGCGCATTTGTTGGGCCAGGGGTCACAGGTTTGGATCCTGCTGAGGTCACTTATTTATGTGATAAGCAAAATTTTGTACTCATGTTTATATTTACAATATATTCATATTTAAAGTTGTATATCTGTAGTGTACCAACTATCATCCATATATATGGTATCCATAACAAAAGCCATTTAGGGAACCTATGAACTAGATGGTGCTGTGCTTTAGTAATCCAATATATTAATATTATATTTATATTATTACTAGCGTTTCCCGCGGCTTCGCGCGCGTTCTAAAAGTTGGAAACCAAATACCTTCCCGTTTTTGCAACATTTTTCATTGATGCTCCGCTCCTATTGGTCGTAGCGTGATGTAATATAGGCTTCCTCGATAAACGGACTATCCAAAACAAAAATAATTTTTCAATTCAGACCAGTTGTTCCTGAGATTAGCGCGTTCAACCAAACAAACAAACTCTTCAGCTTTATAATATTAAGTATAGATTACTTAAATCTATTTGCTTAAAGGTTTTAAAATTATATGAATAACAATTTTTAAATATAGTTCTTATGTATAATATATTTCAAAATATTTATTTTTGTTGTAGAATGTTGGGACGCAGTCCAGAGGCAGCTGTAAGTATAACTACTACAAAATCTTATTTACATGTGTATATCTACATATATAAAAGCGAAAGGTACATATTCATCACATAATAACGAAAACTGCTTGATGCATAAAGATGAAATTTGGCATGGAGGTAGTTTATATAGATAGTTATATTAAAGTTTTTATAGTTATATTATAGTTTATATAGATTGCAACAGGCAATTAAGTAAGTCTAAGGATTCTCGCAAGTTTGTATGAAAGTCCTTCATATTTTGTGCTATAAACTTTATATTTGGAAGATTCTTACTAGGGAAAAACGCAAGCAAAGGGAGGAGGATAAAAAGAAATTCATGACAATATTTTTTTAGTATTGATTGTATCTGTGCATACATTTTTGGTCCTCATTCTTTTGACGACATGTTTGGCGCAGTTTGTAGTAACCCTACTTTCTTGCGCCAGCGGTCGCGGGTTCGAGTCCCGCTGGGAGCATTCATTTGTTAAACTCGGATGTTTGTACTCCAGTCATGGGTGTTTATATTTATAATATGTATGTATTTAAACTTATATATGTAGTATCATCTACACTATCTGGTATACATGTAGTATCATCTACACTATCTGGTATACATCTACAACTATCTGGTATACATAACACAAGCTTCCTTCGAGCTTACCACGGAACTACATGGCGCTGTGTGTAAAAATGCCCAACATATTTATTATTTATTTATTTTTAATAATATACAGCTTAAAGGAAAAGCAATTTATGTGAAACAAAATTATATATTTTTAAAGTATGATATTATATTTCTCAGATATACCAATTTCAACATATTGTCAAGACTCAAGGGAACAGTGTTGATGGATTGCTGAGGAAACTTAATAATTTGATGTCAAATCATTTCAATCAGCCCGGCACTGACTCTCATCAGACAAAAATGCTCTCGGATTACATAAAATTACTGGGTTTGTCATTTTATTTTTAAATATTTTGCTAGTACCGGAAACCAAATTCTCTCCGAGTCGCGCGGTATGGTACCTCTTACCTTCGGGTAGCAACCGAATGGGCCGGCACGCCCCGTATAGTTCATTAGCGCCACTCTCTCACAGAAGACCGGCGTGAAGTGGCAGCTATGCTGTCGCGTTTCGACCGGTGAGTGAGAGTCCGGGAGGCCCACGCTCCTTCCCCCCTCCCTCTTCCCATCATCCTCCGCCTTCGTTCCCCCCTCCCTCCCACTTCCCTCCCTCCTCCATCCCTCCCTCCTCCATCCCTCCCTTTCCTGAAAGGCCGGCAACGCATCTGCAAGCCTGGCTTGCAGATGTCCATGGGCGGAGGTGATCACTTCCCATCAGGTGAGCCTCCTGCCCGTTTGCCCCCTTTTTACCATAAAAAAAAAAATACTAGTATGTTATAAAAATTGTTTATGATTCATACATAAAAAATAGAAATATGTTTTCTAAAGGTACATACAGTTTGCCAACCTACACTTGTACAGCGCGATGCACTATGGCCTGATCCCCCTCGTACTGAGGGAGGCCCGTGCCCAGCAGTACAACGTTGAAAAGAGCTGAATACACATGTATAATAATCAGTATGAATAATAATGGCTTAAAAACTTTTACAGAATGGCAGAAGTGTACAAATAAATCGGATTTGAATAATAAATCGACATTACAATGTCTCTCCCACTGTTGCGTCCACCACTGGCAAGAGGGGGCAGGCAATATGATGTCACCGCTCACGCTTTGCCAACGACAGCAGGTTATTTTCCTTAATCTTTTTCCTTAATATTTATTGAAATTTCAGTACATATGTAACAAAGAACAGAATCAGCGGTGATAATTGCAAACGTTATAAATTGTGTCGCAATTATTAACGCCCTCCACCAGTAAATATACAGAAAAAACAGTATGTACATCCATCAATATAAAAAATAAATAAAAAACATTCAAGAACAAAAAAACATAAAAACTATTTTCTGAGAGACATTATAAAAGAAAACAATACAAATAAATTACTATGTATCTATCTCTTTCTCCTCTCCCTCTCTCTTATCCAATAAATAATGTAATTGTCTCTATTCTAGTTGTATGAATAACCTTAAATATAATTATAAATTTAAGCACCCATGCTTCGTGCTCAACAAATGAATGCTCCCAGCGGGTTTTGAACTCTCGACCACTGACACAGCAAGTATCGCCACAAACTGAGCCGTCGTAAATGTATACTAATATTATAAAGCTGAAGCGTTTGTTTGTTTGGTTGAACGCGCTAATCTCAGAAACTACTGGTCCGAATTGAAAAATTCTTTTTGTTTTGGATAGTTCATTTATTGAGGAAGGCTATAGGCTATACATCACGTTACGACCAATAGGAGCGGAGTATCAATGAAAAATGTTGCAAAAACGGGAAGGGCTTAGTTCTGCGAGGTATCATACCGCGTGACTCAGAAGGAATTTGGTTTCCGGTCTTTAGAAAGCGTGCGAAGCCGCGGAAAATGCTAGTATTGCATAAAATATGCTTGAAATATATGCATTATGTCATTTTCTTACCTTCCTATACAGGTACCCCCACTTCAGTATGACTGGGTGGTGTTGAATGTACACGCGAATTCGAAGAAGTGGGACATTGTAGAATCTTTATTTACAAAAAAAGTACGTGTTTTCTTCATTTTCTATTGTTTTTTTGAAGTGAAACTTCTTCAGAATCGTTGTGATTTCAAATTCGATGAAACGAAAAAATAAGTCCATAGTACCAGGCACTCAGAGACGGGGAAGAGTTAGCCTTAGTTAGATCTCGCCCACCGCGAGTCAGTGACATTTCTAACTCTGTCTAACTCTTGGATGTTACCTTCGCGCCATCTCCCTCTCTCAGTGAGCTTAGACGGGGTTATTTAGTATAAATATAAACAAGATTTAAAAATTAGTTTGCCAAAGAAGTTTTACTTTTGACATGTGTACCTACTTTGTACACACGCACTTTTTTTTATTATTTTTTGGTACACAATTTGAAATAAAAATATGTATCTACCTAGTTCAATATTAGTTTATTTATGCATGCTGAATTTTCAATTTACTACTGAAACATTTTTTTTATTAAACATTTTTTTTATACAGTAACTATATTTTTTAATTTGAATGTAGGTGTATTTTAACGATTTTAATAGGTTTCTTATACGAGATATTTTCTCCCATTAAAAAGAATCTTCCGAGTATAATATGTTGTATTGTATAACCAGTTATTTCTACCGTATCAAAGTTCATCGAAATCTGTTAAGTTGTTTTCTCGTCGTTCAATAATACACAGACCGACAAACTCATAAAAACTATAGATTCGGACACTGTATCGATAATTGAGACTATTTCAAATAAATAAAAAAAAAGAATGTATAGATTAGATTAAGTTAGAAATTCATAATGTTATCATTAAAAATATTTGGTTAGTAAAAATAAATCTATTTAATTACCTATACTTTCTTAGGTTTACGCGAATATTTGACATCATAAATTAAACTATCTTTTCGGATTTTTTCGGTCACGGGAGAGACTGACCATGATTGCTGTAAAGCAATGGAAACGTCCGAAATCAAAAATCCAAATAAATCCGCGACAGATCCGAAAAGATAGTTTCATTTATAATTATCTATTTTTAAGTAAGAATAATAAATAATCAAATAATTACAGGACTGGTTCGGACGTACAACAGTGTCATCTCACATTCCCATAGAGATATTACTGTCGAGATTGAATTATCTCTCAGCGAGTAACACCTTACTAGCGACGTGTTTGAATAAATTACCAAATTCCGATCAAAGATTAGCACTGGCGCAAAAATATAAGGTATTTTGATATTTAAAAAAAAAGTAAACTTTGGAGAATGGGAACTTTTTTTTTTCTATGGTAAAAAGGGGGCAAACGGGCAGGAGGCTCATCTGATGGGAAGTGATCACCTCCGCCCAGACATCTGTAACACTGCAGGGCTTGCAGATGCATTGCCGGCCTTTCAGGAAAGGGAGGGAGGGATGGGGAGGGAAGAGGGAACGAAGACGAGGGCTGACGGGAAGAGGGAGGAGGGAAGGAGAGTGGGCCTATATAAAAATTCTTACGACTCAGACTCGCTTCACTCGAGTTTATCCCTAAGTGCTGTCAATTTTAAAGTTTGTAGCACAAATCTTTTCAAAAAATACAAACTTACACTCAAGCCCTTAAACCTCCTTAGTCCGGCCCTGTCGCAAAATTACTACTAATTAATAAAGTAGCTGCTAAATGTCATCTTTATACATCAAGTGGCTTTTGATATTTCGTGATGAGTGATCACTTAACCTTTCGCTTATATAATATAAATTTATGTTATAGGTATTCAAAAAGTTGTAGAGAAAGAGACAAAATAGTTTTAATTTTGTTATTTCAAAACCAGCAAACCAAAGAGATTTGAAAATGAGCATGATTTTAAATTATTTACATAATAAATTGGAGTGTCTGTTTTTAATTTCAAATAAACATCTTTTCATTAAATGCATAGACAAGCAATATATGTATAGACAAGCATCAAATTATTTATTTTTACTAACTCCCAGTTCCCAGTTTGCTATTTCTAGTATACAATAATATATAATGTTTTAGGTACATTCAGTTGTGATTGAGACATTGGCGAAGCAAAAGGACCGAGCTACTTTAACGAATTACAAAATGACACTCAGCCCTCAGTCTGAGGAGTACTTTCTAGCGGAAAACACTCTCCGAGACCATGTAAGTATGATATTTTAATAATATAAACATCGATTTATAAAATAATTTATTTAATTGTCGTATTTTTTATTATTTTATTAAAAAGAGTTTTTTATGTAAAGAAAATCTGGCAACACTGACTAGATTGTTATAATATAGTCTATATCGTCAATAAAATAAACATTTACCCTGCACATATTCTAACCTGTGATTCATATCTTAGACTAAATAAACAGTTAAAAGATGACAGTTGTATACACATTATTATTTATTTTTTATATTTTATAAATAGTTATACTAGTGTGAATAGAAAAAAATCTGTTAAACATATTTGTTCATATAATTATTAGATTTATCCTAAATAACAATATTATTTTTTCTTTACAGTCAATTAAATGGAAAAATTAAAAATACAGAAAGAGACTTTTACATCACTATTCTCATAAATTGAGAGAAGAAGACTAAAGAGCAAACATTACTGTTAAAAATATTTTTATTATTGTTTTTTTACCTGATGTTGGAAAAGAGAGAGATAGAAAGGAAATTCAATAACTAAATTTAAACTGACCCGGGCTCGAACCTACAATCTGCAGATCTTTAGCCGTACATTCTAGCCAGTAGATAAGCGGTTATTTACCGGAGTATGAGTGACAAGGACAGAGAGTGCACTTGAGTTCGCGCTCTCCCTCACACACCGCACTATCATATCTCCTGCGCTATTGACTAGTCTCAATAATATTTGCCGCCATGGCCATATGGAGAAATGAGCAAAATTAATGATTCATACATTTTTTTCCATTAACTATTCTATTTATAACACATATTTTACCAATGAAGTGATAAAAATCGAAAAAACATGGCCGAAATCGGTCAAAAAATTATTATTGCTATTAAGACCTACGGCACAGGCTCTCTTGTAATTGAATCTGATTCAAAAGTGCAATAAGTTGTAAATATTATTGAATAAGCTTTATATGTTACATTATAATAAATTGTTTTTTAAACTTTTTTATTTTATTGTAAGCCCATAATCCATTAATGGAAGTTGTATACTATGCTTGATCTTTGATGTAAGATATGCTTTTAGTTTAAAGCTGCTAATTTGAAATTAAAAAGAGAGACTTCAATTTTATGTTAAAAGCAAAAATTATAAAAATTATGGATACTTATACGAGTGCATTTAAGTGATATAAATGATAACGAAAAGATTTAATTATACGGTCTATTGTTTGCTTTGTCTCATAATAATCTTTATCCAAGTTTATATGCATTTATGTATGTAAATACGTCTTAGTGTAGCATTTATGGAGTAAAGCAAGACTGGCTTCGACGACGCTTGTTTCTAACATGGTATATAAAATAAATTAAATATATATAAAAAAAAAAAAATAATAATAATTTGTTTAAGTGTGCTTAGTTATTAATTTATTGTTAAAGTTATTTTTTTATTATTAAAAGTGTGTTGAAAGTGTATTAAGTAGTTTTCAAATTGAAAATAAAGAAGGAGACTTCTACATCACTATTCTCATAAATTGAGGGAAGAAGACTAAAGAGCAATCATTACTATTAAAAATATTTTTATTATTATTTTTACCTAATGTTGGTAAAGAGAGAGAGAGAGAGAAAGAGAGGAAAACTCAATAACTAAATTTAAAATACCTACTACCTACCTACATACCTATAAATACCTATAAATACCTACTAGGAATATGAAGTCGATTTTTTCACCATTGATTCGACAGTACGTGGTGGTTGTGACAGGTAAGTTATTTAAAGTCACGGGTTGCGTTAGTTAAAATAAATAAAAATTTAAGGAGTAAGGGTACCTCCTCCTTTTTTGAAGTCTGTTATAAATTAGCCTTAGTTACGCCTTATAACATTAGCTATCTGCGATTAAAAGTCCCGTTAAAATTGGCCCAGTTGTTGTTGTTAATTTGAAATAAAAAATAGACACTCCAATTTTATTTATATGTATAGATGTATAGACTAGCGACTCACCCTCGCTTCGCTCGGGTTCGTCCCTAAATTGAGCGCGAGCGAAGCCACGGGTTCCGCTAGTAAATGTGTACAAAAACTTAACAAATTATATACTAAAACCTGCCATTGGTCAACAAACCATTGGTCATAATCGGAGCAGTGGTTTTTGAGTTTATCGCGAACAGACAGACAGACCCGGCGGAGGACTTTGTTCATAATATGTAGTGACTAGAAACACGCTCACGTTATATCACTACTCACTACATAGTATAAAACAAAGTCGCCTTTTCTGTCCCTATATCCCTATGTGCGCTTAAATCTTTAAAACTACGCAACGGATTTTGATGCGGTTTTTTTTAATAGATAGAGTGATTCAAGAGGAAGGTTTATATGCATAACTAGCAGATCCCGCGGCTTTACCTGTGCTAAATCTAGGGAAGAGCCCGAGCGAAGCGAGGGCGACTCGCTAGTAAGATATATTCTGCAATAAAAACTCATTTCAAATTTAAAAAACTTGGTCTCTGTATAATGAAATGACTATTTTAATAAGATTCTCCAGAAAATATAATGTACAGATTCGATGACTATATAAAATTGAAAAGTTGTTAAGATGTTGTTATGTTGTTACACAAAAACTACTGAACGTATTTTAATGCTAGTTTAAACTGGGGTGGGGGTTGATCGTCGGGACATCGTTATGGTTGACGCACTATTAAGTAGGGGGATGTTTGTGGGTTTTACTGGCTTTTCTAGTCAGTGAGCCCCCCATAAGTAAGGGTGGCATGCATAAATACATTTCCCAACATTAAAAAAAGGTGGTTTGCATAAATACATAAACCAACTGTAAAAAAATTACTCATTTTGACTGTGGTACTGGTAGCCCAGTGGTACGTGCTCGCTTAGAAATTCGTGAACTGGGTTCAAATCCCGGCTCGGTTCTCTGATATTTTCATGCGGTAATCATTTCCAATATGATTACTACTTGTCTTACGGTGTACACTGTACGGTGTGAAGTCCGCCAACCCGCACTAGGCCAGCGTGGTGGATTATGGCCTGATCCCCCTCGTATTGAAGGGAAACAATGCACTTTTAATATAATCTAGATTACTATATACCTACATTACTAGATTTAACGATACAGTGCCTAATAGGTACCTGTACGTAACGATTATACTTAATACATATTTAAGGAGCAACATTGAAAAGATATGCAAATATTATATGGGATTAAATGAAATTATCCAGTTGAAGATAAAGAAAAGACAAATGGAATATGTATTTTTCCGTAATCTATTCGCTTACATGTGCTTACATTTGACACGTTTTTTAAATTCTATGTTTTCTATTCATAAAGTTATATAATTGCCTGAGTTTTTTTACGAAATTGTCGAAATACATACATACTTTCTTGCGCCAGTGGTTGCGGGTTCGAGCCCCGCTGGGGGTATTCATTTGTTAAACTTGGATGTTTGTACTCCATTAATGCCCATGGGTGTTTATTGTATTTGTAATATTATGTATGTATTTAAAAATTATATATTATGTAGTATATCAACTATCTGGTATCCATAACACAAGCTTCCTTCGTAGCTTACCACGGAACTAGATGGCGCTGTGTGAAAATTGTCCCAACATATTTATTTATTTATTCATCGAGTACAGTATTATCAAAATACTAAAAAATATTTACACATACACTTATAATGTGAGAAATTATGAAAGCAAGTGTAAGTAATGTTTTAAGAAATTAAACTAAAAAACATTAATTAATAAGAATTAACAATACAACTGCCTCAAGTCTGCTATTTTACATGAATTGTCATTATAGAACAATGCAATTTTAATTCAATTACCATTAGTCAAAAATTTCGTAATCTACTAAATTTACAATGGTCGATCAATGGTCTTGTCATTTTGACAATGTTGTTAATTGTAAAAGCGTTCGTAAAACGTTTATATAGGCTAAGTTCGATTATATATGTTATCAATATATGTTTTAAAGACTAAGCATTATGTAAAATGATCATACAAAGCCAAAAAGATAGATTAACAGACTACGCAATACGTTTGATCATTGACTTGTCATTACGTACGGGACTACCAATTATTTGCAAAGTGTCATTGAAGTGTCAGTGATACACCATCGGAAGACCATTGAATTAGTAGACTACCAAAATTGCAAAAAGTAGCAATTACGATGTCATTGATAGACAATTGTAACACCATTGCAATAGCAGACTTGAGGCCCAGGGTAGTCCCGTACGTAATGACAAGGCAATGATCGGATGAATTGCGTAGTCTGTTAATATTTTGACAGTTCTAATGACCATTTACTGAACTAACTCACTGTTAAATTAACTATAACTATCACCATTATTATGTATGCTAGTACAGTAGGTAATTTATACCACGACCGTCCACGAATAAATAATTGACATATCAAATGTGAAATGACATTGATATTTAATGTCGAAACGACTTGGATTTTCGCTCGCTTGTTGTGGTTGACACACGTGTAGTGAGATCTTTCGGCCTTTCTTATAAGATTTATTGTTTTGTAAAGTATTAAAATAGTTGGTTTTCTGTGTATTTGTGTGTTTTAGGTGGTGGTAAGTAGTTTAATTGTGTATAGTGTGTATAATTAGTTTTTTAAGGCGTTGCAATGGATGGTGATCCTCCTCCGGATCCACCGGATACTGGAGGTGGAATATATTTAAGTGAAATTCCTATTTTCCGTAAGAGACCTGGCGATAATGATAAAGATGCAGTCACTAATAAAAAAACAATAACAGACCCTAATTTAGCCACTCCTTCCATTCAAAATATATATATTTACCCAAGTATGATAGATGGTCCCAAATCATACTGTAATGATGACAAAGGTCCTTTCATTGTACATGTCTCACGGGAAGTTGCAGACCCAGCAGCAGGAACTACTATACGGGCTATTAAATTCGGCCAATTTTTACACCACAATAAAATACAGTCTATAGTTCATGATGGGGTAAAGAATGTTGGTCGAAACAAAATCTCTGTCCAATTCACTTCAGCTCAGGCTGCTAATGAATTTCTAAATAACCCCTTTTTAAAATTGGCAAAATATGCGGCAATCATCCCAACATATAATATTACAAGAATGGGTCTGATTAAAGGTGTCCCGGTAGACTGGTCAATGCAGGAGCTTGCTGAGTCTTTAGAACTTCCTACTGGTTGTGGAACAGTAATGAAAGCGCGAAGACTGAACAGAAAGAATGTTAGTGAGGGTGTTGTAACATGGGTTCCGACCCAATCTGTTGTCATCACATTCCGTGGACAAATGTTACCAGAAAAAGTGTACTGTTACCATACATCCCTACCTGTAGAAAATTATAAACTTCCTACTATACAATGCCTTAGCTGTTGTCGCTTTGGACATATTAAAGCCCAGTGTAGATCGAAGCCTAGATGTTACAGGTGTGCCCAACCACATACTGGGGATGCGTGTGATATCCCTAAGGAAACTTCAACATGTTTATATTGCTCAGGTAAACATTTTGCCATTGATAAGGATTGTCCTGAGTTTTCTAGACAGCAAGCTATCAAAATGGTAATGTCTCAAGATAATGTGTCCTACATGGAAGCCTCGGCTCGCTTTCCCCCCGTCCAAAGATCCTACTCAGATGTAGCTAAGGAAATGTTTACCCCTCCTGCATATTCCAATACTCAATCTCACTCAACTGTTCCCTCTTCTTCACAAACAAGATCCTATCGCCAAACTGTTGTCCGACAATCTCGTCCCAGGGCCCCAATGGGTAAGGGATATGATAAAGAAGCCCATCAAGCCATTACTGGCAATTGTCCATCCTCCTTGTCCAATGGTTGTGCTCTTAACAATAATGTTAATACCCCTTCAGAACAAAAATCCCTCTTACTTATTCTTTCAGAAGCTTTAATTAGCATTATCTCAATGTGTGATGAACTCCCCCTACCGCCCAACGTTGCCCAAAATCTTTCCCAACTTTTTAAGATCATTAACAATGGCCCCTCTCCACTTTCTCCAATGGAACAGTAAAAGTATAAAAAACAAAAAACACGAATTACTTTCCATTATTAACCTGTATAAGCCTGTCATTATTGCCATCTCAGAAACATGGTTGTTGCCTAGTTCTCGTTTTCGAGTTACAGGTTTCACCTGTTTGAGGGATGACAGAAGTGATGGGTTTGCAGGTAGTGCCATCCTTATTCGGCACTCTATTCCCTTCTCTTCTATTTCTCTTCCTCCTCATAGCCAGCACATTAATGCTGTTGCTGTGAGAGCCTTTGATATTTCATTCCTATCTCTTTATATCCCCCACCCTTCCTCTGCCCTTATTCCTGAGCTACACTCTATCCTAGCTGCCCTCCCCAGTCCATGTCTGGTAATGGGGGACTTTAACATTCATCATATCATGTGGGGGTGTTATTATTGCGATGGGGTTTCTCCTTTGTTTGTTGATATGTTGGATAACCTAAACATGTGCATATTAAACGATGGTTCTCCAACCAGAAGAGTGCTTCTAAGTCAGAACCCCAAGACAGCTGTGGACTTATCCATATCTTCTCCCTCTCTTGCTTCTCAACTATCATGGTCCACTCTTCCATCCACCCATGGTAGTGATCACTTTCCCATCCTCATTTCTATTTATAGCAAAATTTTACCCCTTCTGAATTCCCAACCCCTATTATCACATAACCTAAAGAAAGCAAACTGGGCAGACTATGGTTATTCGGTCGATTGCATGATTGAAACACTTCCGGAGACTGTTAATAGTGAGAATATCGTGTTTTGTTACAACCAGTTTGTTACAGCCATTTTACTTTCCGCGGACCTGACCATCCCCAGAAAATCCTCCACACAGAATCAGTTGCCTTCCAATCCATGGTGGGATCAGGAATGCACTGATGCTGTTAACAGCAGATATTCAGCTGAAGTGTCATATAAGGCCTCTATGACAGAGGAGAATTTTATTACTTTCCAGCGCAGTGCGGCTAAGCTTAGGAGAATAATTTCAAAAAAGAAAAAGTCTGGTTGGATTAATTTCTGCGAATCTTTAAATCCTCGCTGCCACTCCTCTACAGTTTGGAGAAATGTTAAAAGATTTCGCAGATCTCTTAATAATTTCCAGCTCAATTCCAATAATCCTTCCGAATGGCTGAATGATTTTGCAGACAAATTAGCTCCTCCTTTTGTCCCTAATTGTGATTCTTTTCTTAATTTCCTGCCAACGCCTGCTTCCTGTGAATTTGATGCCTCTTTCTCCTACGATGAACTCAATAACGTCTTAACGGGTTTAAAAGATTCATGCCCAGGAGAGGATGGCATTCCCTATTCATTTTTATCCAAACTTAATGACAGGGCAAAAAAATATTTTTTAAATTTAATTAATTCATCATTTGATTCAGGTATAATTCCGGATGCATGGAAATCCCAACTTATCATGCCTGTGCTTAAACCAGGTAAAAGTCCTTCCGACCCCAACTCCTACAGACCAATTGCATTAGCTTCTACTCAGGTTAAAATTTTTGAACATCTCCTTAAAAATCGCTTGGAATGGTTAGTGGAAAGCAAGAAAATCTTAGCGCCCTCTCAATTTGGCTTCAGAAAGGGCCTGAGCACTATAGATAGCCTCAGCATTTTTACGACAGACATTCGACTAGCCTTCGCCAAGGGGGAGTTCTTGGTTGGTGTCTTCCTGGATGTTGCTTCTGCATATGATAATGTTCTTCTTCCGGTACTCAGGCAAAAAATGCTCCAGCTGAGTATCCCTGCGAGGTTGACTCATTTTATATGTAATCTGCTGACCGGTAGAACCATATCTGTTAGACACCCGTTGCTACGTATTCCTCCTAGGCGGGTTTGGAAAGGTCTTCCACAAGGCTCGGTCCTCAGCCCTCTGCTCTATAGCATTTACACCCATGACCTCGAATTGTCTGTCAACAGTTTTTGCAATATTTTACAGTATGCAGATGACATCGTCCTTTATTTTAGCTCAAAGTCAATAAAGGACATTCAGTTTCGTTTAAACACTGCTTTGCACTACCTTGACCAGTGGCTCTCTAATCACGGCTTGTCCCTGTCTGTGGATAAATGCCGGACAGTGGTTTTTTCAAGAAAGAGAAACATTCCTAACTTTAGTTTTTGTGTGGAAAATCATCCCATTAGGGTGGTAGATAAAGTTAAGTTTTTAGGTATTATTCTCGATAACAAACTGAACGGAGTTTCTCATTCGGATTATATTAGCGATAAATGCGAGAAAGGTGTTAACGTTTTAAGAGCACTATCTGGTGTGTGGTGGGGTGCACACCCGTATACTCAAAAACTGCTGTATAACGCTTTAATTCGGAGCCATATTGATTATGGACTCTTTATCTTAGACCCCTTTAATAAGGCAGCCTCAGAAAAATTGAATAGATTGCAATATAAATGTCTCAGAATCATAATTGGTGCAATGAAATCTACTCCAACCAATGCTCTCCAGGTAGAGTGTGTGGACGCTCCATTTTCTTTTCGTCGCCAGTTCCTTTCTGATCGTTTTGTCTGCAAATCTTTACAGCTTTCATCCCACCCTTTGTGGCCTCGTTTAATTGAATTGTCTGAAATTTCCGCTTCACGTGGACCTGCTTCCTACCTTTTGAATAGTTTCCGTAGATTTACTAACCTTCCTCATCCCATCAATTCTTTTAACTCCAATCCACTCTTCTCTACCCCCTATCCTGCCTTGACTTATTCCCCTCCTATAACAGTAGATATTGGTCTAGTTAAGGGTGCTGCTGATACCAACACGAAGTTCCAAGCTCTTTTACATCAAAATTGGCTGAACCACGTCCACATATATACAGATGCCTCTAAGCTGTCTAAAGATGGCTGTGTTGGTTCAGCGTGTTGGATTCCTAAATTTAATATTATTCTGCAATTTAAATGTCCTCCCCTATCTTCAGTGTTTACAGGCGAGGCTGTTGCTATATTAGAAGCAATCTTGTTCGTCCACTCTCATGACATAAATCAGGCGGTTATTTTTAGTGACTCCTTAAGTTGTTTATTGGCCATTAAAGAAAGCCCTTTTCGTAGCAAAACAAGGTATTCCATTATATTGAAGATCCGTGAAGCTTTACTCTCATGCCTCAATAAGCAGCTTAGTATTCAATTAGTTTGGATCCCAGGCCATTCTGGTATTATTGGTAATGAGTCCGCTGACTCTTGTGCTAAAGTTGCGACTCAGTGTGGCTCTCTTGAACACTTTAGTAATTCTGCTCAAGATGTATTATCCCTCGCTAAAACTCATCTAGACAACTCCTGGATCAGCTACTGGAATTCATCAAAATCTTTTAAGGGAAAGCATTATGCTTCTATCCAGGCGGATATTCCAAAGCGTCCATGGTTTTTTCATCAGAAACATACTGAACGGAGGGTTATTACTACTATTAGTCGCCTACGCTTTGGACACGCAAGTACTCCTGTTCATCTGGCTAAGATCAGGGTAAGGGATCACTCATTATGCGAGTGTGGCTTAGATGAAGGCTCAGCTTCCCACATCCTCTTTAATTGTCCCAAACTCCGTCGCCCCCTCTATGATATTCTTCCGTCCAAGGTCCCCCGTCCCCTCAATGTTCAATCTTTGTTGATGTTCGTTTTTGGTCCCCTATGTACTTTTTTATGTAAATATGTTAAATATAATAAAATTAAGCTTTAATAGTAGTATTAGTTCATTAACATGTTTTTGTTTGTTTTGTTTTTGTATATAAATTAACTAACCCTTGTGCCGTTTATATGTTTTTAGGTGGAGGTATAATTGTGGGAATAAAATCCTACTATTTAATACTGTGAATCCAGTCTTTTTGTGGAATTAATTAAAATATAACCGGCCAATCTCGAACGTGACTCTTCCAATCGACTTGACATTGGCGAAATAATTTGTGCTCAACTAGCACGCATTGAAGCCAAAAAACTAAAGAATTGAATTGAATTGATATTTAATGTCAATTTGACAGTTACAGATGAAACTTATTTATTTTTGAGGATATATTATTTATATTGCATTTAAAATTTATATTTATGGCTTTTTATGATCATTTTACATAATGCTTAGTCTTTAAAACATAAATTGATAACATATATAATCGAAACTAGACTGAAACTCATTTCGGTGATCGCTTTTTTAGCTAATGGCAATACCAAATCCTGTTCTACTACAATTCAACTACAATCCAATTACAATCCAATGACAAAACCATTGATCGACCATTGTAAATTTAGTAGACTACCAAATTTTGGACCAATGGTAATTGAATTAAAACTGCATTGTTTCACAATGACAATTGTATGTAAAATAGCAGACTTGAGGCCCTGTAATAAAACCATACCATCTTATGAAGAACTAAAAGTTAATAATGAAAGCATTCGACTATCAAACGCTGAGAAATATTTGGGTTTGATCTTAAATAAAAACTTGACATGGCGCCCTCACATAGATTCCATACACTAAAATAATTTCATTAACTGGGGCTCTTCGAAGATCGGTGAGCTATATTATACCACTTAGAGTCAGAAATATTATTTATAACACATTAGATTTAAACCTAAACTTGAATATCTCATAGAAGTATGGGGTTGCGCAGCAAAAACTAATATAAAAAATATTCAGATTTTTCAAAATAAGCTTCTCAAAATCTTATTTCACATGGATTATCGTACACCTACAAAAATTGTTCATGGAAAGACAAAAATACTATCAATAAAACAAATGTATCAATATAAAACATGTATAGGTAGTACTTATCCGAAAAATAATTACAAACACCTTGCACTCACAGCTCACATTTAAAATCAAATCTCACTCACATCGCACTAGAAGTAGAAATAAATTAGAGTTACCAAAAACTAGAACTAAATACGGGATTAAAACGATACTTTTTGAAGGAGCACAATGTACAGCTGTACAATTCGTTACCTAAAGATGTAGAAGATGCGGCATCGAATAATATATTTAAGTAAGAAAAAAATAAAGAAGCACATACTGTCTAAAGATCTGTTTTAGTAGCACTATTGTATGATTAGTTACATAAGTTTTTTATTATATAATTTTCTCTATTTTAAGTGAACTATTGTTCTTTTTTGGGAAAAATAAATGTCTTTAAACCTTAACTGTTCAAGCAACTCCACGATTTGTGGTCTACTTGTGGGGGCGTATATGAGTGCGAGAGCGATCCTGCGACCCCTCAAGACGTTAGAGATTCGATTGTAAAATAACAATCTCTATGCATGCCGGTGGAATGCGTAAATGCATTTGCCAAAGTTACAAAAGATTAAAATTACATATTACAAAATCATGTCATGTCTACAGAAGCATAAGAAATGTTATGCTTGCCCTAAATTTTGGTTGCTATATTAGGTACTACATAATATAAAACTCCGCCGCGTTTGTCTGTTCGCTCAAAAACTACTGCACCGATTTTCATACTGTTCTGACTAATGGATAGATTGGTTATCCAGGAAGTTTTTAGTCTATTATTTGTCAATTTTTTGTATACAATTGCTAGCGGAACTAGTAGGTTAGAAAGAGGACCTGAATATATAGTTTACGTAGTATGACTAAAATAGAATAATTCTAAAATACTAATCAAATTTTCATAAATATTTTCAGCGAACTTGGCCGTTTTGACAACCGGCATGAGTATTGCCTGGCCTTCACCCTCACTAGTAAAGTTAAGGGATGCTGCCGAGACTCCCCTACCGAGACCTATCACAGATGAAGAGGGGTCGTGGGTGCTTGCTGGGGGTTATTTACTTGCAGTTTTCAGTAAGTAATAAGTACTACCATAAGTAATACCTAGATACATAGACAAAGTGTCATAGAAAAAACAAAAAAATTGAAATATTAATGTTTTGAAATAACATAAATAAATAGACTAAATTCTAAATGAAACTATCTTTTCGGATTTTGTCGCGGATTTATTATGATTTTTGGTTCCCGACGTTTCGAATGCTTTACAGCAATCATGGTCACAGTCTCTAAATTCGAAAAGATAGTTTCATTTATAATGTCAAATATTCGCGTAAACCTAAGAAAGTATTATAAGACTAAATTATATTAATTTAACACCTTGGGTTTGTTCTAGGTAAGTTTAGACGGTTAGTACAGATTTCAGTGATAGACACAAAAGATATTTTCCTGCAGCTGCCCACTACTTTTCATTATCATGCTTTTTAGATCAACAGACAGACATAATATCGAAAATCTATAGATGCAGTTTCCGTGTATAATTAATTAATTAATGTTCTACTTATATATGTCGCCAAATTTTTATATAGCACTTATTTATTTATGTTATTTTTAGCTAACTATCTAGTAAGAATAATGATCGATAAAATTGGCAGAAAGCATTGTATTGTATTCGCTTCCATACTTAAACTTTTTGGGGCGATCTCTTTAATCTTTGCCAATGAAGTCTGGATTTTCATATTATGCAGAAGTGCAATGACAATATTTGATTGCTGTGTATTCGTCGTAGTTCCGATATACGCATCTGAAATAGCTAATGTAAGTACCTATGAATTCATCTCTTTTTAACGTCCCACTGCTGGGGACGGGCCTCCCTCAATACGAGAGGATCAGGACATAGTCCATCATGTTGGCCTAGTGCGGGTTGGCGGACTGAGCATGTCTTTCAAAACTTGCTAGGTTCTCTCAGACATGCAGGTTTCCTCACAATATTTTCCTTCGCCGTAAGACATGTGGTAATCACGATGGAAATGATTCGCTTGAAGTCGCTTCACTCGTTTATCCAAGCGAGCGCGTTACCACTGGGCTTGTAGGAAAAAGGAATAGTAATTTATTAACTTGTACACAAATGACAATATGAGTATTGTCTCGGTACTTTTTATAAATTGAACATGTTACGTGGATAATTTTTTGGGAAATAGGCGTATGAATGAACGAATATTCTTGCAGTTTCTGTTGTTATCTTGTGTCTACTATACTAATTATGAATTTCATCGTAATTGGTTTAGACTTTAGATAAACTTAAGATTTTTTGGAATAACACTCTCTATATAATTAAGATCAAAAAGGTTACAAAATATACGAGTAGAGAAACATTATAGTATTAGGCCTAAAATCCTTAATTTCCAACAGATACGTTCTGTTTTTTAAACATCCATGACATTTTAAATTTAAATATTATACTTATTTAAGTTTTTTTTATTTGCAGAAGGAGCAAAGAGGTGCGCTAGGCACTTTCTTTCAGCTGTTTTCATCAGTGGGCGTGCTTTTCACTCTCTCAGTGGGTCCATTTCTCGAATATAAGTCGTTTAGCATCGTTTTTGCGAGCGTATTTGCGGTTCTCACAGTTCCTTTGCTGTTCATACCAGATACACCATTTTATATTTACTCCAAAGGTATACTTTAACTCTAACATATTTTTCCGATCAAAAGTTAACCACTGGATTTTTTGATAGTTTGTCTTTTTTTTATTGATTTTCTTATAATAGATTTCGTTAATTTTATTTTATAAATACGTGCAAATTTAATAGACGAAAATACTGTACCTACTGTAATTGAAATTCATTCAGAGGGGTCGTCATCCATAAAGTACGTAAAACTTATTTGGTGATTTTTGACCTCCCGTCCTTGTCACAATACATTTGTGAGTGTGATTTGTGGTCACATATTTTGCAATTATACATCTAAAAATATTAAATTCAACAGCAGTTCCCACTTTATTATTAGTTTCATTAAACATATTTAAAAAATCAAAATTAAGTCAAAAATTTAAAAAAAAAACAAACCAATAAATTATTAACTATCCACTCACTTAACATTATAAATTCAGGCGGCGGCGATGACACTAGTAGAACAAAATTGTGTACTCACCAACAAAATAATTGGCATTTTAACTTTTAGTTATAAGATTTTGAAATGTGACGTCACAAAATTTAAACCTTTCCCACCCCTTGTCACACAATGTCACACTTGTGTATCACACACGTGTGTGACGTATGGATGACCCCTGATTTTTATGACATTACATTATTTTATAATAATTACAGGTCGTCTAGACGAAGCTATGACGGCATTGACAAGTTTACGCGGGTCAGAACTTCTGGCAAGACAAGAGTTAGAAGAATACAAAGTTTCAAGCGATAAGTCCAACAGGAAAATAGACAAAAGAGTTTTATTTAAAAACAAAATTTTCTTAAAAGCCTCATGTCTAGGTGTCATGTTAGCTGGTGGAAGTCAATTGATTGGTTCAAATGCCATTAACTTCTATTTGCAAACTATTCTGGAATCGACAAAGACCAGTATACCTTCAGAAGTAGCATCGGTTATTGTTGGCAGCATACAAGTTTTGGCCAGTTTTTGTACAACTCTCATCATGAATACCTTTGGAAGGAGAACTATTTTGATGTCATCTCTCATTGGAATATTAGTTGGGATGGTAATTTTTTTTTATTGTAATGTGAATATTGCTAAGTATCCGGATTTAATCAGACATATCCGGGTTTTTACAATTGTGTCCGGTATCCGGTCTCAACTTATAGTTGAAAGGACCTATTTTTTCTTTTAAAATTCATTGTGTCAGGCTCGCCAGACAAAATGTTTGTATAAATATGAATCCGTGTCTGGCTTTTCTATTTTTGAGCCTAACAACCCACTGCTGAAACGGGATATCATATTTATAATAACAGATTAATTTAAAAGACATATTGAATTATAGTAAAAATATTGAAAATTTAAATCTTCATAAAATTTAACTGTCGGTGGGACGTAGATATATTATTACTTATGTACTAATTGATTTCATTTTTATTTTTTTTATATACACTTGATGACAAAGCATTTTTTTTAGTTGGGACTTGGAACTTTTTTCGAGATTCATGGAGTCGAAGGCTATATAGTGATTGGTTTTATGAATTACTTGCCCATCATTTCTTTGATACTTCTCATATTTTGCTATAACGTCGGTAAGTATATAAACAGGTTAGAAGTGTTTGTATGTTTGAGTTTAGAATTTTGGAATAGTATTGATTTTTTTTGAAAATAAATAAAAAAAAGTAACTTGTAATTTCACTGTTAATATGAATAAGATTCTATAGAATAGTCTAAAAAGGCTTACAAGTCTGCGAAGGTTTCTGTAATAAAAAAAGGTTTTTTCTTTATACTTACGTATTTTATGCGGTCTTAAACCATTTAAACTTTGGTAAGCACTTTTTTCTAAACTTACCTTATTTTTATAATTTTGTTTTCTTTTTCCAACAGGAATTGGGTCAGTCCTCTGGGTGGTTATCTCAGAGTTATTTGAAGGACCATCCCGAGCACTAGGTGTTACTATCAGCCTCACATTAACCAACTTATTAATATTTGTAACAACTAAGTATTTCGCACTGATGACTACAGCTTTGGGGCCCGCGTCCACTTACTGGTTGTTTAGCTCAATGTGTGTTTTGCTATTTGTAATAATCACCATTTTCTTACCAGAAACTAAAGGAAAAACTTTTAGCGAAATTCAAAAATTGTTAGGCGATAATATCGAAGTCCAAGAAAATATCAATAAAAGTAAAAAATGTAATATATCTTAGAAGTCTAACGACTTGTATTTATTAAAATATATTAATTTAATAAAGTATTGGTCTATGCCTGTTATCGGTCTTTTCAATTATTACCTATGACCGACGAATAGGAAACAGAGATTGGGTGGTTGAAGCTTAAACTTGTTGGGACACCGTCTAGCTCCAGGGTAAGCTAAGGCTTTGGGTTATGGATAGCAGATAGTTGATATACTACATTACTTTAAATCTAGAGAAAGTACTAACATTCGTGTTCATCACACAAATGAATGCCCCCAACGGGACTCGAAGCCGTGACCGCTGGTAAACTAAATGTTAGTTTTTAGTTAGAAGTAACTATAAACAGAGCCAAACGTGTCAATTTCTGTCTATAGAAAATAAATCTTAACAGTTTAATTACCACTACCTATCCAAATTTTTACACAATCAGATAAGGGAAAACGATCAGTGATGATAAGATATTAAAAGAAAATTTGAAACGTTTACAAGGTGTATTTTACTATTATATTAATAAATTAATTTAAACTTCTTCCAATATAATATGTTCACATATCGCCCTTTATGTGGGGTTAAATGTGAAAAATGCATCGAAGTAAATGATGTGAATAGAAAGTAGAAATTAGTTTGTGTAACTCATTATCATTCCCCTGGCGCTTTCCCTATTTAGGGTCGGGCCTTCCGATACTTGATTACCACTTGTTACGACTGTGCTTCATTGCTGGCGTAAGCCGAGCATATATTGAAAGTGGTTCTAGTTCAGGTAGTTGGCGGGCAACCTCTTCCTCCCTTATCTATTCACATTACTTGTCTTGTCAAGTGCAAATCGTCGCTGTAGAATGAAAACCTCGTATATCCAGAGAGCCAAACTTTACAGGAAACGAAAAAAATCGTTCATATTGTCAATGTTTTTCAAACAAGAGGTTTTCGTTTTACTCCAAATATAGCACTAGTACTCATGTATTGGGTTTACTGTTTCGCCGTAATATGTAATTTTCATTTGATTTTTACAAAAAAAAAAATGCATTTTTGACATACGAGGTATTCATTCTACAGCGACGAAATGTATATAAATGTTTTAATTAAAACAAAATTTAATTTTTCAATGATTTTATTATGAATCATCTCCGCCACAGCCACAGTTATCGCCGGTATCGACGCCGCACAGTTTCAATAGAAACACACACAGTGTCACACAAAAGAGGCATCTTAATACCTTTCCGCAGCATCCGCAATCACAAGAACAGCACATTATTACGTTTTATGGTAAAAATATTAAAATCTTCATATAATTTAACCGTCTGTGGGAAGTTGGTTGATAGGTTTGAATAATTTCACTGAATCGCACAAACAAAGGTTTTCTTTCCTTTTTATAAGTATAAGTTTTAATTTAATGACTGTTCTAAAATGATCATTAACGAAATCACGCACTTTACGCTAAAATATTAGGAAATCTAATAATATTCTGATAACCAAATACGATGCCTCAATATAATGTTCTAATCTAGAATGAAGGTACGGTGTGATAATATTTGTTTTTATTAAACAGGTATTTGTTATCAGCAAAGTAAATAAGATAACAAAACAGGTCTCGGACGTCGTTCGATTTCGTAGTTGTTAATGAGTAATGTAATATGATTCACTTTTTGGGTTTGTCTAATGTCTATTGTTATTGCTTTTAAATTTTATAAGATTATTCATTGAATATTTACTATCTATGTCAGAGCTATAAAATTGATGGTGCCAAGTCAGTTTTGTTAGGCTTTTACCGGCTCGCAACGGTACGAACTCTCACAAAATATGTATATTCTTACGATATGTCTGGCATGATCTCAAGAAATTCAACAATCTTAAAATCTTAAAGAATACAAAAATGTACCTATGTAGGTATTTTTACATTTTTTCTTATTTTTTTTCGAAACGATTAAAGTAAGGATACGGTGTAAATGTGTGCCAAAATTAGAAATTGTCACTCGAAACTCGAAAGCGAATTATTGGTTTGAATTTATAACTTGTAATAACCTCAAATGAGAACTTTCGTTTAGTACTCAACGGAAAAGACATAGGCAGCAGATTCATAAATTCTAATTACCAATAATGTTATGACTTATGAGTGTACACTTACAACGTCTAGTTGAAATAAAATTTGAGATACTTATAAAGTATTTTGTTTAATTTTTTACACTTCAAAAATTAAATAATAATAGCACAAAAGAGAGTTTTAATCATCTTCAGGGGGCTTACAGCATTCGCAGCATTCTTCAAACCCACAGAGATGCAGCAGCCAGACACAACACGACACACAACACACAATCCGCAAACATCGGCAACAACAGTCCGAAATACAACACATGATGGTTTAAATTTCAACTTTCAAATCTGGGGAGAGATGAATTACATTAAGTATTGTAGAAGCGGCGGGATAAATGAAAACACCAGAGTATAATAAATTGGTCATAACTTCTTATTCTTAAGATTTCTATAGTGGGCTCTTTTTGTCTCTGTGTGATTTCTTACGAGGAGGAGGTGTAAATAGACCCCCCTCCCCTTATAATTAATAATTCGTTTTTTAATATGTAGCGACTTTTCCCAGTACATATTTTGACACATTCACTTCGTTTTATGTCAACATAACTTCACAATTTTGTAATTTTTAAAATTAAATGTCTCAAAAACTACTAATTTCCTACACTCGCCCCTTTTAAGGTAGGTCTAGTAACACCTCCTCCTCGTTCCCCCGCCGTCCTTTCCCCTAAAATCGGAAGTCTATATTGTACAGTTCAACTCTCACTGTCTTTATCTTTACCTCTGCAAACATTAGCCAATGTCAAATTAGTCATAACAACACAGCAATTAAAGCCATTACAGTCTATCTTGTTGGATTGGTCTTGTTGGTTGTTTTCACTTCTTCCATTAAAATTTGTAATTGAGATTTTCATTCTCTAATAATTAATGCATGTAAGTTGTAAGTTATCCTCAAGAATACTGAATTTTTACGTAATCTCAATCCTTCGTCACTAATAAAACTACATGTTTGGTTTTTTGTAAAATAGTGTCAAATCACAAATGTCAGATGTTTTAAAAGGGTTCTTAATTTTTTAATTTTCATGTTTTAATAGGCATTGATATGCTTACAAACAGGGACAAAATAATTCTTTTTTGAGATGGGATTTTACATTAGTCTGAAGAATATGTTTCAATTAAACCGATAAAAGTTATCCTAACTATAATATTATAAATGCGAAAGTAACTCTGTCTGTCTATCTGTCTGTTACGCTTTCACGCCTAAACCGCTGAATCGAATTCGATGAAATTTGGTACACAGATAGAGAAGACCTTCAGAAAGGACATAGGCTACTTTTTATCCCTGTAATCCCACGGGAACGGCAACTACGTGGGTGAAACCGCGGGGCGCAGCTAGTAATAAATAAATAGGGACGAACCCACGCATAGTGAGGGTATAGTCGCTTGTTTAAAGAAAACAAAAATACTTTGTAAAAATACTATCTATCTATTACAACATTCATCATAGTAACTAGCCCTTTTAAAGCACCACTCTAAGGACTGAATTTGTATTGATCAAATGTTTGCTTGGGGTACCTAAAGTAAAATATTCCAAAGCTCAGTGTCTAATAATAATTTTCAAAAAAATAAGTAAAACAAAAATAAAACGATTTCATAAATAAATAGAAGCAATTTATTATTTCGATAAAGGATTCCTTCTCCAGTTAAGATCGAATCCCGTGTCGCGGAAGAATTGGTCCATATCATCTTCATCTAACATTAGGAACGACTGAAAAAAACACTTAATTCACTTGATTGACATTTTATATACTACTCTTGTTAATATATAGCTTTTAGGCTTATACAATATACATAGATCTGAAGGTCCAGGGTTCGAATTCCGGGTTAGGCCAAATATGTTTATTGAATTTAACTGTCAAAAAACTCAAAGTTGGATCTCACGAGTATCGTATTGAGGCCGCACCGGAGTTTATGAGAGAAAGAGAAGAATCATGTTTTAACTTACTATCGACGAACGTTGTAAAAGTCTCTCAGCTGGATTTTTCAATAGAGCATTTGCTCCGGGTCTGTAAAAACATCACAGATATATGATTAAGTATATAAAAAAGGTGAAGGTAATATACCTACTCTACCAGCTTTTGCCTGTAAGTCCGTTCGTATTTCGGTTATCTGGGTCAAGTTCCCCCAAAAAAATGTATAAGGTAACTTATACCTATTCCTTTAAAAAGCCCTATGTTAATATTACGTATGTTCTTCTCAACAAAAATAAATTGTCTGCTCAGAGCAACCCAAGTCAGTTTATATTTTGCCAACCAAAATGAACGTTGTGGGTTGTATATAACTATTACTTCATAACTTGTTAAATTATATAGTCCTAAACCTACCTCTGTGGCCTTTTCCTTAACTGTTTCCACTTTGCTCTTAATATTGGTTCCTGTATTTAAAAAAAAAATAACTTAACTTATATTATTTTCACATAGAGGCTGTTACGGGCAGCGTAATAAACTATAGTTACTTTTTACCCCAATCTCTAGTCTAGTGATTCCTAAGAGATATCAGTGATGTGAACTAAATGGTGAGAGTAGGATATAGTAGAAATTTTTAAACCCAATATGTTCTTTTTTTCACCTATAGAGTGAAGTTTTAACCAGTTAAAACCAGTTCACAAAATAAAACACCACCAAAATCGGTTCACATTTCACAATAAACAAAGATATCACTTAGCATACACATAATGATAAAAATTTACAGCCGACATTTAAGTAACCTTCTTCCTTTTCTTGGAATATTGGTACACAAATAACAATATATCTATAAGTTTTATACATTATTGTATATAATTAATTACTTGTTTTGTATATTTTAGATGAGATTCTTGTATAATATGGTTGTCATCATCAAAAGTCCGAAGCTTATTAAATTTTAACTCATTTATATTTTCGGAAATATCTCTGGAAAAGAAAATGCTATTAAAACAAGGATTCACATTTCCTAGGTTTTGTTACAAGTTTCAGCTGATTATGTAATGTATTTAGTTCACAAACTTAAAAGCGTAAGGTCTGAGAAAAAAACATGTGAAATTCAGGTGATAACATACTTAGTTTTCTAAAAAATAAGAATCTTTAAATATATAAAGAAATATCTAAAACGGCTTGACGTATAAAGATGAAATTTGGCAGTGAGGTAGTTTTTAGTCGTCCGCTGAGAACGGATTTCGCGACAGGGCCGGATTAAGTATGTCTGAGGGCTTTTAAGTTTGCATGAATGTCCTTCATTTTTTGAGCGAACTTTAAATTTGGCAGGAAACATCTAGTAGATAATAATAATAATAATAATAAATATGTTATGACATAAATGAATAAAGCACACATCAATTTTAGAGAAGCAAATTCTTGATTTTATTCCTCTGTTACTTCAAAAATGTTACCTTAGATATCCGTAATACGGTCTTCTCATCTTCTCTTGATTTAGATCCGCAAGGTCCTTTTGGCTGTCGTCTCTTAGGCTATTATGGAAGCCTAGTTCGCTCTTTTCTAAAAGATTAGAAAATTGAAAAATAAAATACTTTATAAAATTTTATATATTTCAATCTTCTACGTCTCTCTAAATGATACTGCAATCTATTCAACTTGAATAGTATTATTAATAAAAGGTATACTCCAGCTTCTACATTGAACACGGCTGCTGTGTGTTTAGAATAATAATAATAATAGCTATTTGACAAATATAATAAATATAAAAAACATACAGTCATGGATTGTCAACAGTACGTAGGTAGTAATTTGACTACGACTAATTTTATTATAAATATTTAAAATACTTAAGTAGTAGATAAACCCGATTCTAAAATTATATTTAGGTACCTTCAGTTCCCATAGCTTTGTGGTGAACTCGTGTTATTTCCACATATTTGTGACTTGGTCTTTTAGATGTTGGTTGTGTCGGTTCATCAAAATATTCATCACCATCATTTTCATCATCGTATGTGTCGAAATTATTATAGGATTTCCTGTATGATGATGGAGAAGGTCTTCTAACCTTATCAGAAATGTACTTTAATGATATTAAAGCAAAGTATGCAAAATAGTAATTATTCAAAAGTTGTAAGTATATTGGTATTTTTGCTTTGTGACAATGTAAATACTAAAACAAATAAAAACAAAAAATAAATATAATAATACAAAAAAGGTGTATTTTCGATAATTCAATAATAATTTAATAATATAGAGTCTAAGTATTGAAAAATATTGTGTTTTCGGCATATAGCCAGTAGAACAGCAAGTTATAACGCTTTTTAGATTCTCGCGAATATGAAACTTTAAATAAAAGTATGTTTTCGGATTTTGTCGAGAATTTATTATGAATTTTGGTTCTCGAAAATTCGTACGAAACGTTTTTCTTTGTTTTACTGCTCATTTTTTGCAATCATGCTCAAGGTGGAAACTGGCATCAAAAATTAAAATCGTATTCGCGAAAAATCCGAAAAGATACCACTTTTATTTAAAGCCTTTAAGTTAAAAATACACTAACCGGAGCACAAAGCAAAGGATAAGCAGTTCTCGGCCTCCTTGCTGTATGAGGAGGACACGCTGCAAGTGGCCCAGGATTTATTGTCTTCTGCCCCAACATATTAGTATGGGAAAAGTCACAAACTAACAACATTCGGGTGTGAGGATGACCGTGGCGTACTGCCCCACAGCCTACTGCACGCAGAGTCCATACTGCAAGCTGACTGAAGTGACCCCAGACTGTTCTCCTGATGATTTCGTATAATTCTATAAGTAATTACCTACATTGAACGCTTTAATCTTAAAAAGTAATTGCTTTGAGTAGTTTCCGGCATTTAGTAGAATCCAGCAAGTAAACAGGCATAGATCGATAGCGCAGAAATCTAATAGAAAGATCTATTAAGTCTGCGCATATAAGCGCAATTATTAAGACGAAGCACAGTACACTATTTAGTCAGTAACTTTTCATTCATTTATTTCTCGGGAAGCGAAACCGAGACTCCTGATGCAGAGATTAGTGATAAATTTTCCTATTGACATTCTCCTCGAGCGTGATTCGACCAGAAAGTACTACCTAAATTCACGCAGAATACTTACATAAATATGGAATTCTTTATACATCTATATGCATTAAAGATATATTAATGACTAGCTGACCCGTGCCCACTTCGTTGGGCATAATGTTAATAATCCTTTTTTAGTACAGAGTGTTTAAATAATTTAAATTATTTTATTAATATTAAAAATTAAATTATCTATACTAATATTAAAAAAACTACTTTTTGTAACTTAAATATAAAAGGTAGACATATGCTGTCGTTGACTTTTTTGTAGGCATTTTCAAGCTCCACATCTTTTCTCTAGAACTCAAAAATATGTATATCTTTCATAGTTAAGGCAGCATTCGTAAGAAACGCTTTTATTCGACCGTTTTTTCTCCGATTCACTTTGCAAAACGGACTACCACGTAAAAGCCTTTTTATTTTTCGGTTTTTTATATAACCTATGACACTCAGCAATAATGTGGCTTTCTATTGGTGAAAGAATTTTTAAAATCGGTTCAGTAGATCCCGAGATTACCCCTTACAATTTAACAAATATACAAACACACAAACTTTACTTCTTTATAATATTAGTATAGTATAGAAGTATAGATAACTAACTTAGCAGTCAGTTTAAAAGGTGCAGTGATTTGTTCCGGCTGAACCCTCCGTCTCTCCCCCCACCAGGCATCGAACACACGATGGATAGCGCGTTGTACACTCAAGTGTTCTAAGTCACTGGCGGTTTTCCAGCGTACTTCGCCTACTGTTTGACCCGCGTATGGATATCTTACTGGGGATGGAAATTATTATTATAAAAGATTTAAAAAATATTAGAATACAAATATGTTACAATTTTATCTACGTTTTCGTGTTTTTTCCGGCTAATCTCAGAAACTACTATGGATTTTGAAATATATACTACTATGGATTTGTTGAAAGCCACAAAAAAAGTTGAATATCTTAAGGAAGGAATCTTTCTGACTAGTTTTAAGAATTTACTTTATGTGTATTTGTTTGTACCTGGATCCAAAAAATCTGCTGAACTGATTTAGATTAAATTTGGTATGATATATATAATATAGCATAGCTTAAGTCCATGGGGAGGACATAAGTAATAATATGACAGTCTTTATCATAGGAATCATTCCTTAAGGAGGATCTAAGTTTGTATGGGGGATCAATCATTACAAAAATAAGCGATACTAATATAAGCTACATGAGATAATATATCTAATGATAATAAGATAAACCCATTCCCTTTTAAATTTTTCTAGAGCAATATCGGTCGTAGAAAGTCACCTTGATGTACCTACATACAATATATATACCTACTTCAAATACAAATTTGATTATCAATTTCATTAAAAAGTGATTATATAATGTTATTCACAGATTAATTAGTATATTAGTTGATCGTGACTAACTGGATAAAGTAATATTGGCTTACGTAATATCTATAATAATAAATAATAATGTTCTCCGACCGATTCCGGCCATGGCGGCCAATCTCATTGAGACTGGCCAACTGCGCAGGAGATATTATAGTCCACAAGTGTACGCGAACAAAAGACACAAATGCACTCTCTATTCCTATCACTCATATTCCGGTGTGACGACTGCTCGATGCGACCAGTGAGAGCTAAGGCGTACGACCGATGGCTTTAACGTGTTCTCCGAGGTACGGGATGACACACCGCCAACTTCCCAACTACGGGCTGTTACTGAGGCTTACTAAACAGAAAGACTCAATAATTAAACTTTGCCCGACTCGGGAGTCAAACCCAGGACCTCTCGATGTATGACCATACATGCTAGCCATTACACCACCGAGTCAGTAATATCTATATAGGTAGGTATACCATCGCATGTAATTGTCGCTTCTCGTCTTGATACATGATAGGTACCTACTATATGAGCCACACCAAGGATTTTATAGCATTAATATCTATATTTATTTGAATGGTAAAGAAGTTGAAGTCTTAAAACAATCAAAACAACACAAAAATAATTTAAATACATAATATGTATTTTACCAGTAGCTCTGCAATCGTCATGTGCGAATTCACACTGATCGGCTAGACGCTGCGCGAGTTGCGCCAGTTCCCGATCCCAACTCTATTCAGTAGGATAAAATAAAAATACATATTAATAACACATTGTAACATGCTTGTTAAATCATGCATAGGTGTTAGACGTTAGCAAAAGTTATCCTAGTTATATTAAGGTAGGTATATCTTAATTTTTTTAAATGTTGTACATTTTGAAGTCCGTAATAGACCTTAAAAAGGGCTGATGATGATGATGATGATGAATAGACCTTACATAGAGCTTTTGGTTTTAGAAAAAGTCAAACGTTTTCTTTTAATTTCATAATTTAAAATCTTCTTTCCTAAAGGTTCAATAATATCGATTCTTTCATATTATTTTTATCAGATAAGTAATTACAAATATATTTTCATTTAACGATAAGACTTACAACTAACATCATAATCTCCGGTTTAGGCAGAGGTGCTCCGCCGCGCACGTGTTCGTTTCCAGAGGCGATGCGTTGGCGACGCCTGTAGATTTTAATCAATTAAACCTTACTTTACTTAATTTTGAATTAAAGGAAGAAGAAAAATACAAAGTAGGTCCGTTCTCTAAACCTCTTCGAAAGTACTTCTACTAGGCATAGATATGTTGGGACATTTACACACAGCACTATCTAGTTCCACGGTAAGGTACGAGCCTTGTGTTATGGATACTATATGATATACTACACATAAGTTTAAATACATACATATTATAAATATAAATATCCATGACTGGAGTGCCGTGCTCAACAAATGTATGCCCCCAGCGGGACTCGAACCCGCCACCGCTTGCGCAGCAAGTAGGGTCACTACAAACTGCGCCACGCGTGTCGTCATAACGGCGGTATGTAGGTACACACATTGATTAAATTTACATAAGTGCGGAAAAAGCAATTATAATTTATAAATTATTCTTGTAGTCTTTTTAACGTCTCACTATTAGGCACAGGGCTCTTTCGCATTGAACATTGCGAGGGGGATCAGGCCGTTACCACGTTGGCCAAAGGCTGATACTTGGTGGGCGGACTTCACATGTTTACATCGAAATTTAGGTTCTTTTAGACTGCAGACGTGCAGGTTTCCGCAATATATTTTCGTTCACCGTAGAACAAGTGGGAGTTATGTTGAAAGCACATGAAAATATTAGACTATATATTATAAAGACCGGAGATTTGAACCATCCCTTGGTTTTCCAAGCGAGCGCGCTTTTAATGCTAAACATTACAGTAAAACTTAAAATCACTTACCTATTAATATAATTAATGACGAAGTGCCTTAAGTCGGACGTAAAATATATTTGTGAGTAATTTCTACACGACAGTCCGGGGCCTGGCTGAAATTTGTGTCGTGATTTATAGTTTACTGTTTAATATACCTACCTAAGTCAAAGTCAAGTCTTAGATTATAAGCATTGGTTCGTTTCTAGATATGTTTTAACTGCCTCGGTGATGTAGTGGCTAGGCATGTACGGTCGCACACCGAGAGGTCCTGGGTTCGAGTCCAAAATATCGCATATTGAAAAGTATTCGTTAAAATTGCCCGCCATATTCGAAATCCAGCCCTGAAGATATTTAGGGGAAAAAACATAAATGATTAGGTATATGTACTTACAACCGGATACTGACAGGCCACATGGCTTCCCTTCCCTTGACACAACCTTCTGTACCGCAGAGTGCAATACGGTTGATCGTCTATCAGTTCTGAAGTTAGTTGGTTCAATTCCAATAATACGATTATTATTCTATATATCATGATTGCAGACCTAAAAATACTTGTTATGGTAGATAATTTTGAGAACGCTGTCGGAAAAATGAAAAGGACTTAACAATATACACAAGTTCCAACACATTTTTAATTAAATTGTCTTTATTATAGGCTTGCTGGTACATCGATTTGGATCTAAAGAAGAATCTAGGTCTAAATTTTATAACAGCTCCCAATAAGCCAATCGAATTCCCTCCTCTACATCGTAACGAGTTCTTTACGATCTTTTTCATATTAATATCCCATAGTTACCTTATTTCACGTAATTATATACATCATGTGTAAAATATTACAAAAAAATGTTATAAAAATAAAAATAACGTCCAAAATGTACAAAATAAACTTCTATATAAAAATCTGATTAAATGACTGATGACATCTTGTATGACAGATAAATAATTATAAAATATGTTGGGAGGTTGTCACACAGCTTCATCTAGTTTCGTGGTAAGCTACGAAGCGTGTTAATACACTTTACATTTAACTTAAGTAATTACATAAATATTATAAATATTCATAGGTACTTATGACCTCAGCGGGACTCGAACCCCTGACAGCTGGTACAGCAAGTAGGTCACTACAAACACCCAAACGTATCGTTAATTTTAGGGATGCAGCCACAGATAAACAAGATGGTTTAAATGATTCTGAAAATTAGGTAACGTTAATTTTTATAGGTATCGTAGAAATAATCAAATTATTGTGGGTAGTTTTATGTAATACAATATATAAAATCTATGCTAATATTATAAAGCTGAAGAGTTTGTTTGTTTGGTTGAACGCGCTAATCTCAGGAACTACTGGTCCGAATTAAAAAAATCTTGTGTTGGATAGTCCGTTTATCGATGAAGGCTATATTAAATCACGTTACGACCAATAGTAGTGGAGCATCAATGAAAAATGTTGCAAAAACGGGAGGTAGGTTTGGTTTCCAGCCTTTAGAACGCGCGCGAAGCCGCGGGAAAGGCAAATTGCAATAAAATAGATTAAACAGCTTGTGGATCAACGCCATCTATCGTCTATCTTTACAAATTAAAATTACCTGTATTAGTGCAGCGAAGACTATACAAAAAGTCTTCCACGGGACGTCCCATACTATATTACTATTGTATCACCTGAAATAACTAACTTCAATTAAATACACGTATTAAGAAAGGATATTAAAAAAAAATTCAATCGATTAAATTTTATTACGAAATACAATAATTTATATATCAGGATATTTACAACATATGCCTTAAATGCTAACTTATTTCTACCTACTTTACACGATACGTACAGTTCTCGAGGGATAAGCTCAGCTCTGCATTTGTGTGAGTGCAGTGTACGGATAGGCACGACCGAAGGCGTAGCGCGTTGCGATTGGTTTAAACCTGTTTGAACTGGTTTTTGGTGCGCTGCTATTGGCTTTTAGCTATCACTCACACAAATGCAAAGCTGAGCTTACGCCTCGAGAACTGTACTATATATTGTACATTACAGTGTGGACGAAAGAAAAACCTTTTAAGCCCGTGGCTTTATTCGAACTTATGAATAGTCATTGTTGTATCAAAATCTTTTAAGTAGTCCAAAACGTTAGTTTCAAATATTTTGAACTAAGACTACTAGTGTATTTTCTTTTGAAAAATTTCGATTTTGAAGTATTTCGATATTTTTTAATATTATAAGCCAATAAAGCTAACAAAAATATTTTATTTATATCTGTGATAATATTGTAAAACATTACATAGTTTCATTTAAAAAACAAATAACAGCTACATATTTATTAGGTGCAGTTCTATTTAAAATAAAAAAGCCCACACTGTGTTGCCATGGTTCACAATTTAATATTTTCTTTTAAATATACAAAAATAATAATGACTACGATGGAAATATCTTGTTCACTTATTTTATCTGTATTTACAATTTATTATTCAATTTTAAGCAAATAATTAAATATGACACAAAAATAGCGTTTATTTTAAAATTGAAATAAAAATTGTATTGTATGTTCTACTATTATTTATACATGGAATATATAAATTGTGACCAAAGTCATTATTATTAATAATATACATAGGTTCGATTTATACAGAAAATAATTATTATTTTATAATTGTAACAATAGATAATGGTTGTTCTTTAAAAGGAACCATTTTGAATGTATTTTTGTTAAAATGAAACTTAAAAAAACGGCTACAGAAAGATTTAAGCCACAGACTATAAAGCATAAGCAAAGGCTTTAATTTATTATTCCTTACATGATTTTTTTTACAAAAATCCATTCAAATCCGAGCACTAATAAGAAAATACAAGTCTCTAGCTAACTCACAGATAAACACACGAAAATGACACATTCATTTTTATTATTACATTTCGCTGAGCACGTGTGAGGTAGACTAACGTGATCTAACATTTATTTTACGTATATAAAAAAAAGTCGTACAAAAAAAATTGTATAGGTACATTATGTGATGTTTGAAAATAAACAGTGGGACAGTTAGTTTTTATGTATTAAGATTAAATCTACAACGTTCTGACAGTATATAACAAACAAAACAGTTACAGTATATAATAAACAAAATTATATTGAGATTCGTTAAGTCAATATTTAAAATGAAATTCATTCAATCGAAAAAAAATCATATTTTTATCAACATTTTGCAATACAATTGTATTCATATTAACATTTAATTGTAATCTCTGATAAAATTTGGTGTGTGGCAGTTTCAAATGTCATTCAAATCGTGTTACACATACATCATATTATTAAAAATAAAGAAAACTTAAACTAAAGTAATATATAAATTAATAATAAAAATTCGACCAAAAATGGCCATGAATTATGCGACTTTCTATTTTTATAGAAAAAAACTGCCAGTTAAAAAAGAACGTTAAAGTTAAAAGTACGAGATCATCAAAAAAATAAAACGACCCACAATGATAAAAAAAATTCGAGAAAAACTAAAAAGATCTGAAAGATACCCACACATATAATAAAATGTGGTATAACTCGCGTCATGTAAAAAGAAAGCAAACTATCAAACTACACAAAAACGATTTATCGGCCAATTTGGTGGTGGAGAGTCTGATAATAATGCAGTTAATAATTTAAAAAAAATGTATTAAACGAATTAATTATAAAAGAATAAGTTTATTACTTTCGTGCGCGAATGTACCCATGTGCAAACACCCCCCCCCCCCCCCCCACCGCTTTCTTCCAGCGTTCTTTTTACGTGACGCGAACTAGGTATACATTATGTTCAAAACTTTAAATCCATTTCACATACATCATCATTGTATCAATATATTCTCAAGCAAATTTCGACACAAAGTAAAAAAAATAACCACTAGCATTTTTACTAGAAATTTACGAGAATGAAGTAAAGTTAACTTACATAAATTAATTTTTTTTAATAGTCTATATATATGACTAAATAAAATACTCATAAGATATCATAAGAGAACTTATATACCACAGATAAAACAAAGTCTTATTTACTCTATTAGAAATGAATATGAAAAAATCTTCATAAAACAATAAAAAAAATCCGATATTTTTTTCAATTTTTTTCTTACTAATCATGTTAAAAACCGACTTTATTTTACAATGATACATAAAAAGAGGGGAAATATTGGCAGTAGACAAATTAATATACATGTCAAAATATAAAAATTCAAGTAAAGCTAACGTCTTCTAATAATAATTGATATTATCTCGATTACAATAATTTCATTACTGGCTATGACTATACAAAATATAAATATGACCCTATTCTATGATGTTGTGTTAAAATAAAATAAATGAAAAAAAAAAAACAAAATAATTTGATTGTTGTAAATAAATCATGTTTTACCATAATAATACTGTGTATATATAAAAAATCTAGTCTGCCAGTACGTACTTTGTACGTATGTGAGATGTTACAAATACTAAAAAAAAATATTTCGAATTAAACAGATCTACAATATTACCGTGAGTGAGAACTGAACTTATTTAAATCAAATACATAATTAAAAAATATTTAAAAAAAAAAATCATTTTTCAGTAAGTCTGAAATATTCGAGGACCAATACTAATAAACTATGCATAATATAAAATAATTTCACAAAAGGCAATCTTATATAACCAATAAAGAGCCAATTATTGAACACTACACAGATTGCGGTGAGACTTTTTGAATACGATAGATACAAAAAGTCGACACAACACCCACAAATTAAATGCCTTCATACTTTTTACACCATTTACAAGTATATCGTATGAAAAATATTATGACGTAGTATATACAAATGGGTGATAGACTCGTGACGTCATACTAGTGAAGAGACCATCTTACATTGAATGTATAAAAATACTTATATATACTATATATAAATAGTTGATGTCGTATAATAGAGTCGTATTTTAGGTGCAGTAGCATTTTTTATATTACAATTAGCGAACTTCGACGGTGCTTCCTGTGGAATTTAAAGTTTGTTGCACAAAAATTTTGGATTTTTATACAAACTCGAGACAGCCTTTAGACCTCCTTAATTCGGCCCTGTCGCAAAAACTGTTCTTAGTCGACGTCTAATATAAAACGTAAAAACTACCTCCCCTAATTTCATGTTGGTGATGAGTGAGTGAGTGAGTGAGTGACTTTTCGCTCTTATATATTTAGATTTAAAAGCAAATCAATACATATAACTTTTTATCATGTCTTCGGTTAAGAGTGCCCAAAGTAAATATTATTGCTAGCTGTTAGCAATGTAAGAAAATAAATAAAAATAATTTATCTTTATATATAAATAATATCAATAATGCAAAAATATAAAAAAATATTATTAAGATGTAAATTCGAATCTATTTCTATTATAGAATATTTAATAAATAGTCAAAATTAATTGTGTATTATTAAAGAAGTTTAACTGTAACATACATTGGATGGTCTCATACACTCATACGAATATCACTTTTGTGATGATATATTAAATCGTTAGTTAAAATATTTCGGTTAGCTAAAAATAAATAGCATAATATATAAATATAAAATTGACATTTTTCGCCGTTTTTTTTTATGTCCATTATAATTGGCGAACAGATTTAAATATAAATTAAATATTTTGTTATTGTTTAGAAGATCTTAGAACTCCCTGTCACACAAGTTCTCATACAAAATCAGAGTCAACGGTTGGGAGTATTCGTAAAATAATATAAATAAATGATTTTTGTTACTTATTATAACTAACCGATATTTGAATCACACAATTTTAACTAACAATACCAATGTTCAAAAGCAAAACAAAAAGCACCTAACATTAAAATCTTAACTAAATAAACAATAAATACGAATATATAATTTCCTACATAATCATGTCGTAGTATAAAAATGAAATCATTCATTTTGTGAATCGACCATCTCCATATAATATGTAGTCACGTTGCAAATATTATATTTTATAAAAAAATGTCATTTTATTAGCATAAATGCATTTGGCAATCTCTCGAACGGAAGTTACGTGTAAACTATTTATTAATATCTCTTTTTAATAAAGTTATTATATTACAATTTCGATTCGATTCAAGCGTTATATTAATAATTATAAAAAAACGCCTAGCTTTCTACAATTTAATCTTTATACAAAAGGAAGCGCATTTCGTAAACGTCTATTTTATTTTAAATTTTGTATCTAACGATAAAATATTTAATCCATAAAAAACATAAGTATATAAGGTTTACATAATCTTCGAAAGAGAGGCAGAGAATGAAAATAATTTGTTACATATCAAATATTTCATGGTATTAATACATAAATTGGGTTGAATTATTTCATTAATAGAAAAAAAACAGACAGTTCGACTAATTAAAATATAGTTTAAAAAAACACGTAACAAACCATCGCCTATGTTGCAGGCAGTAAACTTAAACTGGTCAATATCCAAACAGTCTGGTTCTCATAACGCCGCGGCATACGACTGAGTATTTTACCTCCGTTGAGCAACGCACTGCGTCCTATTTACACTTACACTTGTCTTATTTACATTGGTTCTCTCTTCTCCATCTGAAATATAGATTAATATTTTCAAAATAAAACTATTTTGTCGGACTCGTTTGCAGTTTTTATTTAAATGTAGGTTCTGAACGTATCGAATGTTTTTACTAGATTTGAATTTTAATATTTTTATTCAAACAAAAAAAAATAACGTGTTAGTGATGCTATGCTATGTTATTATTGTAAATATTATTTAAATGGTATACGTAGTATAACTATAAAGAAAATTTAAAAAATAATAGTGCGTGTGTACAAAGTACACATGTCAGAAGTAAAACTTCTTTGGCAAACTAATTTTTAAATCTCGTTTATATATTTTATACTAAATAACCCCGTCTAAGCTCGTTGAGAGAGGGAGATGGCGCGAAGGTCACACCCACGAGTTAGACAGAGTTAGAAATGTAACTGACTCGCGGTGGGCGAGATCTAACTAAGGCTAACTCTTCCCCGTCTCTGAGCGCCTGGTACTATGGACTTATTTTTTCGTTTCATCGAGTTTGAAATTCGATTTTATTATTCGATTCTAAAAAAGTTTCACTTCAAAAAAAAACCCGTACCTGTCGGTGTGGGCGTGGGATCAATTTATAAAGTACTAGCTGATATCCGCGACTTCGTCCGCGTTGCTTGTTTTTATAAAACTTTGTTAATATTTAACAAAGTTTTCCGCATGCGCGCTACGCCGCTTGCCCCACTACTCCGCGAGAAGGAAACATACATCACTGAACACGCAGTGCATATACAAATCGTTGTTTCTTGAAACTTTAATAACTTTTTATTAAATGAAGATATCGCAATCTTTTGTTTTTGATAAGGGCCAAGTGTCTAAGAAATAAAACTTAGAAAGTTTCATTGAAATCTATCCAGTAGTTTTTCCGTGATGCGCGCACAACTGCAGACCTCTATCATTTTATTTATATAGACAAACACGCACCTGTCGGTGTGGGCGTGGGTGTGGGCATGTGTGTGGGCGTGGGCGTGTCCGAGCGTGACGAGCGCGGAGGCGAGCGCGAGGCCGCCGAGCGGGGGCGCGCGGCCGCTGCCGCCGGTGGGCAGCCGCACCAGCAGCGACAGCACCGCGGCGCGACCTGTGCGGCACGGCTCTAGCGCTACCGGTGCTGGTACCCCGCCGCCTGCACACACAAATATAACCTTTAATATGACAGTATTAAAATTCATTGTTAAGGAAAGTTTATGTACTAAAGGCTATTATTCGATTAACGATTTTTTTAGAAGACAGTACGCCTTGGGTATTATGTGCCATCGCTGTGTGATGTGTGATCGATGTGTGATCGCCGCCAGGCTATTTCAATATATACAATTATTGTTAATTTGCAATTTAATTTGAAAAACAGAGAGAAAAAAAAATAGTCCCGCTGAGTTTCTTTCGCCAGTTCTTCTCAGGTCAGATGTTTCTTCTTTCCGAACTGGTGGCAGACTCATGACGTTCAGTAAGAAAGTGTAACAATTTTTATGCTGAATAAAATATTTTAATTTGATTTGATTTAAAATCCAGCGCCACCGGTCGCAGGCACGCCGCCGCCTTCGAGCACAACACACCACTCGTCACTAAAACTCAATATAACCTCTGATACGGGAGTATTTAAACACACAAGACAGGGTATAATATATAAAACTAATAATCTATACTAATATTATAAAGCTGAGGAGTTTGTTTGTTTGTTTGGTTGAAGTACTGGTTTTTGAAAAATAATTTTTGTGTTGGATAGTCCGTTTATCGAGGAAGGCTATAGGCTATATTATATCACGCTACGACCAATAAGAGCGGAGCATCAATGAAAAATGTTGCAAAAACGGAAAGGGCGGGCGTTAGTTCTGCGAGGTACCACACCGCGCGACTCAGATAAAAATTAGTTTCCGGTCTTTAGAACACGTGGGAAGCCGCGGAAAATGCTATACTCATTATAATCCAATTATAATTATAATCCATTAAAACGTCAGGTGAATTAGACCACACGGCCAAAAGGTTGTTCCACAGTCCACTCTGTTATCAAAGAAGTACCAGGAGTAACCCGAAAGTTCTTCCCGTTTTTGCAACATCTTTTGACTATCCAACACAAGAATAATTTTTCAAAACGAACCAGTAGTTCCTGAGATTGAGATGAGAGCGTTCAACCAAAAAAAGCTCTTCAGCTTTATAATATTATAGTATAGATAATATATAAATAAAATATATCACTCACCCCCTCCACCCCTTTCCAACTCAATGCTAACTTGACTGAAAGGGCGCGACGCCATTTGCTCCATTTCCACAAATAATCTCTGTCTTCTTCTGTACAAGTCATATCTCTGGAAAAAAAAATAAGTTTGAAATAGTACACAATATGTAAAGGCAATAATGCAGACGCGAAAATTTTGACTACATTAGTGTGTTGACTACATAATACTTTCTTAGGTTTACGCGAATATTTGACATTACAAATGAAACTATCTTTTCGGATTTTGTCATTTTTCGGAATTTTTTGTCGGGAGAGGCTCTCCCGTGACCATGAAAAAGTAAAGCATTCGAAAAATAATTCCGCGACAAAATCTGAAAAGATAGTGTCATTTATAATGTCAAGTATTCGCGTAAACCTAAGAAAGTATTATATACTAGCGGATCACTCTCGCTTCGCTTGGGTGCGTCCCTACATCTACGTGCGAGCGAAGCCGCGGGTTCCGCTAGTATAACAATAAATATTAAAAAATATCACCTGTTTAATCTTCCAAAGGGCAGCCGCAACGAACAACAAAAGGAGAAAACACGAGGAGAATGTGATGAAGAACTGTTGCAAGTTGAGCTTGGGGTATTGCGAGAAGGATATCTGTATCCACAATGGCGGCCGGAAGTCGTACACGTACACGAAAAACGTTGTCAGCGTCACGTTCTCGTCCACGCCGAAAGCGTGTTCCGATTTTGGAAACCTGTAGATGAACGGCCTTTGGGTCATTGTACTTGCGTTTACAGTTTTTGATTCATAATTATTGAATTAAATATTATTTCCTTCGGTATAAAAGATCACTTTTGATATACTTTATCTATATATAAAATATATAGAGAAAAACTTAACTGTAAATTAGAGTCTTGGACATTTCAAACGCTTTTATTTATTTATTCAATCCATTCAAACAAGTATCAATAGACTAATTAAAAACAAAATCAAAATGGCGTCGGTTTCGATAGCAACAAAAAACAAAACTACATCTACGCATCTACGCAAACGCATCTACATTGTTGTGCGCGTGCGGGCGTATAGTCTATTTTTTCTTACTTGTCCTAAATGGTAAACAAACACTGCCTTGAAAGAAAATCACTTATTTTCGGAAAATCCCGCATTTTAGACTTGGTTTCATCGTTTATAACTATTTTAGAAACACACACACTATGAATTACACTTATAAAAGCTGTTTATTTATGATTTGAACACATTATTTTTGCTAAAATTGAAATTTTAACAGAACTAAATTCTATAGATAAAATATGAACAAAACATTTTGACGTTTCGATACGCTACTTTGTCTTTGAATCATAGAGATGTAACATGTAAAATTATTTGGCGAGAATGGAAACTGAACTTTTAAAAAAGTTTCCTTCAAATTTTATTAGGTTTTAAAATAGGAGTGTCATCTGTAGAATATAGAAGATTTTTAATTGCTTTTAACCAACTTATGCTGATTATTTATTTGTTATTGTAATTATTATTATTTTTTATCTTATTGCACTGTGTAATAAAATGGAGTGAGGGACTTCGCTCTCGGAAATCTTTCGATCGCTTATTTGCTTTTTTAGTTTAAAGTTTTAAAAATGACTTTATATTAAGACAAAAAGGAAAATAAAATTATTAAAATTATTATAACTAAGGAGGTCATATCCGAGTAATAAAATTATCAAATTAACTTGTCGTATTATTTCTACCCAATACTTTACGTTCACTGCATAAAAACCATTAAGTTCAGTCGTTGTCATTCATTCGTCATTGCAATCTCTATGAAATTATCTCTGGTTACCTGTCCGCCATATTTGTTTACCATTTAAGACAAGTAAGAAAAAATAGACTATATATACGCCTCTCTCTATTAGTACCGCGTGCGTGTGTACGTGTTTATCTCTCGCTTCTCTCTCTCTCTTTTGGTCTCACTCTTTCTCTTACGCTCTCACTCTCTCTCTTTTCGCACTTTTTCTTTTTCGGTATGTATGTGTGTGTGTGTGCGTGAAAATACTCACTTATATCTAAAATTGCTGCAGTTAACGTCGCTAAATTGCGTACGTAGTGCACGTGTTTCTTTCTCTCTCTCTCTCGCATTCTTTCTCTCTCTCTCCTTATGTGTGTGTGTGTGTGTGTGAAAATACTCACTTATATCTAAAATTGGTGCAGTTAACTTCACTGAACAGCACCCGCTCTGCGCGGTCGCCGCGCGCGCGCACCGTGAGGTTCATGCGCGCGTGCGCGGAGCACGTGATGCTGAAGTCCGCGTCCACGTCCGGTTTGACCGGCGCGTTGCGGAAGTTGATCGCGGTTAGGTGGCGGTCCTCTTTTTTGGATAGGTTGAACGTGAACTGGTAGTCTACTGCTAGGTCGTCTGCAATTGAGTTTGTTTTGTATTTATGATATGTATGTATTTAAATAACTTATATATTATGTAGTATACCAACTATCTAGTTTCTGTAACACAAGCTTCCTTCGTGGCTTACCACGGAACTAGATGGCGCTGTGTGTAATAATGTCTCAACAAAAAAAATACTTATAATGTCAGCCGAATGCGATTTGACTTATATTTTAATGTTTTTGCGCAAAAACATAATTGTTTTTCTTATTAACATAGCCTAAGGTACTCCTTGTACCTTCCATATACTACTATCTGAAAGTGAAAATCAACAAAAATTGGTCAAGCCATTTCATAGATTAACCGAAACAAGCAGAAAGACAAAATTTTTATTTTTTTGTTTTTTGTTTGTAATGTATTAGTAAATAGTTGTTATTTTGACATTACAAACAGGCACTTCAATTGATCAGTATAAATTAACATACTACATGAAGCTTTTAAGAGAGATAATCCTAAAAAAATATTAATAATAATTAATGAAACATCGCAATATTATATTAATTTTTAAATTATATTTACTAATTTGCGATGTACCCAATAGTGTTAGTTAAACTTTAGTAATTGTTAATATAAGTGAATTGTAATATTCTTCTTGAGAAATAAATGATCTTAGACCTGAATTATTTTCCATACAAATATTTTCTCTAAAATCACTCACAGTAACACCCCTTGTTGTACAAATCGGCGTGATAGTGGTTGGTGTTGTCACACTTGTCACACCTGTCCCCGGCCAGCCCCTTGGTGCTGCAGTAGCAGCGGCCCGTGTCCACCGCGCACGAGACCGCTTGCGCGTTGCACTCGCACGCTGCCAATTATATATATTAATAATAAATATCTTTATTCAAGAACTTTTAGTAACTATTATTTATGCTGATACTTCCCAGTAAGTTATCTTTAAGATACTTTTAATGGGATATTATACATATATATAGTTTTCGAATAATTCGCGAATTAATGAATTATTTCTGGATTTTCAATTTAAATTCCTTTAAGGCCCAATTTCACCAATGATGTCGTTATCCAAGAATAACTATGCCAGGTATAAAATTATTCGCTGCATTTACTCTCAGAATAACTCGTAGTACGTTTCACCGCTTTGTAAAGACTAAATTTTAATCCTAGTATAACTATTCTTAGATTAATGTTTTTTTTTACCTGTGGCACATTGAATGAGAATTGAATGTAAATGCAGTCAAATTAAATAGACTTGTCATTATCTCAGTACAGTATAGCATAACAGGACATTTTTAATTTAGTCGTCACTTTGAACTTATGTCAATGTGTCAGCGCTATTTTTCAAGTTAATTTCGTTTAGTTTGCTATGTGTTTTTTTAAAAATTGTAATAAATTAAATAATAATAAATTTAATTAATAATTAATTTAATTTAATAATAAATTGTATGCTGCTGCTTTAGATAAACGAAATCTAATCATGAAATCCTTTTCATCGTAGTTGCAAAAATGCTCATTTCTTTCTTTAAACCACCTTGGACGTCTCAAAATAAAATAGTTATCTTTACTATCGCTTTCACTGTCTGATAAAATTCTTCTCAAACGCTGCATTTTAATAATATTTTCTCCTAATTACAATTCAATGTGCAAAAATATGAATCAACAGTTTACTGACATAAAATTTGACACCAATTTGATTTTATCTGAGGAATAAGCCGGTTATTCTTTCAAAATTGGCGGTATAAGAGTTACTCTCGTATAGCTTTGTTATACTCAGGATAAGTAGTTGGTGAAATGAAAGCATGGTTATCTTAGAGTAAATAACAGCTTTATCCTAGGAATAAAAGTTATTCTACTTTGGTGAAATCGGGCCTTAATCGTGTATCAAAATATTCTACTTACGAATAATATATAATTCAAAAAACACCATACTAATTGTTCTATTTGTGTAACTATATTTCATGGTTTGAATAAAATGTATATTGACTTTTAAATTTATAATTGAATATTGAAAATAAGAAACCTTTAATTCAAAATACTCGAAAATTCGCTAATAACAAAACTATCATGTTTACAATTAATTCGGAAAAAATCGAATTATTCGAAAAAAAATTCAAAAATTATTCGAAATTTTTCGAATTATTCGTAGAATTTCGACAATTCCTCGATTCGAAAAGAGAATTATTACTCGATTCGAATTTCGAATCGAATATTATTACTCGATTCGATTCGAACGATATTCGCACACCCCTAGAGTATAGTAACTCACGCTGGCATACGCCCCCATTAAGCGGGCTGCCCCAGTGCGCGGGCGCGCACGCGTCGCAGTGCGGGAACTGCACACGGTGTGCAAATTTGATTAACATCGGTTGAAGTAGTTTAGGAGTCCATCGCGAACAAAGCGACACGTGATTTATATATATTAGATAGTTAATAATAATAATAATAAGCCTCTTTATTTCCCATCATCTAAGTTTTACATTTTTTTTATATATACATACATTTTTACTACTTTTTTTTTGTTTAACTGCACTTACGACTAATTTTTAAACTCAAATTAATTTTTATTTGAAAATTGCTTGTTTTGTTTCTTTAATGTATTTTCTTGGATAGGAACCCCATATCTGGGTATAGGCCTCCTCCAGTTTGGCCCAGTTTTCTCTGTCTTTAGCTTGTTTAATCCAGTCTATATTAGATAGTTACAAAGGTTTTTTAAAAAAAAATGTGAACCGTCACGGGACGCCTGGCAGATGTGAAACATCGACATTATTTTGTAAAAGTAATATGCAGAAAAGAACATATTGTGATAGGAACTAAATATGTCATAATGATAAAATAATATTACGATTTTTTTCCAGATAACGATGACTATTTATTGAATAAACATTTATTTTCATTAAATGCAAAAATTTACGAATTTATTTCAAATCGTGACTACTTAATTTAATTAACTTACTGATGACTTGATGGTGTGTCATAGTGTGATTTTGCTTTCTTTGCAGGAGGCTGATCACTTTCACTCTCTAAATTATCACGGTCAGACATTTTATTATCAGAAAAATAATTTGTTTTCAAGTAAAACACAGGTTATGTTTACTGTAGTAAACAACACTGTGTACACTACGGAGTATATACTATAGGTATTCGAGCTCAGTGTAGCGAGAAAGATGGCTTAATGCCAGATCGAGTGGGAGAGAATCGCACAGTCGATTGCGCATGGCGACGCGTCGCCACACCGTACACACTACTGCATATAGACTGTATATATATACCATCGTATAGCGTGGCGACGCGTCGCCACGGCATGCGTCGCCACGCCAGAAATCGGTTTTACGTGCGGCTATAGATGTTTCACATCAAAAAGAAAACTCACGCTGACACACGCCGCCATTGAGCGGGCTGCCCCAGTGCGCGGGCGCGCACGCCTCGCAGTGCGGGCCCAGCGCGCGCGCGCCGCACGGCCGCACGCAGCGCGCGCGCGCGTCGCACACCGCGTGCCCGTTGCACTGGCACGCCGGGCATGACGTGAAGTGCCAGCTGCAGGATATACATTAGCTATAGATACTAATGGAGTGGTAGCCCAGCGGTGACGCGTTCGCTTGGATAGCCGAGTGATGCGGGTTCGAAGCCCGGTCGCGCACCTCTGTTTATTATTATTTTTTTTATTTTGATTATATTTGTATGTTTATTGTTATTTTTTTAATTTTGATTATATAAAAAAATAAGTTTGTTTAAGATATTGATAATCATTTTGCAATTAATACTTTTTCTAATGAGTCTAAATTTAGACCGACTGACTTGTTGTACACTAACCGTTTATGCGGACACACGTGTGGGTGATGCGCCCGTCTGTCCCCTCCCGGAAGACAAACCCCCTTCCCCCCGCCGAGCCCGTCGTCGCACCACCCGCACGCCGGCTCCTCGAGGCACGCGGCGCACGACATGTGCGAACTGCACCCCACACCCATCGCACCCGTCGCACCCATCGCACCCGTGGTAGGACACCCACCCGTGGACCACGCGCGACACCCGCCCAGCGGGAACGAAGCGCCGTATGCATTCTGATTGATAAATACAATTAATTATAACGCTGTAATTTATTACTAACTAGCTTTACCCGCGGCTTCGCCCGCGTTCATTTAGTTCATTCTTTAGAATCGTTGTGATTTCAAACTCCATGAAACGAAAAAATAAGTCCATAGTACCAGACGCTCAGAGACGGGGAAGAGTTAGTCTTAGTTAGATCTCGCTCACCGCGAGTCAGTGACATTTCTAACTCTGGCTTAACTCGTGGGTGTGCCCTTCGCGCCATCTCCCTCTCTCAACGAGCTTAGACGGGGTTATTTAGTATAAATATAAACGAGATTTGAAAATTAGTTTTCCAAAGAAGTTTTACTTCTGACATGTGTACTTTTTTTTTAATATAGACAAACTATAGAATCATAAAAAAAAACTTATTTCTTACGAAAATGTTAAATACTAAGCATACTAATAAATACATATAAGTTCCAGGTCGGACTAAATTTAATTATTGAATCTTTATGTTTCGTTAGCCTCAGTAACAGCCCGGAATTAGGAAGTTGGCAGTGTTTCACCCCCGTGCCTCAGAGAGCACGTAAAGCCGTCGGTCCTGCGCCTAACTCTAACTGGTCGTGTCTCATGTCGTCCCACCGGAATATGAGAATGACAGGAACAGAGAGTGCACTCGTGTCTGCGACACGCACTGCACTATAATATCTGTCACACTTCTAATATTTTTTATAAATTATTAATTTTGCTTCTATCTTCATTTCTACTGCTATCTTCTGTATATTATATGATACTCTATGTGCACGCACACACACACACACACTGTCCGTCTCTCTCCCTCCCACTCACCTTGTCCACGCAGCGCTCAGCGGACGCGCACCAAATGCACTCCTCGGCGGTACAATTGGCACACGTCTTGAAACTCGCGCACGCCGCACTGCACACGCCCGACGCGGTCGCTGCTACAGTTCTGAAACAAAGTTTATTAATTGTTTCTTTATTAAACAGTGTTGCTAATATAAAATTAATTATGTAAGGTAACCCTGTTTTTATATGTTCGATCATTCGAAATGTAATTTGCAATGTTTTGAGAAGAATAAAAGATTTTGTTTTCTTCATGTATTATTTTTATAATCCCGACAGTTAATATACCACATATATGTTTTAAAATAGCTATTGATTGATATCAACGCATAATTAGCGTGTAACATTAACCACGCGGTTTTAATAGAAGTAAGAATAAGTACCTTATTTCGGTCGTCGAGTTAGCCGGACGACACTTCACATTATCGTAATCCCAATGACACGCTCGCTGACTTAACTCTTCTGAGCCCTGAAATGAAAAAAACCTTAATAATTCATTTTTTTCTTTCATTTAAGAAGATTTAGCTGAGTACCACCCTTCAATACGAGGGGAATACGCGGGGCGGTGCGGCATGCTTGCCGGAGTGCTATTGGTTTGTTAGTTCAAAATACCATCGCGCACACAAGGTTTTATAAAAAAAATGTATTAAACTAATTATTTCAATTTTTTTGCAAGTAAATTAAACATTTTACACTCAAATCATCAACATATTTTATTAATAAGAATTCTATTTAATGACATTTTATCTAATATATTTTTCACTGCGGACTGCTGTTCAATGTACCTACCAATAATCAATATACGTCGCGAGCGAAAGGCTAGTTCAAAAATAAAAGAATAGGCGTAGTACTTTCTTGGGCGAATGTACCAATGCGCAAACACAACCCCCGTCACTTTCTTCCAGCGTTAATTTTATGTGACGCAAACTGAATATATTATATGATACCCGCGACTTCGTCCGCGTAGCTTGACATATTAACAAAGTTTTCCGCATGCGCGCTACCCCGCTTGCCAAACTACTCCGCGAGAAGGAAACATACATCACTGAACACGCAGTGCATATACATACAAATCGTTGTTTCTTGAAACTTTAATAACTTTTTACTAAATGAAGATATCGCAATCATTTTTTTTTTTGATAATAAAACTTAGAAAGTTTCATTGAAATCTATCCAGTAGTTTTCCGTGATGCGCGCACAACTGCAGACCTCTATCATTTTATTTATATAGATACAGTTCGCGTCACATTTTGAAATGAAAGTGAATGAGTTACGTGTGGATGTCGGTGCGTGTGCGCGTGGCAGGCGGCGCACGAGTGGTAGCGCGCGCACGTCTCGCCGCCCGTGCTCGTCGCTATGCACTCGTCCACAGAGAGGGCTAGCTGGAATGGAAGAGTTTCGTCAATTTTTTTTGAGTGACGATCAAGATTAAAATGACTTAAATATAATATAATTTTCGATAATTATCACATTTTATTTCTAGAATCTCTCCTTAGTTGAACCGATTTTTGTTATTACACTGTTATAATATTTTGATTTGATTTGATTTGATATAATCTATACTAATATTATAAAAAGTTGAAGACCTTGTTTATTTGAAGTGAAACTTCTTTAGAATCGATGTGATTTTAAACTCGATAAAACGAAAAAATAAGTCCATAGTACCAGGCGCTCAGAGACGGGGAAGAGTTAGCCTTAGTTAGATCTCGCCCACCGCGAGTCAGTGACATTTCTAACTCTGTCTAACTCGTGGGTGTGACCGTCGCGCCATCTCCCTCTCTCAACGAGCTTAGACGGGGTTATTTAATATAAACATAAACGAGATTTAAAAATTAGTTTGCCAAAGAAGTTTTACTTCTGACATGTGTACTTTTTTAAATTAATTTTTATTACATATAATATGACCACAACAATAAGAATGTAATCACTATGGACGACAACTGCCGCGCTTGACACTTCGTGCTAGCCGTATAATATTTGTGTCACGAGTCGTGTGCGCTAAATTATGCGAAATTATATAACGTATAAATATATTATAGCGTAAAAAATAATAGGCATTTTAAAAATAGCGTATTCTTATAACTCTTTATCAATATATAGCCGTTTCACCCACCGCTACAGTTATAACACGTTATCAAAAGACAGCAGTTTCGCCCACCTCTAGTATGATAGGGAAGTGGAGAGGGAGAAGAGAGAGAGAGAGAGGGAGTAGTGGAGTGTAAAGTACCAGGGCGCCACGCACCTGGTGTGAGTGTCGCAGACAGCGTTGCGGCGCGAGGCAGGCGCCGCACCACGCGCAGCCGAGCGCCACGCACGCCGCGCAGTACTCCGCGTGGCTGCAACGTTGCTCGTCTACAAATTAATACATACACTTTCTTAGTTTTACGCGAATATTTTAATAAAACACGTGTTGTTCTGTGACGTACAAAAGAGACTTTTATTGTAATGAACCAGAGTTTTATAATGAACACCAAAGACAATACAGAAATTAATCATAGACAGTTTATAATATGCAACTACAGTTCGCGTCACGTAAAAAGAACGCTGGAAGAAAGTGGTGGGGGGTGTGTTTGCGCATCGCTACATTCGCATACGAAATTCCTAAGCCTATTCTTTTATTTTTGAACTAGCCTTTTGCTCACGATGTATATTGAGTATTGGTAGGTACATTGAAAAATATATTAGATAGAATGTCATTAAATAGAATTCTATTAATTAATAAAACATGTTTGATACATCGTAGAATATTTAATCTACTTACAAAAAATTAAATTAATTCGTTTTATATATTTTTTTAAATTATTAACAGCATTATTATCAGTCTCTCTTTTTATAAAACAATATACGTCAAAAATATTTTTTTACTATTTTTTATATAAAATAATTTCGTAATTAATAACTTTTGTGTGCGCGATGGTATTTTAAACTGACAAACCAATAGCGAGCCGAAAAGCATGTGACGCGTGCTTTGACGTCCCACGCCCCGCGTCTTACCACCAAATTGGCCGATAAATCGCCTCTGCGCAACTTGACAGCCAGCGTTCTTTTTACATGACGCGAATTATACTTGACAGGGCAACATTATCAAACATAAATTATGTTTATATCTTCATAGATTATAAATAACATATTTGACATTATAAATGAAATCGCAGATTTAGACAGTGCCTACCCACAATTTACAAAAATTCAAAGGTACTTTGATGTCATTTTGAATTTTTGTAAATTGTGAGTAGGCACTGTCTGTAACAACAACACCTTAGTCTCTCCCGTGACCATGATTGTTGTAAAGCATTCGAAACGTCGGGAACCAAAAATCATAATAAATCCGCGACAAAATCCGAAAAGATAGTTTCAAATATACAATTTGGTAATAAAATTAAAATATATAAGTCTTGCCTTTCATGTTTACTGATAATGTATTTGTGATGTAAAATTGATAGCTGTTTTAACTTTTCTAGCTTTTTATGTCTTGACTTTTCGGGTTCAAAGTTTTATTATATTAGATAGAATAAATTTAATAGACGCTTCACAGTAGTTTTCTCCAATCCATAAATAAATTACCATATCTGACAGTATATCTGGCTAAGTTTGATCATTTTTTTTTACTCTACATATAAAGATAAAAGTACAATGAAAGTTTAATCACTCACCAAACACAGGTTCTAAGTGACATGCTTTGATCGACTCGTCGTGTGATTGTTTCCACCCAATCTCTTCTAACTGCAATAAAACATTATATTTCACAAATAGGTCAAAACGAAATTAAAGTAACTTAGAGAAACTATATTTATTAACTCTGTTCGCGATAAACTCAAAAAATAAAGCACCGATTTTTATGCTGTTTTCACCAATAGACAGAGTGATTCTCGAGGAAGGTTTTAAAATATAACTAGCGGAACCTGCGGTTTTGCTCGCGCCAAACCTATTACTGCTAGCTAGTAATAGGTTGTTTTAGCGATAAGGCCGCCTCATGTACTTAATCCTTGTATTTTTGTTTCTTGTTGTGTGTGTAGTTAGAGTTATGTAGAGCTCGTATATGAAGATTGCTGACATTGCAGCCACTCAGCAATTGAGTTAACCAAATCTAGGGTAAAGCTGATGCAATATTGCGTCAGCCGAAGATGCCTTAATAACTTAATCCGTACTGTGATCATTATTAGATTTAGCTTCGATCGTGAATATAGTCATAAATAGTCTTAAGTTTAATTGTAAAATTATAATTTAATTAAATTATTTTAAGTAAAGTTCTTTTTTTTTTTTGAACCTTTCGCTGCTGGTTACTTAATTTAAAAAAAAATAATAATTAGTACAATAAAGAGTATTATTATTTATTCAAATTAAACTATTTTCGGTATATATAACACCGGCAAAAGTAGCAATCACGAGATTAAGCCAAGTAAGAGTCAATGTGTGACGAGTTGTACAATTTCCTTACTATGCCACAAGTATTGAGTATGGTAGCTTTTTGTAATTGTATGTAAATACAAGAAGTAGCTGCTCTAGTATTTTAATGGACTGGTGAAGAATTTTAGGTATGACTCCTGTTGTAGAGATAACTATTGGTACTATTGTTATTTTTTTTAATTTCCACATTCTTGTTATTTTATCTTTCAGGTCATGATATTTGGATTTTTTTCTGAGATAATTTTCTGTAGATTATGAGAGTTACGTATGGCAATATCTATAAATAATTTAGCGCTGTCTTGTTTATGTTATCTATAACTGTAATATCAGGTATATAATACGGCAGTCTTTTCAGTCAGTATGGCTCTATCGAAATATAATTTGTGTGATTGGTTTTCAATCACAGATTCTGGTATATATTTATAATAAGGTACAGGAGGAAAGGTTAGGTTTCAAATTATATTTGACTAGCGATTCGTCCTCGCTTCGCTCGGGCTCTTCCCTAGATTTAGCACTTTTTATGCATATAAACCTTCCTCTTGAATCACACTATCTATTATAAAAACCGCATCAAAATCCGTTGCATAGTTTTAAAGATTTAAGCATACATAGGGATATAGGGACAGAGAAAGCGATTTTTTTTATACTATGTAGTTATTGCAAATTTTAGGTAGATGATGCTTGCAACTTGATCATGCCGATGCTTGTAAATTGAAGTGAAAACTTCTTTAATTTGGTCAGTGACAATTTTGAAACACGCTAGTTGCCCACAATGGTTCGAATCTAATATGGTCCGTATAAAATATATAAACGAGATTTAAAAATTAGTTTGCCAAGGAAGTTTTACTTCTGACATGTGTACTTTGTACACACGACCTTTTATTATTATTTTTCGACGACACGTTTGGCTCAGTTGGCAGTGACCCTGCTTTCTGCGCCAGCGGTCGCGGGTTCGAGTCCCGCTGGGGGCATTCATTTGTTGAGCACAAATGTATGTATTTAAAATTTATATGTGTAGTATATCAACTATCTGGTATCCGTAATACAAGCCTCGTAGCTTACCATGGAACTAGATGGCGCTGTTGTAAAAAATGTCCCAACATATATATTATATATATAGATGATACAAATACAAACATACAGCAACACAGCTCTTGTCGACAGCACGCCACGCGCACGCCACGGCCGCTCGCCGCGCACTGTCGAGGCAAGCGAGCTCGTCGCGTCGCGAGTTGCACTTGCTGCCTACGGCGAACGTTAGCGCGTCGGATCGGAGACGTCCGTCGAAACTGGAATATTAATCAAATCAAATATTCTTTATTGCACTCCAAACTTATCGTACATGAAAAAATTATTAAGGCGACCTTTTTTTTCGTCATTGTCAAATATTGTATACATTAAGATTGATATAATACTACATACTGGAAAAAACCAACTACTTTTTTTTGAGTCTCGAGTGCAAAAATGTTAGTTGTTGACGTTTTAAGAGCCCTCTCCAAAGGACATTTCAAAAAATTGCCAAAACTCAAATTTTTATTTTTTTAATTTTTACTTTAGATTTTTTCGAGCGACCTTTTAATATTAAAACTCATCGTCTCGTGTTGTATTTTTATCGATTACTGTACTAAATAAAAAAATGTATGGAATTTTAATTTGAATATTAAAAGGTCGAACAAAAAATTTAAATTTTGTACTGAAACTTCCAGAAACTTATATTTTTGTCTATGAAATTATGAGAGAAAAATTTACTTTAAAAATTTAAAAATTTACTTGTACAAACCCGGATACAGCAAGTGTGAGTAGGTAGCTAAATAATAATACTAATAAGAGAGAGACCGAGAAAGATAGAGAGAGAGAGAGAGAGACAGATAGAGAAAGAGAGAGAAAAACAATAATTAAATCAGTCAATAAAATAAATAATAAACATCAACGAGTCCTCACCCGCCAAGCAAGATGGCGGTGGGGCGTGACGCGCGCGGCAACATGGCGGCGGCGTGCGCGGCGCGCGACGCGGCGGGCGGCCCGCTGATCGTGTACCACGTGCTGCATCTGTGGTTGATAAAAAAAAATAATAAGTTATTATATTCTGTACTTCTTTCTAAATTTTTACTAGTACTAATGCTTATTATCAAGAGTCTGTCTGTTCATATATTATTATTTTTTTTTGAAAAGAGCAACTGTTGAGTTTCTCGCCGGTTCTTCTCAGCATAACAGCTTTCCGAGCCGGTGGTAGTTTACTCACAGACTTACAGACTGACATTTAATTTTAACTATGTAAAAATGACGATCAAAAGAGCTTGTAAAAGTCTATTTGAATAAAGAATATTTTGATTTGATTTGTTCGCGTTAAACTGAAAAACTACTGCACCGATTTTCACACTATTTTCAGCAATGGATAGAGTCGTTCTTGAGGAAGGTTTTATCATATAATTATTTTACTTTTGTAACACAACCTTTGTGGTTGTTTGGTTTTGAATTTTTTTTATACAAGATGTAATTTTGCGTAAATCTAATAGAGTATTATACAAAATATAGTTACGTTGTAACAACAATTGCTTAACAGCCCGGAGTTAAGAAGATGGCGGTATTTCACCTCCATTAGGGTGCACTTATGTCTGCACTATAATATCTCCTGTACATCTCGCTAGCCTCTCTAATATAATAATATATAATCGTTCTAGAAGTCATTATTATTATTTCTTTGCCAATAACAGGGAATGAAGAAGAATTTGAAGAATTTGAAGAAGAATAAGAGAGGCAGTACCTGACGTCATACAAGAGCGCGGCGGCGGAGTAGCACTGGTCGGCGGCGCCGAGCGTGGCGGCGCTGTCGTTGTGTGCGTTGCCGCCGAACACTAGCATTATACCTGGGGGAATAATAATAATTATTATTATTATTATAAGTTTTGTGCTTTAAATTATTAATCACTTGTTGTTTTCATCAAAATATGATCAGCTGGTTAAAAAGGAAATAGAAACAAACATATAAACATATAAGTGTGAATGTGACACACTACAATTTCTATGTATTATATAAGTATATAAAAACTAATTCTGTTTGAAGGTCAAAAACAAAGTTTTTTTTATAAAGATTGACATTTATATGAAGTATTAAATAAATAAACGTAAAATAAACTGACGTTTATTCAGTAATAAAAGAAAATATAAACAAATCTTACCAGGCGATACAAAAATAGCTGTATGTAAATATCTAGGACTAGGCGCAGACGGCAATGGCCGCCATATTCGAGTTTCCACTTCATATTCATAAAGTGCAGCAGACGGTGCCTGAAATTATTTTATTAATTTTTAGTAAATCTATACATATAAAAATATTCTAATATAGTCGAATCATATCTATAAAGAGGTCAAATCAATAATTTTGACAAATTGACAGGTTTGGCTCAGTTGGTAATGACCCTGACTCACTCAGGGTGTTTATATTTACAGTATGTATGTATTTAAAATTTATATTTATATATGTGTAGTATATCAACTGTAATATATCTGGTATGCGTAACACAAGCCTCGTAGCCTACCACGGAACTAGATGGCGCTGTTGTAATAATGTCCCAACAAAAAAGTATTGTCTATTTGTCTGAGACGTCATAGATAACCACTGGACTGATTTTGATGAAATTTGGTATGATGATTTTTATTGAAAAATCCAATGTACAGATTTGACTAAGTTACAATTTTATTACATGTATAGAAGATCAAGTTAAAGTGTACAAGAAATTTATATTTAAACCAGCGGTAACGCGCACGCTTGGCTAACCGAGTGATGCGGGTTCAAATCCAGGTCTCGCACCTCTGATATTTTCATCATCATTTTCTATCATGATTACCACTTGTCTTACGGTGAAAGAAAACATCGTGAGGAAACCTGCATGTCTGAGAAAAACCTAAGAAGTTTTCGAAAGACATGTGAAGTCTGCAAACACGCACTAGGCCAGCGCGATGCACTATGGCCTGATCCCCCTCGTACTGAGGGAGGCCCGTGCCTAGCAGTGGGACGTTAAAAAGGTCTGAAGAAGATGATATAGAATATCAAGTTAAAGTGTACAAGAAATACAAAATCGAACCCGCACCTGCGTGGCCTCTGACTCTGACACGAGGCCGGCGTGTACATACACGCGGCCGGAAAGGGAATCCCACGCCGCAGAGTGGGCAAACCCGCCCCGCGCCGGCCACCCACGCGTGGGCGCTGACGCCCACACCCCCTCCTCGATGTAGTACTCCTGTGGGATTAGAGGGCTGGGGTTATTATTATATAAAAGTGCATGTGTACAAAGTACACATGTCAAAAGTAAAACTTGAATTTAAATTAAGGCTAACTCTTCCCCGTCTTTGAGCGCCTGGTACTATGGACTTATTTTTTCGTTTCATCCAGTTTGAAATCACAACGATTCTAAAGAAGTTCACTTCAAAATTGTAAGGTGTGCACTAGTCTAGACGGATTTGGATGAAATTGTTTATTATAAACACGTTTACGCAAATATTTAATATTATATAGAAACTATTTTTTCGGATTTTCCTCCAGGTAGTACTCCTGTGGGATTAGTGGACTGGTGTTATTATTAGCAATTGTAGGTATGCACTAGGCTGGACGGATTTGGACGAATTATTCATTATGGACACGTTTAGTTCTATGTATTATACTTTTGTAAATATACTCTGAATATTTGACATTATAAATGAGACATCTTTTCGGATTTTCGGTGACGGGAGAGACTAGTCTCTGGGAAACGTGGGAAAAAATATAATAACCTCTTATAAGAGTACAATAGGGAATACATGCGTGTGATTTAAACAAATGTGATGTTTTTATAATCAACATTGTTAATGTAATTTAGTGTGTATAAAAAGATAGTTATTAAAAAACACAAATATAGTAAAAAAATAAAAGTAGTTAAAAATTACAAGTATCAAAAAAATACATTTCATAACAACCTGTACAAGATGTAAGTATCCATAATGTGGAGAGTGACCAAAAAACACTAGCATGACAGGTTTCTTGGTCGCCCCCAGATACACCAGCACGGCTGTATGGCCCGATAGGTGGAGTCCACCTGGAAATAATAATATAATAATAACTATGGTGGCGCAAAAAAACCGACTACTTTTTTTTAGTCTCGTGTGAAAAAATGTTACTTTTTGATGTTTTAAGAGCCCTATCCAAAGGACAGCTCAAAAAATAAATTTTTAAGAGGTCGCTCCAAATTTTTTAAAATTTAAAAGTCGTCAAAAATAGAACTTTAATTTCTTTTAATTTTTACATATATATTCAGCCCTTTTTAACGTCCCACAGCAGCCTCCCTTCAACACGGGGGAGCAGGCCATAGTCCACCATGCTGGCAAAGCGCGGGTTAAGCGGACTTCACTTACACATGTCTTTCAAAAACTTGCTACTCTCAGTCATGCAGATTTCCTTATGATATTTTTATTTATGTCAATGTAAAAGCTATTTACTAAATATACTTTATCTGTATATCTATCTGTTTGTCCCGACAAATCTCCGAAACGGCTGAACAGATTTCGACGGGACTTTCACTGGCTGATAGCTAATGTTATAAGGAGTAACTTAGGCTACTTTTTTGGACAAAATTATTAAGTTTACCGCAATGCTTCATGGGGGCGGTACGGTGCGGCGTGCAGGCAGAGGGCGTAGCGTTACGCCATTGCGCCGCGGTAGCTCCCAGCGACGCGCGATATACTTCATTGGTCACCGCCCCCGCACGGCCCTCAAGCCCCGCCAGACCACCTCTGCGTTACACAATCATTATTTATTAACTGTAAATTTAATAATCTATACTAATATTATAAAGCAGAAGAGTTTGTTTGCTATTATTATGCTAGTATTTGATATAAGGAAGAAAGATCTTATACTTGATTGTCTCATTGCTTGTTGTTTATTAAAATTGGTTTCGTAGTTATGACATATGATATAATGTAAAAATATGCCAACTTTTTTCTTACTGGGAAATACATTTACTTGAACTTGTCAATATTCGGGACTACAACCCAGTAGTTACAGTCAAAAGCGATCCTGCGCCGCCCCATTAAGACAGGGGATGTTCTCTTGGTTTTTAGTTTGTAGTTACTGGCTTTTCTAGGTGAGCCCAACACAACCTGTTAACTTCAGGTAGTATGTGTTAATGCTTATTATAATATTAAAAATTAGAAAATTATTTATAAACTAGCATTTCCCGCGGCTTCGCACGCGTTTTAAAGACCGGAAACCAATTTCTTTCTGAGCCGCGCAATATGATACCTCGCAGAACTAACGCCCGTCCTTCCCGTTTTTGCAACATTTTTCATTGATGCTCCGCTCCTATTAGTCGTAGCGTGATATAATATAGCCTTCCTCGATAATCGGACTATCCAACACAAAAAGAATTTTTCAAATCGAACCAGTAACCTGAGATTAGCGCGTTCAACCAAAGAAACTCTTCAGCTTTATAATATTTGTATAGATTAATATTCGGAAAATTACAATAAAACCTTAACCAAAGAATTTACTTAAAAAATATTCTAAATACACTAAATAACAATATAAAACCAACCCTCTCTCCGGCTCCTCCGAAGCCACCACCCCACCGTACACGATCAATTCATCCTCATAAATAATGGCCGAGTGGGCAAACCTAGGCAAAGGCACGTCGCCTTTCGACTCCATTGTTATCCACTCTTTTTCCGCTGTTTTGTATCTGTGGAGGATAAAAAAATAAAAAATATTAATTATATATAATGGGCTGCATAATTTTTGGCATTTTTTATTCTAATATTTTTTTTTGTAATATCTTTCTGATTAAATAAATATTACTAATTAAAAGTGCGAAAATAGGTGGTAAATTCAAACTAGTTTTTATTAGTATTTACTAACAATCTATTCATTTGTTGATTGCAATTTTGTTATAGACTACACACCAAATTTTCTTTGAAGTATGCGATTTATACGATATTAAAAAAATATTTAATTCAAAACAGATTATTAATTAGTTCAACCTTTATATTGAAAAATACAATTATTTATAACATATCCCACTTCATCACTATAACCTTTCACTCACCTGTACAAAAACGACCCCTCACCAAACATTTCCCCACCAACCCTTAACAAATCGTCTGAATAGTGCAATAACACATGTCCAGCACTAGCACGGGGGGTATTTTTCGGCCTAGTTCCAACCCCTTCCCCCTCCTCCCTCCACGCCCACCCCCAACCGGCGGTACTTATATCCCTACTGCAGTCTGTACCGGTTTTTGAGGGGGTACATTCACATCCCATTGTGGTGCACAAACCGGAGCCATATTCCGCGTTGCAATCGTCTGGAAATTTGTTTTTTTTAGATTAGGTACATAATTTGTAGAAAGTTAGGCTAATAATAATAAAGACAAAAATATTAAAAAATATTTTTGCTCTCCCTCCTTCAATACTTTACATACAAACTACTTATACTTACTAATTTGTACTTTATAATTGACAGAAAATATGAAGTAGTTTTTAAATAAAAAAATCGCGTCATGCTGTTTCTTCGGTATGAACTCCTGAACTGCTTATCGGATCTAAACAATTTATTTAAATGTGTAATTTTTCCCAACTTAAAAGTGAAGATATTTTTATTCTGGCCATTTCTTTTTTAATTGAACATTAATAATTTTTACATCTTGAAAGATATCGAAGAGAGAGCCTGAGAACAACTACTCTAAACTACAAATTCCAAAGGAAAAATTTTAAGTGTGCCACAGCAACGCATGGCCGTGTATGCCAGTAATAATATAGATTTTAAATGTATGTCAAGTCCAAAAGGTAAAAGTCGAGTCCTCAATACGTAATCCAATAATATCTAACCCTCAATGTGATTTTTTTAAATGAATGAGAACAGTAAGCTAATGAAATAAATGATATTTTTACACATCGTTGCATGAATTGAAATATATCATTGCGGTATAACCCTTGGACTCTTATCATCATCATCATCATCAGCCCTTTTTTTTAACGACCAACTGCTGGGCATGGGCCTCTCTCAGTACGAGGGGGATCATGCCATAGTCCACCGCGCTGGCGGACTTCACGTGTCTTTCGAAAACTTGCAAGGTTTTCTCAGACATGCAGGTTTTGCAAATATATTGAGAAGTGGCTATACTATAATCAACCATATTTTGTAACCTAAAAGATAACTTACTGGGACATAGTGGTTCATCACAAGCCACTCCAACCCAGTCGCCTTCACATCTACACACACCTTCGTCACATTCACCATGATCTGAAAATATACAAATAATATTCAATGAAAAATTATTGTATAAATGTATGTATGTACACTGTACATGTATTAATTTGTGTCGTGTATCTCGGAAACAGCTATAACAATTTTGATCAAGTTTAGTATTTAGATAGATAAGATTTTGCTTTTTAACTTTATCACTTAGCTAAAGGTCTTTTTTTAAAAAAAAAAACAACTTTTCTGAAAATGAAAACAAAAAGAAATGTCATGACACTCGATTACATACATAGGAACAGAGCCACCTTCTATATAATAACAATATATTTAAATAATTATAAAACACTGTTGGAAATTTAAACCCTATAACAATTAAAATAAAGTTCAATTTCAACATTAAAGGAAAGAAACCAAAAGGAAAAAAGCCTTTCTTTATTTGATACCCCTCTTAACTCTTAATTTGACACCGTGCAGTATACTTCCCATTGAACGAAAAAAATTTACATCCAAAACAAGACCTTATACCGTAAATAAAAAGTATCAGATCGCTCACTGATCTATCTAATAACGTTGTCAAAAATCGGCAACGCTTGTAGTTTGACATGTGGCGACCAGTAACCAGCGACATGGCAGGGAGGGAGAAGTCGTTGCACGGGCACTGGGGAAGTTGGTTTTTATTTATTGTTTTATGGCTTATTTAGTTGATTTTTATTGAAAATCAAAGATGAGATATCTAAAAAGCTACTCGTAATGTTTTTATTGTGTTACTGAATCTTGTTTAAATCTTACAGCACTCACAGATTATATGTCCAGTATACTATACTTCCCGTCGTTCAATTACTAGTAAAATAACTGCTATATACTATGTCTTGTAAACTTCCCCTTGTCAAAGTAGTGAAAAAGTAAACACCTAATTCTATGTTCAGTTTTCTTTATTCTAACAGATGACACTGGGTGATAAATTAGTATTAGCACTATTCGCAAGACGATTCAGGCTCCTGGATGTGCTGTTTTTGATAACTATTTTAACACTCTCGATTTGATCTGGTATTTACTTGAAAACTACGGAATTATTAGCCTCGAGACCATACGGCAGAAAAGATTGAAAGGTTGCAGCAAAGGACCTTTAAGTGATAAAGAACTGAAGAAAAGAGGAAGGAAAAAAGTAACTGAAGAAAGGAGGAATTTTGCCAAGTTTTAGATAACAAAAAGAAGATAGCTTTTTTCAAATGGTATGACAATAAAGTTATGACTTTGGCCTGTTCTTATGCAGATGCCTTCCCAGTTCAATATATAAAGAGATGGGAGCAAAGAACAGACAAAAATGATGTCAAGTATCCGCAAATAATCCGTCACTACAACCATATGGTTGGCTACGACTTGTGTGACATGTAAATAGCTCTCTATAGAACACCTTTCAAAAGCCGTCGCTGGTAAATTAATATCCTCGGGCAAATTTTGGATAAAACAGTAAAAATTACTTGGGTGCTCTACAGAAGACAATGTAACAAAAAGAGGTTAAAGAACCCTTAAAAAGTTCAGACAAAAGTTGGCAGTGGAATTGTGGAAACCAATGAGAATATCGATAGATTAGGAACCACCAAGCCCTGTACAAAGGCAATCCTTGATCCAACGACCAAGTGCACAAAGGCACGTGTTTATGTTTCTGTTCGTCATGATGGATATGACCACTGGGCTAAATACACAACGTATGGACGTTTTGGACGTTTAGCTCAGCTAAGTTCTGGAAGAATAATAAAACGAACATACAATGTTCAAAATGCAATCAGAGACTGTGCTTGATAGCAAAAAGAAACTGCTTTTATAATTTTCACCATAAGTAGTTAACAGTGTGTATACATATTATGAAGGTTATCCCACTTGCATTTATGTTTTTATTTTTTTTTTTTGATAACCATAAGGCTGATTGTTAATTACGGATGTGATAAGCATAAGCCAAATAATGTTGATTATTGTAAAAAAAAATATAAAAAATACTTAGTAAGTACTTTTGTTTAAAACATAATTACTGCGTACTTATCGATTTTTTTAAAATATATAAATTATTTTTCTACAGATCTACTTGTTTCTTTTACTCTATATCCTTGACAATGAGAAGTATACTGCACATGGCTGTAAGGCATTAGTTTCTTAGGTACTTGATAATGTTCAGTATAATGGACATAGATTTTTCTAGGAAACTAAAATAAATATATTTAATATTTTTTTTAGGTATTTTTTCTAGGGTCTCTTACAAACCAATAACCAAAAACTGTAGCGATTTTACACATTTAATGTAAAAAAATATCCGCCAAATTAAGGGTTAAGCAATATAACCCTTCATTCAAAACCGTACAAAAATTCGGTATTAATATTATTATTATTATTTTTAATTTCAAGAGGTAGTCATAACAGAGAGTGACTTTATAACTTTTAACAATTTTTTTCTGTCTGTGACCGCATCATAAGAAAACCAATCGACAGATTTTGGTGAAATTTGGTATGACAATAGCTGGTAATATCCGGATCAACCTATTTTATACTCTTTACTGATATTTATACTAACCATTAATACGTACCTACCTAGGGAATGGACACGAGCGAAGCGAGGGTGAGTCACTTGTATCATATAAAGTTGTTCTATAGAAATAATGTGAGTTACTAAGTATAAAATGTTCGTAATTCTATACTTATAGCTGACTTAAAAAGTTTCTTCGTAAATGTCATCGGAAGGGGCGATAATACCCTTAAAGCCATACAAATACAAGTCTGACAAATGCATAATCTAACAATTGAAGTTAAATGAAAGTACCTATATTTTTTACACATCAGTTTAAGAACGGGTCTCGTGAGGTACGCCAATAATATTAAATTAATCACTTAAGTAATAAGTAAATGATATACACGATATAAAAGTAGAAAAGTTGGTGTTAATTTATAACACAGTCAATCTCCATTCTCCACTTTCAAACCATTGCAATCAATACAACTGATTTAACATACAAAGTAACAAACAAACAAACTAAAACACTAATATTATTATTTACCTTATTATTAAAAATAAACTTATAGTTTATAAGTGTAATTATAAATAACACTAGTTTAAAACGAAGGACTATAAAAAAAGCCCCACTTACTAGAACAGTTAGTCCGATGGTCATCCGAAGGGCAAGAGTACGCCGCATACGTCACATTGAACCCCTCCATCACATATGCATCGTCTGAGAAGAAATGCAATAGCACATTCCCAGACCGAGCTATCACCTGGCGAGTCCAACTGGACTCGCTCTTATCTAGCACCCCACTGAAAAAAATCAATCAAAAGAGTTTAATGTATGTAACAACCACTTTAACCATTTTGGACCATTAAAAAACTTCTGTACTGCAAAAATCTGATTATTGAGTATCAACTGATTGTCGAGGCAGTGGTACCACAGTGGTAACGCGCTCGCTTGGTTAACCGAGCGAAGCGGGTTCAAATCCGGGTCTCGCATCTCTAAACTTTCCTGTGCGAATCATTTCTAACATGATTACCACTTGTCTAACGGTGAAGGAAAACGTCATGAGGAATCCTGCATGTCTGGGAGAACCTAGCAAGTTTTCGAAAGACGTGAAGTCCGCCAACCCTTAATTGGCCAGAGTGGTGGACTAATAACTGATCCCCTTGTATTGAAGAGAGGCTAGTGCCCTGCAATGGGACGTTAAAAAAATAGCCCAATACGAATACAACCGATTGTTTAATCAGGTCAATAATCGTAGAAAATGAAGATGTATGACCGATGTGCATATTATTGCCAGAGTGCATCCTATACCCATTATGATAGCTAACAAACTATTTGTCGTCGATACGCACACAGTTTTCAGCAGTTCTTACGTACATAACTTATGAAGGGCATCAGCGAAGAATACCTGAACAGCTATAAGTCTAGAGTCTAGACATAAGTATGTATAATGTATACCTATGTGCGTCAATCTGGAAAACTACAGAACAAATTTAAATTTCGTATATGCTCCAAGAACAATTTGGTATTTAAATTGCCTTTTCGAATGAGCATTGACTACATCAGTGGATCGAATCCTCTGAAAAAGTTTTATCTTTCAACGTGAGTTGACCAATTCGATAAATATACCATATTTTTAATGTATCTATTAAAAATTGCGGTAAAGCGAAGAGTTTTTATGTAGAAAAATACACGTTTATAGAAAAAATACCTGATTGTCTTATTTTAAGTATTAATCATAATTCTTAAATAATAAAACATACCTATAACAATTATTGACTTGTAGTATGATTTATTATTATTATAAGACACTACACTACACTTCACTTAAGAGGCATGCATAGTAGGAAATACAACATTTGGCTATATTTACTAAGTACGCACTTAGTAAATACAAAATTTTCCAGTTTAAACAATGAGAAAATAAATCGCGCCATGCTAAAATCCTAATTGAGCAGGCCACGTATGTACAGAGTACATAGTAGTTGATAACACCTAAGATTCTATAAACATTGACATAAGCAGACTAAATGAATAAAATAAAAACTATATCCCAAAAAAATATGTACCTACTACAACTCATATAAGTAACTAGCAAATACGTCCCGCTTGGCGTAAGTTAAAATAAATTAAACAGTTTTTATAACCTTCTCACATAAAAGTAGCCAAAGTTACTCCTTATAACATTAGCTATCTACGAGTGAAAGTCCCGTTAAACTCGGTCCAGCCGCTTCAGAGATTAGCCGGAACAAACAGACAGACAAAACAAAATTTTGAAAATTGATTTTTTGATGTAAGTATCGTACTTTCATATACATTAAGTGCAAAGCTGTTAATTTGAAATTAAAAACAGACACTTCTATAATTTAATGCGTGTCATCTTAACAAAACACTTGACACGTGTGTCACACTTCAAAGTATTAGGGTCAAGAAATCACTTCCCTTTTGAAGGCACCTTTTATGTATAGTGCAATAGACTGAGATTGATTGGCTTTTTTGAAGTCACTACTTGATTAGAAGAAACTATCTATACGTATTTTATAATATTATTAGCCTTTCCCGCGGCTTCGCTCGCGTTCTAAAGGCTGGAAACTAAATACCTCGCAGAGCTACCGGCGCCTCTCCTTCAAAAGAAATATTTTTCTCCTGTTTTTGCAACCTTTATCATTGATGCTCCGCTTCTATTGGTCGTAGCGCCATCTCGATAAACGGACTATCCAACATAAAAATAATTTTTCAATTCGGACCGGTAGTTCCTGAGATTAGCACGATCAACCAAACAAACAAACTCTTCAGCTTTATAATATTAGTATAGACATTCTTCGTACTCACTTTGCTTCGGCCCACAATTGGTGAATAACTTTTTTGCTATTATTGCCTACTTTAGGTAAATGAGTGAAGTTTAGTGAAATTCCCGTCACTGTCAGTCAAATTTACATTAATATTGGCTTAGTTTGTTAGAAATTTACCTGGTGCTACAGGACTCGTGATAGTAACCCTATTATGCATGCGGTGTTTATCTTTATAAGTTGTTGACTGTAAAATATAATTGAATATAATGTATGTGTAACGTGTACTGTAACTGAAACAACTTGATAAACCAAATACATAAATAAATAAATAAATAAATAAATAAATAAATAAATAAACCCTAATCATATTATATAGCTATTTTCAACCCACAATCATTTTTTTCATACGTGTAGATCTTATAGCATCTCTGAAAAGTTCCCAATATGGTAATCAAAACCATATCTAAGCTTCATACAGCCTGTTAAGCTCCTAAATGGTTCGTGTTTAAGCTTAATGCTTTCACTTATGAGAAAGCCGGCGTATTGTCTGAAACACTATATTAGATTTAAAGAAAGTTTGGGAAAGTTGATGTAATTTGACAGAACTTGGCTGCTGTGTTATCTTATAGTTAGTAGAGATTAACTCGCACCATATCATCACACTTAGTATAAAAAGTCGCTTTCTCTGTCCCTATATCCCTATGTACGCTTAAATCTTTAAAACTACGCAACGGAATTTGTTGCGGGTTTTTTTGAATAAATAGAGTGATTCAAGAGGCAGGTTTATATGCATAACTAGCGGATCCCGCGGCTTAGCCTGTGCTAAATCTAAAAAGCCCAAGCGAAGCGAGGGCGAGTCGCTAGTTTAAAATATAAATTCTAAACCATTTATAATCTACTAGATTTAGAGCAAGCGAAACCGCGGGTTCCGCTAGTTATATACTAAAACCTTCCTCGAGAACCACTCTATCTATTGTTGAAAACAGCATGAGAATCAGTGCAGTAGTTTTTGAAGTTTATTGCGAACAGACAGACGCGGCGGAGGACTTTGTTTTATATTATGTGATGTAACAAATAATACATATTATTATGAAAATTTATGGCTAATAGCCGTAAAGTGTTAGAAGGAATTTAAGTTTAAATAAGACGAGCTTGGTTAAGCAAAGAAAGGCTAATAAAGAGGGGATGGTTTATAAACTAATATACTAGGTGTAAAGAGATCGTAGTTTTATAATATAAATTGTTCACTTCACATTTCAGAGTATCCAGCTTTGGTAAGTCCTATAAGTTCAGGTCACGTTTGAAGCATTTTTAAGCAAGTTGTGTACTACTGAGTTATATTTTATGGTGTCTGTCTCTACCAAGACTTTATGTAAAGAAGATTTGTAGGTAAAATGAATCTTTCCGCATAAAATAAAGACCTACAGATTACCAAAATACAAAATCGTCACACTCGTACTGCAAGTAGCGGTGATAAGTGATAACATCTCAGTCAGTCAATGCATATTTAGTAGTTATTTAGTAGAGTTGCTCTTTAACTTTCTTAAGTTACAAGCCTCATTTAAGAAACAAGGGCTACATAATTTGTAGAGAAAAAACCCATACTGAATACCTTTTGAACGTCCCCCTGATGGGCACGGGCCCCTTCAACACGAGGGGGATCAGACCCCACCACGCTGGCCTAGCGCAGGTTGGCGGACTTCACGTCTTTCGAAAACTTGCTAGGTTCTCAGACATGCAAGTTTCCTCTCGACGTTTTCCTTCACCGTAAGACAAGTGATAATCATGTTAGAAATGATTCGCACATGAAACACAGGTGCGAGAACCCGGATTTGAACCCGCATCAGTTGTTTATCTAGGCGATCGCGTTACCGCTGTATTTAAATATATATAAGTAAAATACCTGAACACAGCCAACAATTTTTCAGCTCGTACGCTATCACCATCATACACATAAAGGTGATCCCATCCACACTCAGTCGCAAAACTCTCGAGACGCACGCGCAGTACCGGCGGGTTGGGGCCGAGTCTCGGCGGCGATATCAGCCAGGAACACTGCGTGCTAACACTGTAGTTGCCTGGACCGTCTGTAATTATACCCATTGGGTCTGTTAACCTGAAAAAAAGTAAACGTTTCTTTAAAATTTAATGTTTTTTTACTTACTTCTATCGGTCATAACATCTTTACATGATAATTATATAAATTCTAGCATAGTTCATTCTTGAGATTAAATATTTTTTGCAAAATCTAGTCGCAATTGTCTTTATCAACAGCAAAATCTATATGATTTAAAACTTTCGTGTCTGTGATCGCATCACCTGAAAACTACTGGACATAATATTTTGATGAAATTTTGTATATATAACATAGCTAGTTATCCAGGTCAATATATAGGTTACTGTGAGAAAATATTGTATTTCTGAAGAATCTATATCCGTTAATAAGTATCTAGGGACGAAGCCGAGTGGAGCAAACTTGAGTCTCTATTAATCATTAAATTATATAATTCAAAATAAACTCTATTACAGCTAAGCTAGCAAACTAATGAAAATTTTAATTTACACATGCTTGCTAATATCATAAAAGACTAAGAATATTTTAGATGGCTATAAAATTTAACAAATTAATCCTACAAAATTGAAAGAAACTAAAAAAGTGGTAAAGTTCATATAAACTCTAACACCACTCATAGCAAAAACAGGTTGCTAGTATAAAAATAATATTAATACCTAACTAATAACAAAACTAGTTTGTTATCTCATCATATTTACATTAAAAACCCAATTGCCTCTGTTAATAATGAAATTTAATGCTCAATAAAAATAAAGTTCACTTTCATCCATAAAGTTTATCATTGATAGTGACAATGTGACATCATTCTATCTGGTATTGTTATTGTCATTATTTCATTGAGAACAAACAGATCGCATAATTTGATATTAATTCATCTGATTAATAACAATCACAGATCTATTATGAATATATATAACTAAATATAGTATGTCTATACATGTGACTTACCCTTGCTATGCTCGGGTTCGTCCCTATATAAATAAATAAATAAATAAATAAATATGTTGGGACATTTTACACACAGCACTATCTAGTTCCACGGTAAGGTACGTGTGTTATGGATACTAGATGGTTGATATACTACACATATATAAGTTTAAATACATACACATTATAAACATGAACATCCATCACTGGAGTACAAACATTCGTGCTCAACAAATGAATGCCCACAGCGGGACTCGAACCCGCGACCGCTTTGCGCAGCAAGTAGGGTCACTACAAACTGCGCCACGCGCGTCGTCAAATATATACAGATTAAGATCGTCAAATATTAAAGATAGAAACAGTTATTGCGTTTTAAGATTTTCCTGTTGTAAGAGGTATTATTAATGTTGACCGACGAAATAAGTTATCAACTACACAAATTTGGTTAAAATCGGTTTAGTACTTTTTACGGGAACCGTAACGTTTTATTACAATATGTGTATATGTATACATTCGTAGATATGTACAGAAGTAGTCTATCAATAATTAATCTTATATATTATATCTTTTATATATCTTTTATGGGAATTCTGCAAAAACTAATTTGCTACAACAGTATAAAAAGTAGTTTATATCACTCTCCACCCACAGTTTCCTGAATCTCTTGTTAAAATAAATAACAAATTCATCAGAGGCAGTTAAAAATAGATTATTATTCTACTAAAATTATCTTAGAGAATATTCTTTCATGATAAAAGAGTTTGAGTATAATAGATGAATAATTTTAATATCACTTATAATTTTACCTTTTACATCAGTGACACACAGAAATATTTAGCTGGAATATGCAGTCCAAGCTGCAGGAAAACGCTAGTAAATAACAATCAACAATTATGTAGTGATAATATTTGTAAAGGGCTACTATTATTCATCTAACTGCTTATGAAATTCACAACCACTAGTCATGATGCCCAGTTTATATATGAATGCACTGATTCTTTATGCACAAGAATGCTAGTCCTGACCAAGGTTTGACCCTCGATAATTACTAGATCTATAGTATCATGCCGCTGAGAGGTTGGTGGTAAAACCCCTCTATATAAATTTAATGATAAAACTGGTGTTATCAAATGTACATCAAAGCATAAGTTAAATACAAAAATAGTAGAAGACATTTACCACCTATAAGTCACTAATATCTAGAATAGTAATATAAGAATCTGACTAACAAAAAACTCCTAAACCTATCTAATAATGTAGATAATACCGAAATACAACATTAGTTATTGCTACTGAATTATTCATTATTATTGCTTACATAATATATTAATTAATTATACATGCCCATTCCCAATTTGAATATTTTTTGCTGAGACTTTTTTACTTATTCACAATATTATTTTGCTGCTTAGTAGATAAATATTTTTCTTACTATAATCATTAATTAATTATCAATATAAGACTTTATTCAATTTTACGAATAAACTTTTAAAATCTAATAACGGAGAACACAACTAAGATATTTATGAAATATTTCTTATTATGGATACAGAATACAATAGCTTTAAGAAATCATTCCATTATATCATGAGAAAACCACTGAGCAGATTTTGATGAAACATAGAAGATAGTTGGTTATTGCAGTCAAAATTCTATCTTATAACTAAAGGGAAATATTTCATCTCAGAGAAACAATCTATATGTGTACAGTGAACATATATGTATATAAAAGTATAACATTTCAAAACTATCTACGTACATACAATGTATGCTATGAGACACATTTTTGCATTTAAAAATAGGATGTGATCATTGACCATGAAGATCCATAACAGGTTTTTATCAAGCAACCTTTTCCTGAATGAATTGGTTCACATACCAAAGTGAAAATAAAAATACCTACGACATAGTGTACATATTAATATGCCAATTTTATTATTCATCTAACAAGGATGTAGCATAAAATAATGAATATATAATTTAGTCAATCATAAGATAAAAAATGATATTCTACATTTTAAAAATGAATAATATAAATTAGTACCTACTAAGGTCTTCATCATGGTTCTTATATCATATTAGGAAAAAATAATAATGCCACTCTCACCCATCTTTTATGGGTGATATGATAACAATTATTTGTACATTGCCATTTTTCCAATCACTATTTAGTATAAAACAAAGTGGCTTCCTGCAATCTCTCTGTCTGTATGTATACTTAGGTTTTTCATTTCATTTTTTAATAGATAGAGTGATTCAAGTAGAAGGTTTCTACATATAGCTAGCGGAACCAGCAGCTACATTCGTACTATATACGCTATGGTTGCTAGTATAATATATAGGATTCTAGTTAGAATTGAATTCTTCGATAATAAAACTTTAAAATATATAGTATATATAAATAGACAGAAAATTACATACATATACTTTAACTTGAGTTATTGGATAAATTTATAGCTAATTAGTGAGTCAACCTCACTTCGCTCGGGTTCATCCCTAGGTGCTCCCAGCTAAATTTAAAGTTGTTAGCACTAAAAACAAAGGACTTTCGTAGAAACTTGCGAGTGCCCTTAGACTTTCTTAATCTAGCCGTCACAAAACCCGTACTCAATGGATGTCCACTAACTATAAACTATCAGCCTGCCAAATACAATCTTTATGTGTTAAGTGGTTTTTAATATTTTGTGGTGAGTGAGTGAGTGACTTTTGCTTCTATAGATTTAGATATTGTTATCAACAATTCTTTTCTTAATGATGACATTATATGCTTACAAAATACTGTTCAATTCGACAAACAATAGCAAGTTTTTGTTGCCTTGGAATCTATAGTATTAAAATATTGTAAACAATCAATTATTATAATGAGGAAATACATTAAAAACTATTGAGTAATTTTACAATCATATAAAAATCAAACAACAACTTAAATAAAACCTTGTCTGTCCACCCATTACTATATATTCTACCCACCAGTGCAAGGCACATATAAATTGGTTAATATACATATATCATCAGGCATAAGCTGGCGCTTATGCCCGAGCCTAAAAGATAAACAAATATGTAGCATTTTTTATGATAATTGCAATAAGATTTATATTATAACATATTCTATAGATATACTAACTACTCAATGCAAGTTATCCTATGTCATTATAGAAGTGGGCTATCTAATTTAAAAAAGCATCAAAAAAACATGCCATTTTCTCAGTATTACTTTCACTTATGTTTAACTTCAATTAGGATTTATTTCACTTTATATTATCTTGAATTGCTAAACAAAAAAAATATCCACATAATGTGTGTCATTTACCAATTGTGTGAGTAAGAATATGGCCATAATTCAACATCAGTTCTTTTGTAATCAAACAAACTTAAAGTGTTCTGTCAAATGTATTAATTAAGACTAATAGCACAGCAGCGTTAAAAGAATTTAAGAATGAATAATATCAAGCAATGTTCAAAGTGTAGAGAATCTGTAGAAATTCCTTAGCATTCGGCTTTAAAATAATTGTTGAACAATCAATATAGTTTATCATGGTCACTGTTAATAGGATTACTCCTATAAAGTAGAATCCAAGGATATATTAAGTGTTATTGTATTATATGATATATAAATTATAAAAGATGTCACATAACTAAACTGAGAACTTTTATGTTAAACAATAACAATGTTACAACTACTTTTGTCAACTTGTTTGATTAGTGTAATGACAAAACAAAATGAGTAATCAAAACAATTACAAATATAAAGATTCAATTATTTATACCAACTCTATTCAATCTTTTTTTTAATCGCTCACCTTAACTACACTTTGTGCTACTTATAGTGCTCTTCAAAAGTTACCAAAGGGCAAACAGTAGAAAAACTTTTCAATTTATACCTTTCTAATCTTAGTTACATTATTGTACACATACATACGACCTTCAGTAGAAAGTGTGGATGAAATAAAGAAGCCAAAGAAGATAATTAGATAATCCTGCATCGATGTTTTTGCGAAATATATCTATACGACATGCCGTCTGTCAAATAGGTCAGTGAACTGGCTAGCACAATTTCTAAGTTAAATCAACTAAAGGGCCACTTACTTTATTTTGCCGCCGCAATGCTGGCACTGGGGGCCCTGCCAGCCCTCGTAGCACACGCAGGTTTCATTCTTACACACACCGTTCAAGCAGTTATGATCACTACACCTAGTGAGAACACCATGACAAAACAATAACACTATAAGCACTGAACACAAGAAAGGTGAGAACCATGAACATTTTCGTCTGTATTTTGATTTGAAAAGAAATAAAAACATTTGCAGAGATTCTACCATTTTGATGAATGCATTTTCTACGAAATTTGTTAGCTTAGCGCGGACGTTAAAAGCAGTCGTGCGTCGTGTAGAATCCGTACGGTACTAAATTTGGGGTTGTCATGCTTCTAAATGGAATTTCCCTTTGTAGTTTGTGCGTTAATAAATTCTAAATAATAATACAAGTCTTCAAGAAATAATCAAAATACATATTACGACTAAACTCATTTATTACCTACTTATTATCCAAAGAAAATATAATCTTACATAAATTTGTCCACGCTTAATAATTATAAGCAATATACTTCCATATTAAAAAGTTTTTGAAAGGCGTATGAGTTATATTCAGAACTTATATCATTAATTTTTATGATTGTAAACAAGTGGTTTCCCAGTTATAATTGTATATTTGTAGAAACTGTGTTGTTAGTAACATTAAGTAGATAATATTAATTTAACGTCATTAATAAGTACCTAACATAAAAAATAACCTTTCAAACTATTAACATTTATTTTACTCGGCATCACAGCGTGTGAAACTTCTGTAATGTTGTTGTTGAAGCTTGAAAGTAATATTAAAATAAATATAATAATAAAAATTATTAAGAAAAATAACATAGAAAGTAGTGCTTTAAAATTTATTTTATGCCAATCTTATTAATGCTACAATTGATAGTTAGTAATCCGATTGATAGTTAAAGTTATTTTACTAACCATTATTATAATAATGACCATCATTAATGAATATGAATTCAAATGAAATGTATATTTTGACATAAATTTTATGACAATTAATGCTGTTGTTATACAATTTTCTCTATTACACAAAATTTGGTAAAGTTAATAAATATGGTACTCATAACTTGGGAACGTATAGAAAGTAGCAACTCTAATTTTGACGTATTATTATTGCCATAGTACATCATGGCAACAGATTAACAATATATTGTTGCTGAAATTAATAAATAAATAGAATAAAAATCAAATCACATTTTAAACAAAATTAAAAACCGTGTAGTTTTTCAAAAACATTTACATTATTTTATAGTGTTCATATTTTGTCTTTTAAACGAACAGTGCCATCTATATAATAACAGCAAAACTAGAACGTAAAAGTATTACTTATTTTTCGCTAGATGTCACTACACGTATTGTACATCACTGATCACAATCTATGCATATAAATAAAATTGAAGTGTCTGTTTTTAATTTCAAATGAACAGCTATTTATTAAATGCATATGCAATTATATTATGCGATACTGACTTTAAAAAATAAACTTTTAAAATTTTTGACTGTCTGTTTGTTCCGGCTAATCTCTGAAACGGCTGGACCGACTTTTGACGGAACTTTCACTCGCAAATAGCTAATATTATAAAGCTACTTTTATTATAGAAATTTTATTTATTGTAACTAGCGTAACGCGCGGCTTCACTTGCGCTAAATCAAAATAAAACTGTAAAAAAATATAAGTAATAAAATTTGCCAACAGATGGCGTTGCCTGTCTATAATTACTAAAGTTGCTAGTATTTAAAATATTTGTAGCCAAAAAATACACCAAAGACTGTTTAAATATTTATTCCAAATATATAATTTTACTAACATAATTTAATTATTGTAAATAGCTTAAATATTATATTAAAAGAATTCGCGAATATTGTACCTACATTTTTTATCGGGTTCGTTAAAAATTACAATTATCTTACTTATAAAATAATACTTATATAATACATAATATTATAAGTGAATAAAAATTATGGTTCTTAATTTCTTCTAATAGCCGCTAGATGGCAGAAGGCAGCAATCTCACGTATAAGGTTAAAACAATACCTAGTTACATTTTAGTAAAGTACTGAAAAGCTTTATATATAATAATTAAAGGTTTAACCATTTTATTAAATCGCAATAATTAATATATTATTTGACTTAATTTAGAGTCTTTAAATAAACTGATTTATCAATATTTTTTTTAATTGAAATCTCGCAATACGTATCCTGTGATATCACTATTTGGAAAAAAGAAGCCCTAAATAATATTTAATTAAGTTTTTGATTTGATTTTGATTTATAAATAAAAATAATTAACTTAAATTTTTACTTAGTAACTCTTTTTATGGACAATGTATACCTACGTCTATACAACAGGATCCCAGAAAACGTTCAAAAAGCTTCTATTGCCAAATTTAAAAAAATTGTGAAGGAACGTTTGTGTACTAAAGGCTATTATTCGATTAACGATTTTTTAGAAGACAGTACGCCTTGGGAATGATGTGATCGCCGCCAGGCTATTTCAACATATAGAATTATTGTTAATTTACAATTCAATTTAAAAAAAGAGTGAGAATAAGATAAAAAAAAATATTAGTCCCGCTGAGTTTCTTTCGCCAGTTCTTCTCAGGTCAGAGGTTTCTTCTTTCCGAACTGGTGGTAGACTCATGACGTTCAGTAAGAAATTGTAAAAATTTTTATGCTGAATAAAATATTTTGATTTGATTTGATTTGATACTATGTATTTTTAATTAAAAATATCAACCTAAAAATAACTGTATAACAAATAATTAAACGTTATAATAAGGTCTAAATATCTACTAATATAAGGCCTTTACCTAGTATAATACTATGCCACTTGCAAAGCACATTCTACCTTATTCTCGCACGCGTAGTTAATCAACACTACAAGAAGTTTTCTTATATAAAAATTTTAGACCACAAATTCTAAGCAAAGAAACAATGCACCTAAAATTGCAAAGAATGATAAAAAGTAATTGAGAAAAAGAACCTCGCAGTTTTTTTGTTTTAAAATAGAACAATGTTTTTAAGTAAACGAAACATAACGTAAATTACTACAATTCCCTTTTGTGAGGAACAGTTCTTGCGAGGTCCCTCCTGACGCGCCTGGAGATTAGTTTAGGTTGAAAAGTTTGTTTTAAGCCACGATTATATGAACAAGCAGAATGTGTTATTTTATTTCTTATATGGCTCAGTGGCTGTTATCAATTATAGTTACGGGTTTGAAGCTCTATTAGGTGACGTTCAAAAAGCTTCTATTGCTAAATTAAAAAAAAATGTGAAGGAACGTTTGTGTACTACAGGCTAATTCAATATATAGAATTATTGTTAATTAACAATTTAATTAAAAAAAGAGTGAGATTAAGACAAAAAAAATATTAGTCCCGTTGAGTTTCTTTCGCCAGTTCTTCTCTTCTCTTTCTTCTTTCCGAACTGGTGGTAGACTCATGACGTTCAGTAAGAAAGTGTAACAATTTTTATGCTGAATAATATATTTTGATTTGATTATTTTGATAAATAGGTAAATAAAATAAAAGTCGCCTAAGTTACTCCTTATAACATTTGTTATCTGCGAGTGAAAGTGCCGTCAAAATCGGTCCAGCCGTTTCAGAGATTAGCCGGAACAACAGACAGACGGACAAAAAATAAATAAAATTATTTTTGATGTATGTATCGTATATATATATACCTACTTTAATGTTTCGCATTTAGTAAAAAGCTGTTAATTTGAAAAGACACTTTTGTTTTATTTATATGACTAGATTATAATTCAAATCTATATCAAATATGTCATAATATTATACTTATGTAATAAAACCGTAGATTTTCATGGTGTTTTTGATTATATTCAGCTCTTTTTGACTCCACTGCTAGCTGGCTTCCTTCCAATACGAGAGGGTTACAACTTACATGCCATAGTTTATCACGTTAGCCACGTTAGCTATACATTTATGATTTATTTATTTACAATATATCTATAAAGTCCATATAAAATACTTTTAACTCTTAGTTTTTGTACTAATTTCTATCAAAAAGTGGTCAGATAACGGTCATTATTCGCAATATTATAGCAAATTTTTTTATAGTACTTTCTATATTTCTAACACGTGTCAGTATATAAAAATAGGATAGACAATTAGTTATAAACGTTGAGGGAGTCACGCGACCCCATCAGGTGACAATTGGCTTTTTGCCTTTTTTAAAATGGTGACATAATAATTACTAATCTAATGAATAGGTAGGGCCGAACGTTTTGAATGATAAGTAATTATATTTACGACTTTAAAGCTGCTTTTTAAGGGTTTTCCCATTTGATTTGTCCTTTAACAAACACCCAACAAAATAAAAAAGTATTATTTAAATCGGTTCAGCCGTTTTTGAGTTATAGCGAAATGAAATTTTTTATATAGGTATTTTATTTATTAATCTATTAGGTAGTTTTTTAAATATAAGCAGCTGATATGGAAATGACATTATTTTTGCTCTATTATGTATGAACTATGTACCTACATAAAAATATTATTAAAATCTATATTATGAAAATAGTTGCTTCATTTTTTTATAATATTATGAATGATTAGATATTAGTCACCTACTTATTATATTAACTGTTTTGCTGAACACAATGAGAAATAATTAACACTTATTGTTAATTAAAGCTAATAGTAATTAGCTTCGTTTATTTTAAATAATAAGATTAGAAGCAGGAAAACGAAAATACTTTAAACTCGCAAAAAGCTGAGCTTTGTGAGACTTCGCGTACTTTTTCTAACGGGTACTAATAATTTTTAAGACAGCTGTTAATGTTCATATTTTTAATGGTTATAAATTACTATGTTAAAGCACAAATCTATAGACGTTATAGTTTTTTAGTAAAGTGTACCACATATTTTTTTATACCCTTCAAGCTGAAACGGCTGGACGGATTTGGATAAAGTTTATAGAGATATACCTACTATTAGTTATGAACTGGCAACAAATACTAAATATTAGTAATATAATTCAAGTTCAGTCAATAGATGGCGTTACTAATGCATAATATTACGATACATCTAGCTTAGTTTGTAGAGATTAGTGGGTCACTACTTGTTGTGCGAACGGTCGCGGGTTCGAGTCCATGTGGGGTTCCATTCGTTTGTGTGTTGAGCACGAATGTTTGTACTCCAGTCATGGGTGTTTATATTTATAATATGTATGTATTTAAAGTTACATACTATATGTAGTGTATCAACAATATGGTAACCATAACACAAGCCTCGTATTTGACCATAGAACTGTATTGTATTGTGTGTTATTGTTAATGTTATAAATACACAGTAAAAATGACTCTACCAAATATTGCAGAAGTTAGGCTGGATATTTAATTTAAATCAATATGTAATAGTATACTAGATCAAACTCTTTATAAAGCAATATAATATTCCTATGATATCGAGAACGGAAATTAAAAAGTTAACAGCCCCTGTAATTTGGTGCAAACGAAGCTTTATACAAATTAGGAAATATCACATACCAAAAATATAATAAAAATTATTGAAGTTTTTGGTATTGGTAAATTAAAAAAGAAACTTTTATTTTCAAAATAGTTGTTCTTACGGAATCCTATAATAACTATCTACTACCACCAGACTAGGTTCATGATACTAGTATATGGTACAATTTTATACCTATATTTTTTATAATATAAAGCTTGTCACGAAAGTCCCATCGTCACTCATTAAAATTAAATAACAATTTTAATTTATCTCCATTCTAAATAAAGCGACACGTGTATGTCACATAAAGGCCAAATTTTAAAGACTCTTAGCCTTGACTCTAAAAACGAGACAAAAATGAAAATTTTCGTGTAACGATATGCCCTAAAAATACATCTATATAGCTTTAAACTTCTCAGAGAATAATACTCTTAGTAGTAAAATAATAATGGATTTTTGAAAAGTATAGTGATAAATTCCTTCCTCTTGATTAGAAATCGAACCTGCACCTTATTAATATTGAATGTATGAACTAAAACACTAATGTGCGCAATGCTGAGGAAAGTAGCTGGGTACCTATGAAGATTGAGTTTTAAGTTTGAACTTATTTAAATTAATTTAAAAGTGCTTGTATATATTCAACAAAAATCTCTAGGAAAGCGATGCTAGTTCGCCCGCAATAATAAAATCATTTTATTTTTTGAAATTGTCGTAAACCCGGCATCGAATTTACTTTCATACAGCTGTGTAACCAAGGTCAGTGTTGCGAGTGCATCGCCCAACTGATTGCGAGAGATCCTAAATGAGCGAATGCAAGTATCCGAATTGCGTCGCAAAGAATACACGACTTTTAAACTTTGTGGCAAATTACGAATTAACAGAATATATTGCAGCAGTTTTAATAATTAAGTTTGTTTATACAAAAAAGGTTTATAAATACTGTGGAGACAACTCGTGTGGCTTAGTTTGTAGTGACTCTACTTTCTGCGCAGCGGTCACGGGTTTGAGTCCTACAGGGGGCATTAATTTATGTGATGAGTAAGAATATTTGTATTTCAGTCATAGTTCATTTATACTCGTATACCATGAATATACTCGTATATACATATAGTGTTTTAAGTATATGGTATCCATAACAGCATGGTGAACAGAACAGATGGTGCTTTATGGTAATGTCCCAATATATTTATATTTACTCTACTAAAAATAGAAAAAGCATAAAGATCTTCGTGATTTGACTTTGGAAAATTCGTTTTGTTACATATAGCTTGTTTTTAAATGTAAAATTTATTGATACACTGCCACATACATACTCACAAATTAAGCTAATTTTAAAGTTCCTTCTTTCTTGAAGTTGATTGTTACGTAATATATAATATCAAACAGTTTAATTAAACATAAAAACAAACAGCCGTATCTACGTAAATTAGTATTTAATCTTTGTTACAATATAAAAGGGAAACCACAGCGAGTTGAAGCGTCTGAAACTCACACAAACACACGTTACAAGTAAGAGTAAGGTCATGGTTACTGATTCGGCTTTTTGTCCTGCGCCCGCGCAAAAAGAAAAAGTATTTAAGGCGTGCCAGTTGAAACCTTTTTAGTTTAGTTTTTTCTTATATACTCGACTATGTATTTCTAATTCGCTATATCTTGTACACATTTATTGAAATTCTAACTTGAATCGAATTTTAGCAATAAATATTTTTTAAAAGGTCTTTTTGAACACAATGCTAGATACTATTAATTTTTCTTGATTTTTAAACAGTCCGCCACTTTTTTCGCGTATACCTAATAAAGTAGTCTGAGAATTGCTAGTTTACCTATATTAGTTAATATGGTAAACATAAACATAAGATGAAAAAAACTAGATTTCAGTATTGTAGACGTAGGTACATATTACTAAGCTTCACCAAATTTAATTTACGAGTGTGCGAGAACTTTTAAGTGTTGCCATTTTAAATGTTATTTCGTTGCAAACCAGAAATCTATATTTGGAATAATAATTTCACTGCCGTCGAAAATATGCACAAAATTGAACTGGCTTCGGAACTGGTTATTTCTTCTCATTTCGACGGCGAGTGTAACGAATTTACTTGCGCCGCCATGTTTTTGTTTTTTTAAAACGGCCTTGGAACCAAGTGCCATTGCCCCGAGGGTGGCACGAAAAATACTTCACGAACGAAATTGTAAAACCAAAACAATTATTTTGCGTATGTCATTTGTGGTTCCTTTGTTAACTTTTACAGATCTTATTATATTTTATCTATATATTTAATTTTTTTTCCAAATTGACAGTTGGCGGATGTTGTCAAATTAGCGGGAATGTCTTTTTGAAATTAGGTTTCGAGGTTATTGTGTCGCATATGATTATGAACATGTGGTTGTGTGGAACCCTTAATATAATAATCTATCCTATAATTTTCGATTTAACCATATGTAATCTATATCGATTCATGTCAATTTATAAGTTTAAACTATTAAGGATAATTTTTTTTCTATCACTTTTATTGAATTTCTGAAGTAAACTCTTAGAATATTATTTTATTTAGGTATGCATTTAAATAGCAAAAATTATAATTATGGTAATTATATACTATAATTTAAAATTGTTTTTTAATATTAGAGCCAAAAGACAGGGTTTTATGCATAAATAAAACAAAATAATTTTCAACAAATGAAAGAAATTTATTGTATACAGGTTTTAAATATCCTCGCACATTCTTACACCTGCCTAACCATCCACTTCGTTAAGATATAACGTAAGACATAAAGATCTTATAGATAAAAGGTATTACATAATATGAAAAAAATTCACTTCAAATGATGCTACGATACATTAGTTATACGTAAGAAACAGTTACAAACATACACGTGTACAATTCCACATTTTCAAATCAACTTTTGTGTCGCCTCGCGACGTTTTTGGACGTTAAAACTTTTTCAAAAAAATGTCAGTCGAATCGTCGTAAGCTTTGCTTTCCAAATTTTTTTTTAAATTTGACTAGATTCAATACAAGTGTTGCCAATCGAAACCAAATTCCATTTTTGAAAGTTTACCGCAACAGGTGTGAGACAATGTATTTGTAGACATAGTGTATAAAACATCACTCTACTACTGAGGAAGTGAATAATATATGTCTATAATAAAAAAATAGTTATTGAGTCGCTTAAATCAACGAATCGATTATCTGTAAAGAAAACTAAACAATATCAATAAAAACTAAAGGAACAAAAATAACAAAAATTAAAGAGGCGAGTAAATGTATATTGAAAAAAAAAAATATTCCATTAAAACTTGTACTCAATAATTAAATAACAATATTATAATTTGATCTCGATAGTTCCTTTCGGTTTATAAAAAAACACGAGCCGTTAAATCGTTTAGGGAATAACAGTTTCTATCTTTACATTGGTCCGATACCTAAATCATTAGAAAAAATTCTTACACGATGACAAAAAAAATATATTTTATCAGCAAACATTAGAAAAGCAATGTTCCCCAGTATGAAGTATGTGATGTGAATTTAAGCGTTACTTTCACAAATAAATACCAAGAAAATATGTCGAATAACACTATTATCTTTAATAAAGTTAACATTATATTTAATATGTCTAAAATTAAATGCTTTGTGTTGTACATATTTTTAACGTGGCAACCCACGTTCCGCTTTTTTGTTTAAAACAAAATCTCCCGTCCGTCCGTATATCTAGTGTAATAAGGAATTATCCATATAAAAGTTCATAGATATAGAAGGAAAACAATAGGTGAAGCTTACATTATCAACGGTCCGGTCGGAGGCGCAGGCGATAGGGTAAGCACCGTGTCGCGTTGCCTGCGACTGGCCGCGGTATATACAGTACAGACACACAAACAAACAACATGTGTTTATGAATGCTTAGAAATTATCTGGCAATGTCTTTTAAGGTATAACGATCATAGAATACAGCATGGACACCGCGATCTGTATTTTGATTATTAAAATATGGTTGAGGTCCTTAAATAGTTATTTCTGTTTTTGTTGTGTTTTATATTACAGATCGCGCGTCCACGTTATAAGTGTATGATAACGATATCTTCGCACAAAGTAGATACGAATATAAACTGTATTGAGCGACGATTTCGTTTGAAACGCGTTAATGTTAGATTGCACGTTATTTCGCGGAAATCTTATAGATTATTTATGATTTTTAGTAAAAAAAAATGCAACTTCCCTTCATTGTCTTTTTGTTCCTAGACCAGTCGAGGACCGTTCAAGATTAACCTAACACTTAAGGAATTTATTACAAATACGAAAAAAAAATTAACAAAATATTAAAAAATTACTACCTCCTACCTATTAATTCAAAATTACGCTACATTATCAACTAAAATGCTTAAAACTAGGTGGAAAAATGATTAAATATACAATAAAACCATTCACTAATAGCACAGTGATCTCTTCCGAAGCAATGGATGTAAACTCATAACCAGTAGAGTTGCCAGTACAAAATATAAGGCAAAGGCATGGTACTACTCGATTTTAAGTAAAAAAGTATACAAGAAACCTTCGCGAGGAAACAGCGTGTAGTCTCGTCGCTTAAGGTGAAGTTTGCGGAGATCACTGTCAATAACATTTAAATGTTAAGGCGTATACCATTTGTACAGACCGACCGAGCCACTACTCGGCATTATTCTACATATCAGTCGCAACTCTCTTTTAAACCGGGAATTGAACCCCAAACACTTGCACAAAACAATGACATGTATAACATCTCAATATAATATAATCATATATAAGGTTAAAATAAGACGCTTAAAAATTAACTAACGTTACAAAATAAGATTAAATAACGTAATTATTTGTTCCCAATGTGAAAAATATTTATAATAATTAAAAAAATCTAGTAACATTCTAAACGGAATGTTTAACATCTAAATTCTTTGCAAATTGTCCCATCCTATTATCTGTACAACTTACACAAAATAACTTTTTTAAGCTATCAACAAACGGGCGTTGTGTACGTATGTATTAAAAAAAAGTTGTTCGATTTTTAAATTTGGAACATTTGAAATGCGGTCTGACGCGACGTCACGTGACATGTCTTCCATTCAAACGCTACGTCTTTACAATACAATATAAATGCAGTAACAGTTACGATAGATCTTTCGAGAAACGCTAAAAAGACATCAAAAATTATACACAGGGAAAGGAAACAATGAACATGCTATCGACTAGTTTAAATTTCGAATATAAAAATTTATGTTTTTTTTTCTTAAGAGTGTGGGTTCGACATCTCGGCATAGGATATGTATGACAATTTTACTTACAGATTATATAAACATTCATTTTCTTTTATAATATATAGCTATTTTCGGGCCCTCGAACGAATGATATTAGGTGTCGAAATGTCGAAGTCAGACTCGGTTCTATTTCACATACTCGTGGTCTCCTAAGAAAAATGTACGACAATAATTTTTTTAACTTGTATATAATATATGTATATTTTAATTACATACATAATACAAAGACTTCTTAATTTCCATGAGGCGCACATTTACACGTAACTTACTAATAATCGTATGATAATTTTATATCCAAATATTTTTACCTAAATTTATTCTGTCAGAGCGTATACATTTTTCATTTCCACATTATATACTTCGATTGAACACCAAAAAATGTCACAAATGTGAAGATATCAATTTTTTTTAAGGATTTTTTGGGTTAATAATTTTAAAGTCGACAAGAATATAATAATGATTATCCATATTTTTGTATAGTCGATAAAACATTTAAAACTTGGACCATGAAAAATAAGAATATATCTTCTTAAGATACAATAATAGTACATAAAATATATAAGTTCACTAAGACGCACGTCGCGTCGGTGTAAACACCTCGCGCGTAACGCAAACCGCACTCGTAATACCTAAATATCACATTTAGTAATATGGAGACCCACGTGTCGCACAGAGCCATAGAGCCACAGAGCCATGAGCCATGAGCCACAGAGCCATGAGCCACAAAGCCATGAGCCACAGAGCCACACACACACACATTACATTACTATTTTATACAAAATAATAATTGCACAAGTCCGATACTTCCGCCCGCCCCAGTCAGACAGCGCGACGTGAGCGTCCCTAGTTACTTCATTCAATATATTACCTATCTAATTATAAAAACACCGCACAAAATCTGCGTTTATTCACTTAAAAATCGATAACATTTACACTCATAGCTAGCTTTATAATTAATTTGTTACATTGTTTTTTTTATTTACTTAAAAATATTTAAATAGTTGATTTCATAACATTAACTTTTGGTTGTCTTCACTTATATACGTCAAAAACTGAGGCTTCCGGAGATTTGGGAAAGTAATTTTGGACAACCTGTTTGGGATCGGGGTTATTTTGAATAACTATTTAACTGAAAGTCGAAAAAGCGAACTCAGTTTAGAAATAATGCTTGCCATTTTACAAAAAAATATTGTAAGTAGTATTTTCATATAAAAAGTACAATTTTGAAAATTTATAGTAATTTTAAAATAACCCCGAAGCTGTAATGCAACGGCCTACTTATGGGCGTAATTGTGATATTAGTAAAGCTGTGTATTGAACCGGTAGGTAACTGTGATTTTTGGTGATGAAGCGGAACCGTAAGTAAGGGAGAGCGTCGCTACGTGCCGCGGAATGTACATTATCACTAGTGTTGCCAGATGCCCCGGACTTCTATTCTGAGTAAATGTTGCCCGCGTCTAAACACTTCACAGTTCCCGAGCAAGTTTCCAAGTCTCGTTCGATCGTTTGTATCGATTTTTAACTAAAAGTCCCGAATTTGTATATTAGATCTGGCAATACTAATTATCACAGTGGCTAGGCGCCCCCTGGGGGTGCGGGTGTAGGGGAGGCAGGCGGAGGGGTGGGGGTTCCGTTCCTGGGCCGCAACTTGTCCGCTCGTAGGCGCTGCACCGCCTCGCGCATTTCCGCCGCCAGCTGGTGGTCGGAGTCGAGGCGAGGTCGTCGTGCCGCGGGCTCCTCGCCCAGCTCCCCGCGTCGCCTCAGCCCACTCACCCCCAACCCTGCCATGCCACTCCCGGGGGGAGACGCGGGCGCATTTAGCCGCTGCATCAAGGCGCCAGGCCTTTCTAGACTCGAGCGTATGATGCCTTCTAAGAAGGACCCGTTGGCGGGCGGCGGTGCCTCTTCACGGAGACGCCTCATCATATGTGACGCGTACAGGTCCGGAGCTGGCGGTGCAAAGCTTCCCGGCCAAAACGGGTAATTAGGGTAGTTCTCGGGACCATTCAACCCGTTTGTGAACTTCGTAGGAGGCTTCGGTGGGGGTTTTGGAGGTTGAGGCTTGACTTCCTGTTGAGGTTTCGGCTCTCGTTTCCTGGGTCGCATAAGGTGACGCTCTTTCACTTTGTACTCTAGTGTAGAATGCGGCACTCCATAATACGAGCCCGCGCGGTGGACTGACATCTCGCCGCGTTGAACAGCTTTCACGGCTTCAACTAAGCTATCTCTGTCGTAATTTCTGTATTTTCCTCGTTTGGGCCTAGTACCTTTTCCACCAGTGGCTGGCTGGCCGTTATTTGGGGTAGCTTTGGAGTTGCTTGGCATTGCATAATTCCTCTGGTTGTCCGGAGGGGTTTTTATTACAGATACATGTCTATCGGGAGCCCTCATGTAAGGAAGGTCCGAAGGTTGTGGTCTATCTAGTGGCTGTTGGAACTTTTGGCTGATGCTTTTCGCTATGACATCGCTCAACGATGTGAAAAGATGCTGTGAGTTAGGTGGATCCGCGAAGACTGATGGTGGGAGAAGAAGTTGTGAGGGTGGATTGAGGGAAGGTTGTGGAGCCAGCAGTGGAGTTATTGGAGTAACAGGAGTTGTGACTGGGGTCGCCGGAGAGGGACTCTTTTCGTCAGGGGGTGGGAAGGTCGGTATTTTAAGGATAACGGATGGTGGCGATTCTGGTTTATCAGACTCGCTATCCGGATCCGATTCTTGGCCAGTATCCGACGTAAGACCGAACTTGTTGACTTTGTTACGTAGCGTCGACCGAGGGATGCCGTAGACCACGGCAGCTCGTCGCGTTCCCAATCTCCCGGATTGGATATCCCGTAAAGCAGAATTGAGTTCATCTTCGGTGTAGGCTCTTCTCGTAGCACTGTTGCTGGAGCCTTCGAGGACTGCCCTTTTTAATCTGCAACAAACGAAATGTAATGTAAAAATCTAGGAAATTAACTGTATTAATATATCTTTACATCATTAAAAAAAATCATAAGAATGAAAAGTAAAGGAATGATTATTTCCAAATGATATTAAATAAAAATATTTAGTTTCACATCACTAAAATCTTACAGTCGATATATAATGAAAATTCTATAGTAAGAAATTCCATTACTTTGCTTCAATTTCAGGATAACATTTTAAAACGAAGGCTAAAGGTCATAAGACAATATACGTTGAATTATATTAACGGGTTAAATGGACAAAAGACTAGGGGCTACCGCACATTGAGGAATCATAAGGGCCCGACGGTTTTATTTAACGTGGCATACAATTTTAAAATTTGTCATCAATTGGTTTTAATGTAAATATTTAAGCTACTTGTTATACGAATGTTGCAAATCCATATTTTGATTGCAACAGCTGCAATCTAAAAAAGTTTATTTCGTAACATTTCTGTTGCATATCAGTTTTTATTTGTTTTATACAGAGATAACCGTTTAATCCCAAGTTTGACTTCATGAATCATTAAACAATGTGGGTCGACAGCTGGCCATCAACCGGTAATCGGTCGCAAAACTAAATTCAATATTTCAAAACTGCATTAATATAAGATAACGTTAAACGCGAAATATTTACTCACGGACTCGGCGATAACGTACTATGAATGCGTCTTTATCTTCCCGTCTTTTATATATCGGGATATCGCGAAATTAAACTTTACTGCGCACGTTTACGGTCTGCTCTGCTTTGAATCGGGGCGATCGTCTTTAGTTTCATCTTGGGTTTTACTTTCTTATTTTTCGATATCGTTGACAGGGAATATCGGACCTTATTAGGAGGGGAAGGGGGTGATATTGGTGTTTTGCGGGTTGAGGATGCAAGGTCGATGCACCGTCGACTATCGATGCATTTTTATTTGTTTTGGCGAGTCGCGCGACCCACATCGCGGGCTCGGAATGAATTTATTCTGTTATCGATTGGGTATCGTGCATAATATCGGTGCTGAATCGAGACAGTGCTTCATTCTTGTACGGTGTACGCTTTGAACTTAGTTCATGCGGACATTTCGAGTAATGAGGGTCCGTTTGCTGGCTCAATGATGCGTTAGGGGCATTGAAGATTTCATCTTGCTATTTTATTGGAAATGGACAATTGTACCTTAATATTGAAGTTGTGGAACAAAAACTTTATGTAAATATTATGTATAATTTAAAATATTGTACTATATAAATATTTTACGTATAGATTAATTATTATTATTGGTATACAGAATGTACTGTACTTTGAAATGTCTTTCGAAATTGACAGTTTACTCTGAAAAATGCAGGCTTCATCATAAAATATTCCTCCACCGTAAGACAAGTATTATATTGGAAATTTCTAAAATTTTACATGTGAAAATATCAGAGAAGCGAGACCTAGGATTTGAACCCTCTTCGAAGCAAGCAAGTCACCACTAAGTTACTGCAACACTTTCTTATTATTATAATATTAATATTAATATGTCTGTCAGTCCCACTGTAGTTACTAAACGTGCTATCGAATATCGTATGTCAGATAATAATAATATATAAAGCGACTTAAGCATTAACACAAAAAACTTGTAGTTAGAATTAATTCTAATTCTTAAGAATTACTTGTGTGGATTAAGACCTAAACGACTTAAACGTATTGGACTACTCAATTTTAGGTCGCTAAGTAACATTGCTTACTTGAGCCCTAGTTTGATTGGTAGAGAATGCCCTCGGGACTAACTCAGTTAACACACACATCTCTCCCGTGACCATGATTGCTGTAAAGCATTCGAAACGTCGGGAACCAAAAATTATAATAAATCCGCGACAAAATCCGAAAAGATAGTTTCATTTATAATACACATATTGAATTACATGTAATATATAAATGCAAAATAAAATAAATATTTTTCCATAGCTAAGTTAAGAATGATGAGAAATAAAAACCTACGTACAAAATAATAAAAAAAATGCTGTTAATAGATTTCTCCATACGATAAAAACACTACTAATATGACTATTTATTGTAGGGGGTAGAAGCACTATAATAACCCCTTGCCAGATATAATAAATTCTAAGTCCAACCCCTGAGGGCGTATTACGGAAAGGGCAGTGCGCCATTGTAGGAATTATGCTTAAAATATAGGTCAAGTGCAAATCGACTGCATCGTTTGCTCATTAATTAACTATTCGATGTTACTGGATTATTAGTTTTAAGATTTTTTTTATAATTCCTAGCTTTTAAGTAGGTGTTGCCTGTGTTAAGTAATATATTACCTTCGTTAATTATTGTTTTCTATATTTTGATTTAAATATGTAACCTCTTATGAAACTTATAAAGGAACTCAATGGACATTTTTTTTAAATTTATTTTTAGTAAAAAGATGAGGAATGACGAAGATAATGTACTAGTACCTAACAAACACAGAGAAAAAATGTTCCTTTTGATAGACCATAATAATTATAATTTTAAAAAATGAAGCATTTAAGCTAATCTGTACTAAAATTATAAATCTGAAGAGTTTGTGTGTTTATTTGTTTGGTTGAACGCTCTAACCTCAGGAACTACTTGTCCGAATTATTTTTTTTTTGCGTTGGATTGGAAGGCTATATTACATCGCGCTACGACCAATAGGAGCGGAGCATCAATGAAAATATTGCAAAAACTGGAGAAAATATTTGTTTTTGATTTTCAGTCTTTAGAATGCGAGCGGAGCTGCGGGAAAGGCTTGTATAAATATATTTAAAAATATATTTTCTTAAAAACCCGCATGAAGAGAATATTTATAATATGAACACTTTCGGAAGAAATTTAAATTAGGTAATATAATTATGCAAAACATGTATCAGCTATTTTCTACCATTAACTTAAGAGCTTATCATATATCCATAAATTACATCTGATTAATTATCTTAGTAATTTTATTATAACATATTTTTTTTTCTGAAAACAGACTCTGGTAGAGTCATTTTGCAAAAAAAACTTTTTTTTAAATCCTTATTAATTTTACTTCCCAAATATATACCAGTGCTGATAAATAATGTAAAATATTGCCTGCAATGCTTTAAACTATCGTTTCTAGATTTTGTTTTAAATAAGCCGCACCTCTATTGTATATGCGAATATTTGTGTATGTAAATGTGTTAACCAGCTGGAAGGATTTGCATGAAGTTTTGTGTATAGACATAGGTATTACGCTATTACTAAAACCTGGTCAAGAGCGAATCTCACTGGCATACAAATGGTTCCGTAACATCTTATAAGATAAAAGATTACATTATAACGGACAACTGAAAATCAACCCGTTAGCAGCCCTCAGGTACGAAAACCTACAAATACCTTTTTAGGTAATTTAAGATATAATTAAGCGAAATAAACACTTTAATCAGTTTCTAATTAAATATGTAAACATTTGCACCAAACGGGAATCGATCCTGCACTATTCCGACTCCAAAGGTTATTCTTGAGATGACTCATGAATAATAAAACTGTGAGTAAATAACTTTCTTTCGCAATCTTAATATGACGCGAGAGCGTTGACTTACGATACCAGTGCTTTGACACCGAAATGAAATATTTATTCATGATTCAATGCACTGTTTATTTCGAATGCGAATTTCGTATCTACATTTTTATGATAGTATTGAAATTCAAATATGGAACATCGTTTCGTAATCCTAATAACATTTTTTTATTTTAGTGCTACCGATTTAACCCCACTTCGCTCGGGTTCGTCGCGAGATACATATGAACAAATACAGATTTCGTAGAAATTAGATATTTTCACGACTTTTTTCTATTATAATATGCATTTATCATACATATAAACTTTCCTCTTGAATCACCCTATCTATTGATGAAAACCGCATTAAAATCCGATGCGTAGTTAAAAAGATTTAAGCGTACAGACGGCGCGAAGCGATATAGATTGTTTTTAGTTTAAATATTCAATTTTTAAATAATTCAAGAGTAAAGACTTTATCAAACATAATATATTTTTTTTGAAGAGATAAATAATTAACAAGCTTAAATTTTAATACAAATTATTATTTTACTTTACGTTTCTTTATATACTTATATTTTTTTAACACATTATTACATTTTCACTAATATAAAGCTAATCTCTATCTCTAAAACTACGAAACGAACACAAATGGAACGAATTTCATAAGATGCAGCGACTTTAGGTGGGTAAAATATAACCACTTAGTTTCTGGTCTTGAAAATGCGGGCAGAGCCGCGTGAATTGCTATAATAAAATATTTCAAGCCACTCATATTTACGTACATAGCGCTTATAAATCACAATGGCTGTCAAAGGTCCTCGACCGCGGTTTTCACAGTTTAATAGGTTCAACCACCATTGTGTAATCCAGTATAGTCAATAGGAAGCGAGCCATGGGTAATATACCATGGTCATGGCGAATCGACTTTCCTGAAGCTTTTCCTATATTAAACGTGAAGTTGGATTGTTCGCTTTGTATTTAACTTTTGCGTTTGAAGAAATGACACTAGTAATTCAAATTATAGGCGCCAGTAGATAAAAAGGTTGGTTCTATAAATTATGAGGACAATTTATTCATAGAAATTTTTATACCATGTGAAATATCATATAATTCAAATAATGTCTTCCCGAATGGCTTCAACCATGGTGGCCAATCTCATTAAGACTAGCCACCAAGATATACTACGAAATAAGTTTTTGGAATATAACCCCTTAAAGGAGTAAAAAGGGATTGAATGTTTGCACTTTGCGTGGAATTCCAACTTCATTTTCAAACTACGCGGGTAGAGCAGGGGCCAAATGCTAGTTAACATATAATATGTATGTATTTATGTATGTATGTATGCATACATGTATTTCTAGTCTACTACGCTAAAAAAATCGTCTTATACTTCCATAAGAAAGATAATTTTGACCAACTTTTTTCCCATTTCATAAAATTGGGTCGAGACTCTCAAGATGTTCTTTACTGATTTTTGAGCGTTAATTTTTAACGTTATTTTAGCATCATCTTATTATATTAAACCTAGTCATATAAAGAGTTATACTTTCCTACATATTTGTTAATTTTAATATCTTTTTAATTACATTTGTATTATACTAGCAACTTATTCTAACTTCGCTTGTTTTTAATTTAGGTACTCCTTCAGGCTGTAACGGGTAGACTGATTTGGATGAAATTTAATGCACAGATAGAGGCAGGAACAAGTTACAAAATATTATAAAATGAACGCTGTATAAAGAAATGCTGACGAAATAAAATTAAATATTCGAGTAAATTGAAACAAAGTAGTTCACAAAACATTTTAAAAGAGTATCAATATACAGTTAATGGATTAAACAACAGTATGGCCTTAATTTGATGTAAATTTCCTAACTCGTATCTAAAAGGCCATCTATTTTATGCCGCACCGAGTATATTTCGTCAGGTGAAAATACTAGTCTCTAGGGTGTGGGTGAAAATCCATTATTCTAATAAGGCTTTTTCTAGTGACCTAATGAGTTTACGGTTATGCTTGCTGTTTTAGAACGGTGCTGCGAAAACATTTTATACGTTACACTAATTATGTTTAATATAATGTAATAAGTTGATTGGAAAAGTGGTAAAGAGAGCAATTTTGTCTTGGGTTCGATTTTCGTGTGAGATAAAAAATTAATTGATTATAGTAAAAAAGTAAGAAGCATTTTGGTTTGTAACTGTTAACTAGGTAAACGCAGTACGTAATTATTACTCGTATGTACTAGCGACTCTCTTCACTAAAGTTTGTAGCAGAAAAATCAGTCTCGTATAAATAAAATAAATAGAATTTCTAAAATAAAAGTAACCTAAGTTACTCCTTACAACTTTAGCTATCTGAGAGTGAAAGTCCAGTCAAAATCGATTTAGCCGTTTCAGAGATTAGCCGTAACAAACAGACAGACAAAAAATAAAAAGAAATATTTTTGATGGAAGTATCGTATATAGTTTTATATGCATTAAGTGAAATAGTCCGGTCAAATTAGACTAAAAATTGGGGTGAGATTACAAAAATTCCGACTAGGCTGAAATTTGGTAGGATTATTCAAAACACTACTATAAAGGAAATGTGAAAAGTGCTCATCGATCCGGCACGTGCAAAAAAATTTACTCGGGGTCAAAGGTCACAAAAACGGGGTTTTCGCGATTTTCAGCAAAACGGTAAGTTTTATCGGTCGGTTTGGATGTCTAATTTGACCGGACTAAAAAGCTATTATTTGAAATTTACAAACAGACATTTTATTTATATTTTTAGATAACTCACCTAGCATTATCGAGGTTTTTGGTGTCAGGGGGTGGTGTACCGCTAGTACTTGAGGTGGACTTGGCGCTTAAGTCGAGGGGCTGTTCCGTGATCGTTGGCGACGAACTGGGAGCTGCTACTTTTTCTTCTGGTAGCCTGCTGTAGAAATATATTTGATTAACTTAAAATAATTTATATTAATAAGTTTCATTTAATTATAAGTTGATTACAACATTCTTGGACTTTATATTAGTATTGTTTATTTCTCAGTTGGGAACTGACGTGTTGTTGAATGAACGTTAAAATTGCAAGCATCCAGACATATTCACAAACAAAGTATATTATATCCTATGTACCTATTAGTGTTTATCACACTAATTAATGCCCCCAGAGGGATTTGAACCCGCGACCACTGGTACAGAGGTAGGATTACTACAAAATAAGCTAATCACATGTCTAAAGATATCGTTTTACATATATCTATACAAAAAAACAAATCTCCATCTTTTCAAATTCAATTCAAAATAAACTTTAACGTTACAGTCATGTCAGAATTTAATTACACTTAGGTACGTTATTTTAAAGAGACTCAAGAATTTCCAACTTAAAGCTAAGACTGGGCCCTCATCAAAGGTAAGAAAGAACAATTTTCCATAAAAAGTTTCATTTACGTACAAAAACAGCCATGTCTGGGCGGAATGCATTAGCCGGCTAGTCAGTGTTTGTATTGGTAATGATAATGATAGAGCAAAGGGCGTAGTGATTACCATACGTTTACGTCGTGTAGGGAACCTACTCGTACAGTGAATCGAGCCGCCCTTTCCTACCCCTTAAGGTATAAATTATCCTAGAGCTATGCATTATCGTGATCGATGTGCCAGTTATGTCAATGGAATTAGAACCATCTTCATGTTAAAGATTAAAGTTTTGAAATTATAAATAACACGACACGTTTGGCTCAATTGGTAGTGACCCTACTTTATGCGCCAGCGGTCGCGGGTTCGAGTCGCGCTGGGGACATTAATTTGTTGAGCACGAATGTTTGTACTCAAGTCATGGATGTTTATATTTATAATATGTATGTAATTAAAATTTATATATATGTAGTATATCAACTATCTGGTATCCGTAACACAAGCCTCGTAGCTTAGCACGGTACTAGATGGTGCTGTTGTAATATTGTCCCAACTAGCATTTCTCGCGGCTTTGCCCGCGTTCTAAGGACCGGAAACAAAATTCTTACATTTAGTTTGATATAGATTACTGGAGAATACGTTTTAACTGAGTAGATTTCTCAGAAATTAGATATTTTCGTGCAGTAAAAAGTATTCAATATAAGATTACCAGCTACAATCATGTCTGTCCAGTGGTGTTCTCGTGATGCGGTCACAGACAAACAGACAGATTATAATTCTAAAAACTATAGACCTGGCCTCGTTAATAATTACTATTTCAATTAGATTTTATCTTAAAAAAAATAATGTACCGATTAGACTAAGTTTAAATTATATAAGACTTGTCTCTACATACATATTTATTTTACCTTTTTTATAGGAAACTATCATATAAATTTCTAATTAGGATAAATTTTCTTCGTAGTACTTATTATTTTATATTAGATTTTTTAAAGTTTTTTTATTGTTTCGCTTTGTATTGTGTGACTACACCTCACTCTTAAGTAATTAAGTAATTTATATCAGTCCTGGTCACTGCACCAAATTGTACCATCTACCAATTAACCCTGTTGCCCCTGATGAGGATGTTACAAGCTAATGTTAAGCTTAAGATGACATCAAATGTCTTTGGCCTTATAAATGTGATTGTCTAGTATAAATAGGGACTCTACGTTGTGTTTGATTTTTGTTTTAGAGTAACTTAAGTTCTTATTGTGGTATGCCGAAGGAAAGACATAGTATATGTTATTAGAAGCTATGATTTCTATATAAACTCTACAACTAACTAACATCTTACCTAGTCACTAATTAAAAATAACATTTCTACATAATGACATTAAATTACTGAAATTAATTTATCCTAAAGTTTAATTGAAAAGATATTTACACTTACCAGTGATATAAATACAATAGATAACTAACTTCTGAAATACTACTAGAAAGAAAAAAAATAGATATTAAACTTTACATCACCTAATAAGTAACTTATTTAGAATTAATAAAATTTAGTAAATTCTAACCATTAAGAATAAATAGAAATAAAACTTATTCATTTAGAAATAACTATCATCTACACTGTTTAACTAAAGGTCTGATATCTTCTTATGAATGTGTAAATTATATTGCTAACATTTTCAGTGGATCTATATAGCTAAAATTAGAAATAAATTTAAATACATACCGAATATCCTACAAAGACATGGTTTAATTGAATAGTGTCTAAGTTCCTTTTTTAGATCAAATCTTGATATAATAATAAAGACAAACCATAGGTAACTAATAATATGTGTTCCTTTAGAATTATCCTTCGATTCTACAATCAATAGAAATGTATGAGACTTATAGATAATTTGAGTTGAGTTTTATAATTCATATAATTAATAAATATTGATGAATAAGTAAATGGAATAATGATTAAATACATAATTACATAGTATCAACCATCTTGAAATAATTTATTTAGCCAATAAATTATCTCAGATAATTGTGAAAAGATAAATTGTAGTGTCTGCTTGTATATGTTAATCTGTTAGGATGAGGTTTATAAGTATCAGGGAATTATAGGGCCGGGTTCAACTGAACCCGGGGGTTGCACCACCAAATCCCCTCCAACCCAACCAATCCACACCGTGCTGAAGGCACTAAGTTAAATTAGGCACAACATCGGTGCTATTAAATCAAAAGAGGGTAGTAAGTAGGAGACTGAGAGAACCCAATTCTCTAGAGTAAGTTAGATGGAAATATATCCTGTCTAACAAATGCTTGTCTCATACTGTTGCAGCACAATCATGCAATGACTGTATTTGAGTAATCCCTTGGAATGCCATATAGACATAACCATTGAATTACTAGTGTTGATGTAGTTACCAAGCTGTAAACAGACATGGTACGAAGATGTTTTCCTCATGAACACAAGGATTGTATAATATAAGATCCCATAGGAAGTCCTACTAAGTTACGAGTCTACCGTCCTCGCTATAGTGTCAAGCCTCGCCACCATTGTGTGATGGGTCAGACGGCGACCAGCGATTTCGCGACAACGCAACCTTTCGAGTGTCCTATAAGGGAATCAGGAATAAGTATAGATATAATATCATAACACGTAGAGTGGGTGTATTATGCAGGTTTGCCCTTGCATGACTCACGGCACTCACATGAAACAGCATCCATTAAACAGAATGGGTTGTTCAATTGAAACATTGAACCAGTAAATAAGTTGTTAAACATTTGAATATATCAGGCTCTCTCAGGAACTGATTGGATTTATCATGGACAAGTAAGTGTCGAGAGATAAATAAAACTGCTCAGTAGGTATGATATAGCGATCATTTATTCAAGTAGAATCAATACCATTACCTCAGAGCTTCTCATCTTACAATGAAAGATAGGCCTGTATTTGATGGGTATGATAGTCCAGCAGACGTCTGTAAGTATACACAACACAGAGGACAAGTGGTCTGGCTAGGGCTATATCTCAGAACATCCGCCTTTAGGACCTTTCTGAGACCGTCCACAAAAATTAGCATTGGACTAATTCAGAATGTGATTATGTTTCTTTAGCTGGGTAAGGGACCCTAAGCAAATCCACACAACACACTCCAACAACCCACTACTAACTCTTGCTGCTAGCTCGCAATGGCGATCCATCAGATCGGGCTTAAGTTCAGCCTGGCTGACACATAGCGACGCGAGGTTCGTCAGCCTTTAAAGACTGATTATGTAACAACCATGTCTATTTGACAAATACTCTATGTAAAATAGACTCATATCCACCAAACCCACATAGTCGTTACAACAAGGCCTGGACAGGCCCTCACCAGTAAGGGAGCCCTAAAATAAAACGCATGACGAGTACAATCGTTTGCTGGTCCTCCCAGCCCAAGTAGGCCTTTGAATTACAATAAATTTATTGTAAAACAAGATAGCTCTATTACTCAAACACCTTTACCTCGTTTTGAGTTTCCTTAAGAGACAGAGGAGCTCGTAAGTTCACCCAAAACTACAAAATATTGTGTAATGTGTGTTGAGTACATATAGTGTAATTACCGTTACCTCATTCTGAACGTTTTCAGACATTTGAAATCATTACTGAGGCTGTTCAGAACTACTTTGTGTAATGCTAATAATGTACTGAGTGATATGAATATCATCATAAGTAATTATATTTATATAGATGTATATATACATATATACATATATTATTTAATAAAATAATATAACAAACCATGGTTTGGATAATAATATCACTTCTATCAGTGGATTATTATAGACTTCTGGATCTCTAACTTATAAAAGCTATCAGTACCTGCCTAACCTCATAACCTAGGACAGCATTGAAAATTTAATAGATATTATTAGTAGTTAATTTCTGACTTGAAACAATAAATATCAAATTTAATTAAGTACACAATTAAATCTTTTAAGTCGAATTATTAAAGATTAACGCACTGAATGTATTAAATCTAGGTGTTCCGGGCTTAATTAATATGACTTAAATATTAAGGAATTTAATAAAAGAAGACACAGAACATATAATAATATAAAATTTCACATACCGAACTCGACGAACTCTTCATATACTTACCGCTACAGCTACTCTCTCACTTGTAACACTTTTACACAACAATAAAATCATCCTAACATCTCTAATCTAGCCCTAAAAGTACCTACGAGATTCATATTCTAACCTATCCAAAGAAAATTAGCCCTCAAATTCACTATAAATTACCTAGAACTTTAAAATTGTATTCTCGTATTGTAATCCTCTTCTACTCCTATCTCCTCGATTGGGAACAAAGATTTCAACACGCACTTAGTCGCCCCACACAAGGCAAAAGCCTCGAGGTCTCCTAGCCAGGCATGAAACAACCAAGATCGTGATCATAGAATAACTATTGTCTCGCTCCCGCGTCAGCCCGGCCAAGACGGACCCAAGGACGAAACAAAAGCACTCTTTAAATCTTATCTACCTACACTTGCCCTTAATTGCACCGTTAACTATACTTACAAAAGGAAAACCGATTTCCAGCAGTGAGAATACTTTCTACGAATTTCAATGTAATCGAATTTATAATATAACTAATCACTTTACGAACAATTCTTTGAAAATTAATTCCAAAACGCCAATATTCTGTATTTTAAAACATATATCTACCCGTCTTATTTATGAGAATTTTAAGTTAACCCTCAAAAAAAAATTTATCATATTTTAATTCAAAACTATTTTATTTCACCCACAATGTCCTTCTAAATTATGAATTTTATTCTATACTTTCAAATCAGATAAAGAAATTGTCAACCACAAACGAAATTCTACTCCAAATTATGTTCAATAAGTTACCCCGGCAATTTATTACGATTAAGATAATTATATGTATTACGTTTTAAATATTTATGCGATTAAAATATTACACTATTCCTATCTAAACACGGGTTAAATATTCGACAATACTTGATATACATTTAGCGACACGTATAATTACTTCTGAATTTATAAAATCTCATCTCAACAAAGTATTACTGCTTAAACGATTAATATGCAATTATATGAATCCTAAATCCCTAGTTCTGAATAATAATTTACTACGTACCTCTTGATCCCGGGAAACTTTCTTTTAAATCGAAAAAAAATTACTTTAAAGAAAACTTAATGCTCGAAAAATATTTTAAATTAATGATCCTAATGATCTGGGAAAAATAATAATGGTCCTACTTTAGTATTTAATGCACCGTAAAAAATATTCTAATAATGATCCCAATATTTTTGCGTATTGGTTTTTTATACCCCTTTTCCCGCGCCCCCTCCTGTCACTTCCCCTCGCGATTCTCTCCTCATCATCCTAGTCATGCTACCAACTTCATAGAACTTTCTTTAATTCGATCCTAAATATATCGAGTATAAATCCTAAATCGATATTAATGATAGAAAATGCCTGCTATATTAATAACGTTGACTGCAACTGTTTTAAATGTTTTGCAATCATAGCATTACAAAATTATACCAAATTTTATTGAATTTAACTAAAATGGCGCCGAAAGTTAATACAATCTACCAACCTAATATAAATGTATAAAACTTTCTTTTCATTCGATTTCAAATATATCGAGTATAAATCCTAAATCGATATTAATGATAAAAAAATGCCTACTATATTAATAACGTTGACTGCAACTGTTTTAAATATTTTGCATTACGAAATTATACCAAATTTTAATGAATTTGCTAAAATGTTAATACAAGTGAAAACTCATGCGCACAGAATAAACAATCGAGATAAAACAATCATTCGTTTTTCAACTCTCTAATGTTTTACGACTGTGACTATTTTATTCGATTCTCGCTAGAGACATTGATGAATTAGCTATACTCCTGAATTTTTTTATAATAGAAAAATGCTCATCGTCGGAAAGTGTTTATTGGGATAGACGTCTCGTCACAGCCGCCCCTTAATTTATAAAGTAGTTCACCGTAGTTATAAATTAATCACAACAACGAAGACGACTATCACGATTCCTGCAACAATACTACAACCCGACAACATCACATAGAATTAAACTTAATATATTTACCTAAAAAAAATCCAGCTTTTTGTTAATTCTCTCTCACAAAACACAAAAATATAGAGAAATACTACCTAACTCGTAAGAGAATAATGCAAGACTGAATGGGGTGCTCCATTTTGTACCAATTTGCGAGAAAAAAATAGTTTAAAAGTTTGAGAGCAACTGCTTAACCACGAATCATCATTCAATTCCAATATGAAATAATACTATGTTATATAACCTAAAGATAGATAGCTTAAACCGTAAACAAATAAGCCTTCTAAGTCAGTTCTTGACAACCTGGACGTAATTATGGTCAAGGGTTTCATTTATATCAGAGCAGCTCATTTTGGTCTACACTATAATGGCCTTTGTTTCTAACCTCCTAACTTATGCCTTTTAGTATCTACTAGGGTAATATACTCTCCCATACTGAAAATAAAAGTTTCATAAATCGCAATAATTAAATTTCCTCATCGCCAAGATAAGTTATATATATATTTCCTTCTATTTTTTCTTTTACACTAACAGTTTGCTTACGTTCATACAATACCAAAATAAGAAGGATTCAATAAGATATGTCAGCATTAATTAACTGTTGGAATGCTTCCGTTGTAGCTGTACTAACAATAATAATCCTAGAATTAAATTTTACCCTGGTTAAACGATAAGTGACCTTAAAGATACTTCTAATAATTGTATAAAATTTTCGTTAAACATGAATCACTGATCATAATAACCGGGTTATGCCATGTCGGGTTCAACATCACTTCTTAATATGCATCTAATAATATGTATATCTAATGGTAAAAGGAATTTATTTAGTTTAACCAAAATTTAAATTACAAAGTAAATGGTTCAAAAGTTTCAAACCCAAAATGGCGCTTAGCAAAATAAAGATTACTTATCATACCACAACTCTTCGAAGACCTTCTTTTTAGACTGTGGATTGTCACACCATTCAACAACAACTGAATTCTCTCTAATTTCTTATCTTTAATCTCATCTAGTTTAAATAATTTACTTTATTAAATATCATAGAAATAGTTCTCTTTTATCAATTAAAACAAATAGATTTTCCACATGCGCAGGGGAGCGTTGACACGAGTTCCAATTTAACAAAATTAGAAGTCTATTTCAACTACATCTGTAACGTCAATACAATCTAGAAGTTCGAATTTAATCGACCAGATAAATATCAACGAAACATACCCCATTTTCACGTTCCAAATCTCTACCAAACTACTATATATATTCTTTTTCTTTTTTTTCTTAAATTTTGAGGAGATACTCCAAATTTTCAACATATTAAAATAACAAGAAAAATTAGCCATGTTGATGTGCCTAACAATCCACAGTACTGCATTTCACCCTCTTGAATTCCATGTTCTGTAAGAAGCAAAATTAGTTTTCCCCATGCACAGTACTAACGATATGAAAGAATGACTAATAAAATATTTATTAAGTCCCGAGAGGAGTGAAGTGGTACTTGCATGCCCATCACTAATGGTACTCGCTTCTAACTACTCTTAAATATAACTTAATTCTACACGTAGAATCTGGAAGAAATTCTCATATTAACTTAAAACTACGAGTACCTCCGGCGCATTTCAAGAAACCACCATCCTTGATTATTTTTTTGTCGCACTCCCCATTACATTACTCCAGGGAATACAGCTTCCTTTGTTTGGACAACAATATACCCAAAAATAATGTTTATTAACAATTATCGAACAAAACTTTATAAAACATTCCTAGCCATTTCCTACATCCGCGACTATGCTCATCTACAAAAAAAAACAGTAAACATCATAACTCTACTAAGTGCCTCCACACACACAAAACCCCTCACTATGGAGGTGGCCTCCTGCTTGCAAAGAAGATAGCTTTATAGGAAAGCTCTCGTCTTTGTTGGCACTTATACTCAACATTTATTTTTTATTTATTTATTTTTACCATGTAGCATAGCTCCTAACATAACCTAAACTTCCTCCCACTTAATGCTAGCTGAAACGGTGACATTATTCAAGTGTATAACTTTTGAAACAAATACACTGAAGGTGTATTTTTACTATAATTACTGGGACTTAAAAGTCCAGCCTTGGTTGTAGCTCTTCCCTATCCTTATATTCTAAGATTCGAGAGACATCTACATTTTATCTCTATTCTATCGGCTTCAACCAATGGCTCTGCAAGTGTGTGTAATAGAGTTATGTTATAGTGAATATGTCATATATATATTATATAACCCTACTTTGCCGATTTCTTTTGATTGCATCATGGTACAAGGCATGTCAAACAGAAATCACTAATAAGTTAAAGATTCATCCCGACAGCGCAGGTAATCACCGATTTAGCCGGATTGTCTCGATCAAAGTCGACCGGTTAGCACTGGTGGCTCCCACTTACCCTATCCCACATTTATATTGTGGTACAAGGCGAATCGAGTTGAACCCCCAACACACCAGGAAATCCATTCAACATCGCAAGCTCACTAACGCATTCTGGCATAATCTCGAATTTAATCGATACCAGTTAGAATCACCGAAACTTGCTGACCCCATTCCAATTCTCAATCAACGTTTAGTGTTTATTCATATATACATTTGGGTATAGTTTTTTTTTCCTAATCAAGTTCTACGTGTTGTGTAACTTTGAGGCAAATGATATGTATTAACTTATAACTATATGTGTTCTTATTTATTTAATGCTGTTCCTAATTCATACTTTCATGATTTATCTTTTCCCCATCAAGGTAATAAATCATTACTTAAAATAAATGAAGCTTTCCCTATGATTTTATAGGTTCGACACCAATAAAATAACCATCACCATTATGCCCGTGTTTACTTGAATAATAGCCACATACTACACAAAAGAAAAATTATTGTAAATAAAAAATAATTAAATTTTATTAATAATCTTTAGAGATAAATTGTTTATCAGATTCTGTACTTACATTCTGAATAATAAAAGGAATCTAATAAACAATCATCTTGTCACATATAAAATCAAACAAAGTTTAGTCTTACTTAAGCAGTAAAACAATCTACAACTCTTACCAAGGTGTATATTGAACATTGAAAGATGAATGGCTATCACTTCTTATTCCCCCCCCCCTAGAAATGACCACCCTACTCCCCACCAACCACATCTATTAAGCTAGCGCTTCATAGGTTAAAATGTGTTAAGATGAAAAAATAGTATTGACATTTATCGATCATTTCAAAGGTAAAGGTAATATAATTAATAAATTAAAATTTTAAACGCTTCAATAGATGTAGTTGAGTCATTTCCCTGTCCCATCATTTTCTTACATAATATACTCTTTTTTTTTTCAATATTATATTATCATAACAATAATTGAAATTTAACCATTTTTTGAGTATCGCTCAGATAACAACATTAAGTATCTGTCTAAAACAATTACAATAGCTTATTCTACAACATAAATTTAACCTCTAATTCCAAAATTATTGAAATGTGAATCATACTTAAATCTAAAATCATTCATAGTAATGATCCACAATACTAATAATTTACTAACATATTTATATACCAATATCAATTATTTAATCATTGAAAATCTATAAGAAGACTAACTTAATTTCCTATTATCCTTATCTTGGCTCTATCTTTATTATATCTACATTACCTAATCATGAGTATTTGTAATTAAGTAATTACAGGTAGTATTTATTTAAATGAATTGTATTAAAATTTCCTTTAATTTGTTTGGTTTTAGGGTCCATTAAAGTGTAAACATTTGCAAAAGGAACCGCACAAACTACATAAGGCCCCTCATAAAGTAATTGAAACTTTTTGATAAGTTTCTTTTGTGCTTCTGACTTATTTGCTTTACGAATTTTTACATAATCCCCTATCTGAAATTCAATTAACCGGTGAGACTTATTAAATTTAATTTGCCGTTTAACACTGTTATCTTTTAAATTTTGCCTCACTTGAATCCTAATTTTATTAATGTCTTTAGTTTTATTTAATTGAGGTAGACAACTATCAAATGACATGTCATTAGTTGTACCATATAATATTTCGTTAGGAGTGAAACCAGTACTCTCATGATATGTGTTATTGTACAAAGTTTCTATTCTACTTAGTATTGTGGCCCAACCTTTATGATTTTTATGACAATAAGTCCTAAATAGACGTCCTAATTCTTTGTTTACTCTCTCTGTTGTGTTGGGCCTCGGATTTCTTACTGTTGTGTAAATAGGTTTTATATCCATATTTTTTAAAGCCTGCTTCCAACTTTCAGACGAGAATTGACTACCATTATCAGTCATTACCACTTTTGGCTTAATTATTTTGACAAATTGTCTTAACTTAGTAATAACTGCACGTGAAGTAGCTTTTGACAAATCATACAGTTTAACAAATTTACTAAACGAGTCCTGTATTACAAGTATATAAGTAGCCCCAAATCTACCTTTTGGTAATGGTCCATATAAATCAGCCATTACAAGATCCCCTACTTGTTCTGTTACAATAGACTTGCACTTGCCTACATACTTTATGTTGTCACTTTTGGAAACCTGACAAAGATGACAAGTTTTTAATAAAACTTTTACTACCTTATGCATACCGGGCCAATAGAATCTATCCTTAAGATATTTAAGTACTTTATAAATACCTTGATGTCCCATTTCTTTGTGAATTTGAAAAACGACTTCCCCTCGCAACCTTGATGGTAAATAAATTACATGTTTATCTGAATCAACTTTAAAATATAGCACCCCATCCCTAACATAACAACGTTGAGCAATCCTACTTAATCTACTACTATGATTAACACTAGTATTATTTACAATATCCAAAATTAACTTAACTTCTCTATCATTAGATTGAAAACTAGATATATTTTTTAAATCTGCTATTAGTGTCTTATTTTTATTAACTTCCATATAATGAATTTCTGGACAATATACCCTATCATCCTGTATTATTGGCGAATCAGGCGGGAACCTAGACAGTACATCGACAGCGACATTATCTTTACCCTTTACATGTTCAATGGTATAATTAAATTGTTCAAGGAAAAGTATCCACCTAATTATTCGACTATTATATAATTTCCATGACCTAACAAATGTCAGTGCCTTATGATCAGTCCTAATTATTAGTTTCGCTCCCCTCAAATAGGTCTCGAACTTCCTTAAGCAATAGATTATTGCCCAAAATTCCTGTTCTGTAACCGTCCATCTTAATTCAGCGCCCCTCAACGCTCTACTACAGTATCCTAATATTTTCATTTCCCCTTGTTCATCGTACTGAAATAAAACCCCAGCTAAACCTACTCCAGAACTATCTGTTTGTAAATAATAAGGTTTAGACATATCCGGATGGTGTAACATTATTGTCTTTAAAAAACTATTTTTTAATTTCTCAAAAGCTGCCTGGGCTTCAGAAGTCCATGTCCATCCTTTACTCTTTTTTAATAACTGACATAAAGGTTGTATAATACTATTATAATCAGGAATGAACCGCCTATAATAATTACAGAGACCTAAAAAAGCCCTTAAATGTTTAATTTTCTTTGGAACTGGGAAATTCTTTATAGATTCTAATTTCTCTGGATCTGTTTTAATTCCCTCTGTAGAGATAATATGACCTAACATCTTAACTTCTTTACAAATGAATTTACATTTTTCAAGATTACATGTAAGCCCAGCTGATTTTAACTTATTTAGTATAATATCAATGTGTGCTAAATGCTCTTCTAAAGTTCCTTGCGTTAGGATAGCGAGATCATCAAGGTAATTAACACAGAAATGTCTAACCTCAGGTCCTAGTATTAGGTCCATTGCCCTACTAAAACTGCCTACAGAAGTCTTAAGTCCCTGTGGCAACACATTATACATATAGGATTTCCCATTAAATGTAAATCCAGTATACTTTTTACTATCTTCCGATATGGCAATTTGATAATAAGCATTATTTAGGTCGATTACACTAATGTAATTAACCCCATGAAAAGAATTTAATACATCTATTTGCATTGGAGGTGCTTCTGCCTCAGCTACCATGTATTTGTTTATTTCACGTGCATCTAATAACACCCTAATTGAACCATCTGGTTTTAGCGTGAAAGTCAATGGACTACAATATGGTGTTGAACCCCTAGATATTATTCCCATATCAACCATTTCAGCTAGTTTTTCCTCCATTTGTTGCCTATACGCATACGGAACCGGGTAGGAACGCTTTATAATTGGACTATGATCCATCAATTTTATAACATGCTGATAGCAGTTTGCTCTACCTAATCTTTTTACAAAAACATCCCAATGTTTACTTAGGACCTGTCTTAATTTATGGACTTGAGTTACTTTAAGAGGTATACCAGTTTTCATTTCCTGTAAATATTTTTTAAAGTCAAAATTATTATCCACCTTCACAATTTCAGAAACCCTTTGTTTCTCCGATACATATTCAATAAATGGAATTAATACCCTTTGACCTTTGTGATTAATAATTAACCCTATGGTTGGCTTTTGTAATTTTATATTAGTATTATTTGCCATAAGCCAGTCAAACCCTAATATCATCGAATGAATTAATTTTGGTACTATAAAAAATCTAATTTCTAATTCAACCACCCCAAATCTTACAGGTAATAACACCATTTGTTGAATTTTAGCACTCTTTTGACCTACCGCCCCACGAATCTGTATTGGTTTAACCGGTAACATATTTAATTTATTTCCAACTAGTGATTTTAAAGTTTCCCAAAATGTCTCTGAAATACATGTTATATCACTGCCCGTATCGACAAGGCATATAACCCGTTTACTAAATAATTCTACCTCAATTTCGGACTTAACTATCTCTAATTTATCCGCAGTAATATTATCTTCTTCATCAAATAACGAGGAAACTACTTCGGTTTGCACAAGCGACCTACTATCTAAATCTGATTTATGCTTTAAATACTCTACAATTAGCAACTCAGAATTTGTTGAATTATTTTCCTTCAAATTCGACCCTAAACCTGACTTACAGTCCTGTCCTTTAGCAACTATTGGTTTACGTATCCCATTATTATGTCTACCCAATGTCTGCCCAGGCTCCCACCCGAGGCCAAGCATGATTTTTAAAGCAATAGGAATTCCGTTAACCCCTTCTAATGTTGATGCACCGGGGTTTGTAACATCAACACCTAATAGTTTAAATTATTTGTTGGCTCCGGACTCGCTATTGAAACATTATTATCATTATCTACAATGTTTACGACATTAGCCCTAGCTCTTTTATTTGGTGTCGCCTGACTCATTTGCCTAGAGTTGATGTTCCTCTTCCGACCATACCCACTTCTGTTATGTTGATGTTGAGCAATTGCCCCAGGCTCTTGAACACTGCTTGTGGAAGCATTAATGTTGTTCTCGAACCCGTTTTGCTTGTTGATGTTGTCCAGTTTGCGTAAAAACTCTGTAGCATGTAAGATTGAAGTATAATTACTTGTGGACCAGGCATACTGAACATCCTTCGGAAAGTGATTCATTATATCACTTATTAATTGTCTTTCTTGAATAGGGTATGTCAACATTTTCGCTTGCCCACATAGTGTAATAAAGTGCCCTAACATGGATTGAGTTCCACCCCAGGAATTTTGACTAATCCTTCTTCTTAACTCATTCTGTTCTGCTTCCCCCCAATATGTGTCTAGAAAATCTTTCTTAAAATCTTCAAATTGCGCCCATCTATCTTTATAGATCCGTGCCCAGTTCCTGGTCTCGCCTTCTAAGCACTCAATTATAGTGTCTATATTATCCCTTGCTTCTGGTCCACTTTTTCTAAGGTAAGCGGTCAAATCTTCAATAAAGGTTACTGGATGTTTGCCTTTAGCAGGAAATTTGGGCCTTTCTGTAGGCAACTGGGCCACTGGATAATATATTGTAGATGGTCCAGGCACATTTTGCACAATTTGTACAGGGGGTCGGAGAGTTGTGTCCACTTGTACCGGTGTATCTGTTGACCAATTTGGTGTACCTGCAGTTGTGATTCTATTTTCTAAATCTGCTAATCTTGTATTAATGGTGGACATAGCCCGCTGCATCATCTTAGTCATGTATTGTATTGGGCTGACTTTTCTCATCACGGGAGAAGGATCATCTGTGGGGACTCCTGGGGTCCTAATACGAGTCGTCCTGAGCTCCGCTGGTCTTGCTTTAGTTCGTTGCCTAGGCATTTTTAACAGTTATGCACTTAGAAAGTTGTTAAGCCGCCTAGGGATAAACCTGTAATATCAACATCTGATGTTGAGATAACACGTTAATATATCTATCTAGTCTAAATAAAGTATATTGAACTTTATTTATCGAATTCCATTATTCAAGAATAATAGACGCCCCTAGTTATCCTTAGTAAGCTATTCAATCCGAAAACCCTAATAAGTATCCGCTGTTATTTTTCAATGAATTCATTGTATGAGAATAATTAATAACCTAATATTAATAAAACTAAACTAAACTAACTCTTAATAAAAGAAGCATCATTAAAATAACTTGAAAGAAAATTTCACTACTTTTATTAAAGTCTGGATAATAATTCTATGTTAGTTAAATATTTTATAACCAATCGAAATAGACAAGTCAATATCTATTTATTACCACTCAAAATAAACCACCAAAGCTAACACATATTTACCCACTTCTAACCTCTTGTTTTCAAATAAACTCAAAAAAACTTTCAACCACCGATCAAAAAAATTAAACTCCCATTAATCAACCCCTTCTCTTACTGTCCAACTTTTCAAAACATGACAACTCTACCGCTGAAATATTAATATTAGGTAACCCTATCAGTTCTCAACACTAAGATAATTCAAATGATTACAGCCGGTCATCCAATCTAGAGCCACAAAATTAATAGTCTGTCTAGCCATCGAAACCCCGTTATGAAACAGTCCTAACATTAGCCTCTTAATAAAACCACAAACCTCTTTTAACAGCAACAAACAATTCCTCTTCTAGACAAACAGATATGTGTAACTGTTTGCAGAATTATTTCTCACTTTGATATTGAAACGAATTGAGGGAACTTTCAGATAAGTGAGTTTTATAGGAACAATCACTACTTTCATAACACAACGATCACTAGGATCCATATCGATTTCGTTTGTTTTCTTTTTATATAAATACTAGTAACAAAGTTAATCTAGAATTCTATTCAATTCAAATTTCAAATAAAATTCCCCCTCCCTTTGACAATTGACAGTTCAAAATACGAAGTAAACTAACAAAATAATAATAAATTAAAATAAATAAAATGTAATAATAATGTTCATTTACAAAAATGTTCTATATTTTTAAACAAATGTCTTATTAATATATATAAAACTTGAACCTTTTCAACAAAATTTATTGTAGCTGACTTTAAAACGAAGTCTCTAACGTCACAGCACAGGTATCAAGCCACATTCAAATTTTTTCTATGCATTCAACGGACTATTTTTATTTTAATATGTAGTATGATCTAATGATTTTTTTTTTATTTTTATTTCACAACTGATAACTGGTTATTTATAACCAAGTATAATGGATCTTTAGTTTATTAGGATTGAATTGAAGTATACATAAAGAGACCGAATAAGTTATAATATTATGTTTACGAAATAACCTATTGAGTTATTGTGACTTAAATATACAAAGAACACTTATTGAAATAAAAGGACAAATTCTACATCATTAACAAACAAATTATACCAAGGATTCAACAACTGGCCATCCATGGATTGGTTTTATAGTGCCTATGAATGCTATGTCATTCGGTAAGCTATACTCTTTTTTACAAATAAAATTATCATAAACAGTTGCAGTCAATCCTAAAATTCAAAGTTAAAATAACTGTTACCTTCATAACCTAATTCAACTTTATAATTGACAAAAATAAGTTTGAATTGCACATAAATTAAAATAACTTGTATCTGTAAGTAATATTAAAATAATACTGCATACTAAGACTTTTATTTAAAATTCCCTAACAATATTTAATTAATACAATCTAAATTTTATTATCTATCCTAGCAATGTCTACTGATTGATGATAATATAATAATAGTCAGATAAAAATTAGATGTGCTTATGACACACTTCAATATACTACTAGGCAAATGTAGTAATATTATGTAGGTACTTGCATGTAATTTCATAAATAAATAATTATTTAACTAAATATCTATCTATTATTAATAGTAATACATGAGACAGTAGGCTGTTATAGTTTGACCATTTAAAACCTATTAGTTATTACTTAGAAACTTAATGCATCTTTAAGTATTAAAACATCTCTCCAATATTACTCCTAAAGCAAACTTATTTAGATTTAATTTTGTCTGTCAAAGCCTGTCAATGTTAAATAATGATTATGTATCGACCTGTTCCAAGATGCTATATACCTATAAGATCATTCTTAAATTGTATAAACAAGTTAATGTGCTTACATATAAATTTAATAGGTTTAACTTATATGATGTAAAATGGCTTTTAAAGAATTATTAAGTAATATGTTTTGTGTCTTCTTCAAGATGCAATCAACAGGTACATGTATATTCTTATTATATATCAGTATGTTTGTGCAACTATTACTGCTTTATCACTGGCATTACATTTATTTACTATTAATGCTTTAAAAAGTTACTTTAAAGCTTCTAAGATACTCGCTCACTTAGGCATTTGTGCAACCACAATAATCCTGGTCACGGCACCAAAATTGTGACTACACCTCACTCTTAAGTAATTAAGTAATTTATATCAGTCCTGGTCACTGCACCAAATTGTACCATCTACCAATTAACCCTGTTGCCCCTGATGAGGATGTTACAAGCTAATGTTAAGCTTAAGATGACATCAAATGTCTTTGGCCTTATAAATGTGATTGTCTAGTATAAATAGGGACTCTACGTTGTGTTTGATTTTTGTTTTAGAGTAACTTAAGTTCTTATTGTGGTATGCCGAAGGAAAGACATAGTATATGTTATTAGAAGCTATGATTTCTATATAAACTCTACAACTAACTAACATCTTACCTAGTCACTAATTAAAAATAACATTTCTACATAATGACATTAAATTACTGAAATTAATTTATCCTAAAGTTTAATTGAAAAGATATTTACACTTACCAGTGATATAAATACAATAGATAACTAACTTCTGAAATACTACTAGAAAGAAAAAAAATAGATATTAAACTTTACATCACCTAATAAGTAACTTATTTAGAATTAATAAAATTTAGTAAATTCTAACCATTAAGAATAAATAGAAATAAAACTTATTCATTTAGAAATAACTATCATCTACACTGTTTAACTAAAGGTCTGATATCTTCTTATGAATGTGTAAATTATATTGCTAACATTTTCAGTGGATCTATATAGCTAAAATTAGAAATAAATTTAAATACATACCGAATATCCTACAAAGACATGGTTTAATTGAATAGTGTCTAAGTTCCTTTTTTAGATCAAATCTTGATATAATAATAAAGACAAACCATAGGTAACTAATAATATGTGTTCCTTTAGAATTATCCTTCGATTCTACAATCAATAGAAATGTATGAGACTTATAGATAATTTGAGTTGAGTTTTATAATTCATATAATTAATAAATATTGATGAATAAGTAAATGGAATAATGATTAAATACATAATTACATAGTATCAACCATCTTGAAATAATTTATTTAGCCAATAAATTATCTCAGATAATTGTGAAAAGATAAATTGTAGTGTCTGCTTGTATATGTTAATCTGTTAGGATGAGGTTTATAAGTATCAGGGAATTATAGGGCCGGGTTCAACTGAACCCGGGGGTTGCACCACCAAATCCCCTCCAACCCAACCAATCCACACCGTGCTGAAGGCACTAAGTTAAATTAGGCACAACATCGGTGCTATTAAATCAAAAGAGGGTAGTAAGTAGGAGACTGAGAGAACCCAATTCTCTAGAGTAAGTTAGATGGAAATATATCCTGTCTAACAAATGCTTGTCTCATACTGTTGCAGCACAATCATGCAATGACTGTATTTGAGTAATCCCTTGGAATGCCATATAGACATAACCATTGAATTACTAGTGTTGATGTAGTTACCAAGCTGTAAACAGACATGGTACGAAGATGTTTTCCTCATGAACACAAGGATTGTATAATATAAGATCCCATAGGAAGTCCTACTAAGTTACGAGTCTACCGTCCTCGCTATAGTGTCAAGCCTCGCCACCATTGTGTGATGGGTCAGACGGCGACCAGCGATTTCGCGACAACGCAACCTTTCGAGTGTCCTATAAGGGAATCAGGAATAAGTATAGATATAATATCATAACACGTAGAGTGGGTGTATTATGCAGGTTTGCCCTTGCATGACTCACGGCACTCACATGAAACAGCATCCATTAAACAGAATGGGTTGTTCAATTGAAACATTGAACCAGTAAATAAGTTGTTAAACATTTGAATATATCAGGCTCTCTCAGGAACTGATTGGATTTATCATGGACAAGTAAGTGTCGAGAGATAAATAAAACTGCTCAGTAGGTATGATATAGCGATCATTTATTCAAGTAGAATCAATACCATTACCTCAGAGCTTCTCATCTTACAATGAAAGATAGGCCTGTATTTGATGGGTATGATAGTCCAGCAGACGTCTGTAAGTATACACAACACAGAGGACAAGTGGTCTGGCTAGGGCTATATCTCAGAACATCCGCCTTTAGGACCTTTCTGAGACCGTCCACAAAAATTAGCATTGGACTAATTCAGAATGTGATTATGTTTCTTTAGCTGGGTAAGGGACCCTAAGCAAATCCACACAACACACTCCAACAACCCACTACTAACTCTTGCTGCTAGCTCGCAATGGCGATCCATCAGATCGGGCTTAAGTTCAGCCTGGCTGACACATAGCGACGCGAGGTTCGTCAGCCTTTAAAGACTGATTATGTAACAACCATGTCTATTTGACAAATACTCTATGTAAAATAGACTCATATCCACCAAACCCACATAGTCGTTACAACAAGGCCTGGACAGGCCCTCACCAGTAAGGGAGCCCTAAAATAAAACGCATGACGAGTACAATCGTTTGCTGGTCCTCCCAGCCCAAGTAGGCCTTTGAATTACAATAAATTTATTGTAAAACAAGATAGCTCTATTACTCAAACACCTTTACCTCGTTTTGAGTTTCCTTAAGAGACAGAGGAGCTCGTAAGTTCACCCAAAACTACAAAATATTGTGTAATGTGTGTTGAGTACATATAGTGTAATTACCGTTACCTCATTCTGAACGTTTTCAGACATTTGAAATCATTACTGAGGCTGTTCAGAACTACTTTGTGTAATGCTAATAATGTACTGAGTGATATGAATATCATCATAAGTAATTATATTTATATAGATGTATATATACATATATACATATATTATTTAATAAAATAATATAACAAACCATGGTTTGGATAATAATATCACTTCTATCAGTGGATTATTATAGACTTCTGGATCTCTAACTTATAAAAGCTATCAGTACCTGCCTAACCTCATAACCTAGGACAGCATTGAAAATTTAATAGATATTATTAGTAGTTAATTTCTGACTTGAAACAATAAATATCAAATTTAATTAAGTACACAATTAAATCTTTTAAGTCGAATTATTAAAGATTAACGCACTGAATGTATTAAATCTAGGTGTTCCGGGCTTAATTAATATGACTTAAATATTAAGGAATTTAATAAAAGAAGACACAGAACATATAATAATATAAAATTTCACATACCGAACTCGACGAACTCTTCATATACTTACCGCTACAGCTACTCTCTCACTTGTAACACTTTTACACAACAATAAAATCATCCTAACATCTCTAATCTAGCCCTAAAAGTACCTACGAGATTCATATTCTAACCTATCCAAAGAAAATTAGCCCTCAAATTCACTATAAATTACCTAGAACTTTAAAATTGTATTCTCGTATTGTAATCCTCTTCTACTCCTATCTCCTCGATTGGGAACAAAGATTTCAACACGCACTTAGTCGCCCCACACAAGGCAAAAGCCTCGAGGTCTCCTAGCCAGGCATGAAACAACCAAGATCGTGATCATAGAATAACTATTGTCTCGCTCCCGCGTCAGCCCGGCCAAGACGGACCCAAGGACGAAACAAAAGCACTCTTTAAATCTTATCTACCTACACTTGCCCTTAATTGCACCGTTAACTATACTTACAAAAGGAAAACCGATTTCCAGCAGTGAGAATACTTTCTACGAATTTCAATGTAATCGAATTTATAATATAACTAATCACTTTACGAACAATTCTTTGAAAATTAATTCCAAAACGCCAATATTCTGTATTTTAAAACATATATCTACCCGTCTTATTTATGAGAATTTTAAGTTAACCCTCAAAAAAAAATTTATCATATTTTAATTCAAAACTATTTTATTTCACCCACAATGTCCTTCTAAATTATGAATTTTATTCTATACTTTCAAATCAGATAAAGAAATTGTCAACCACAAACGAAATTCTACTCCAAATTATGTTCAATAAGTTACCCCGGCAATTTATTACGATTAAGATAATTATATGTATTACGTTTTAAATATTTATGCGATTAAAATATTACACTATTCCTATCTAAACACGGGTTAAATATTCGACAATACTTGATATACATTTAGCGACACGTATAATTACTTCTGAATTTATAAAATCTCATCTCAACAAAGTATTACTGCTTAAACGATTAATATGCAATTATATGAATCCTAAATCCCTAGTTCTGAATAATAATTTACTACGTACCTCTTGATCCCGGGAAACTTTCTTTTAAATCGAAAAAAAATTACTTTAAAGAAAACTTAATGCTCGAAAAATATTTTAAATTAATGATCCTAATGATCTGGGAAAAATAATAATGGTCCTACTTTAGTATTTAATGCACCGTAAAAAATATTCTAATAATGATCCCAATATTTTTGCGTATTGGTTTTTTATACCCCTTTTCCCGCGCCCCCTCCTGTCACTTCCCCTCGCGATTCTCTCCTCATCATCCTAGTCATGCTACCAACTTCATAGAACTTTCTTTAATTCGATCCTAAATATATCGAGTATAAATCCTAAATCGATATTAATGATAGAAAATGCCTGCTATATTAATAACGTTGACTGCAACTGTTTTAAATGTTTTGCAATCATAGCATTACAAAATTATACCAAATTTTATTGAATTTAACTAAAATGGCGCCGAAAGTTAATACAATCTACCAACCTAATATAAATGTATAAAACTTTCTTTTCATTCGATTTCAAATATATCGAGTATAAATCCTAAATCGATATTAATGATAAAAAAATGCCTACTATATTAATAACGTTGACTGCAACTGTTTTAAATATTTTGCATTACGAAATTATACCAAATTTTAATGAATTTGCTAAAATGTTAATACAAGTGAAAACTCATGCGCACAGAATAAACAATCGAGATAAAACAATCATTCGTTTTTCAACTCTCTAATGTTTTACGACTGTGACTATTTTATTCGATTCTCGCTAGAGACATTGATGAATTAGCTATACTCCTGAATTTTTTTATAATAGAAAAATGCTCATCGTCGGAAAGTGTTTATTGGGATAGACGTCTCGTCACAATTGGAATCAAACCTACGATCTCTTGTGTCGTCAATTTCATATGATAATTCATGAAATTAAAAATACATTTTTAAAAGCGACGTAGTACCGAAACTTTCATTACTCACTAAAGCTATAGTTATGAAATTTCATAAACTACCCTCAAAACCAACTCTACTAATTAGTAAAATTATGTTTTTTCGTTCACATGCATTTTTATAGGTACTCTAGTATGTTTTGAATACGAAATTTTTACGAGTAATACATTTTTACATATATTTTAATGTTTATTTTATGTATATAATATATTTTAGGGTGATCTGGTTAGGGTTGGTATTTTATATCAAACCGACACCTTCCGTTCGTCCAACCATCTTTGGAGTTAGCCCAGTTGAAGCGTCTATCAATCAACAATAATTAATGAAGTTTTTTATATTGTTAGACGTCTCAAATATACAGACAATATTTATAAGAACCTAATCGGTTCTATAATAGTAGTTTAATGATTTCACTAAGTTAATTTACACATTGAGATAACATAGAAATCTAAATCAAGTGTCATGTGTTCAATTATGCAGTAGTTAGTCAAGAACATGACTATATTCGGATGTTTTGCTTAGAAATAGTGTTTAAATTTTTCCATGATGTTGAATGAATTGAAATGAATAAAATATGATTAAATATCAGTGTTTTTCCAAAATATTTTTTTAATTTGATAATTTTTTAAGTAATATTTTAACTTTTTAAGGAGTTATTTAAAAGAAACGTACGAGTTGGAATCGTCAATTGATAAAGTAATAAATTTATATATGTGCCTCATTTATATATGACCCTGTTATCTTACATTATGGTTTTCAGCATCTGACAACTGTATCTATAATGAATAGAAGGTGTCAAACGGAGCAGTCGGAAGTATACAGAGGTACACCGATAAATGACATACTATGTTATATTATACACTAGCGACTCACCCTTGCTTCGCTCAGCTTTGTCTCTAGGTATATTCAAACGGTTATAGTTTTCTGAGAAACGAGATATTCATAGTTAAAAGTATTCTTTATGTTAACCTGAATAATATTTCATATTTCATATTTCACTTTATTTCATTTCATAGGCCCTTGCGGGCACTTAAAATCGTCAAATTTTGTTACATAAAATATGTGTTACAAAAATTGTAAATATTACAAAGCTGTTTCGAGAACAAGCAATTCATTTTACTGCCAAGCGGTCTTGTCATCCAAAAAATCTTTTACGCTATAATATGCCTTTTTGCATAACTGACTTTTAATTAAATTTTTAAATTTATTTAATGATAAATCACGCACATTACTTGGCAGCGTGTTGTACATGCGTATACAGTGACCTGCAAAAGAGTTACTTATTTTATGGAGCCTATATTTGGGCACTGCTAGCTTATCTTTATTTCTTAGATTTAAGTTATGATAGTCACTATTTTTACTGAATTTAGTGCCTTTATTCTTGTGAGCATATAGCAAGTTTTCATAAATATATTGTGAGTGTACAGTCATGATGTTAAACAGTTATCGTGCAAATTTCATCAAAATCTAAACAGTGGTTTTCTCGTAATATGTTCCCAGACAGACAAACAATAATTTTAATAATTATAAATGTCTCTGCTCATTATAAAACCTCTGTATCAATAATAATGGCTATATTAAAAAGATTTTCAATAAATAAGGTTTTACTGTTATTCTGAATACACGTAATTATGTAATATTGAGTAAGATATTTTTATTTGTATAGGTAGATAATATTATGTAATACCTACTTTATTACTTAAATATATTATCATGCTAAATATTTATTAAAATACATCACGAAACTTTTTGATTAGTGTAAGTGTAAGATGACAAAAGCTTAGTTGTAATTGAATCTTAGTATTGTACTCATAAATGTGAAATATTTTCATAAAACAACAATATTTCTTAAGTCTCGCCGGCTCATCTCAACAGAATTGCTTTCTAAGCTTCCTCACAGACTACTGTCTTCAGTTTTTCAATTAGAATACACAAAATTACTACTAAATTCAAAGGTTTAAGATTGAAAAAGCTTGTAAATAAGTAAACTTTTAATAAAATAAAATAATGTATATTTACTAAAACTACACCTCATCAAATATCACGTGTATATCTCATACATATTTAATTAGAGTTACTATTTTTCTTAAATATAATATACGTACCCAGGCTTATTTTAATTTTGTATGTAATTGTATTAATTAGGGCAAGATTCTAGTGAAGATAATTATTTTAAATTACTTGTAATTTAAAAACAAACAATGACATTATTAAAGTATGATGTATGTAAGAGTCATCTAAATATAATAAGTGATTTCGATTCATTGCAATGAGATGAGACAAAAAAGATTTTTCATTGTTCTATTTACAATCGCAAGGTAACTTGTTTTGCGTCACGAAGGCGTTGAAAATTAATTATCAAAAAAAAAACTAGCAACTACCGTTTGTTTTACTTCGTTCTGATATTATATTCACTAAGTATTTTTTTTGTAATTTTCTTATTTACTAACATTTTTTGTAGTATAACCTGGTTATTAACCATGTAACATGTCAAAAAATCTTGACAAGGCTTATATGAAATAATATTTTAATTAACCGAAAAAATCTAAATATACTTGTAAAATAATAAATAAAACTTTTATTATAATGAAATAATAAATAAGTATGTTGGAACATAAACACACAGAGCCTTTAATTACCATGGTAAGCTACGAGGCTTGTGTTACGGATACCAGATAGTTGATATACTACATATATATAACTTTAAATACATACATATAAATATAAACATCCATGACTGAAGTAAAAACAATCGTGCTCAACAAATAAATATGAAGAAACACGTTAATACAATTAAAAGTAGGTCCTTGCCAAAGCCCTGTCGGTAGCTTTCAGTGTCGCGCGACAGTCCAGGATGTGGCACGAAAAGCTCGAATGGAATGATGCGGCGACAAAAGCTCTGCACTGTCGTCTTGAGTATTGAAATTATTTGATACACTTGTTGGGTGTTGGGAAATAGGCCTTTGAGGTTCGCTTTTAGTCTAGAAATGTAAACATGTTATAGAATTGTTTTGTAGAGCTTTGCCGATTTTTAAAAATTATGTTAATCCAAAATATAACGGATACAGGCAAAATAATGTTTTTTTTATATTTTTTATATTTTAAGGGACAAATTACGTAGTTTTTATAGTTTTTATTATATCGAAATAATTTGTAGAGTCTTAAGCTGAACGGTTATTTGTGACAGGTATAAGTCTTGATGAAATATCACTATCGTGAAGAAAGCCGCAAGTATAGGACTGTAAATGAAAGTTTTACTGGCTTATGGGGCTTGAATCATTTCGAAAAATGTTAAGTCTCTTTTCTCTATTGTGTCGAAATATCTATGTAAATACCATAGAAAGTACTAGGTGTATGATATACAAAATGAATTTGGTGTATTAAAATAACTAGCGATTCACCCTCGCTTCGCTCTAATTTGTCCCTAGATTTAGGGCGAGCGAAGCCGCGGGTTCTGCTAGTAAATGTATACAAAAACGTGACAAATTATATACATAATAAAACCTTCCTCAACAACCGCTCTATTCATTGGTGAAAACAGTATGAAAATCGGTGCAGTAGTTTTTGAGTTTATCGCGAACAGACAGACGGCGGCAGAGGACTTTGTTTTATAATATGTTGTGATTCAAGCTCGGTTTGAATTTCGCTATTCCAGTTTCGTTGGCAGATGTGGAACGAAAGTCTCAATGGCTGAAGGAATATGATGACAAAGGCGCGTCTTATTGGTGTTTTGAGTATTGAAATATACGTATATCTTTTACTACCTAAAATGGTAATAATTCCTTACACTTTTCTCATTTTGAATTATCTTAAAATAATCAAAAAATATGTGTAAATCAACAAATAAGAAATTATTTTTTCATGTTAGACAAAATTGCATTTTCCAAACATGAAAATTTAAATGAAACATATAGCATTCTCAATTTGTAAGGAATATAAAATTTAAAATAAATAGAACTAGCCTACTTTAGTTCAAATATCTTAAATTCAAATAAAATTTTGTTATTACAAAAGCAAAGCGTTGAGCTAAATCAATCTAAAATATATTTGGATTTTTACGAGTTTTAATAACACGTAGCGACTGTATTATTTTATAATTTCATGCTTATATTGGTAGTGATTGAAATTTCTCTTTTGTTCTTGGAAAAATGATATATTTAGGTAGGCTTAGATAATTTAGACGATTAAACTATATTTAGTTATTATTAATTAACTCGCATATTAAAAGTATGTTTTAAATCGAAGAAAAACTTGTTAAAAAACATGAAAAATTATTTATATAATTTCCTATAAATGTATGCATAATTACACATATTTACTTCTTTATTTGGAATATAGATAATTCTAAACCAATTAGTATTGTTTTACTAAAAATTACTCAAAAAGGAAAAGAAATAATTAAAAAAAATATGAATTTACTTGTTAAGTTATTTCAAAAAAAGTACTTAGGAAATAAAACTTCAACTACTATTCAACGAAAACTGAGGCATTGCCAATTCTGAATACCTTGAAGTCTGAATACAATACCCGTCTAGTAAAGAAAGAAAATTCTAGAAGGATCGTGATTAAAATCCGTTAAAGTTCGAACCCATCTCCGCGGTGAGAGATTGTCGGCGCAGCATCCGCCGATAGAAATGAATGCGTTTCAATGTAGATATGTCAGTCTTGCTATTGTGGAATTATGAGAGCTTTTCACAAATTCTGGTTTTAAAAGCTCTTAAAATTTCTGTAAATATAGGTCCTATTATATAATATAACTACATTTAGCCTTTTTTAAAAGCTCTTAAAATTTTCGTAAATTGTTAATCGTAATTCTTTAAATGTTTATTATTTTGATGAGCTAAAACAAGATATTGTGTGTTTTAAAGGAAATATATTAATTAAGAATATCTTTGCGTTGCGCAAGTTTGTAATTATATTTTTGTGTGATATCGTGTTCAGAAATGAGATATTTTCTGCAGTAAGAAGTGAATATTGAACCAGACCACCTATCATCATACCAAATATCATCAAAATCTATTCAGAGGTTTTCTCTTAACTCTATGACCGCACATAGTCAGAAACAGATAATAAAAACTATAGATTTGGCTCTGTATGGTTGACTATGACTTTTTAAATTAGATATTACAAAAAATATTCTATTAACGAGCTTTTATATCTTTGTATTTACTAATTAGGTACGTAAATATTAATTCTAGTTGAAATACCCTTCTACCCGTAACATTTTATAAAAATGATAAAAAATAAGTTGTAGTCATAATAAGTAGCTTATATTAGATGTTTGTATAGCATATAGGATATTTGTTTTAAGTTTGTTAGTTTTAGTATAAGTTGTTACTTAAAAATTACGATGTAAATAATTTTCAACTACCTTTTTGTAAAATTTCTCATTAATTGAATGTAATTCTTTTGAGAAATAAAGTATCTTTAAACCGATCGCGATATTCAATGCATAGAGACGAATCAGTGCGCCTTTTATGATATGAATTAGACATAAAAGTAGTTCTTCTACATTTCTTCATGATAAATGAAACTATCTTTTATATATCTTTTATTCTCAGGGGTCACTGAGACGTCTAATACTTTAGTCTCTCCCGTGACCATGATTGCTGTAAAGCATTCGAAACGTCGGGAACAAAAAATCATAATAAATCCGCGACAAAATCCAAAAATTTAGTTTCATTTATAATGTCAAGTATTCGCGTAAACCTAAGAAAGTATTTCTTCATGATTAAAATCGATTTTCTCACGTGTAAGCAACATTGCCGACCGGATCTGAGCACGATTGCAGACACGTGTGTCGTGCTCCCGATATTAACATGTGTTCGATTTAACGTCTTGTTTTATAGCTTGGAAATTGTGATACACTGTTTGATTTTGATGCGAAATACTATCTCGTTAATGACAAATTTAGTTAGTTTAACTGGCTTTAGATAAGTAGAGGTTCTCAAAATCTTATGAAAACAGTCATTATTATAATTACAGAGAATCTATAGTTTTTAGGATTTTTGTTTTTATTTGTTTCCTGTCTGTCACCGCATCACTAGAAACCCACTTGACCGGTTTAAGGTTTTGAAAAAATTTGGTACAGCTGGTACTCCGGTACACCATATTGAATAGGTACTTTCGAGAAAATACTAGAGATATCTAAAAAACCTTTACAATCCTTTAAAATGTATATGGAGGACGAACCCAACCACATGTTGAAAAAGTTTTTTTTTTGAATTGATTTAAAAACTAAAGTTTAAAAAAAATCATTCAACTTCCTATGTATCTATTTTTTAATATAAAATTACAGTGTTTGTTAAGTAAATAAACTAATAACATGTTATTTCGCTTATTAGTTTCATTTACGTATCATAGCTAAATTTATCTCTTGTATCTTTACGACACGTATTATTATAGTATTATTTCGACGATACATATGGCTCAGTTTAGTAGTGACTCTAGTTGTTGTACCAGGGCCTCAAGTCTGCTATTTTACATGAATTGTCATTATAGAACAATGCAATTTTAATTCAATTACCATTAGTTAAAAATTTCGTAGTCTACTAAATTTACAATGGTCGATCAATGGTCTTGTCATTTTGACAATTTTGTCAATTGTAAAAGCGTTCGTAAAACGTTTATTTAGGCTAAGTTCGATTATATATGTTATCAATATATGTTTTAAAGACTAAGCATTATGTAAAATGATCATACAAAGCCAAAAAGATAGATTAACAGACTACGCAATACGTTTGATCATTGACTTGTCATTACGTACGGTTTTACGGTTTACGGTTACGGTCATTGAATATGTCAGTGATATACCATCGGAAGACCATTAGTAGACTACCAAAATTGCAAAATGTAGCAATTACGATGTCATTGATAGACAATTGTAACACCATTGCAATAGCAGACTTGAGGCCCTGGGATTGTGGATTCGAGTCCCGCTGAGGGTAAATAAATATACTTTTGTGATGAGCATTAAAGTTTTTACGCCTGATATGGGTGTTCTTTTTACTACTATACGTTTTTAATCTATAATTCACTAGAACTGAATTTGTAAATCAATTGTAGTTGTTATTTCAAAGAAACTGAAAATATTTTAAGATTTGGAAGTAGGTACATATTATGTTCTATAAAACCCTAAATCTTACATTCAGAAGGAATGAACGAGGATCTGTTTAGATGTGAACAGACGTTTTGAATTATTTACACACGGGTAAGTTTCGTGCTACGTATATATCATAGAGATGTATTTTTAAACGAAAAACCGATTAAGAGATTTTATGTACGTTTTATACGAAGACAGTAATTTTAGTTTTGATTAAAGTTATAGGTATATAATATAATAATATTCACCTTTCATTAGTTAGCCTTGAGTACGTAAAAATAGGAAATTTTCCGATATATTCTACTAATAACTAATTCTGAACCAATCTGATTAATGTAAGTAGTAAAAAAATTGCTGTTTTTAATAAATGTTCTTAAAAAATTAAAACTAGAAGTTTAAAACATTGAATACTGTACAGTGTTAGATACATTGTATATTATGTACATAATAAATATTTACTTATTTACCATGTAATTCTGAAAAGGCCATAGAAACTAAAAACAAACAAAATACATGTTAGTATAATCCTAACAAATACTCTATACATATATAAACATGACCCAAAAACTTGACTCAAAGTAAATTCACTGTCATTCTAATTACTGGCCTACTTGTGATGCGAACAATAGCTGATACCGAGTTCATTTAAATAACAAATCAAACTAAATATGCAACCTTGCTTTATTTTCGATACGTTATGGATTTTTGTTAGAATGGATCTATTATTACAACTCGTATACATTTAGTTTTAACTTACGACAAAAATCTTTACACATTTTCTCGTATAGGCTCTGTTTGTAGTACAAAAATAAAGGATATTCGTACAAACTTGTGAGAGTCCTTAGACCACCTTAATCCGGCCCTGTCGCAAAACCGTTCGATATCTAATGCGGTCGGTCTAATAGGCTAATGCGGTCTTAAGGGGCCCCTGATTAAAGGGGGGCCCTAGCGAGCCACAAACGACTATTTTATTTAAAGAACGCCTCTTAGAAGGTTAAAAAATCCACATTAAAAGTGTCCCACATAATATTTTTTTACGAGAAGCACGAGTAACGTATCTATAGACTAAATAAAAACGATGATTTCTTTCAAAATATTCCTCTGTGGTTCAGTTAGAGTTGTTTAAAAAAAGTGAGAAGACAGAAACCGTCTCTGTCCGAGGACCAGATTCGTTTTTAAAGTAGACTAAACTTACATTATTTCTTTATTTTTTTCAGTTATATAAGTGTTTGACCACTATAGCAGATGCTTTCTACTTAATAAACTGTCCAATTTTAAAACTGTAACATAAACTAATTATACAAACCAAAAATTTGCTTAATTTTTTACTTTGGTTTTGCCCGCGGCTCTGCATATGTTATGCCCTACATTCTACATTCATGAATTTTTAGTTAGTCTCTCATCACAACGTTTCTTTAGGTATTCCAAATATACTTAACAAAAAAAATAGATAAAACCGTAAAAAAATTATAGTTTATTTCGATTGTCAAACTTCCGCGCCTCTACGTCAAATATGTGTTAATAGAAATACATTCTACAGCTTAAAAATAGCATGGCTTTGCTTATTGGAAAAATCAGTATCAATAAGAATTTAAATAAACAAAGTCTAACAATTTATAATTAAAAAGTAATTAGGTATATATATACAAATACACCTATTCATCTATTACATATAACATTTACTAAGTACCCATACTAATATTAGTACGCAAGTTACATAACGTATTCGAACAAACTTCAAGGCTAGTATAAATCAAAGGCTATTGATAAACTATGGAAATTGAGGAGCAGTATTGTTTGTTTGTATTTGTCGTACATATTAATGAATCTCTTCAATTTTCTTGTTATATTTAGAGGTCATTATTATGACGATTGTTACGAGTTCTATTTCTTCAAGAAAAAAATTTTAATTTCGTCTCAAACTACAAATTTCTACAGTATTATGTGCTTTTAGTATACTTTAAAATTTATTATTTCTAAGGAAACTTTACCATTTATTTCCCCTTAAAGATCTTAATCAGACTATTACCTACTTTACTGACTGACTTTAGTAAAAAAACAGCCATTTTGTTATACATTGACCTTTTAACTATACCTAATGTCAAATTTACTGATACTAAATTGACTTAACTTGATAAGTTTAACTTAAACCTCTAATAGTACTTTCTTAGGTTTACGCTAATATTTGACATTATAAATGAAACTACCTTTTCGAATTTGTTGACAGGAGAGTCTCTTCCGTGACAATGATTACTATAAAGCATTCGAAACGTCGGGATCAAAAATCAAAATAAATCCGCGACGAAATCCGAAAATATAATCTGAGTAATACTCTAATGTTTATTGCCATTTATTTAAATAATGCATTATGTAAATTTCTCCTAAATGTAAATCATAGTGTTTCAGATTTATTCAGTCCGCGGTGGGTACGCGTGTTACATAAAATGCTAACGAGCCGCATCTCGCTGATCTAAGGTTGCCTTGAAATTGAGATGTACAGTATGTTTGTTCTGATACACGATATTTTTATTGGGCAATTTTCGATTGAACGTTGAATATTTGAATACATTTTGCAGAAGGAATCTTTAGAATTTCATATTTTAAGCGTAATGAAATACATTTTAATTAAATATAACTAATAAACTTGTGAAACAACCAAACATTATGAAAAGATTAGATTTTTTTTATGATGCAACGCTTTAATTTCGATGAATTTTGGTAGTTATTACATATTTTAGAAATATCATCTCTAAACAAAAATATTCTTTCTAATACTTTTATGTAATTACGAATAAATTATTGAATAACAATAATTTTATTATAAGAACTTATAATTTAATCATTATTTTATTCGGTTTTACAAAGCCTAGATACCAAGCAGAAATAAATAATTAAAAAAAATAACTAAAATAAAATTTTATACAAGTTTTTTAACTTTAGAAGAACATGCTCTAGCAAAACCCTTCGATGAACAATTACGCATTCGAGTCATTTGATCTGAAAGTTCAAACCGGTTCCAAAGCAAAACCGCGGCACAAACTAGTTCCGTATTGAGTAACAATTCATTGCGCGTTTCAAGGATTCATCTTTATTTATAAGGACTCACGCTTGCCTACATATATTTGTAACGAAATTTCGACCTTATTCTATTGAAATACGACTTCTTTTGATATATTTAAGCATATTCGTAATGGCAGTGATATAAGACATTAAATTAATGTGACGATTTTCATAAGATTTACTAATTCCATAGCGGCAGGATTGTAGCTGTGAGTAATTTATCAAGATGTTATAAATGGTAGTGTTTAAACAAACGATAAGAAAGCAAAGACACTGTGCTAAATAAAGAAAAATACGCCAAGTGCGAATAATATATAAGTACATCAATTATTAAGATTTTGTATCGAGAAGAAGTCACCATCCCTATTATTTTATCTTTTAAATATAAGAAATGAGTGTATAAGAAGTGATTAGTGTTTTAATACAAAACCTGAAACTTTCAATAAAGTTTCAGTTTGTAAAAGTAATTATGTACATAATCAGTGCCTTATTTTTCTAAACAAGTACTACTATAGACATTGAAATTCTAGAATTCAATTCAATTATTTCTATTCTTAATTTATTCGTGTTCCGATTATTTTGAATATTTATATTTTTTCTGTAGAAATTTGACATTACAACTTTTTTATGATTAAACAATAAGATAAGACAAAGGTGAACCTGCATTCAGCCAATAAATATTTCAACCAGTCATCAAACATTATACCATAAAAGATACACTTACATTTTTATATTTAGTCCTTATAAAGCAAACTATTAACTAAGTTTTAAGTTCTACATTATATCCAGTTGCGTATAAAATGTGAATCATAATTAATTACCCTATACAAAGAAACTTCTAGAGACTATACAAACTATATTATGATGTATACCTTTTAAAATGTCGTCTAAATAGTTCAATCGTTTTAATTGTATCCTCATGATATTTGAGCCAATGCCATTAGAATGGAGTTTAGAGTCCGAACTGCACTGTTTTGTTATTATAAATTACGTAGAAACCTTGTAAAATGTGAATACATAAAGATGTTAATTTATTGATTTTGATATAATCTGTGAATATTTGCGCATTTACAAAGTGCGTTTCGAAGTAAATTTGTTTTGGATTAGTTTTGTTTATAAATTGTTGTTTTGTTTATTATAATATTGTATTCAGCCTTTACTAACGTCCCACTGCTGGGTAAGGGCCTTTAATACGAGGGGGATCAGGCCATAGTCCCCCACGGTGGCCACGAGCGGGATGGCGGACTGAGCATGTCTTTCGAAAACTTGCTAAGTTCTCTCAGACATGCATGGTTTCCTTGCGATCAGATCAAATCAAATCAAAATATTTTATTCAGCATAAAAATCTTTACGATTTCTTACTGAAAGTCATGTCTACCACCAGTTCGAAAAGAAGAAACCTGAGAAGAACCGGCGAAAGAAACTCATCGGGACTAATATTATTTTTTTTTATCTTTATCTCACTCTTTTTTGTTATTTATTTATTTATAAATTAAATTGCAGGTTAACAATAATTCTATATGTTGAAATAGCCTAGCGGCGATCACACCATTGAATAATGTTATACTTCAACATAAAACAAGTGTAATCATGCTAGAAATGATTCGCACATGAAAATATCAGAGGTGCAATACCCGGATTTGAACCCGCAAAACTCGGATATCCTAATACAATTTATTAGTTGAGAGATTATATTCGTTTAAATTTTTTCGTTATTCGTTAATTGAAAAATTCTTTTTGTGTTCGATAGTCCATTTATCAAGAAAAGCTATAGGCTATATTTCATCACACTACGACCAATAGCTGAGCATCAATGAAAAATGTTGTAAAAACGGGTGGGTGTTAGTTCTGCGAGGTACCTCTCCTCAGAAAGAATTTGGTTTATGGTCTTTAGAACGCGTGCGAAGCCGCGGGAAATGCTAGTTAATTATAAATTATATGCAAGTTAATAATAATAATAATAAATTAGTTATTACTCACCTATCAACCTGCCTGGGTCGCATCATCCACGCGGGCGGGAGCAGGCCCGTGCCGAGAGCCGCCAACGCCGCGATCATCTGCTGAAACTGCACACACATCGTGTACGCCTGTACCATTCAACATGTACTACTAGTGTATTTAAATGAAAACTAATTTTTCTAAGATTCTTTACAGCAAAGAAATTAGTTTTATGTACTATTGATCGGTACTGGTATATTTTTAAGGAAACTATTTTTTTCTTATATGACTTACAGCAAAACATTTGCTTTTGTAGCGTTAAAAACTTTATCTATAGCGATAATGTTTGCTGTAAAGCATTCGAATTGTTGTTTACCAGAAATCTTAATAATGTTCGAATAAATCAGAAAAAATAGTTTTATTTAAAATTGTAAGCTAAGATAGTAGTGTATGTTACTGCATAAGTTTGAACTACGGTTAATTTTATTGTTGTCGAGTGTCAATATTATAATGCTTTAATTCATTTTTTTTAATTAAAAAAGATAACTTTAAAATTACTTACGCTCAAGCGAGGAAAATTACAAGTGAAAATTTCACTTTTAATTTTACTCGCTTCGTTATAGACTTTCAATAGCTATCTTGAATAAAGAAAATTAATAAGACGTATATTTTGGATTAAAAACTTAATTTTTAGTAAGTGCGTTAATACTTAAAAACAATAATTAAGCATGGATACGTATAATACTCGACTTGTATTAAAGAAAATTGGGTTAAAGTCACGAGTATCGCACGTCTTAGATTTTCATGTGGAAGTCTTATTTCCAACGCGATTATTACTTGAATGGTTATACAGTAAAAGGAAAACTTTACGGGAAAAATTTCATGCTTTAAACGACAACTTTACTAGTCGATAGTTGATACCATTGAAATCTACAAACCTGTATCTGTCATCTGACCGTATTAAGAAAGGCCTCTAGCATTAAAAAAAGCAACTGAACAAATTGCAGTGGAATTTTCTAAATGAGAATAAATAATGTAAGGAATACTAAATTCTTTTAAAATACTTTTGAATTCATAAGGATTGGTAAATCTTATGACTTGCTTTAAAATATGTGATAAATAAATAAAAATCTTTAGCTCATCCGTTGCTCTATCTTCTGCAATAACATACCTACCTATAATCTAATTATGAAACATTGAATAAGATAAAAGAATATAAATTACATTCAATTTGGCTGAAGTAAGCCTTTTTTTGAGCCTTGAGTTATCTTTAAATTATAATGATAGTTGGGTATTTTTTTAATTATTTTGTAAGAGTTGACTAAATGTTTTAGTAATTTTGATTCTGTCATTAATGCGATTCTATATTTCATAATTATACTTTAAGATCTTAAAAATCTATATATTCAAAAATAAGTTTATTTTAAAGTTTAAGTTAAATTTACATTTAGAAATAAAAATAATTTTTCATATTTTTTAACTTAGCAAATAACATATTTTATCTTTTTTCTCTTATATGAACAAATCAATTTATAACTACTGATTTAAATTATTTTGTAAGAGTTGACTAAATATTTTAGTAATTTTGATTCTAATATTAATGCGATTCTATATTTCATAATTATACTTTAAGATCTTAAAAATATATATTTTCAAAAATAAGTTTATTTTTTAGTTAAAGCTAAATAGACTTTTACAAACAAAAATGTTTTACATATTTTCTACGTAACTTAGCTAATAACATGTTACAAACTTTTTGATATCTATTTCGATATATAATAATAACGATTCTACTCTACAAGTGAGTAATTAAACCTTTTTTCCATATAAATAACACTATGAGGCTTCTTTATTCCGTTAAAGGAACAAATCAATTTATAACTTACTAACTTTTTCATATATATTTCGATATACTATAAAAAGAACGATTCTACTCTACAAGTGAGTAATTTAACCTTTTTTTCATACAAATAATATAAATAACACTATGAAGCTACCTGTGCGATCGCCTGTGGGTTCTGCCCTTGCAGTTGCAACTGCAAGAGATGTTGTAGTAGTGGCGGTCCCGCCGGGCTCTTCGCGCCCGACACGGAACTGCTGTCTGACTCCGATGCCGGACTCTGTAACAAATGTTAGGAAAACTTTAACTAGGTATCACCATTATTACTACTAAATCTAGATTAACTGGAACTAGAAAATTAAGACTAGACGCGAATGTTTGTCATTTATATATCTATACTAATATTATAGAGCGGAAGAGTTTCTTTGTTTGTTTGTTTGGTTGAACGCGCTTATATCAGGAACTACTGGTCCAAACAGAAAAAATTGTTTTTGTGTTGGATAGTCCGTTTATCGAGGAAAGCTATAGGCTATATTACATCTCGCTACGACCAATGGGAACGGAGCATTAGTGAAAAATGTTTGACGAATCACAATTTAAAGTCACTTTTGTAAGCACGATACATTATTATAAGTAATTTTAATGGTTGTCCAAACATATTTTATTCCAACACCATTTTCCTTAGCTATTGAGGTGTCAACTTTCCGCCATTTTAGTTAACTACAAGGATAATTCGTTATGTATTTTGCAAGCTATTTACTTATTGTACATATTATTATATACTTCCTTCAACGGCAATGTGGTGTACATTTTTAAATAGAGACTAGTTATGTTTTTCACTTTTTTTCTTAAATATTTGTTAAAAGCATGCTTTAGTTAAAATTATAATGTAGGTTTGTTAATGTACGTAAATTCTTTCTATTGTAGATATTTTTTTATTATAAGCTCAATTTATAGTAAATAGTGACTAAGTATAATAAATATAATACCTATATATGGAAAAATAGAAAAAATGATCTATAACATATGCGTTTAGATACAATAGGTCATTGCATACCTAAAAAGTGTTGGGATCATTAACATTAAATTCAATTTCCTATGATTGATTCTTTGTTATTTACATAAGTAATGCGACTTATGCAAGATATGGTCATATTCATAAAAAAACTATAGAGTTTCTTAGAAAAAACCTACATACTCTATACATGTAGGTACCGCCAGTATAAGGTAAATTAATTTAATTGGTAGTTAAAAAATGTAAATAATAACGTTATTATTCATCATGTAAACAACTAACAGTAGTGTATGTAAATGGAAAAGTAACATTCCAAACCTATATAGGAATAAATTTGACTAGAAAAATGCTTATTAAACACGCAATCGTCATAATTTTAGTTACCTGGTCCAGTTATGTCATTAATTAATTTGATTTTTTTTTTCAAGAAATGATTTTGTCGCAATTTCACATTTCGTAGGACTTACACAGAAGTAAAATGAAATATTATAATTAGCGGTATTAGAAATTCGCTAACTAGAGACCTAAAAAGTGCTAAAGTTAGTGTAGAAATAATCTGAGATTAATCAAAATGGTCGCAAAGTTAAATAAAAGGTTGTACTACCATGATTATTCCATGCGTAATTCCTAAACAGACCTAACTTGAATGCTGGATACATTACACTACATAGATCTGAGGGTTAGTTAAAATTTTCCATTAGGCGTACTCGATGCCTACAAAAAAAATACAGGCTGTATTCTATTTCTATCTCCCCACAGACCTTAGTTTTTCATTTGCGCAACCCGGACAAAGCCATGGATAGAAGTTGTTTTAATATTCTTTTGAAGGTCTTTTCAACCACGCTCTTTTGTCATCTACACCATCAAAAAATATAAACCCATGAAAGTACCCGTCTAATCCATCTATGTAGTATATAAAAACCATTGTTCTCTAACGAACGCGTTAATAAAAAATACTATTCTAAATTCAAACAGCCCATTAACCGGTTCCCACGACGCCATGTTTGTGGATCCTCGCTCGCGATTGGCCGAGGTCGAGTTTAGAATTAGAACCCCACCATTTGGCGAGTAAATTATGTGTTTTTTTCCATCAAATAATGGCAAGGGAGCAGCTGTTATGCGTACAATGGAGTTAGAAAAAATATTTGATTGCTTCTTATTTAGTAGCTGACCAATTAGTTTGTGTTATTTCGTTTGGAGATTAGGGCAATATTTTTTATGTGGCTGTGTAGTTGTTTAACTTTGTCACTAAAAATGGATTGAAGAAAAAAAATTACGGTTTTTTTAAATAGATAGCATAGTAAATATAACATAGAATGTCTTATTTTATACTCGGCCTTCAGCTCGCATTTTATTTACAATTGGCATTATTTTTTCGCTTTAGGTACACATGAAAATAAATAATATGTTAATATAGTATAATACGTCAAGTCGAAGTAGATGATTAGAACGTCCAGAATATGCCTACTTAAACGGTATACCTCCGTGTTAAAATTTAGTTCCAAAGTGTTTATCAGAGTAAGTATTAAATGCGTTAATTATTATAAATCGATAAACTTAAATAATACCTATCTAAATCAATATGTTTACTTTTAGGAGAGCAACAAATGGTTAGTCAAATGGTTTCAAGAAAATAAGTTAACGGCAGTCAAGTCTCTATTTATTTGTCACTGAACTGTTAAATTTGCCAATTTAACTAATAAATAAAATTGAAACTATAACTATTCTTCTTCTTTGTTTTCAGGCTATTTTCCACATAAAATAGAGTCGTATTATCTAGTTTTGTTGTATATTTCGTATACAATACATATTTTAGAAATTCCATGTGTTTAACTTAGCCTTATTGATAAATAAAAGATAACTTTAAAATCATGACATATTAAAAAAAGATCAAATAATATATTTTACAGGCTCAAATAAATATGTTGGAACATTAACACACAGCTTTATTTTGTTTCATGGTAAGCTACGACTTGTGTTATCGATATCAGATAGTTGATACACCACACCCTATAACTTCAACTAAATATATATCTATACTAATATTATGAAGAGGAAATATTTGTATTTTTGTATGTAACAAATAAACTCAAAAACTACTGGACCGATTACAAAAATTCTTTCGAAATTAGAAACCTACATTGTCACTGAATAACATAGGCTACATTTATTACTAGCGGAACTCGCTTCATTATTATTAATAACGCGTCAAAGTCGGTAGTATAAATAAAAGTTTACGCAAAAAAAATTTTTTTTAAATTACACGACATTTCAAGTTCAAATAGAGAAATGGCGATCTGTAACACAATGATGGACGTTCCTGATTGTTAGTAGCATGAAGCGTACAGCCTACTATTAGATGTCATTACAATTTAAGTGGTAGTCTTTGAATTGAACTGATTTATGTCTATTGTGTCTACTAAATCAATTTTTTAACTTAATTAAAACAAACTTTGACAAATTTGATTTTTAAAATAAGACATATTCGGTTTTAAATTAACATTTTTACTTTTTTTAAATTATATCAAACGCAAAGGATAACTATTTTACGTATTATAACAACCCGATTATTTTTATAACATTTTTTATTGAACCAGTAGTTTTTCAAAGTTATAATAACCATTAATTATAGCAACGCTATAAAAAGCGACGTATTTATTTATGTGTATAAAATAAATTCTGATCTACGTAATATAAGGTGCTTTATAGTTGATGATATCCTATTAAGTAAACTAGCTGCGATTTAAGTACTTACAATGATTTATTAAGTATTTGGTAGATATATTATTATGTGGTTGAATTTTGACAACACTTATTTCGGTATTTATTACAAAATATACATACATTAATAAAAAATCATATTATATGGAGAAACTCATGTGTATTTTATTAGTCAGACAAACCCGTAGAACGATATCTGTATCTCAATATATAAGATAATTATATAATATACTGGCAACTAGCCTTCGCTTCGCTCGGATTTGTCCCTGGATTCCGCGCGAGCGAAACCACGGGTTCCACTAGTGTACATATAAACCTTCCTTTTGAATCACTCTATCTATTTAAAAAACGCATCAAAATCCGTTGCGTAGTTTTAAAGATCTAAGCATACATGGGACAAACAGACGGTGTGAAGCGACTATGTTTTATACTATGTAGTGATTGATTTTAGGACTTAAATACAATCCTTTTAAATGACTAAAGTTTGTCATTCTTCTTCAATAACAAATAGCACTTCAGTTTGAAGTCATTAACTAGAAAATTGAATTGAAATAAATTGAAATAATTGAAAGCCTTTACTTAATGTCGTACCTATTAATTATAGATTTAAACGATACTTATACTTTTGTAAGGCTGTTTCATTAAATACTTCGATATAATTAAAGAGACGTATTAAATATATTAATTCGATACACCTGTATTGAGTAGAACATGGTACAATTATCGACTAGAACGTTAGTGTTTAACTTCCTGGTATTTTTGTCTTAACTTTGCTTCTTAATACGTTTGTACTATCAGATTTGCAAACGGCCGTCTTTATTACTTAGATTTTATTATGTAATACTATATATGAAAATAATAAGTTATATAATGTAATCATCATCTATATGTAAAAAGTAAAAATATTGGTTATGTAACTATCTATAAATAATTTGTCGGATTGGAAAACATCATCGTATTTTTATGTTTTTTGTGAGCTAACATTATCAAGTAGTAAAATATTTCATCTTACGAGTATTTGTTATGTCCGTATTTAATTATTTTTTTTTTATAAAAAAAAACTACTGGACCGATTACAAAAATTCTTTTGAAATTAGAAACCTACATTGTCACTGAATAACATAGGCTATATTTATTACTAGCGGAACTCGCTTCATTTTTATAAAAAAAAAAATATATTCAATTTTCGGCGTAGTCACAGAGATCATAGTCATGTAAGGTATACCTCTGATATATGATACCAGGTTGTATTCAGAAGAATAAATTTTCTGTAAAACTCTACAAAAAAATCAAGATAAAGCTTCACTTCATATTATAAAACAAAGTCCTCCGCCGCGTCTGTCTGTTTGATTGTCACGATAATCTCAAAGACTACTGAACCGATTTTCATGCTGTTTTCACCAATGGATAGAGTTTTTCTCGAGGTAGGTTTTAGTATGTAATTTGTCAAGTTTTTAATACATTTACTAATCGCTCCAAATCTAACGAGCCCGAGTGGAGCGGGGGCGAGTCGCTAGTATCCTATAAAGAAAAAGTCTCTTTTTAAAAACAAGATCTTCATCCAAATCCAAACACTAACATAAAAAATTTTTATTAAACGTACATAAATGTATATTAAAAATATTATAAATATTATATATAAATAGGTAGTTTATAGTTATTTGGCTAGTACCTAGGTATTTATTTTTCCTCAAGGAAGTTTATAGATTCAGTTAGGCAAGCTAACTCGTCACGTGTCTGGTTGCACTCAAGGTGGACGTGGTTAGCGAAAATCAAGGTAAGGAGGCTGGTTTAGCCACTTTACTGTTTATGTATGAATGTAGGTACTTTATACATAAATATTTAATTGTATTATGTTTTTTCTCTTGATTTTGTTTGAAGCTATTTTATTTAATCTAGAAAATAATCTGTTGGGATAATTTATTGTATTTGTTTGTAATTATAAGTCAAATATTAATATAATTAGTTAAAAACAAAATAGTTATGTGAAAATTATGTATGATTTAAAATTATGTACTATTATGTTATAATTATTGATTAAGTAGTTATTGTTAATTTTTAAATGTTTATACCGAGCTTTTTATTTTTTTATATATTGTGAAAGTAAGTAAGAGGAATATAAATTATTTTTATTATGATTTTATTTTAGGTCAATTTCCATTATATGCAAAAAAAGTAAATTTTAAGTATAACATTCTATACTCGTGGTTAATTTATAAAACAATGAAGTACATAGAGAACCTATTTGTCATTGAAAATTTTTATTATCTATGTGTTAAAAAAAATATTTTTCGAATAGGTATACCATACAATGTGGTGTTTATTCCCAAAATAATGTATTTAAATTGTTGGTACCTACGTAGGTATATACAAAATTGTATTCAAGGTATATAAATTATTAATGAATCGTTCGCCTAATTATTTATAATAGGTACAATAAAAAATATTTAAATGTGTTACATACTTTGAAGGATTTTATACTTTTAATGAAATAAGATGTGAAATAGACATTTGTCATCCATTAGAGAACCAAGAACACTCGTAATGAGAGGCCTTTGACTAAAACCTTCTATTAAGCCACCGCACTTTTTATATATGAAAAAAAGGTATATGGAACACTATTTTCAATTTAAAAGGTGCGTAAAGTTTTGTTTTATCTGTCACAAATCATTTTAATGTTGCATTATTTTTTTATTTGCTGAAATTTAATGCTTACTGTTTTTAACAACAGCTTTTGAAAACTACTCACGTTTAAAAGCAAGTCAAAGACTACCATAATTTTTTTTATTCGCTGCAGCAGCATTACAAATAAAAAAGAAGAAAATAAAAAAACACTTCTTGATAATTGAAGTGATAAATCAAAAAGTGAATTCAAAAATCTAACTAACCATGAAATCGCTTCATGTTCTGTTCCCTTCCATTTCACACTTAAAAAAACAACACTCAAACTGTAATCACTTACACCATTGCCACTTTTGAACTATTAAAAAAATTCCCGCCTATTTTCAAAAATGGAATCGAAACGTCAACGGCGCTCGTTCATTTTCATTTTTTACGAACGGCAATGATTAGTAACGGCGTTCGTATACTGAGGCTATTTGGCCGCACGTGTTTTGCTAAGGGGTGGGTCTAGCACGTGAATTTTCCGAGGTTTCCACCCTCTGCGGACCGCCCCTATAGGCTTTTCTGTCCGGCCTATGCTGTTTAACCGATCGCCTACAGCCATCCATAGAGTCGCTACATTCATGTAACTTTTTTTGTCGTCGAAGCTTCTATATAATACCGTAAATAAGTTATACACGATAAAACGGCTTAATTTAAACTATTTTATAAAGACAGTAGAATTAAGTGTAAGATACATTATTTATATAGAAAAAGTTAAAAAAATATGATAACTACACTTAATTGAAACAATTTCGCAGTATCTATGGCTATAAATTCTGAGGCCAATTAGTTTTATGCACTGTTTGGAATTTTTAAGAGTTTTTCACGTGCTTATAAATTCTAAAGATGGGAATGAATTTCAATTTTAGTAAAAAGAAATAATATATAATTACGGTTGGACGCAGTCAATCATTAAGGTAACGTTTCATTTTGAGTAATAATACGAAAATTTTAACTGCAACGAACAAATAGCATGAATTTATTTCACGGTCGGCGTAGTTTTGCTGCGTAATTATGGCCCCCTGCTTAGTTGAGCTTTGTAGAATAGTGTATGTACTTCTTATAGAATCTGAAGAGTTTAATATTATACTTCGAGCGATAAATTTAATGAATCGAATGAGGAAAACCTTGAAAATATCGATATTTAAAGTTAATTTGCACATGTTATTTGAAGGTTGAATAATAATTAGGTGCACTGTCGGTAATATATTAGCTATTAGGTACCATTACGATTTTATTGCTTAATAAATTTTAATAGCTAAAGTTTGAAGTTGTATTAATAATTTATTTATTATTTAAAATATATCGGTCGTTCTAACGACAAGTATCAAAGGTGAATTTAACACAATTTAATTGTTTATAATTTACTAAAGCTTAACTCATTTCCCTCTCAACTTGTAACCCATTCTCTCAAATTAACTATTATGCAAAACAACACTCAAGTTAAAAAAAAGCACAATTATACAATCGCCACTCCGCGGCACTCTCTGTTCAAACACTGCCTACTTTCATGCTCTACGCCTACACGCTTACTATTTCAGTATCAAAACGGCCCGCTGTGGGAAAATGAACTTTAAATTTGAACAAACAAGGTGTATATTCGAATGGAAGTAAAAGCTTACGCACCCCATCTCTTTCTCGCGTATTAATCAAAATACTAGTTTTCTACTTTGACGTTGAATCGTAGCAAATGGATAAGGCATTGTTTCGTAAATTGAAACTATGGTTAGCCGTACCACCGGTGTACTATGACCCCTTCTAGTCCCCTCGATGAAGAAAAAGGCATACGTTTAGACGGATTGTATGGAGTCCCGGGGGTCGAGGCAGTTGGTCGTTCTAAAGCTTGGTTTAGACAAGGTACATAATTGCTATTGTAGGCTAAAGGGTTTACAATATAGTGCAATTATGGACAGACAATGATTAGAAATGTTGATACGGATGCAACGTTTATTAATTACTAACCGACGTTTATATTTTATCATGAATGCTCTTTGTTACCACTCTTAATTGTTTTTATAAAAGACGCCCGATAATGACTTCAAATTCATTAAAACACTGTCGATTTATAAAAGTTAACTAATATTCAGATTAAATGGGATTTTTAAACCTGATGGTAAGTTTAAATGCGTTATAATTGCTATATAGTCAACTAGTTAGCCCTCTCTTCCCCATAATACATATAATACGTTATATTAATTACCAATGTAAAATGAACTACCACTAGGAGTATGGTCCAGGCTGTGAGAGTTCAGCTTATCACAACTATGTGACTATTGAGCTTAAAGTTGTAGAAAGATATAGTAGTGAGAATACTTCTCGGATAGTTTTTGTTTTAAATATATTAATAATATTATTTATTAATTTCCATAATTTTATTATTATTACTTTCGCATGTATTTATATTTATTTCAATGGAAAATTCAAGAAAATGTATGAAAAAGGAAAAGCTTTTTATATAAAAAATATATAAACTTGGATTTACTCATCACTACCTTTTAATGTAATTGGTATAAAATTAAAAAAACTAACTGTCAACAACCCCATTAAATAGTGCAAATCCCATCCATCCACATTAGTACTAATATTATAAAATATGAAAATAAACCTCAATCGTGATGAAGCATGCTAGTAATATTTTATGACCATACATAAGCTACTTCTTTACACCTGAATGAAAAAAAGCAAGGACAATTCCTTAGTATTCATAATTCTTCGTATTTTTAAACTTTACTAATAACATTGGGCTTTTTTAATATAAGTGCAATATTGGTTGTTGTATTTAGGCCATGTGTGTACACACCTTTTGAGTTTAAATACTTCATGAAGTGGTCAGTGGATATTTTATCGTATAGGGCGATAATATCTGCTATTTTGATATAAATTATATTTAACAAGTACATTGTATTTCCAATTATAACAATTAAAACTTTGTATTTAATGTTTAGTTTTTAAAGTAATTCCTTGAAATAAAAATATTTTTAACATATCTTTTTATTATTTTAAGATACCTGTTAACTTTATTGTAGAAATGAGGATTTTACGTGTAAATAATTTATTTAGGTATTATGAAAGTTTAACTATCCTTGATAATTGTTTCTATTACTATTTCTCAAAATAATACTAATTAAAAATGTGTAATGTCATAATGTCATTTTTCTGACATTTTTAATTAAATTAAAGACAAAAAAAACAATAATTTTAATATATTTGATTTAAAGCGTAAATTAAAGGAGAATTAATGAAAATTAAATTAAACATTCGACTTAAACATGTTAAAACAAAATATGTAATAATTTCATTCAAACCATTATTATATGAAAAATTCCCATTTTGAGTATGTTTTATATATTGATCAGTTCCAATCAAATAGGTAGATCTATACCATAAATAAAGTCCGGTGTACATCGACAAGAGGAGTTGAGATGTGGGTTGTTTATAACATCCGTTTTTACCAACCAGTTAGTTTATTTTGACTTTTAATTTTATTTATTTCTCTATACATATACAGATAAATAAAATTGAAGTGTCTGTTTGTGACACACAAGAAAATGCATAATATGTAATTTAATACATATAACAGCTATAACTAAAATTTTTGTGCGTCAATTTGTTGTTGATTTTAGTTTATGCCATATAAAATTAGTAAAACGTTACAAATTTTCCATTTAATTTCAGTAGCAGAACCACAATTTTTGTCATAATATATAATATTTATCATTTGATTTATATAAAAATAAAATTGAATATATAGTTAATGTTGTATAAGTTTATATACTTGGATTATCGGTACCTTCAGTGACCATGATTGCTGTAAAGTACCTTAAACATTTGGTTCTAGAAATAAAAACAAATCCTGAAAAAAAACTGAAAAGATACTTTTATTTCAAAATATTTACTTAATTTGCTCCATAACTAAACTAAAAATTAAACGGTATATGAAAAGTCAACAATTACTTTCCTAGCGGTACAATCAATCATACGCCGTCTTTCTTAAAGGAAATAATTCTTTTGCGTGAGAATTTACGACATAGACCTTCTATTATTAGTTATTACATTACATTTTATTTTAAAATGAAAGTTCTTAGTTTATAATTGTGTATTATTTTTATCTATATTTTATATAATCTGTGATATTAACTAAATTAAATATTTTTAATCTATTTTATATATTTAGAGATGCTTAAAACACCTTACTGGTCATAATATTAAATCTTGCCCGGGCTTTGGCTTATCCTACTCATATTGAAAAGAGGCCCAACCCCAGCAGTGGGACGAATTGAATGTAATTAAACAAAATTGATGAACGCATTATTATACAACTTTAGCATTATTACAGAATCAACAATGATATAACAAAACCTGATGTAAAGGCCAAGGATTTTTGACTCATCGCATGATAGATACTACTGCATCTGTAGAACTAATACTAAATACCTATTTAAGAAACAAATATAGTCAAGTACACTTAGGACGAAGAACTTTATTAGAAGAATTTTATTACTTAGAATAAACTTCTTGAGGGATATAGTGTTGTAATTGTTATTAAGGTGTATCAAATATTGTACATCTGTATTTTGTATAAGTTGAAATGTCATATTTAAAAAAAAAACTAAATAAATAATATTATTGATGCAGATATTAGGCTAGAAGAAACTAAAAACTTATGCCCCATAAGTTTTTAAAGAGTTTAATATAATTAAGTTATACAATTTACAACAATTTTATAAAAAATAAATAAAGAAATATATTAATCGTAAAAGATAAAATATTGAATTTATATATATTAAATTCAATGTAAAGTTTTAATGTTGGTATATATAATAAAAAGGGAGCGTATATCTCTGTAACTAACAGTCCGATTTTAATAAGTCTGTGTATATTTTATAGCCTATTAATATAACCTTCCTCGTTATAGCGTATCTACCACCATCTTTAGAAACAGCCAATTATACTTAAATAGGCGAAACCGCAGGCTTAAGCTAGCACTAAATATTTTCATCATCAAATCTATATAAAAAATTGTTGGTTTTTTTATTCGTTTTTATATTTTTGTTTATAATTTTTCGTTTTAGATCATGACAACAAGACATGACAAGAGCAGAGCCGTATTAAAAGCTAGTGAAATTATAATTTGCTTAAAAATCCTCTCGCTATATTTTATAATATAATATTTAAACAATTAAGTTGATTATCTATGAGGATATGGTGTTTACAGCTGTTGCACAGGTTTTCTTGTTCGGCTGCAGATGCTATATTACAGATATACATACAGACTACAGTATGTAATAATTTAATGTTCTAAGTGTTTAGCAAATACCTCATAACTACTACCTTTTGGAAATTAAGCTATTCATCATCATCATCATCATCAGCCCTTTTTAACGTCCCACTGCTGGGCACGGGCCTCCCTCAGTACGAACCATTGTCCACCGCGCTGGCCTAGTGCGTGTTGGCGGACATCACATGTCTTTCGAAAACTTGTTAGGTTTTCTCAGACATGCAGGTTTCCTCACGATGTTTTCCTTCACCGTAAGACAAGTGGTAATCATGATATAAATGATTAGCACATGAAAATATCAGAGGTGCGAGACCGGCATTCGAACCCGCATCACTCGGTTATCCAAGCGACGCGTTACCGCTGGGCTACCACTGTCTTTTCTTCTTATTTTTTTTCTTGCAATTAAAATAGCCTATATTAATCAGTGATAATGTAGCATTCAAATGGTGAAAGAATTTTTAAAATCGGTCCAGTACTTTCTGAGCCAATTCGTTACAAACATTCTTACATACAAATCTTTCCTCTTTATAAAATTTTATAGACAAGCAAGGAAAGCCGGGAGCAAAGCTTATTGCATAATAATTAAAACGTACATAATAGGGTATTGAACCCGCTATATCTACAAATAATTGCGTGTGTCCGTAGATCTTTGTAAGGAACATCTGGCGAGTAATCACTTTAAATCCGGTTCGCATACAGCAATATGCACCTGACTGGGATGAATGTTTTTTACTTTTTCTATTTTGTCTATGACTAGTTTTAGATCGCAGCTTTTCTTTTGGTGGTGAGAATGCTTTATGTGGAGAAAAACGAGGAGTAGTTGTATGAATGTCCTATTTAAGTCTGTGGGTCTTTTTGTAGCATCGTAGCTTCCAAAATAAAGTAATTTAATAAGTAAATAATGATAAATGTAGATGTCAGTCTTTACAATTAATCCTCTTTTCACGATTGTGTTTTTTTTATACATCAAATTGGTGCGTTTCTTTGAAGTCATTCATATTTTCCTAATTTCACCATTAGAATTTTTCTCAACACTATCAGATGCTTAAAAAGTTTTAAAAATAACCAAAAAAGGATTTAACAAAAAGGCGTTACTAACCGTCGCGCCGCCCGCCGCCCCCCGGTCGCCCTCACCCTCTACGCAGAAATAACACCTGTCCGCCGGCTTCCAGTCCGTCGGTTCCTCTGGCACTTCCACCTTGGGCTGGGTAGCTGGCCTCTTGATCAAACTCTCCAGAATCGTCTCTCGTTTCTCCGGAATCTCCTGTTTCTCCGTTTTCTCCGTTTTCTCCGTTTCGTTGATCTGCTCGATCGTCTTGATCTTCAGCGCGGGCGGGGGGTCTGTAGTAGCGATGTTGTCTTCGTCGCTCGACTGTTCCTCTGTGTGATGTATCAAACCGTCTTGGTATTGTTTCCATTTTCTGCGACCCATCAACTCCTCTGCCACCCGTTCTAGACCTGGAATTTGAATATATACCATCAATATGATGTAGCTATAATAAAATAATTTTAAAACTATATACATTAGACATATATAAATATAGTTTTTTTAGTCATAAAGTTACAAGAAATCACATAATAATATAATGAAAACGTCTGTTTGTCTTTCTTTCACGTTGAAATTAAGCCACGGATAGCTGTGACTACTGGTACGAAGGTAACGCAAGTAAAGATGGGGCGTATATTCGTATTTTTCATTTTTTTTAATAAAAGAGAAAATACTTTTGTGTGTCTATTATATTTAAAGTACTTATAATGAAAGGGTTCTAAACGTTAGTAAACTACCAGACTCTGAAATGCTTTAAGAATTCACCACATAAAGTTTTTTTGTATAGATTTAGAATTTTAATTTTTAAAACTGTTATATATAATTTTATAGTAAGAAAACTAAAACTAAAAGTTGCCGAAACCCAAAACCTAAAAAAATCTCATATTAAATAATAATAAAATATATCAAACACAAAAAGCTCCAGAAAGCTTATAAAAACTTTGTTACGGTAATTAAAAATTGTAATAATTGTAAAAAATCAAAACATAATGACAAAAAGCAAGTCTTGCAACAGTAGGCAACACAGAATCACTAAGCGTGTAGTGCGAGACGCGAGTACCGCGCGGTGATTAAGACGAAATCTCACAAACATTCAATAATTCAAAAAAACTCCCATATTGAATATATCTCCATATTCCAATATATCTTAGGTATGTTTTCCACATAATTGTTATAGCTATGAAATGATATATTATTATAACTGCTTAGAAACTATTAAACATGTTGTATACCTAATAATTATGTTACTTTTCCGGGCTACTGGCTTGGAGACAAATTAACAAACAAACTTTTTTTATATATAATGTAAATTTAAGGTAAGATCAATAAAAATATCATACCTTATAGCTCGGTTAAAATAATAAAATAATTCAAAACGATGACAAAAATATATTATCGTATATATAAAACAAAACACAATAAATGTTGAAATATATTTGATTTATAACAATTTAAAATCAAAAATAGCAAATCAAAAGCTACACAAAGCTATAATTTCGTGGACGACCACCCTGAGCCAATACCATTTAGAAATCCCATGGAAAACCAATGACCGTTGATGTTGGAAGCATTAACTCATTCGAATTAGCATAAAATATCGCGCAAAAAGCCGCTATCGTTAAATAATCAACCAACCTTTCAAATGAATACATTTAAACTGTAAATTTTAACGCACTTTTTATTTATATGTACCTATCTAGTTTTGCACGTGACTGTATTGAAATATTTTCTTGTATAAAATATAACATATTTATTTTAAAACGAACTGTTTTGTGTAATTTATATTTATAATTGTTAAATCTATTTATATTTATTCATAATTCGCTTTTTATTTCGGAAGTACTAGAGTTATATAGTGATTTGAGTTAAATAGACACTGTGTATTGTATAAAAGAGAGTTTGATACGTATAGGCCTAGATAGATTAGAGAGTGAGAAAGAGAATAAAGGAACTTATTATTATGGTATAATCTCAAATCTGACTAAAGAGTTACACGGTCGAAGTCTTCCTAAATAAATGTCTAAGTTAAAAGCATAATTTGTTGATTATGCTACTGTAGTAATGTAGAGTACATTTGGCCAAATTGGTAGACTGATTTTTATTAATAATTATAAGAGAAATTGTATAATAATAAATTAAAGTACAATATGACAGATTTTTAGGTCATTTTTCTTAATTTTTTATAATAAATTAACATTTATTTATTGATGTACAAAAACATTATATATGCGTATGCTACAAATATTGTATAATATTCTTATATTTTAATTACAAAATGTCTATAGAAAAACTATAAAAACCATATAAAAGTAGACAAAAGCATATTAATTGAACGAAAAAACCTTCTTAAATGTAATAATTTCCATACATCATGACGAAAATGCCATCAGTTCCATCTATCCAATTATTTACGAGAGACAATTAGAGCTGCCTGATTAAAGCATCAATTATCCACGATATGAAGTTAATTAAAAGAAATCGACTAAATATTTCATTTAGATTTGAACATTTGATTTTGAACGCTTTATACAATTTTAAATTAATCTTAATTAAGAAATACTTAGTTGCGTTAACTTTATGTGGTAAGTGAAGTTGAAATCAACTGAAAACAACAGAATTTAACAAATGTAGAGCTTAGAATGTGCGAGACCTGACACTGGAAATTTAATATTTTTTTTTTAAAACATACATGTTTTGAAAATGATGTCATCTTTTTAGTATGGATTAATCTAGTCTAATCTATCTTTTGTCACTCTGCTCTACCATAAAACTATAATCTCATAAGCTCTACCATAAAAAAACCATCGTTTCATTGATTCGTGTCTGAGAGGGACGAAGACAATTCGACAAATCTTGAGATTTGATTTTAACGCTATTAATCTTTCGAAGAAAATTTATTCTATAAAAAGAAGACTGCAGTTTGAATAAAAATGTTCATACACGCAGTACTTATTTCGAAGAAATATTTCATAACTTAAGAGTAATAGCCTTCATTGAAACTGTGTCTAACACTACTTATTTATGCTTCAATACAATATTAGTAATGTATTTGTTATTAATATTTACACTATTTTAGTGCGTAACGCCGCAGGCAACAGCTAGTCTCATATAAATGCCGTCATAATAGTATAAAAGCAGCGGGGCGTTGCATTCGACACTAACAGATTATTCTTTAGTGAATTATTTAAAAGATATCAATCTTTATTGTTTTATATGTAATTTTATGTCCTGCGATTAAATTGTGTATGGTTTGATTAATAAGGTAAGTTCGTGTGTGGATCATATTAAAGTTGAGCTTTGAATTAAAGTTCGTGGTTTTAGAGAAAGTTTTGAGACATATTATGTACTTTAAAATAAGTAAAACTTCTTTATTTTAATCGCTAGTTTTACCTGATAATATTATTATATTTATTTCAAGAACTTTTCATCGAAACTGTACTTATTAATGATTATCACTTAGGTGAAGACAAAAAGTCAGTGGAATGGAAGTCTACAAAGTATATGAGAATGATAAAAGATATAATACACTTCGATAATAATGATATATTTAAGTAAACTAGAGCCAAGCAGATCGACAACGTTCCCAATAAGATCTGTTTGAAGTTCACTTCTGAACTCCTACTTCTGCAACATTGAAGCTTGTTTAAGATACTAATTAGAACACATGAGAAATATTTACAAGCGCACATCAGGATATTTATAGAAAAAGCAGAGCGGAACGAAGGTGAGTGATAAGTTTTGGCGGTTAGTATAGTATATCTCTGAAATTAGATATTTTCCCAGAAAAAAACTATCAATCTTTTGTCTATCATCCATAGACAAAAAATCTAAGAACGACAGATTCGGCCTCTGATAATAAGGACAATTTCAATTAGATTTTCTAAAAAATATTCAATGTTCACATTCGAATAAGTTAGAATTTCATTATACTTATCCATAGATTAAACTAAAAAACTGACCAATTCCAATAAAGAGGTTATATAGCTAGTCTCAGGTCTCTTCAATTAAACAGCAAAAAATATCTATATTAACAAGCAAGAAATAACAAGAATATATACTTAATAAGTATTGTTTCTTACTAAAACGTAACTTAAGGTTCGCAGAATTTGATAGTTACTATACTGAAGTTGCAGGCTTGGCCGAGCTTGGCCGAGCTTGGCCAACTGAAGCGGTACCAGCAATTAAAAGTCAAAGCCCCTGGGGCAGTAAACATAATTATACCAACCTAACTATTACTTGGGTTATGATTTTTGATTACGTTTTTCATAGCAATTTGATACTTCAAAGTGTGGTTATCTCTATAGATCTATACTTATATCTATGCAATAAAAGTGTAACGGGGACAGCGATGTATGATTTTTTTATTCTTAGAACTAGCAAACCTGGCCCGCTTCGCTGGGCGTAAGTTAAAATAAATTAAACGGTTTTCATAATTTTCTAATGAAATAAGAATAGCTTTAGTTTCGTTATAACATAAGTTATCTGCAAGTTAAAGTCCCGTTAAAATCGGTCCAGTCATTTTAGAGATTAGCCGGAACAAACAGACAGACAGATAAAAATTTTAAAAATTGATTTTTTGATGTAAGAATCTTATATACATTTAAATGCATTTAGTGAAAAGCTGTTAATTTTAAATTAAACACTGACACTTCAATTTTATTGTATGTACTGATTCGTTTAGAAAATAATACAAGAAAAAGTATTTTTTTTATTTAAAGAGAGAAATGATGAGAGAAGAAAGAGATGCGTTTTTCATAAAATAACATTTTGAACAACTCAATTATAACATATCCAAGATATTATCTATCTACTTGCTGGTCCATCATTAAATTAATTCAATGGTATCAATTACACTGTCGTCGAGAAAATTGTAAAGTTTGAATAATAGTTCGTGTTTAATTTTATATTTATTTTTATTATTCTTTAGGAATAAATAAATACTTATACATAGAGTGACGATAAATATTAGGTCTCTTAATTTAATCATGTTATTAAATTCTTTGCTGATTCTTCTCTAACTAAATTTATACCTATTCCATAAGTCAAGTATGTAGTTATCGAAATATATTTTTAATCAATATACGAGTATGCATGACCATGACTTTTTTATACTTATTAGTAGCTTATTCTTCAGTTCATTTTTAAGTAGGTAAGTACTTAACATAGCTAATGTGGTATTTCTGGTCACAGTCTATCTGTGAACAAAATTTCATCGAAATTCGTCCAGCCGTTTCAACGTAAAGTGGCGAGAAACAAACACACATACAAGTTTTAGTATTTATAATAATAGTTCAATAGATTCAAATACAAGATATTGTTAAAAGGAACATTTACGCCTATGTATAAAGCCAAGCTCCAATCTAACAATTAAAAGCTAGCTAGTTTATTTGAAATTGTTAAAACAACACAGCCATCAACTTACTGTGACGAGTGGTGTAAAACAGTTCATTAACGTCGAGCATACTTTTAATTGTATTACGACTAATTAAACTAAAACACGCTGTATAGTCAAGTACAGGCACTTTTCAATGTCATATTTTACGGTAGAATACTACTTTTCGTTTTATTTAAACAGTCTACTATTAAATTAGCTTATATTATTGTACTGTATATATCTAATATTCAGCCCTTTTTAAAGTTCCACTACAGGGATGGGCCTCCCTTCAACGAGGGGGTAAGTACAGGTTGGCGGACTTCACATGTCTTTCCAAAACTTCCTAGGTTCTCTTAGACATGTATATTTCCATACGATGTTTTCTTTCGGTAGGATACGTTATACGTGGTAATCATGTTAAAATTATTCGGACATGAAAATATCAGTGGTGTGAGATTTGAAGTCCCTTCACTCGGTTACTGAAGCGAGCGCGTTACCACTGGGCTACCAATGTCTTTAATTAGTTAATTCTATTTAATATTTTAGTACTTAATTAGTTAATTCTATTTAATATAATTCCATATAATTAATATAAAGAATTAACTACTTCTTACACGACTCTTCTAGTACAGATGCTTATCTCTAATTTAATTCAAATTTTAATGGAGCTGTTACAATGTGATTAAGAACAATAAAACACATTCACAAACATTTGTACTTATTTATATCACATAATTAAGTACACAACATTAGAAGTAACTAGTGTCACCAAGATTAAAAAAAAATACCAAAATGAAACTACCTTTTCGGATTTCGTCGCGGATTTATTATGATTTTTGGTTTCCGACGAATGCTTTACAGCAATCATGGTCACGGGAGAGACCAATCAGTCTCTCAATCAATCCGAAAAGGTAGTTTCATTTCTAATGTCAAATATTTGCGTAAACCTAAGAAAGGATTAAATACTAAAATTTCAATATATTTTGGGTAAACTGTCTGTTTTGTACATAATGAGTGTACTTATATAATATTAAGTTATTAACTAACTATTTAATTGAAATATCCTAAGAAAAAAATGTTAACATTAAAAGTAAGCATTAAAAATTCACAACTTAATTATAAAACACACACTTTGATAGTTAGCAAAAATCGTTAAAATATCTTCACAAACAAGATATTTGCATATGAAAATTCTAGAAACATGTTTTCCTAAACCATTAACGAAATAACAGCTGTGCAACAAAGCGGCGCGTGCGCTGACTGCTGATTGGCTAAAACTGCGATTAGACTCCGTTCCAAGGTCACACTGACTCAGGACGAGTGCATACGAAATGGTACACGGCAAAAGATTTGGCGGAATATCTTATTGAAAGTGCATATCAAAAGTCAAATTGAAAAACTATTTCAAGCATATGAAAATAAATCACTTTTTATTTGTGTGCATTTTTTAAAACAGGTTATTTCTTGTTTTATAATAAAATTATTTATTAATCCCTTTATTTTATAAAATATTGTTATTTTATAAATTCTTTATTACGTAGAAATACTTTGTTTAATATAAAACTGAAATAAATTGTATATATATACATTAATAGTTTCTTTGTTAGTTTGTTTAAATATAACTCGTATCTTATAATATTTTCCAGTAGTTTTAAGACGTGTCATATCTTATTAATTAATGCAATTAGTAGGTATTAAATGAAAATATGTTTGTTAATTTAACGTACGCACCAAGCCTTGAGGAGCGATGCAATTCAATTAACTTCATTAGATAAATGTGTTGTCTACCATTACGCAAGTCTAGAATATTATGAATCTTAATCTTAAGAATTTAGTTAAACGTTGTAGTGATGTAAAGGTTGAAATAGCACGTGTTCTTTTAAAAATATTTACGTACCATTAACTTAAATATTCGCATCCATTTTAAAATGTATTTATGCTACGTTAATAAAACATTTTAGCCTTTTATAGAGTACATTATAAAAAAGACATAATACTTTCTTTACACCATCATCAAAAATAAAAATAAAAACTTCGAAAAAATCCAAAAAGATCCAAAAGTTAAAAAGTACACTTTTGTATGTTACCTATAACCTTGTAGTAGTATCTGAATTATGATCAATCATCATCAAGATTACTGTAAATCATTCAAAATGTGAAAACGCTGTCCAAAAATGTCCGAAGGTAAACAGTAATTATTTATAAAATCATTTACCCGCTCTCTCTTATGCTTTAACACAGCTATATGAATCAACGCGGAAACGCACACTGTCCTTGTTTGGCACATCGTATGCACATACAACATATTCTTTTAATTGTGACTATTAAAAAATATCCTTGTACTTTTTTATTTCTTCTAAAAATGGCCAAACACCATTCTTCGCGTGCCTCCGAGTTGCGTGAGACAAAATGTTACATAAGTCTCACTGTTTATATAATAAATTGTTGCCAATGTTAAGATATAATATATCTTATATACATATATTATATGTACTATGTATCAGGCGTTGCAATAAAATGAGTACACCGTATGAGATAGTAGTAACTAGCTCGCTTGGGTAACTGAGTGAAGCGGGTTCAAATCCGAATCTTGCACCTATGATATTTTATACGCAAATCATTTCTAACATTATTAACTAGTCTTACGGTGAATGAAATCATCGTGAACAAAACCTACATGTCTGAGAGAACCTAGCAAGTTTTCGAAAGACAAATGCAGTCCGCTAATCCGTACTAGGTCAGCGTAGACTATGGCCAGATCCCCCTCGCATTGAACGTTAAAAAGAGCTCAATATCTATAGTTTATATGAGTATATAGGTATGAAACAGAAATCTGTGATATTTTATTATACTTCAGTATAGTTGTTAGTATTATAAATTTGAATGTTTGTCCGTATACCCTTCTATATCTTAGCTAGAGATCGGCACAATCCTTGGCATTTAACTAAATCTCGATAATCGTAAACTTTTATAATTATTCAAATACAAAGAGTAGTTGTGTACACTATTAGGTATATTGTGTAATTTTATCAATTTTCTTACAAAAATAGGTTTATCTATCAGTTCCTATCACTACTTGAACCATACTACATTTTTCGTCCATTTTAAGAAAATACATTATTTTTATAAGTAGAGCTTTTTCATTCTATATTCTTTGCTATGATTTTTAAGAAGCGACCCCAAGATAATACGAATCCAGTTATTGTTTTAACTTTAAGAACAAAACCAGAACGAAATAAAAGAAGAATTTTAGTAAAAAATAGTACTTTTCAACATAATTAGTAAAAGAGTGTAATTAGTAAAAAGACAAAGGCTTTTAAAATTCAAATGAGATCTCGAGACGAAAAGTTCATATTTTATTTATTTGTAAAAGACATCTGAATTTTTAACCGGCCGTTGTTTCGACGTTTTTCAGAGTCTACACAAATGAATGGTGTAACTTGAGTATAGCGAGGTGAGACAAATATACATCTTACCTTAAAGAACGGTTGTCATACAAGTGTTAGTTTTACACTCAAACTTTAACATTACATAAAATATAAGAAAGGTACCGTTTAATAGAGACCATTTTATGTGATTTTTTTTGTTACAATTCAGTTACAGAGAACTTTTATATGTGAATAAGAAAATCTATGTTTAAAATTTGTTTTTTGAAGCTTTTACTGGATATTGTTAAAAAGTTACATTAAAGAGCTTTACAATAAAATCAATTAATATATTTACAATAATTTTTTGTTTATTAAACAGTACCTTCGATATTTTCGTCGTTATACATATCGTCTCCTTAGTGCTCATTTGTTCATATGGCTAATCCACTTCTTAAAATTAGAGATTTTATCCTCTATTTAAAAAAAAAAGTTCCTAAGATTTATACAAAACATATAATAAAAACCTAGTTTAATATAGGTTTCTATTTGTGATTAAACCACCAATTTATATCTTTCGGTAAATAAATACGACGATATGATTATTTAAGATCAGTTTTATCAAAAGAACAACTTGAGCTTTCAAATGTATTTTTTTCTCAGGCAAGTAAACAAATGAGTAAAGTGGAGTGCGAGATGCGACAAACGTACGAACAGTAGCGAACACAAGTTGAAGTGGTGTTCTTCAAAATTTGAGTACAAAGCTAAGTTATTGTTGTCTACTGTTTACGTCAGGGGGGAGAACATTTCCAAATAAATTATGTATTTTAATTTTTACCTACAAATAAAGACAATTAATCAGCAGTAAGATCAGATTTTTAAATTAAATTAACCGTTTTTTTTTCAAATAGGCATCAGGTACCTACATCCATCCATCTATCTGTACAGACCGTACCACGAAAGATGAGACTTGAAATTAATTATACATAACTCTTACTAGCACGACTTAAGTGCGAAAATCCCCCGCTACTGACGCTCGTCAAGTCTCATCTTTCGTGGCACGTTTATACATTAAATATTTTTTTGGAAATCTTATTGAAACAGTCATTTATCGATACAGAGGATGAATCTATAGTTTAAATTTATTTAAGATTTTTTGTCTGTCTGTTTGTCACCGCGTCATTGGAAAACCATTGGACAGACTTCGATAAAATTTGGTGATATAATAGCTGCCAGTATTACATAGGTTACTTTTTACGGTTGGAAAATATCTCATCTTTGATAAATCTATACAAAAGGTCATAACGTACCTAGGGGCTAGATAGAGCGAAGCGAACATTTTTTCCCTACACTCCATAGAAAACACTATTGTATTGCATTAAATTCATATTTTTACCATAACAGTAATTTATGCTAAGTTTTCAATATTTCAGAAATAATGTGTATAATGTCACGGGACCTCAATTTTACGTTTAAAAATAATTGTAAAGAAATGACGCAGATAAGTGCTCAAATCTGAGCGGATGCACATCCTATGACCTCGCGCGCTCAGCTGATAGTCTTAATCCAAATATCGCTATTATGCATGGGTCGACAACTGTTTTTCTCTTTAGTATTTTAATTTAATTAAATTATTATTTCCTTTTTTTATTAGTAAAACATGGAACCTATTATTATGTAATAAGGGTTTTTAAATGTTCAGATCAAATATTTTTTTTTCAAAAATGTGTTTGTTTTTAACTAATTGAAGCATTTGTGACACTATGTTAGTTTTACTTAATTTGTTATAACTAAACTATAATTTCGAATAACATAATTTACATAAAAACACGCTTGAGTGCAAACAGCGACAACAAGATAATAAAAACGATCTACTATAAATATAATCGGTATCTATATTCCCGTCACGTTAAAACATGCAACTCGTAACCATGACCACGTAAAACAAGGCGTAACTATGTTATTTATAAATATTATATGAATAAAACAAAATATTTGTGAGTTTGTACTTAGAAGAAAGAAAGAAAGAGAAAAAAGGAGATCTGTAGAACTACTCATCTAAATTTGAAAATACTTTTACTAATGATATGCTGTAGAAGCTTTTACTTATTAATGTGTTTGACATTTAAATCAAAAGCTTTATCATCTAAAAATATTTAAATTTTCAATCTATTTTGGATAATTCGTGACATGTCAAGCAATAACAAACATTATAAACCAACATTATTTAATCTTCAATTAAAACAATATACTTAATATAACAATATAAATAAATTGAGTTATGTACTAACATACCAAAATTCTCAAAACAAAAAAATGAATACCTCACCTTCCAAGAAAAATTAATTAAGAAAAAGGTTACGCGCCTCTGGATTCCGATGCGAGCCATTTGAATGAGGAATTAGAATAAGATGGCAAAAAATATGAGCATTAGATAGAAGAGTACAACCGATAGGGGAAAGGGACAGGTGATGGGAACGACCTCTGATTGGCTGACCGCTTTTTATGCTTTACTTCCCCTAATTCCTAACGTAATGTTTATTCGAAATAGCTCTTTAATTTTATCAGATTACGGCCTTGTTTGCTCTTTCTTTACTTTTATTTCAATTTTTAATACATCTTCCTTAAAAGGTATTGAATAGTTTTTTTACTTCGGTCAATGGACTATAGATGGTGTTCGCTAACAATCGATATGCTTAATATGCTTAATCGCAAGCCGATTAAATTGTTGTTTATGGGTTCTATCGGCATTTGATAGTTTAGTACATTCATGGTTTTTATGTTGACAGTACTTGAATATAGATAATAACTTATTATTCTTATTTTTTCCTAAATATATATTTTTATTTATATTATAATAAAATTGAAATGTCTGTAACATCGTATAATCATATATGTAATTATATGTGGTATTTTCAACATTTATCAGTCTGCTGTCTGTGCGTATGTCTGTTTATTTCGGTTAGAGAGCTGGACTTTTATTTTAGAGAAAGAATTAGGGTTCCTCAAAAAATATATACGTTAGTGCTTGTATTTTATACAAAAGTGGAACTCTTTCTGTGGAGCTATCTATACAGTACGGATAACGAATGTATGTTATTTCGTAAATGTTACGCGATATACCCACAATACAAAAAAAATATTAAAAATCTATTTTCTTAATACTTAGTTAGGAATCTAAGTATAAAATGAGTCAAAAATATAATATTAGGTGTTTTAACATAAAAGCTTAATATGGACAGACAGTAGAATTTTGTGTATATGTCAGAATTATATATGGTATGTATGTATGTATGTATGTATGTATGTATGTATGTATAGATGAAAAATATGTTTAATAACTGGTATCTTGGTTCAATGTACTTCTCAACCGCCTGTTCTCCACAGCTGCTGTCATAATACGTCAATAGAATTAAACTACGAGTCACATGCTTGGTTAAGCTACATACGTTTAGTATAATAATTGGATGGGTGACCGTTGTGTATGTTGCAGATAACTTTATATCTGTCTTATAATTAAATTATGTGGTATTTTTATATATGTACGTGAAAATGTTCGTAAATGAGAGGCAAAGTGCAAAGACATGGACATATTCATTCTGGAAAATACTAACATTGTTTTTTTTATAGATAAATAATAATAAATACTAACTAAAAAGGACTTAATAAATAAACCTTAAGCTGCGTTTTATTTATTTATGTGATATGAAAAGAAAAAATTAACACTTTTAATATTAAAATTAATTATTGCATTGATTGAAAATTATTTAGTAGACACATTTATTTCTAACAGCTCTCAGTAATACTAACCTCATTATAGTACAATTATTTTCTATCTTTACTCATATTCAAATACTCAACTTGTGTATAAATGAAAATACACAACTTAAAAATAAACTGTTGGTAAGAAGGATATTTATGTCAAAGATCGAAAATCGATCGAAATTGACGCAGAAGTAACTAAAGTTAATTCTTTTGATTTTTCTAGATAACTTCAATAATGTTTATGTTATACATAATTATTGATTTAAAAATAAAGCTAGTTATCATTATCGTTATTTTTGTAAATCAATAATAAGATATAAGAATAGGACGTATTGATTGATATCATATATGATTTGACAAGCGTAAAACTCGAAGATGTACTATAATTTAAATTATTTGACATTTACACGAAAAAAACTTTTTACTTTTATAATTTTTATTACACATCGATGTACTATAACAAGCCATCTAACCTTTGTAATGTTACATTATACTATAATTTTATCAACAGATGCTTCTCACGGTGGTCTCTAGTGAGCCATGACCGCCTTATTTGGTTCACTTTTTGCAATACATTTCAGATTTCCGCTTAACTAACTGTGAATATTTTACTTCAATTTACTTACTTATGTGTTCTTAGAACAACAATATGTGATTGTATACGCCCATTCCATAAATACAAAGAGGCAGTTAACCGTAAAAAGATATGTTATAAAAATTGTAAATTATATTAATCTAATAAGTGGTTTATGATTTTTATATTCTAATAGTTCTACTTGAGCGATATTTCATATAAAAAAATGATATGATTTGGAAAGTAGTCAGTAATTAATGCAGTCTCTGATGAAATTTTAATGTCTAATCATCAATTTATAATATATTTTTCGTTGAAGTTTAGTCCCTCTGGAGGCTCTATGAAGTTGATATTCTACATTTGTTATCGCTAAACTATAAGCTAAATCACTCCCTTATATTTCTCTTTCTCTCCTTAAGCTCCCTTATATTAACTTTATTATAAACTATCTTTTCGGATTTTATCGCGGATTTATTTTGATTTTTTGTTCCCGACGTTTCGAATGCTTTACAGCAATCATGGTCACGGGAGAGACTAAGTCTCAGCTCAGATACTCCGAGAAAATAGTTTTACTTAAATTAAAATACTTATAGTTGATATGATACTCTATGATCAATATCGATAATAGTTATACTTTGTTTCGTTAAGTTTTGAGCTAATGTAATTATGTATTACTTATTGAAAACAATATGTATCTATCACAGTAGGCTAAGAGAAAGCCAATCTTAAACAAAACTGCTCCGTTCTATAGATTTCAAAACAAAATTTTGTTTTAAATCTAGGCAGGAATTTCATAATAGGCTATTCGAGTGACCTAAAACACTGGTCTTGAGAAGAAAAACTATAAACAATATATTCAATGGATGACTAGTGCACAGGTGTGAGTTACGCAACTGTTAGGTTATATTGGAAATACTAGGTTATATCCCGGTTTTACTTCATCTATAGGTCTTGTAGTACTTGTAGTATCGATACAAGTATTTATATGTTTAAGTATTCTATAATTCCAAGAAGTGTGGGTCTTAAAATATCATTTACGTTAAATTAATGTATATTTATTAAATAATTATAAGTAATAACGTCAAATAAATATTGTATGTACATATTATGTTTTAATTTTTTTTTTAAGTAAGAATTTATCATAATTTTTCTAATAAAAGACTAATGCTAGTTACAAAAAAATCTTTGTATGCGTAACTTAAAAACCCTAAAAACCCGCGCTACAATTTGTTATAGAAATTCCAATGAAAGTATTTAAACGTACTTTATATTGGGACGGTTTTATATTAATAAATACGGACTTGAGAGTTTCTCATTTATTATTTTACACGTCGATATTGTCCGAGTGGCGGTCAAACTATTTCAATATGGCCACCGGCGGCCATCACTTCTGAAACTTTCGAACTATCCTAATTGAAATTGTTGTTATGTACAGCTATTTTCCCCTTTTGAAAAATCCCGTTCTTTGCTGGATTAGAAAAAAGATTGGAAACTAGAGAGATATTAAAAAATGGCTTTTTGAATGGATGAATAGCTGTGATGACGCTGAGGGATTTTAAGAGAGCTTCTAGTTCTGTAATAATATGTTTATTAAAAACTCTTTGTATAGATTGTGACTATTATAAAAAAAATCATTTAAATTATATTTTACCATTTAAATGAGACATTATGAGCTTACCTTCGTAATTTACCTTTATTATTACAATGGGTTTTTATGTCAAAACTTCGATATCCTGTAGTATTTTCCAACAAGCAAGTACTCAATCCCTTAGAGCTTAATTTTATCGGATTCTCACATCCCAAATTACTTTTTAAACGACACAATCACCTACAGTAATAAGAACTAGTAATTTAATTCAACCATAGATAACTTGTAATTTTACAATGGCAACACAGCGTAATGACAGCGCGCGAATTCCAAGCAAAAATGACGGAACGACGCGTTTCAAATCTTTATATCGTACAATTTTGTTTTATGGTACTATACAATTTGTTGGTAATGAAGTTGAAATATCTTTTTCCTTTTTGGAGTCTATTATTAGAAATTTTAGATTCTAGAACATGGAGCATTACAATTATTTCTAGGTACTTCTTAACTTTTTTCCCAGACAGACGATATACTACATATTTTTATTTATTAACATTTATTTAGTACACAATCTAATAAATATTCTAATAGTCATATTAGTATTCACTTTCAGAACATTTCATATTAGTTGAAAACATAGTTTGGCTTCATATTTACTTGAGTGACACTATCGTTAGTATTTCTTAGTTTGAGTTTAAACATATTTCAATGAAATACAAGGATTAATTACATTATATGATGTAAAAAGCCTTCCTTTTGCCTCGCTTTATTTTTTATATGAGAGGCGTTAAAGAATTAGTAGCCTATACATGTTTATGAGTTTTTAAAATAAAATAACAATGTCCTATTGAATATTATAAATACCACTCTATCAGTTGTTTTAGGTCAAGGAAAAATGTTGCCTCATTAGGGCTTACATATTTAGACAAGTACTAATATTTTTACACTACATTGTATTTCGTTTTTAAGTCACTAAAACGCAAAAAGTAGGAAGTTTTCTTTATTATTTAATAGTAATATAAAATACAATAGCCCGTTTTTGTCTCTTGACATTTCATCGCCTGAGCTTATCTCGTTATATTTAGAAATTCATTTTTAAATAGATCCCCAATAAAAATTAAAAAAATAAGTAATCTAAGTATTACAAGGTATTGACGTCAGAGCCACCATTTGATTGATAAACTGCTAAAATACAAAGTTACCTAATAATAGTTAGAAAAAACGTAATAATATAATATTATTATTTTTTAAAATAAATCAACATTTAAAGTTTTACCTCTACACAGTATACACGGCGTCAAGTTCTCTCAATGACACAACAATTCCTACGCGAAAGTTTTTAAGCTAAAAATTTATGTACATCACAGTACTTTAAAAGCTAGGTGTTTTGCCAAGACTAGACCTATGACGGAATGACGATATGACTCAATAAATATTAGTCACTCCGTATAGTATCAATTTGTTATTTTTTCAATACTACTTTAGTTAATTGGATAGACTTAAAAATTTACTATATTTTTTAATATCACAATGATTTTTTAAATATTTATACTTAAATGAAGATGATTTATTGACAGAAATGTTACTGTTAGCATTATTTTGTTACAAAAAAAAATAAAGAGCTAATTCATTATTGATTTTTTTATACAAACTCATACTTATATTACAAACTAGCGATTTGCCCTCGCTTCGCTCGGGCTCTTCCCTAGATTTAACACAGGCAAAGCCGCGGGATCCGCTAGTTATGCATATAAACCTTCCTCTTGAATCACTCTATCTATTAAAAAAAACCGCATCAAAATCCGTTGCGTAGTTTTAAAGATTTAAGCATACATAGGGATATAGGTACAGAGAAAGCGACTTTGTTTTATACTATGTAGTGATATGAAAATATTTCTTCATTTTGTTTGTCTGTCCTATTGTAAGAGGGCTGAAAAGAAACATATTTGTAAGGTACCTACACTTTACTATCTTATTCCTAGTGGTAAAAGTAATTAAAGTCGTTTATATAATATAAACTTAACAATTATAGAAGTCTAACATTGTAAATGTATTGGGTCATTAATAAATCTATAAATATTATTACGAAAAGTATTTACCAGAAGCCTTATCTGTGATCCCAAACTCAAAGCGTAGTGAAAACCTTGAAGTAAAATAATTTTATACGCATGTGTTTGTTAGAAAATATCATATTACTTGTTCATCAAATTAAATAAATGTAAAGGTAAGTTTTTTTTATATTTGCAGTAAGAAAACGAAAATTCATACTAACAGTGGGAAAGTACGAAATAACCCAAGTGAAGCGAGAGTGAGGCGCTAGTTTTAAATATATTTTAATTTTTTGGCGGATTCACTTTGATTTATGGTTTTTAACCTAGTCGAGAACTAAAAATAAAAATAAATCCGCGACGATTTCCAAAAAAGTTAGTTAGTTAGTTTTATTTAAAAGGGGTTCTTTATAAAGGAAAAATAAATATGATACTTTAATCTTTTAAGTGGATTAATAAGACTTTTCGAGTCCAACATTAGAAATATGTATTTTATAACATTATGTGCTTAAATAATTTGTTGCCTCAGTACTTATTTTTCCAAACAATCACTTGACCGAAAGAGTTTGAATACAAAAATATCTTTGTATCGGTCGTTTGAACAAATAAGCACTAAAGCTACGATTGTACAATGTATTGTAAATATAATGATTTAAGCGAGAATCAAACCCGCGACCTTTAAATCGTTTAATCATTCTAAATTTACTTAAGCCTGCCAGACAAGTTGGCTGTTCAATTGTGTTGTCTTCGTCTGTCAATGTTTTCAGTTTCGCAAAAGAGGTTTGGAGATATTACCAAGATGTGATAGTAGATGGCGATTAGAGGTCGCGGGTTCAACTTTCTACCTAAATAGAGAAATTACTGGCTGTTATTGTGGGTTAGGCGTAATGTTAACAACTGTTTGCGATTTATCTTCATATTTATCGAAGACTAGTCGCTAATTGCGAATATGCTTGTGTTATTTAGTGAATTTATGTTTTTAAATGGTTAAAAGGTATAAATTATTTTATGATATAGAAGATCATGAGTTTAGAGTTATGAGAGAACAAAGAAAAAAGTGATGTCTCATAAGTTTTCTTCTGTCTATATTATAAAATAACATATACAGGTACCTGGTATTTGTTAGTCATTACATTGTTAATGTGGTTATATTAAAATTTAGAAATTTTCATAAAAACCTGTCATTTATGTGTTTGTCCCGTTCTTACCTAGAAACAAAAAATATAATTACTAACACATTTTGATTTTGATTACACGAAAACGTTGAAATTTGTGAAACAAACATTCATAAAACATCTTAAATCCAAGATTTCAATATATCTTTCGAAGAGCAATCAAAAATCTCCTTATTTTTCTAGTCAACTACGCGTACAAGTTTAAGTAAATTCTCAAATAAAGTTATTTTAAATATTTAAGGACATCAACACACAGTACCATCTACGAGTAGTTCCATGGTAAGCTAAGCTTGTGTTGCAGATACCAAATAGTTGATACAATATATATAACTTCAAATACACACATATTATGAACATAAACCCATGACTGGAGTACAAACATTCGTGCTCATAACACAAATTAATGCCCCGCGGGACTCAAACCGACGACCTCTGGGACAGCAAGTAGGGTCACTACAAACTGAACCAAACGTGTCGTCACATCTGAGAGACTTCAAATATTATCAAACGTCGAATCAAGGTTACTTGCTATATAGTATAGTGCATATGATAGCATTACACGGCCCTGGCACACAATCGCGAAAACATGTAGCTATCTAGTTTTTCCATCTATATTTAGGTGTTTTATTAAATTGCATGCCTCGGTACGACATTGAACGAATTATCATTGTACATTCGTAAGCAGTAAGTACTTGACGTTGCGTTTGGAACATTAAACAGTATTTTACTTTTGGCCGTAATAATTAATTTTTGTTTGATTAATTATTGATTTTTTATTTAAAATATGTATTATATTACTGACAGGTTAGCTCAGCGGTAACGCGTTCGCTTGGATAACCGAGTGATGCGAGTTCAAATCCGGGTCTCGCACCTCTGATATTTTCTTGTGCGAATCATTTCTGTCATGATTACCACTTGTATTACGGTGAAGGAAAACATCGTGAGGAAACCTGCATGTCTGAGAAAACCTAGCAAGTTTTCGAAAGACATGTGAATTCCGCCAACACGCACTAAGCCAGCGCGGTGGACTATGGCCTAATCCCCCTCGTACTGAGGGAGGCCCGAGCCCAGCAGTGGGACGTTAAAAAGGGCTGACGATGATGATTATTTTACTAATATACAAGTATATAAAACTCATATAAGTAATATCGGTACAGATTATATAGCTGTTATCAGCCCTAGTGATTAGCTTTTAAAACATAAAAATAGTTTTATTTATTAAATAAGTTGAATTAATATAGTCTTATATGACTAATAGGCAAAGGTTCTAAAACTTTAGGTCTTACAGTATCCTATTTGTACGTAGTGGTAAATAATGTAGGAAAATTTTGTATATGACGAATAATCTAGTAGGAAAATCATTTAAACTAATTGCAATGTATGCAATACCTACTCGTATTTTAGACTTGCATTATTTTAAAATGGCCTTGAAATTACCAACGTAATACGTGATTTTTATGATAAAACTAGCCTTTTTGAATTATAACTTTAACTAAGATGAGAATATATTTAAATATATATTTTTCTACTTACTAATGACTACTTTAAAATTATATAACTAAAATATAAATTAAATAAAAATTCTGTAAATTCTGTGTGTCGTGTGTATTAATTCTACGACAGTTATACCATTAATAGTAATAAATTATTATTTTTTTGACGTTTAATTAAGTGTATTAATTACTTTTTAAGACTCTAGATATTATTTTTTTATAAAAATGGAGTTCCACGGTTTCGTAGTTTTTCTAGTACATCGATAAATATACAGCTAGTTTCATATTTATAAAGGTTAAAATTAAATATTTGCATTGGCAGTTGACTTTGTACTTAGAGTTAGAATTTTAAACGTGTGTGTCATCATGGCTATTAGGAAAAACCAGTAGAATATATTATGTTTAAAACAGCTTATTTGTTAAATGATTTAATAGTTAAATATTATTCATCATACATGCAAAATGCATCTTAAACTTTACTCCTTAATGAGAACAGAGAATATACGGTTAAGTTTACTCGATTTTTCGTTTTGGTTTGAAGCTTTTTACCATCAAACAAACATGCGAAGGTTTCCACTATGGGTTTTATTGAGTAAGAGTCTCAGTCTTGCCGTTCCTTATAATAAAAGAAAATAACTAACTTTTGCTTGCGATGTCATGAAACTTTCTTTCTTGATCAATCGTAATAACAAATAACATTATGTAAATTAACTAGCATTTCCCGCGGCTTCGCACGCGTTCTAAAGACCGGAAACAAAATTCTCTCTGAGTCGCGTGGTAAGGTACCTTTCAGAACAAACGCTCGCCATTCCCGTTTTAACAACATTTTTGTCATTGATGCTTCGCTCCTATTAGTCGTAGCGTGATATTATATAGCTTATAGTCCTTCCTCGATAAACGGACTATACAATACAAAACAAAATTTTCAAATCGAACCAGTAGTTCCTGAGATTAGCGAGTTCAACCAAACAAACAAACTCAGCTTTATAATATTAATATAGATTACAGTTTCTGATATTTAATACAATTATATGTATGAATTAGTCCATATTCTGTTATATATACATATATATTTTAACAATTTCGTGCGTCAGTTTATCACGACCTCGACGGGAATTTAGCTGAATAGCCTCGCCTATTTACCTACTTGTCGGCTTACTGAAACCTGTTATGTGAATAAATTCTGAGACCTATTCAATTTATGTTTATTCTTGTAAGTAAGGCTTAGTACATAACGATGTTTTGAGTTTTCACTTTGTGCGAAATATTGGGATTGTAGTAATGTTACTTAAAGTTAGGGTTCAGAGTTCAATCCCGTTCGATTCAAATAGGTTTAATAAGTAATTCTCATGCTTTTAAGATATTTTAGAGATGTATTGTTTTTTCTTATCTCCGCAAATAATCCGACCAAACGCTTTTCGTTCTCTCAGTCTGTCATAGGTTGGTACTAAGGAATCTCATTTTTATTTTATAAATATAACGCAAATATTAAATATTTGAAGACTTAAAGCTCTTTGAGGAGTCTGATATTGGTTTTTGAATTGATAGAAAAATAATTACCTGCTTCTAAGTATTGAAGATCACATTTCTTTCTTCTATTTCCAATCGAAAACACAAAAACAGACAAATGTTTAACTAAAACTAAAAAAATCGAAATAAAAATGTTAAATTAATAATTTTAACTACCAGTTTATGCACTTAACTACACATACATAATTAAATTTAACTTTTATTTGAATAGTTTACATGTAATAGTCAACACTGTGACGCATACAATTGCGGTTTATAGGCAACGCCCAGTGATATCTTCTACTTGCCTAATTACGCGATTGGTTAAACTAACCGGAAATCGTATGGAATTTTAACAACAAGTAGGTAGTTATTTTATGATAATTCTTATTACTAATTTTATTGCAATAAAATTATGTGTAAAACCGTCTATGTAAAGATATTTTAAATCATTTAAACTGTCTTTCTTTATAAATAAAATTTGTTGGATTTTTTGTATGAACTATTTAATATATTTAAGACATAATAAATATTATCAAATAGGTATCTAAGAGTAAATAATACCTAATAAAAAGATAATTTTATGACATTAATTGTTTTTTTTTAATAAAAGCTTGAGATAGCATAGAACCTCCTCTTTTTTTAAGTCGGTTAAAATATTAATATAACAACTAGAATAATTATATAAACAATTATGTAAAATAAATAAGTACTAGATTGCTGAAATCATCCATTCTGCGTCATCTAATGATTCAAATAAGACGGATCTAGTGCATTTACTACCAGCATACTTTATTTTACTAAAACTATTCGAACTTGGTGCATTAGACCATACTCGCAAATTGACCTTGTAGCACTCTAAACATAAGTCCTTAGTCCTTAGACTTGTTTAGGTCTTGCTAACCTTGATCTAGATCTTACAAAAACTAATCGCCTCTAAAACGCTCTAAACCAACAAATCATTTCAAACGCTCAAACTATTATCGTTACGCCCATTTTATCATACGAAAACCGACCAATGCCATGTCAAGTATCTAACAAATTACGACTTTTGAAGTGTTATTTGAAAATGTACTTTATTATTAGGTAATAAAGTCGCAAATATAGTTTTATTTGTAAATAATAAGCAACTGTGTCGATGTGTGTTGATACAACAAACGTGAATGGACAGGCACACACACAAGCTGTGAATGTCACGAAATCTAGCCTGTTTCTAGGTTAGAACATGCGCGGGCGCATGTCCGTTGACCATGGTTTATTTTTATTTGAATATTCTATCATATCAATTACAATATTTATAAACATTTATTTAAAATGTGTTAAGTTATTTATTTATTTGCCTTTCAAAACGTAGCAGTATAATAAAATTAGTTTATAAAATGTTTGAAAGTAATATAAAAACCGATCAAATTTCACACAGATGTCAACAGTTATAATAATAGAAAATGCATAAACTGACACGCTTTGAAGCCATTAACAAGAGAATTGAATCGAATTAAAATAGAGTTATGAACTACGCCACGAGATCTACCTATACACAGAGGCTAAAGATCTTAATCTATAGCAAAAAAAACAGAGGTGCTAAATAGTTGTTAAAAAATTGACGTAAAAGTACTCTACATTGTAAAATATTTAAAATGAATTTAATAATTATACTAATATCACAACATATTATAAAACAAAGTCGTCCTCCGCGTCTGTTTGTCTGTTCACGATTAACTCAAAAACTACTGCACCGATTTTCATGCTGTTTTCACTAATAGATAGAGTGATTCTCGAGGAAGGTTTTAGTATATAATTTGTCAAGTTTTTGTATACATTAACTAGCAGAACCCGCGGCTTCGCTTGCTAGTTTATATAATAATTTATTCAGGGTATATGAGGCTGGCTTTTGTCCTGAAGATTTAAAATAATACATATCTATAAGATTTATCCTCTATAGAAGAAAACGATGGTGCTCTACATGGCGACCTTGTAGCTCAGATCGGCGCCGATTCACTGTTTATTTGATACAAACCTGTTATTCGCTTTCGACTTGCTTTGTAAATTGCCAACTAGACACTTGAATAGATATTTCTCATCAACTAATAAAATTTCATTTGTAGGTTTCAATTTCACATAGTTTTTGATTTTCGCTTAGCTTTGCTATATATATTTGTATTGTGTATTAAAAAATGTTGTAGGAAGCTTTTATTCAGATGTGGAGAAAATGTTAAAAATATGGAATGGTATATAGAAAAAATAAGTAACTGCTTAAGTAAATAAAAAAATTGTAGACTATACAAACTAATGTGAGAAGCAAAAAGTAAGTAGTCCAAAATGTAAATCTACCTGTACATCTCATAAATACTCTAATATATAAAATCGACGCGTTTATATATAAAATGGCTGGAGTGATTTTAATAAAATTGTCAGACAATCTTCAGATTAGCTCAGCGAGAGATCATGTAGAGTTTGGTAGAGATTGAAAGAGTAATGGCAGGCAAAGCCACGAGTAAGGCTTATCTATACTTTACTTATACTTATATTAATATTATAAAGAGAAAAGATTGGTATGTAAGTATGTTTGTAACGAATTGGTTGAAAAAGTACTGGACCGATTTTAAAAATTCTTTCACCATTTGAATGCTACATTATCACTGATTAATATAGGCTATTTTTATTGCAAGAAAAAAAAGGATCCCTACTAAAATTACAATAACAGGAGAGGAGGAGGAGTGCACGCCGCACATAATATAGGTATGAAATATGTAGCCGCGCCGCGGCTCAGGAGTATATTAAAGCTGGAGTAATTTTGGACAATTTTCAACCCAGCGAGTAATTGAATGAAGTTTAGTAGCGATTAAAAAAATGAATGCGGGCGAAGCCGCGCGTATTGCTAGTAGATAATAAAAGTCAAACCAAAGTTACTTATTCAGTAGAAAAAAAAACATTAAAACACTTGCTAACACTTTACAAAAGGCACACATTATCGAAAACACACCTTTTAAGTGTACACGTTATATTTGTATTTAAATATTTATTGATTTTGCATACAATAGATGTATTTTGGTTTAATTAATTTTATCACTTCATTTTTTCTTTGTTTGTAAATTTTGTTGTTGATGGTCATCAATCTTCATTATAGTAACGTATGTACGTTCTTATGAGTATGTTCGTAATAAGTAACTTTATGTAGGGACTAGAATAATATATGTACACTATTACAACATTTTTTATTATTTTCTAAGATTATTTTAGGTTTTGGCTTGTGGAAAAAAATAAATTCACTAGAGATAATATGCATGATTTTTGAAGATAGCGTAATGTCAACGATATTAATTTTCATGCATAAAAAAACTAAGTTCATTTGGAGGTAGATGTAAATATTACCCATAGACAAAAACAACTTCGAATGACTTTATTGAATATAAAATGTTTATTAGACTTAAAGAAGGCTATTCCAAAAATGTATGGGACTATAAAAGCCTATATAATAAGTAAAAAATTTAGACCACTCTCCTTCCCCCCTCCCTCTTCCCTTCATCCTCCGCCTTCGTTCCCCCTCCCCCCACTTCCCTCACCCCTCCATCCCTCCCTTTCCTGAAAGGCCGGCAACGCATCTGCAAGCCTGGCTTGCAAATGTCCATGGGCGGAGGTGATCACTTCCCATCAGGTGAGCCTCCTGCCCGTTTGCCCCCTTTTAACCATAAAAAAAGACCTCAGATATCAGTTAATATTATAAAAACTCAAATTCTTAATTTTTTAGTAGTAGTTTTAGTTAGTAGTAGTAATCGAAGCTGTACCAGTAGCATCTAAAGTGCAACAATTAATTGTGTTTTTTCAACCCTCATCAATCACACCCAGCTCGTTAGACAAAATCATTCAACGTCACTTATGACTATGTTCAGTTTTGTTTAAGTACTGGCATTTAGGATTTTGATCGATGATTTTGATCCACAACGACCCACTTTACTTTCGATTGCTTTTAAAAAAGCATGTAGTGTTAGAGGAATTAGAATTGAATTGTTTGATTTTTTAAATACAGTTAAAAAATCTATATTATTATATAACGTTATTCTTTTATGTTAATATGCTAAAATTGCGAAAAAAGGAAGGGTAGTAGGGTGAAAAATATTTTAAGACATATTTTTTATACCTCTAAATATGCAAAAAACAACATTTTAATCTGTCGAGCCGTTTTGGATGAGTGTGACCAGAAACACTGTGATAGACATATATATATATATATATATATATATATATAACTGTTTAATATATAACAAAAATTGTTTCTACCTCTGTCCGTACCTAGGGATAAACTCAAGTACCTAAGGGAGGATAAGTCGCTAGTAAAAAATAAAATATTGATTCATTTAAACTTTTCAAAACTATGTCCTAACAAATGATTAGTGACAACTAAAAAAACTTATTTTTTCACGTAGAGACGCAAAGTCTTATTAAAAAAGATAAAGGCACGTTAACTTTATATACCATATAATATAAGAAATGTGAATACCTTATAAAGCTAAAAAAATATTTAAATGCCATATACGAAAAAAGTAGTACCTAACTAAGTATACATAGAACGAATTCTTTAGATCCTTTCAACTCATAATTGCATAATAAATCAATATATTACGTTGTCTATGGAGGCATTAGCATGCTGACATTTATTTATCTACGTTTTTACACTGCATGCTGGAAGCGTTACGAGTTTGATTCTCGTTTGGTATTATCATATAAAAATTATCGCTCTATGTGAGTATGAAATTAACCTATTTGGAGCTCTTAAATACAGAATTTCGTTAATCCTCACGATTAACAATTAGACTATAATTAAAAGGAAAACATACACAAAAGTTGTAAAATCAAAACGAGGGAAAAGGAAAAATCCTTTTAAAACAAATTTAAGCTTTAGTTTTCACTTTATTAAAATTACTACAAAATCAAATAGCTCACACCCTGATTGAGTATAATGTTACTTAAGTATTATATTTATATTTATTGATGTTAGTACCGTATACACTTTCATATACATTTGGTGAAAAGCTGTTAATTTAAAATTAAAAACAGACACGTCAATTTTATTTATATGTATCGATAAGTAAATTGATGAATCCCTTGAAATAACTTAGTTTTATTAATAGAGCAAAATCCCTTAAAATCTGTGACCTTATCGAAGTAACAACATCTTTGACAATGAAGGCGTTTACGTCATTAATATGGAATTACATACATATTGTTTGGTGTCACTAATATTGACCAAGGCTTCGCGGCTTCATGTTACCTTACAATGTTGTGTGAAATCAAGCGGAATGTGGCATTATAATAGGTAAGCTATTTTTTGTACATATGTGACAGGTAACGTCTGAACTAGTTCACAACAGTAGGTACACCATCTAATAAAATACTTTTATAGGTTTAATCGGATATTTGACGTTATAAATGAAACTATCTTTTCGGATTTTGTTACAGAACTACTGTAACAAGTATATAAACGTTTGAGACGTTAAATACTTTAGTCTCTAACGTGACCATGATTCATGTAAAGCATTCGAAACGTTGGGAACTAAAACTTAAAGTAAATCCGAGAAAATGCGGGAATATTTTATTTAAATAATCAAAATTATTTTTGTCATTTTTATTAAAATCCTCGCACTAACACTAATGTCACTATTATATAATTTTCGTTATATAGTAAATTTTTATAAAGCTTCTATTGTTAATAAAGGTGTTAAACTTTATAGAAAATATAATATAATTAGGAATAATGTGATCACCTCCAGGCTATTTCAATGTCAAAGAATTACTCTTACTTTGCACTTTGATTTGCACTTTTCCTCACAACAAAAGACGACTTTCAGTAAAATCGTATTGATTTAACATTTTTAACTTAAAACCGATTTTTTTAATCTGGGGATATAAATTTAATTTAACAAGATCTAAAATAGAAGCTGCGACCTTCACCTTTGAATAGCTATCTGAACACATTGCAGAACCATCAAAAATGTGTAAAAATGAATATCTCAAAAAATGATCAGTCTTCGAAGCAATGGCCGCGCGTCGGCGGAAACAGGTGCTTATAATTACTTGTATAGTAAAGTATGAATAGGTATGACTACTATGATATTATCATTACTACGTATAAAGGCAGACTTATTATTAAATTTCAAATAAAGTATATTTAATCTAGACATATTAAATTATAATATGTTGATTGAGTGACTTCAACTCGGCGAATAACAATGTGACAAACCACATAAGCTCTAAAAGTAGTGCTTAGAATTTTTTTTGTGTATAATGATCGAAACTTTAGTCTTAAAGATTAGTTTTTTGATGATAAATATAAGAAACGAAAAAATAAAAATCCAAATAGATCCGTGAAAATAAATCTAAGAAAGTCCTAAAAATTTGATTTCGACACGACAGTTGGACGAAAATTGAGTTGCTACTGTTTTTACATTGTTAATGCTATTAAGAATAGCTATAAAAGCTTTATTATATCGCTTTATATAAATCGTAGAGTTAGTAATTTATATTAAAAGCCCTTAAAATACATAATTTCAGAGGATTAATAGTAATAAAGTATGATCTACTTGAATTAATTGAAAATGTTAGACTTTGACAAATAATTAAGGTATTTTATGCAAAAACGCAGCCTACGATCGTAAAACATGATGTAATACAATTTATTATTATAATCTACAACAAATTATTACCTATTTAAAAGCGTTAAATTATAATGTATAGAGTTAGTCGTTTTGTTTACTAAGACACGCTATTCTGTGATATTACTAGTCAAGTTAGATAATTTCATTTTACATTTTTAGCCTATTTAGTTGTCACTATTGTTAACAGGGATGTTTGGTAAGTACAAGCTATTTTAATAACTAAAATTTTAGTTAGTTGTCTTATATATGTATTATGTAAATAATACCTAATACCTTATTATATATTAAGAAAATGCTCGAGTAAAGTCGCGGGTAAAATATAATAGTAAATAATAGTTTAAAGGATGACGTAATGGTTAATTACCGATACTAAATGCATAATTTTAGCGCGATCTAAAATAATACTTATGTAGAAGTAGAGATAATTAACGTGAGTTTAAACGAGTTATTGTATTATTATCAGGGCTTCTTAGAAATTATTTTGATAAAGCTTAAAATACGCGTGTCTATACGTACGGTCCAGTGATAGTTGACGATTCTCATAATTCATACAAAAAAGTATAATAATTTAACTGTCGTTATCTTTACACAATACAAAACTTTTTGGTGGTTCATTATAAGAAAGAACAACTGCAAAATTTCAAAATTATTTTTATTCATGTATGTCTAAAAATTTATAATCGAAGCATCTACGTACAGGAAAGTAATAGATCATTCATAAAAAAAATATTATATATCAAGAAATACTAAAAAGAAGAAAAATGAAACGTCTTTCTTAGAAATAATGTTAAAAATAAGTATGAATATTTCGACAAAATTCCATAGCTATAGGAAAGTGAAAAGAACACGTAAAAAAAGCCATGATATAATATTAGTATGGCAAATATGCAACTAGCATATATCATTCATAGAGGCTCGAGTAAAAATGGAATAACTACAGCTAATTATTGTGTAATTAATAATAATAATAATAATAATAATAATAATATTTTATTTATTTCAGATTTGCATCCATTAAATTGTTAGTAATACATGAAAACTTAGAAACTAATGTTAGTACAACACGCTCATTAAATTGTTCGTAAAAGATACATGAAAACTTAGAAACTAATGTTAGTACGACACATTGTAACACAATTTGGTTTTTGATGGATCTGCACCCACCGATACATGAGTGGCGAGTCCCACCGGTCAACGAACACATTCAGCATTCCGCTGGAGGAGCCGCGGAGGCGGGCTAACATGGAGGCGCACCGTTTTCTCATAATGGCGTAAAAGTCATCCGTATACGCCTCCGCAAACATGCCTGAGGCACTGCACTGCCGCGGCAGCCCCATCAGAACCCTGAATGCGTTGTTGTACTGGACGCGTAGATCGCTGTATGCCCGCTGCGTGTAGTCAGCCCAAAGACTGCAGGTGTAAAATGACTGACAGTATGCTTTAAAAAGCGTTAATTTGACTGGCTTTGTACACCTTGCAAATCTCCGAGCTAACATGTTGCATCGGACAGACAGCGACCTACGTTCCCTCTCAATATCACAGTCGTCCTTTAAATTGTCGGTAACCCAGTGACCCAGGTATTTGAACTTATTTACTCGACACAGCGGTGTGCCACAGAGCGAGACTACCGGTATCTCCGAGTAGGTCTTAGAACCAGACTTAAAAACCATAAGCTCACTTTTCACAGCATTATACCTGAGCCCGTGAGCCACCGCATAGGATTCACATACTGCCAATAGATCCCGAAGAGCGCCAATGGATGGGCTCAGCAGCACCATGTCATCCGCGTAGCTGATATTGTTCATACAAACTCCATCAACATGACATCCGACATTGGTGCTACTGAGCTCACCGATCAGCCGGTTCATATAGAGATTGAAGAGCCGGGGCGAGCTCAACCCCCCCTGCCGCACCCCGCACTCCAACCTGTACATGTCCGAGTATGCATCACCCCACCTCACACAGTTTGTTTGGTTTTGATACCAGTATGCAAAGACAGATATTATTTCAGGTGGCAACGTGGTATCATTAGACAATTTATTCCACAGCACATCATACGATACAAGGTCAAATGCCTTTGACAGGTCCAAAAAACATGCAAAGACCGGCGTTTTTCTAGCTGTGTAGTACTGTACAGTTCGCTTGAGACACAGTATGGCACTTTCCGTGGACAGTCCGGGCCTGAACCCAAACTGAGCGTCATGGGGCTCAAAATGTTTAGCCATCTGTTTGTCAAGCAAACTGTCCAGCACCTTAGCAACAACAGTAGCCAAAGATATGGGTCTATAATTGGACATGTCAGAGGCATCCCCAGTCTTGTTTTTGACAATAGGTACAACCACAGTATGCATCAAATCCTGTGGTAGGTATCCGTGATCAAGACACAAATTAAAAAATAAAGCGAGGACCCGTGGCAAATGCGGGCCAGCGCACCTAAGGTGCTCAACGCTGAGACCATCGTGCCCTGGAGACTTTCCTCTCACCATGGTATTAATAACAGAGGCAACTTTCTCCGCCGTGAACATGTTAGAAACCTTCTTAGCTCCGGACTCAACGCTGAGCACCCCCTGCACGCTTGGCAAAGGTGACTCGACTTTAAAATGCCGCTGAAATAGGTTGGCAATATCTTTAGGCTCACTGAAACCCCCAACACTCACAGGTAAGCTCGATTTTACATTAAGTTTACTGGTAGATTTCCAGAACTTACTAAACTGTTTAGCTGCATGACTTTGTGCTAGCATGTCCATTTTTATCTGTTGTTCATTATTTAAACAATATTTTAATTTAGCCTTAAATATTTTCCTAGAGTCACACATTTTGTTATAAACATTTCCTTTTGTAGGTTTACCGTACAGAAGCCATTCTTGGTAACATAATCGAGCCTCCCTGTGAGCTATCCCCACATGTCTGTTCCAGCCTACCACACGTTTACGTTTTCCTACTTTATGATTTCCTACATACGTACAACATGAACCCTCCCTCAGTATACACACTATATTGTTATACATATCATCTATTAATTTATGATGACTAGGGTTTTTACATACTTTAAAAGAACATTGTTTACATTCAGGGGGAAAGTCAATTAATTTTAATTTTGAATTACAAAATTCTCGATATTTATTTATTTGTATGTTGTCTCTTTCACCCCATTTAATCTTATCACACATAAAATAAGTAGTAAATACTTTAGGGTTCACAATAGTAATGTCACACTCAAAAGTAACAGGATAGTGATCAGATGCGTAAACTCCGTATAAAACAGATGCTTTTATAAATAGGTTTCTCGCTGCGCTTGTTACTATACAGTGATCTAACCACCGCTGAGACCCACTAGCCTGACAAACGAAAGTGTGCGTGTTAGAAGGTAAAAGTTCCGAGTCTATACAATACCATGATTGCTCGGCACATGTACTCAGCAGTTCCCTCGAAAATCTTTCACCAGGATGTGCGTTGAAATCACCCACCATGACAACCGAATCCACGTTCTCACTGTCAATTACTGCGGAAATTTCACTGAGACAATCACTGAATTCTATCAAATTATCACTCTGGTTATTATCAAATGGCATATACACGGAAAACAACAATAATGTACGGTTCTCATGCATAATTTTTATTGCAACTAGGCGGTCACTATTACACGACACTAAAGACACAGACTGGAAAGCTCCTTTTCTCCACAACCAGGCCACTCCACCATGAGGCCTCCCCTTGACGACTCCCACCGTCGTGTCCATGGATGACTTGCCCGTGTATGCAAAGTTGTCATCCAGGCTTCCCAGATATGGTAATTCATGAGGCCAGAGCCAAGTTTCCTGTAAGGCGATGAGGTCAGATGTTTTGCATAGTCTCCGTACACACTCCGTAGATCTTATAATCGACTTACAGTTAAAAGTCGATAGAATAACTTTTCTTTTGTCCAGCTTATCCATTATGACGGTGAAATATCATTCATAATCTGAGTGTTACCTCTTTCCAGTTTTTTCTTAAAGAAAATAAAACGTCGAAACGTAATTCCTTCTGGCCATAAGTTGTCATTAAGATAAATAGGCAACTTATTTTTAGACACAAATAGCTTAAAAGCATTGTAAGGCTTTTCTCTTTTCATAATAATCCTTTCCAGGTGTACAGGTTCCTGTGTTTTACTCTTAATATATTCACAGATATCGTGTTCAGTAGTTTCCTTATTTACATTTGATATTAACAATGGAATCTTCGTCTCCGCCGCTTTAAACTTTCCTGAGGGAGACGCCACTGCCTTTCCTGTTTTTCCAGTAAAACGATTTTGCGACTTACGTCGCTGGACTAAAGTCCAACCATCATTATGTCTGTTTTCGATAAAAACATCTTTCTTTAGTATTGGAGCGTCGACATGCGATGCAGAAGGAACAACGGTATTATTATTGTTTTTATTCACTTGAGAGCGAAAGAGTGAACTATACGCCGGCATGTTGTCATCATTAGTGTGAGCACTCATAACTGCGGCCGAGTCATTGCCCTTAGCAGGCACTGTGACGTCCGTATCAGCTGTTAACTCCGACGTAACGTGCGGTAGGCCGATCGGTCCGCTGTCTCTGAAATACCCTCCTCTTCGCATATTAATATTATCGTCATTTAAAAACGATAACGGCTGCCTTGATGTTTGAAAATTTTGTTTTATGTCCTCTAATAAATCTGTAGTAACATAGTTGCTTTTGATCTGCTTAACTTCAGCTTGTAAAATTAACAAATCTTTCAATAACTTTGTGACATCTACATGGTCGAAACAAATGGGCGGTAATTTGTGTAGATCATAAGCCACAAACACTGGTATCTGCTCAGGATCGACTGTTTTAAATACGGTAATAATATCGTCCAGATCCTTCTGCTTCTTTTGTTTCCGTCTAGACACACATTTTTGTTTTGTCTTAACGGATGTAAATAACAACTTCTTCGCCTTGTCAATCTCCTCTTCAGAAAAAGCAGACTCACAGATCCGAATTAGACTCTCATTGTCCATTACATCATGTTTATTGCGTATAAACGCCAATACCTCCGAAATAACCACATTACAGTTTACACATTTAACAGTATTCACAGACATTTTGACGGACATAACACAACATCGACTGCTTCGCTGCGCATGCACGCGTCAATTGAAGCCTACTTCCTCGATAAACGGACCGCCATCAGACTGTTTAACATCGTGCAATTATATTACAATTATTATATATACGCATTATTTCGTTAATGTTTTAATAGTTTTGAACTTTATACAAGTTGCTGGTTAAACTTAGTTTGAAGTAGAACATATTTTCTTACTTCATCATCATCATCATCATCATCAGCCCTTTTTAACGTCCCACTGCTGGGCACGGGCCTCCCTCAGTACGAGGGGGATCAGGCCATAGTCCACCGCGCTGGCCTAGTGCGTGTTGGCGGACTTCACATGTCTTTCGAAAACTTGTTAGGTTTTCTCAGACATGCAGGTTTCCTCACGATGTTTTCCTTCACCGTAAGACAAGTGGTAATCATGATATAAATGATTCGCACATGAAAATATCAGAGGTGCGAGACCCGGATTTGAACCCGCATCACTCGGTTATCCAAGCGACGCGTTACCGCTGGGTTTTCTTACTTAACTTAACTTAAACTTAAACTTTTTCTTTTTTCTTTTACGGACTAAAAAGCTTGTGCGTGTGCGTGCGTGCGTGTGTGTCTTTGTTCTAAGTAAAAATATTATTTTTAGTCAATCATCTTTTTTTTTGTAGGTACGTTCGAAAATACTTTTTTAATGTAAGTAAATTAAAAAAGCAACTTAGTTGAATCTGTACATTAAATATTTTCTGGGAAATCTTATTGAAATAAGCTGACTATTTTTATATTATTAATATAGAGGCCAATAGTGTTTACAATTTTTGTATGTCTGTCTGTGACCACATGACAAAAGAACCACAGAGCAGATTTTGACGAAACTTGGTATGATTTTAGCTGGTTATCCGGGTCAAAATATAAAATACTTTTTAGTTTGGAAAAATATCTTATGTCTGAGAAATGTATCCTAACTTTCATAAGGACGACACCTCGTTCAGCGAGGTTGCAACAACTTTCAATCACTAGTTCGTGATGATAAAATTTAATATTTGTCAAATTACAAAATTTGTATTAATAAAAGTAAGACCTAAAATTCGTTTAGTCTAAATAAACACAAAGCATTCAGCATTATCTTTCTATCTAGTCATATCCTAACTCAGCCACCTTCCTAAATTCTAGTAATTATCTAATATGACAATGAAGCATTGTACGGTTAAGTACCTACTATTAGTCATAAAACCATGTTCAAATTAACATTACATTGGAAATACGAGATCTTTATTATTTGATAACATACATCTATTATTATTACTTATAATAAAACTTTAATTTAGTCGAATCTGTACATAAATAATAAAATTATTATTTATTAATAATTAATAAATATTGTTTTGAAAATTTCATTATTAACAATACATATAGGTCGAAATATTTACTTAATTTTTTGAATAATTTTAAAATATATATTTAAATTTAATTTATATGGACACCTAATTTGCACTTAAACATTAGTTAGGATTTGTTTAGTTAAACTTTTAGTTAAATTTTTCTAAATTTTAAACGTATTATTACTATTTATTATTACTGTGATGATTTTTTTTACATAAGATTATCAATTTTCTCTAATTTTCTATTGTTCCATGTATGGAATAAATAAAGCTTTATTATTATTATTATTACTATAGGTCGAATCTATAGTCGGTAGATTTTTTGTCAGTCTGTTTGTAGCCGCATCACGAGAAAGCTGCTCGACAAATTTTGATGGCATTTGGTATCAGTATAGCTGGATATCGGGGTACTAAATAAAAATACCATGTTTCTGAGACATCTTTACTAACAGTTACAAGGTAATTAGGGACGAACTCGAGCGTTAGAGGTTAGTTGCTAGTATGATAGAATTTAACAGTACAGTAAAATATCTAACAAAACTTAACTAGTTTCAGAAAGACATGAGAAGTCCATCAACGAACATTTGGCAGTGTGGTTAACTTTAACCTCGTATTGAAGGCAAGCCCACACCCAGCTGTGGGACTTCCAAATCAAATCAAAATATTTTATTCAGCATAAAAATTGTTACAATTTCTTACTGAACGTCATGAGAATACGCCGTAGTAAAGTTGTCTATGTAAAGTAAATATGATATTTTTAATCAATAAATTAATCAACCCATCACTTTTTTCATTATTATTTTCTTATTTAATTGCAATACAAGGAAAAATCAAAATTGCAAAACTCAGCACCATTGTTTAGAAGAAAATATGATGTCAGAGAACAGTTTTGTATTAAGTATTAACTTTTGTGTTTTTGTTATAATTATCTGGTGAGAAAAATAGTCATTGTTCTTCATTCCTTTACTTAATTGTAGCAATTTTAGCATCCTTGGCAATAAAATTGTAATTTTGGAATCCAGTGAAAATGACGAGGCTTAGACCTCATGAGCTTTTTATATTTTAAACAATTTACTTATTTTTCAGAGTTTTTTTTAAATCAACAAAATATTTTTAAATTATTTGTATAATGAATTACAAGCACATTACAAACTTTTCTAAGGGAAGAAATATTGGCGTAAAAAAATAAAATTATGTTTAAAAGATCGGAAAAAGAGTAAAAGAAGATTGGTTAATTCATTTACCCAATACTTGCATTTTTTAACATATCTATCATCTCAAAAGTAACTAAAGCTTAACTTCAAATAGGTGGGCTCATTTTCTAAGAGCTTTTAAACTTCTTGATTTTGTTGTTTTTTATCTATGATTACTTTTAACGCTGTTCTTTAAAACATATAGAATATTAGACATTGTAAGAGTTGAATTAATTGAATTGACTTAGAGGTAGTGTTTAGTAGTAAGGCAAAGGTTTTTAGCCTTATAAGGGAATAGAACCTATAACCGTCAAATTATTATGCAGAGACTGGAGCAAATCTGACGTCAAATTCGAATTAATTCTTCCTCAAAATACGGAAATAGCTGGACCTTGTCACATTACCTTGGGTTCGTGTAGAATACTAGATTTCTAACGATTTCCTTAAACTATGAAATTTATTTACCTTAGCTTTCTGTTTAGAATTGTAATCAGCGCTTCATTCTATTATGTCGTATGTCTTAGTCAAGAATAATTTATTTTTATTTTTAATCTGTTGTTCCGATAGTATTAATTTGTTGTTAGAAACGTTAAATACGTTTCAGGGGATAATATTCATGTATTTTTTTTAATTAAGATTCATTTTGATTTTGATTTATTTTGAACAAACTCAACCTTTTTAAATATCTTCGGTTTCTATGGGAAAGCATTTAGAAATAGTAAGTTTTACAAAAACTGTTGTAATTTTATATATGAACACATCAATAGGTATATCCTCAAAATTCTACATTTACGATCCATATTTATAATATAATAGATATAATAATATTAAGTTACACGAATACTGTCGAATAGTTGGCTGTAACATTAATACTTTGATCATTTAAACAAATAGTAATAAAAAAAAACATTTACAGATAACTAAAATGAACGTAGCAACAACAAAAAATTAACTTTCATATAAAGCACGTTAATAAAGGGCAGCTACTAATTAAGTGGCCAAGGTGTGGGAGATTATCATCTCATCGAGATACAGCGTAGTTAATATGTTATTCTTTTCTTTATTTTTAGATCCCTTTTTGTTGCTATTTCTGTTAGAATTAACATTTATATTTAATGCTATATGAATGCTTTGTAATTTAGTTTTTTAATTTTACTGCTTAAAGTTAACGTTCCATTTATAGCTTTAGAAAAAAAATAAGAACAAGCTTTTATAGTGTCCATGGTTAATTTTCAGATACTACTTATATGTGTTATAGATTTTTTTATTATTACAAGACATAGAAGCCCAAATTGGACTCTCCTGCCATAGACCAACATAGAGTTCCTTCGACAACCCTTTTTGATTATCATTTCAACTCTATGGTACAAAAATTTATAAATATATGAACATATTATAATATATATTTAATCTAAGAAGTTCTCGAAAGACATGTGAAGTCCACCAGCCCGCACCAGCGTGGTGGTTTATGGGATTTCCGTCGTATTGAAAGGATGATGGGCATCCATCATGAAGCCCAGCAATGGGATGTTTGAAAGAGCTATAGAAAATGATATAGTAAATATTAATTAAATGCAAGACATTAAAAACTTTGAAAATTACAAGATTCCGTCTAGGTTCAAAAAAATTCTAACTACCTATGTTGCTCATCGTTTATCAAATATTTTGCTATGTTTAGCAATTGATAATTGGTTTGACTTTTCATTGCCAAAGTCGTTTATTTGTATAGTCTCCTACAGCTTGTATAAAGTTATAAAATAGAGCTTATTTTAAAGGTAAATCTTAAAAGTTCATATAAGTTCCATAAAGCACACGTACAATTTATAAATGTAATATGTCGTTATTATAATGTATTAAATGGTTTATCCCACTTACATATAGTTTAAACGATATCTTAACGATATTGTATTAGCTAAATTACTTGAAGAAATTATTTATAAGTAGGCTTGCGGTGTGCCACAGTCTGCTATTAAGCCACAAACATGGCGACGCACTAAACGGGAAGTGTCGTTTTTAATTTATCATTAATTTGATTATGAAAAACTTATATTATTTTATAATTGTGACTTTCCCTAGGTTGAACTCTAGGTCTTCATAGGTCTAGGGTTCATCCCTAGCTCTTATTTCATTTTCTAAAATAAAATAAGCTTAAGTTACTTCTTATAACATCAGCTATATGCTAGTAAAAGTCCCGTCAAAATCCGTTCAACCCTTTCAGAGATTAGTGGAAACAAAGATATATACGCAAAAATGAATTGTTAAAAATAATGTTTTTCTTATAAGTACTGCATATCATTGCATTTACTAAACAAACTATTATTTATCTGTCCTATAGAAAATCTATAACATTTTACTGGGAAATTCGTACGTAAAAGTTATTGAATTCGTATAAAAAAATTGATAGTGCTTTAGTGTCATATATAAACATCTGGGCACAGGAAAAAACTTATTTTTGGTAAAATGGTAAATATGAACAATTTGTTTTGTTGCATGTGCTAAAGGGCCTTCTAGGTTACAAAAAAATAAGAATAAAATAATTTTGTATGTAAATCCACAGTATAAAACTTATTTGACGATATTATATTGCAAAGACAAACAATGATTTAACAAAAAACAGGTTAAAAGGACGTAGTTTATGAACAAATACAACTTATCGCAGAAAACTTCTATATTTACGATAAAAACGCATCTTTTTAATGTCACCGAAAGTAAACATCATTATGCGGGATGCTAGATGCAGTAAGGGTTGCCTACAAAATAATTAAAAATTATTCCCTAGATACATGAGTATAAATACATACAGCCTAAAGGCATGCTTTAAATATTAGTACTAAAATTAAGTATGGAGATATGACTTTTTTAACGTATTACTTCGATTTAGTTATGTTTTTTATTGAACTCTTATTCGATTCTTTTTTGTGGCATATTTTATGCAATTGCATTTGACAACTTCATAATTCTCTTTTACTCACATTGTGTGGCTTTAGTGGTCGATAAATACGAAAGTGTATATAATTGTGTGATTGTTTCTTCTTTACACTAAATCGGCTGGGCAGATATTAATGAAATTTAATTCACAGATAGATCTTGACTAGGACCTAAGTTACATAAGTACGTAGATACTCAATCAAAACGAGTCCGTTGTGGTTCATAAAATATATAGTAGTTAATTATTACCAATTTAGTATTGTAGTTGTACTTATTTACTAACTCCATGTATATTAAATAAAATTCAAAGTAGGTGTTTACCATATCTTATAATTTCAATAATTAATTAAATTTTCGATGCGTGTCAAATTAAAAGATAGGATACTTTTATCCTGCCTGTTTTTTTTTGTATGCTAGTATTAATATGTATAATACAATTAATATGTATTTACATTAATATGTATAATACAGTACTATAATATGCTGCTGGTAGATACTTTTAAGTTTTATTATGATTTATGACACATACAAAATATAAATTTTTATTTGACAATACAATATAATTTTAAAAAAAGTTGACATTAAACAGTATTTTTATTACATCTTTAAAATAAAATAGATCCTTTACTACAAATAAACTTAAAAATCTATGATTCTCCAATAAATAAAATGTTTCTTTTTTTTACACAACCTAAATAGATAATACTTGTCATTTCTATCATTTTTATAATGGAAACCCTAACACGGACTGTTTGGGCCGTTATCTAACCGTGAAAAAATGCCGCACCCGCCCACCGCTTACGGTATTCAGAAAGAGATAGCCATTAACTTTAGCACAAGAAAAAAGAGACAGCTATATTTTATAGCTACGTCCTCAAGGTTTGGAGGTTTCATATTAATTGCGTCTATGAAGTCTTCGGCTGTTTGACCTTTAAGTCAATTAGATTCTAATTGTTTTAAAAATGGATAACCGAATTAACGAGTGAATACATTTTGTATTGTTATTACGTATTTGAATAGTTTATTCATTAAATCTATTAATATTTAAGCAACGTCAAAGGTTTTTTAACATTAAATATATTAATAATGACACACAATTTTTAAAACTATAAGTGCAACAAGTAAGTTTATAAAGGTGAAAATTTTAAATAAAAAACTAAACAGAATATTATAAACCAAAAATAAGCCCTTGTAAAATAAGCATCAAATTATAGCGCCACCTAGCGTTAAAAAGTGTAAGCCCCTTTCAACGCCATCTACCGGTGAATAGATTCAAGTGCCGTAAGCTCAGTAATTAGCATGCCGTATTAAGCACTTGTAACGGCTCATTGGTTCAAATCCTGAGTCGAGCAAGCGTGTTTAACTTATAAACGTGCTAAATGATTGCTTTTTAGTCTATTGGTTCGGTTCAACAGGGCCTTTCACGTCGATTAATCGAGTAGACAACGGTTTGAACTACGTAAAATTATTTATATACAGGTAACTAATAACTATGCTTTTTTAATAAAAAATATATTTAATTAATGTTCAACTGACTACTAACTATATAGAGAAATATTCTAAATATTAAATTTATTTTTTAGCCGGCTTTAAAAACGGAAAACGGTACATTTTAACTAATATTTAACTAAACTTTAATAATAGTTATCACAATATGTACATAATTATGTATATCATCATACATTTCCAACACACACGGTTTTGAAATACAATATGACGGTTATCAGAACCTTGAGCACTAAAGCCCAATTAAAATGATAGCACACAGCGGATTAAGATTGTGTCTAAATTATCTTTCGGCAGCCATTTTGTTGAATGCTTATCTAAAATATTACATTGTTAGTTATAGCTTAATAGATCTGCGATAGACGTAATTTACCTACTTGTTGTTAATTACTATATGAAGCAAATGTTAGTGCGTGTCAAAATTCTTAGAAGAGTTCAATTCTATATAAATCCATGAGTTTTTAACGTGCTTAATTAAAAATAAATAAATATTATGTAAATAAATATGTTGGGACATTATTACACACAGCGCCATGTAGTTCTGAACTCAGTGGTAAGGCTTGTGTTACGGATAACAGATAGTTGATACACTACATATATAACTTTTAAATACATACATATTATAAATATTTAAAACACCCATGACTGGAGTACAAACATTTTTGCTTAAAAAATGAATGCCCCCAGCGGGTCTCGAACCCGCGACCGTTGGCGCAGAAAGTAGGGTCACTACAAACTTAGCTAAACCTGTTGTCAATAGAAGACTATGTTACTGTTTAGAATATTTTAATACTATAAAAGTAAATCAACATCAAAATTCATGACAATTTTGTAAATTATTTCACTCTACCCCCATATGTAGAGCTAGTTTGTCATCCATTTCATTCATTCCCTATAGATAGAACTTCATTAGGTCCTAATATTTAGGTTTTAGGTTTAGATTTTAGGTTACTTATTCGTTATATAATAAATTATGATTAAAGATCGGCGAAGAATATAACGTGAAACAAATGAACATTAACAACACTTAAAGAGCCTTCTAATAGGTCAGTAATAATCTCATTAGTTAAGGTTATAGTTATATAACAATATAATAAATGCGTAAGTGGCGATGAATGGACAGATATTTGAGACTAATTACGCAAAAAATACTAAACGGATTTTGATGAAACTTCAATAATAGGCATATTTATATATGACTCTTTAGATTGTCGCGGATTTATTTTGATTTTTGGTTCCAAACGTTTCGAATGCTTTACAGCTATTATACTTACGGGAGAGACTATCGCGACAAATCCGAAAATATTGTTTCATTTATAATGTCAAATATACGCGTAAACCTAAGAAAGTAGTAAGAGTACATATAAATTAAATCAACGGGCGAATCTCGAGATGCTATATGTGATAGACGGTAACCATTATTTCAATTACGCGTAGTAAGTCATATGATTGATTGATCGTTAGCTATACGTAATACATATCTTTACTTATGCATAGTGTACAATGTATTGGGGACAAAGTGATTTGATATCGTATACCTAATACTATTTAGATTTACGAATATTTGACATTATAAATGAAACTATCTTTTCGGATTTTGTTACAGAGTAAAGGATATTTTGTAAATATTTCAGTTTAATTAACAGTACTTGCTTGTGTTCCTCAAAAACTGTAAGGATTTCTATAAAACTTCGCTGTTTAATATACTATAACATAAATTTTTATTTTTATTTCACCAATAAACGATAAACCCGCATCGTCCCTCCATACCAATAAATAACCTTCTTTTACGTTTTTTAACTAAAAAATGTCAAAAGAACTAAAACGAACAGTTTTATTAATAAAATACAAATTCTATTACATTGAGAGATAGAAACAAATAAATTGGTAGTGAGATGACGAAATCTAGTATAACTTATCTATCGTTTACGCACTCAGTGATTGCAGTGACAGTGTCAGCTAGGTCATTGCTAAAAGGGCGGTCTAGCTCAGGCATTGAAAGGTCGACTCTGTGGTAACGTATTCGAACCTACATTATGACGCGAATTAATGTCAATGGTGTTTCTTGAATATGACAATGAATTTTAGATGTTTTTAGTGCTTTTAAGTACATAGAGTCATATAATAGAGCTTAAGTAGAGTTTTGGAAATAAAATATGTATGTAATTATTCCTTTAGGATAGTAGATAGATAGACATAATTTTTAATTCAATTTTTTTATTAATAACGTCAAAGCGTACCAGTTCATCATCAAACTTATATTATATATTAAGATAAATGTAATCGAATATCGATTTTATAATAGGTATTGAGACAACTCTAGGTACCATTTGTACATAAAACACGACACCTTTGCAATTTATTTTACTAACACTACAATATGCACCTATCTATTTATTTCATCATCATAATCAGCCCTTTTTAACGTCCCACTGCTGGGCACGGGTCTCCCTCAGTACGAGGGGGAACACTAGGTTTTCTCAGACATGCAGGTTTCCTCACGATGTTTTCCTTCACCGTAAGACGAGTAGTAATCATGATATAAATGAATCGCACATGAAAATATCATTGCCCGGATTTCAATCCAAGATCCAAGATCCAAGCGAGCGCGTTACCGCTGGCCTACTGTCTCTTCTATTTATTTACATAAGCCCAAACTTCATTTGTGCAGTAAATCTCATCCAAATCAGTCTAACCAATCTAACGTAATTGTAACAATCATACACATACTAAACCGTTTACATTAGAATCATGATACATAGTTTATATTTCATTTTTCAAAGTCGGTTAAAACAATGCGAATGCGAACTGTCATTGGAAAGGTGCGGACATAGTGCAAGAGTAACCAGAGCGTGTAGTGTCGCTAAAACGGACTAAACCTTGGCACTAGTTAACACATATGTACTACATGTGGTTTTAAATAGACTATTATGTACTAAGTACATAAAAGAAATAAGAACATAACTAGTTACTTTTAGTTAAAAAAATCAAAGTCATTTTTATATTTCCCATCCTTATAGATAAGATTTCTTTGAAATAGCAACATTTTTTAAGTAATTATTTTATTAAAAAGAGAATAACGTTATACATAAATGCTTAGTATTTTTAGAATGTTTTTATACAATTGAAATAAAATAAATATTGTAAGGTTATTTGATCTTTTTTTTTTTAATTCAAGTAAGCACTGTCTGTAACAAGTACTAATACCTCAGTCTCTTCCGTCACCATGATTGCTGTAAAGCATTCAAAACGTCGGGAACCAAAAATCAAAATAAATCCGCGAAATCCGAAAAGAAATTGATTGGATAAGCTACTAGACATCAATTAAAAGCATTTTAAATCCATTTCAGTATAAAGAAAACGAGAAAGAGACAAAATAATTACATATAAACCTACGTTATTGCTTTGGTAATACATAATTACCCAGAGAACCTTCTTCGATTTAGTCGGTTTACAATATCATTTCAAATTCAACATTCTACGTATCTAGGCTATGGTCGTAAGCAGACCCTGACTTTGAACAAGATGAAATTACACGCCAGAAGGTCTAATTTTCAAGTAATTTGCTGTATCGATACACCCGTATGTTAATTAATATCTTCGTAATAACATACTTGTGTTCCGTTCGTAGCTTGTGAAACGCGAAATGGCTGTTTTAAAAATTTTCTTCACTTTCGTATTTTTTATTTATTTATATTCATATTTTATTAGTTAGGTTAGTTTTTTTGTTAGGTCCGAATTGAAAAATTCTTTTTGTGTTTTATAGTCCGTTTATCAAGGAAGTCTATAGGCTTTATTACATCACGCTACGACCAATAGGAGCGGAGCATCAATGAAAAATGTTGCAAAAACGGAAGTTATTTCATATTTGGTTTCCAGCCCTTAGAATGCGGGTGAAGCCGCGGGAAAGGCTAGTAAATAATAAACCGAATAAAGCATCAACCTTGCGCTCCGACCCGCACCGCGCTATCAGCTGCGCATAGGTTTATCTTATCAACGGGGTTGCCACATTTGTAGTGGCACCCGGAAAATTGATATATTAGGTATATAAAGATAATAATAATATTAATATTTTCTTGGATTGACGCGAATATTTTATTTTTGTCATTAATCTATACTATCGAATGTAAAATGTTTATTTTGATTTTTGGTTCAGGACATTTCTAAGGGCTTACAGCTTATCCGGGAGATGTAAGGACGTCTCTCCCGTGTAATAGATTTTTATAATACTAATATTTTTTATTGTATATATGAAAACCAGTATAAGGATTTAACATTCATATTTTAGGTAATTTTTTTACATTTTTTTCTTTGATTTTTCTATATATATATAGACTATATTATAGGCAAAGATAACATAATTTATATCACATAGCCCCTAATATACTAAAAGTCAAATAATTAGCTTGAATTTGAGTAATTAATGGTTACCCTAGTCATATAAAGTATGCAATTTCGGTGTAGACAAAACTGCATACAAAACTGCACTCAACGCTTATCAACTGATAACTAGTATCTGCACTAACAGCGAGTCTAATCTATACTGCGATAAAAGTGTAATATTACTTAAATACTTATGTACTTAGATTATGTACATACATATATGTATAAAGCTTTTGCCAATTACCAGCGTTTTACATAGGTTTATAATTGCCCCACTTCTAGGACCTATATATCATAATAAAGCCGTGACAAAAACCGAAAAGATAGTTTCATTTATAGATAATGACAAATATTGGCGTAAACCTAAGAAAGAATTATAAAAAAAATTAATCTAGACTGATTTACAGATAAGTGCATCATGCTTTACATTAGGTTTGACTGGAATATTTTGTTTTATAGAAATAAGAAATTATTATTTCTGCCTATAGCTCTACATATGAAAGTACTAATTACTCTTATAATTTAATTATTGGTTGATAATGGTATTTTCCATGGGACTGCAAAGTATACAATGTTGTATAGATTTATATAATATGTATACCATTAGAAAAAATTTAAGATAGGTTATTCAAACAATTAAGCTTCCCATGATCTAAACTAAGTTATGAAGAATTTTGTTTTAAGCAAATCTTCCAGGCGATGTCTCTAAATAATAAAAACGACTGCCTAATATCTAATCACTATTTAAAAAGAGATGAAAAAAACGAAAATAAAGTTTTTTTAATGTTAAGAGCACCATCTAATTTCATGATAAGGTACGAGGCTTGTGCTATGAATAGGTTTCATAATGTTGATACTCTCTTTAAATACATATATTATAATTTTTATATTATAATTATTATATTTATATAATTAATTATATAAATATAATAATTGTAATATAAAAATTATATTATATAATTAATTATTTTTTATATTATATATTTATTATTATATTAAAAGTTTTTTTTAATGTTAAGAGCACCATCTAATTTCATGATAAGGTACGAGGCTTGTGCTATGAATAGGTTTCATAATGTTGATACTCTCTTTAAATACATTTATTAATTAATTATATAAATATAATAATTATAATATAAAAATTATATTATATAATTAATTATTATATAATTAAGTATTATATTATATATATACTGTCTAAGTAACAGAATACTACTTTGTTTGGAATGCAAAGAAAAATCGTACCGTAAATACTTTCAAATATACAAATAAAATTCAAATACCATATTCCAGACGCATAATTTCAGCATCTCATTCGCAAAACAAACAAATGTACGGACAAAAAAACGAGGATTGGATTCAATACATACGAAATGAGAATAAACTGCATTGGCGTAATGTAGGTCGGCGTTTTATTTGAAGCAAAGCTAAAGATATATAAAAGCTATAAATGTTTATACTTTAATAGACACACATAACTAGTAGAGCCAATTTAGCTTCATTCACTACTAGCGAAACAGCCTCACTTCCCTGCCTACTTACTACCTTCAGAATATTTTTTAAACTTTGAATGTCTTATTTATTTATATCTAATCAAAAGTCTAGAAAAAGTTTCAAGCTTCTTGCTTTAAAAATGACGTAATTTCCATACAATCATTCAACCTCTATTTCAACCCCTTACCTGGCCTTTTCTCGCCTTTAAAACTAACAAAAATAAACAAATAATGTTTTGTATATACATTTTTCGTATTGATATAAGAAATATATACCTACTACTAAGTGTTTTTTCAAACATAGATTAAAAAGTTCCAAAAACGTAATGAAAGCTCTCTATTCTTTATATGTGTAAGCTTTTATAAAGTTAAAGTGAAACAACGAGTAAAAAAGGTAACAAAATAAATAAATAAAAAATTAAACCCTTCGAATATATTTAGTGACAGGACATAATATAACTAATTCTAAACAAATATTCGTATTAAAGTATTGTGTACGGATTACACTGCCTGTTTTCTTGTTAGTAAGCCTTTGGCCCACAAAAGGTTTCATGTAGGGCTTCGTCTACACTCAAATGCAATTTTAAGTGCTGAATTCAATTAGCACTGGCGATTTTCAATTAGTTTTAAATACGTTATGATTTAAATGGATTGATTACGTGTATAATGTATACAATTATATTATATTCATATTATGTATTTATTTAAAGTTATATGTGTAGTATATCAACTGTCTTGTATCCGTAACACAAGCCTCGGAACTAGATGGTACTGTTGTAGTAATTTCCAAACATATTTATTTTATTTATATATATTTTTATATTTATATATATTGTTTATATATATTTTTTATAAATATTGTTTGTCATCCTTTGGTTTTTTTTACTAATAGCGGTTCTAATTAGCGGTGGCTAATATAAACAATTTACATGTAAATAGTAATTTTTCTGGCTAATTCTTTTTTCATTCATTTATGAATCGATTTGGATAATTATTATTTTCTAATAAATTGTAGCAAATGAAACCTCCCAAACCGTTAATTATTTGTGTCTTTTAGACCTTTTTTAATATTTTTATAAGTTTTTATATCCTAATTCGTTTGAATCTTAGATTTAATTTAACAATAGAAATATTGAGTCTTCTTCTTTTTCTTCTCTCTCCTAGAGATACGATTTTAAATCCGGCGAACACTGAACGTATCTCTTTAATGAAAAGTAACCTTAAATTAAGATTTTAAATTGGTTAAATTTAATAAAATATCGCTTATATCTCGTGAGTGGAGTCGCAGCTTTCGGTCCATGAACCCGCCAGTGGGTAACTAGGCCAAGCTTCAGCAATTCGGTAATAAAGGACAAGTGAATCATAATGAATGTATTCAGATGATTGTGTGCATGAATTAAGCATTTGGTTGATTTAAAACGAGACTTGAGTGTAAATATATAGTTATTGTTAATAGAGAATTTCATTGAATCTGAAAATTTTAGGCAATATTTTAAATGTTTTTTATAAGAATTATTTTCTAATACCATTCAATAACTTAAGTATAAGTATTACATATTAAAAAAAAAAAAAATTTAAATTGAATACAGCGCATTGAGATGTGTGTAGAAGATGTCGTGTAAAGTGACAAAGTGGCAATATTTTAAGTGGATCTAAATATTTTTTCAAATGTACCTTACTTATAAATTTTTAAATGTTTTCTTAACGTACTACAAGATTTTGGATTCGAGATTTTTTTAAAATAAACCTTTTATAAAATATTTAAGAAGTTACCATATTATACTACAACTAGAAACTCTTTAGTAATCGAGTAATTTCATAACAATTAACATATACTAGGTAATATGTTTTACATAATATGAGAATCGAATCCCCGCTCCATAAGACTTGACAATGTTGATCATATGGCTAATTCCCACTCACCTGAAAAAAATAAAAGCTAACCAAATGATACATTACAAACTAAAACGTAAAACAAAATGTTTCATAACTTTAAATTGCATTGCTTAAACTCCCGGAAATAACTTGTTAAAACGAAATTTGTTTTATACAATTTTCAAATGCAATTTTGAAACTCAGTTAAGTTAAAACTTAAGTTAGCAAAGTAACACCTAGATTGGGGAAAAAAGTCTAGAAAAATGTCTGTACCTAGGGGGGTAGAATGAACTTTCTTAAAACTAAAAGTCGGACCTACGAAATTACTTCCCTCGGCCAGAGCAATAAAACTCTTTAGGAAATGTGTGGTCTCAGTGCGAGCTGGATCATTTACATATGTTTTTTAATGATACTAATTTAGAGGATTTTTGAAGAATAATTATTATCATTGTTTCTCGCTCATAAAATATGTTATTTTTATTTTTATTATATAATATATATTTTTTCCAATTCCAATTGAAATGTTTTTACTAATGCAATACCTACATAAATTATTATATAATTTAGTTATAAGAAAAATAACATTTTTTTTTCATTTTGTCCGTCTGTTTTTCTGGATAGATTTTGACTGGACTTTCACTGGCACATAGCTGATGTTATAAAGAGTAAATGAAGCTTCAAGTTCATTCGCTTCAAGGACAATCGCTTTAAGTACTCAAAAGTAAATTGGTTTAAAATTTGAGATAGGTACAGTCACTTATGTTTTATTAAGATAGCAAAATTTCGCTTTCATTATGATCTTCTAAGCAAATATAAATTTTTCACTTTGTTTTTATTTAGAAATCTAAATTATATACTGATACTTCTAATACATATAAATAACTTGTCGAACGTGGTGGATGGCCTATACTATGGCCTGATTCCCCTTCTATCGAAGGGAGGCCCGTGTCCAGAAGTTCTACTTTAAAAAGGGCTGAATACATATTGAAATCTACAAATAAGATAACACCATGTACTGTATTATTTAGTATATACTATATAACCTCTTGAAAAGTTCGAAGAGCCCGCTACAAAAGTGACCACGCCCGAGGGAGATAAGACGGGGGTCCGGCACCGGGTAATTGGGACTTTTTCTTTGGACTTTAGCCTTTTGTTTTGCAAAGTGACTCTTTCTTGTCTCGGCACAATCGATTGAAGCTCTTTTGATTTGAAAATCTTTATTCCGCTGTTAATGAATTCTGCTTAATTGATAATTTCTTAGAAAATGAAAATGTGTCGCATCTATTCTATCTATTTATTATATATTTATTATATGTATGTATTTAAACTTATATATGTAGTATACAAACTCTCTGGTGTAATATTCTGATTTAGTTTGATTTGATTTTCTAATTTTAGTCTATAAAATATAATAATAGCTAATAATAGCTACTAATAGCTATAAAATAAATAATAGCTTTCATGAGAATTTACCTTTTATCCATAGTTAGCCAAAATCGTTTAAATTATATACTTATAAAAGTTTACACAATATTTGTGAACGCACTCCCTGTTGTACCGCAATTGCAAATCCAAATTAGTATATTATAGGGATAATAAGTACATTTAAATGCAAAATTCGTAGTCGCGACCTTGATTACACGACAGACATTATTAGCCCTATTGTTTAAACAGCATTAAAATGTGTTAGTCAATTTATTTTTAATGACTTGTTAAATAAACTCTTACTAGTATATTTAACATAAGTATAGGTACTATTAAGAGTACAGTTTGTCAAAGTGATACAAACGTTATTTATAGATTATTTCGTAAATGTTTCAGACATCATTATATTTTTCACTGCCTTAAATCTATAGAGATAAATAAAATTGAAGTATCTGTTTTTAATTTCAAATTAACAGCTTTTCACTAAATGCATAAAAAAATTTTTTTTTGTCTTTCTGTCTGTCTGTTTGTTCCGGATATTCTCTGAAACGGGTGGACCGATTTTGACGGGACTTTCACTCGCAGATAGCTAATATTATAAAGAGTAACTTACGCTACTTTTATTTTATAAATTTTATTTATTTTAACGCTAGCGCTAAAACTAGGGACTCGCAAGTTAACTATATTTGAGACAAAAACGAGAATAAAATATAATAAGTTGATTAAAATAATTTAGCAGGTACAAACGATATCATGCAGCTAAATAATGCATTATCAAGATCTTATTTCATCATGGGAAGTAGTTTAATGATAAAAAAGCTAGTACCAAGGTTACATTGCATCATATCAGGAAACGCTCATCTGAATGACTCAATACGGCATTAAAATTTAAATTTCAATTCAATGTAAATCATCTATTTCGATGAAACTCATTTTCTGTTTGCGAGAATATAATTATCTTTAGTTCAAGAAAATTGTTCTAAAAACCGTCTCAAAGATTAGGTTCTAAGGAAAATTATAATTTATTTTTGACTCTTCTATACTACTCTAGTATAGAATCCGCCATGGCGTCTTTGCAAACATATATCTAAAACTAGCCTTTCCCGCGGCTTCGCTCGCGTTCTGAATTCTCCGCTCCTATTAGTCGTAGCCTGATGTAATATAGACTATAGCCTTCCTCGATAAACGGACTATACAACAAAAAAACTTTTCAATTCGAAACAGTAGTTTCTGAGACAATCAAACAAACTCTTCAACTTTATAATATTATAAGTATAAATAGTTTATTACACTAAAAAGATAATTAAAATCGAATTATTAGAAAAAAAGTAGCTATAGTTATTCATGAGTCACGTACAGACTGATAACTTATTTTGGTTAAAAATAGTATAAAGTTTACCTAAACTAAATAATGATTCAAAATTAAACTTTACAAGATATTTTGAATATTCACAATCAGTTCGAATGTAAAAACAAAAAACAAGTGCTCAAATAATCCGAGTGAAGGGAGATAGAGCACGCACGTTTCGTAAACACCGCCGAAACTCAAGAGCTAACAATGTGTAAACAAACAACCGTACACCTGTAGATATGTAACATACATAATTTATGTTTAAATTATTTAAGATAAGTACTTATTATAATATTTTTAAAGGAATATACTAGTGATTTAACCTTGCTCCGGTCGGGTTCATAGGTAGTTCCCTTAGCTTAGGTATGTTAAAGCGTATGGTATATAGAATTCTCAGAGATGTGAAAATTATGCTACAGTAAAAAAGCTATCATCATTCCAAAATTCATCAAAATCTACAGAAACACATACTGTTTCTGAAATATTAATACTATTTATTTAAAAAGGTTATAAGGTAATATATATTTTGCTTATGTCTGAAGTCGCACATACTCGTATGAATTTTTCTGTAAAAATTTGAAAACGTATTTCAGTATATATTTTGATACATCTCACTAACTAGAAAACCTTGAACTCTTATTAACTAGGCATTAAAGCTCACAATACAAAATCTAGACCTATTAACAAGTCTCTTTAATCTTTGAACTACAATATTGAAATTAACAACGCACCTATCCCTATATTGGCAATATCAAACAAAGATAGTCCCCATAAAAGTTCCATGATTATTTAATTCTGTGAGAGATATGGGATTTATTCTTTCTGAGAGGTTACTTTGTTTTAAAAAACATTGGGTTGGTTTGTTATATTATTATATTATATCTTTGCCTACCTTTGTTCAACCCTCTCTCATTAAGAGAATGTTCCGGGGGGAATGTAATAGGCTGATACTGTTTAGACAATGGAGTAAGGGACCGGAATTGTCATAGGCTCGAAGTTTTTGTAAAAAAAAAATATGTTTGTGTCATTATTATTTTTAAATGAACATCGCAAGAGCTATACTTGACCGTCAAATGAAGAAATGTGTTTCTACCCCCGAATGCCACTTCACTCTTTATTTGGTATGGACCCTAAATATAATTGGTAGTTAATATTATAAGTATATAAGTTTGCTTATGCCGGATGGAATGACGAGTTTTTTAGACTTCGTGTAATGAAATATTTTCAAAATTAAAAAATTGATGTTACATAAAATGAAGTGAAATCAAATATTTTTTATGGAAGAGTTCAAAATATAGATTCAATTATGTAACTGTATAAAAATATGTACAAATAAATAAAATTGAAGTGTCTGGTTGTAATGTCAATATAAAAGCACTTTATTTGGTAAAAAAAATATTCATAAAAAATCTACCGAGGTATATCCAAGTGAAGTAAGGGTAAGTCCCTAGTTCGAATCAATATTTTAAACGGGAGTTAATAATATTGCATAAATGAAATAATCTATGAGTCAATAACTGACCGTTGTACGAACAGCTGGTAAGTGCAAGGTCATAGGTACATTACTGACCCCTTGTTCTAGATATTACTATTATGCCCATAAATAACAATAAAAAAGGTGTATGAACATAAAAATTATAAATTTCTTGTGAGGAATTTTAATGACCCATACATACCATTTTTTGTCAAACATTTATTAATACTAGTTATTACTAGTTTTTTAGAACTACTTATGTTATACCGATTCCTAATTTTATACATATGAAAAGGTATTTCTTTAAATTCATTTTTAGTCATAATTTAAAGGCAAAACCAGGGCAACAAAACAGTATACTAATAAGCTATTTCTATAAAAGCTGTCATTGTAAGTTTTCTTTAAATATGAGCTTTATCGTCAGTTAACAAAAACAAAAAATATAAAAAGATACTGGGTTCATTGTGTGCGTGCACACACACAGTCAGCTAAATACGTTATCAATGATAGGACACCCTTGCAGTTTTTCGCCTAGGTTTGTAACGAGCCTAGGCAATAGGGTGCCTAGATAAGGTAGTGGCAGCAAAAACATATTCTATTTTCTTGAAGAATTTTACTAAAAAAATTCTAGACAAACGTTATCTATCTCTTAATTATTTTCCCAATAAAAAAATGTAAGTAGTTAATAAAATAAACTGTGAAAAAATAATTTACACTACTTATTAATTAGTAAGTTTTTGAATTCAAAGACTCAAAATATTGTTTTAGTAGATAGAAATTCAGGTAATTATAATATTTTTATCAATTAAACAAATGTTTTTAGTTTTTAAAAGTAAAACAAAAATTATTTATTAATATGTCTAAATAAGCCAAGTTCTATTATATAATAATTCATTAGACAAGACTTGCCCAATAAATACATAAATTCTAAAACTCTTCAAGTTAGAAATATCATTGAACGGGAAAAAAAGCACTAATACTTTTTCTGCTGTCCATATTAAAACCGAACCCTCTCTACCAACGATTTGTTTTAGAGGTCATCGCCCTCATTCCGTCCCCCTCCCACATGGCGTTACGCACATCTTCCTTCTTCCTCGCACACTGGGGAAACGCCTACGGAAAGTAGAGGCTTTTGATTTTTTCTCAAATAACCGGAAGTTGGGTTTTCGGAGACATTTTGTTTTAAAAAATATAAGCCGGAATCATAAAATGACAGAAGGGTACAAGGGCTTGTATTAATTATTTAATTAATTATAATCAAATAAAAAAATATATAAAATAGTTTTAAAATGTAGGTAACGAATGAAATCACTTCTTTGACGTTCACCCTTCTTGCACTTAAGGTAAACTAAAGTTTACTTTTATGTTAAGAGTTTATATTTTTTTTAAATATTATTTTAATAAGTATGATTATGGTAGTTTTAGAAATAAAATTATATATATTCTTTTCACATCTACCTATATAATTATTTTTCTATTATTTAGTAGTATAGTTTAGCTTTTAATAAGTTTACAAAATATTACAAGATCTAAACTAAATGCTTATAAAACAAAATTGCATTTTTATAAAATATACAAAAAGTATCAACAGTATAAAAATAAAATACAATTTTATTTATATGAGAAACTTCTCGGAAGAAAAAGCTCTGTTATTTTCTTTAAAAGCTCGCAAATTCTATATTTATCTCATGTCTTTCTCAAAGTTAATAAATGTTTTGACCTTATAAGTTTTTAACGCCACTGTATCGTTATTATGAACTAGCGATAACCCTTAACTAAGCTCCCGTAGCCAGTGAATTGAACACAGCCTATTGAATGAAAGACGTAAGTTTATACGTAACTCCTTTTAGCCTACAAAAATAATAATAATGGTAGTAATATAATATTATTAATAATAAAACATGTAATTATAAGTTATTTATCAATATTATTAATAAAAAAAATTAAAATAAAATGACAGTTATAAGTCGTTCAAATAATACAGACTAAAACTTTATTCTAAAAGATTGACGTAGGTCAGTGACCCAGCCGTCATTCATTCCAATTTCAAACTTGGAATTCCGCGCGAAGAAGCCACGCACACACTTACACGCACACGGATTGAACACTAATTTGTATTTGTATTTATGTGGGGCACGCACACATGCGTATTTATATGGGTCGGCGAACACACACAAAGAATAGTTTATGAGGTCTTTTAGATAGTATTTATTTTTAATTACAATCATTACTTATGTTAACAGTCAACGCTTTGACAGTTTGTCCTTCAGCTCTATCAGCTACTATGCCTCAAATAATATTTTTTAATTGTCACGTACATAATATAAGAAATGTAATTTTTTATTACCATATAGGTTCATTACACATTGTTAAATAATGAGTGTATAGGTAGGATTGTTAATGTAAATTTTTACCTACGATTTAAAATCTACAACTAAATTTCGGCAATTTGAAATATACACCTACATAAAATAACTTAATAATATCCTTTGATATATACTAAATTGTTATTCAAGAAACTCCATTTTATATAAGTGAGAAATGTGATATATTTATGAACATAAATAAAATTATCTAAAATGTTTTATGTGACTCTACTTCATTGAGCCTGATTTATAGCTCTATTTAATGTAACAAAGAAAACGAGGTTCAAAAGATTAGATGCCCGAACGCAAACAAGTGTGATATCTGTCGAATCCTATTAAAGATTTTATTCGCTCGCCTACACCCAATCTGTATACCCTTTTGAGGTTTTGAAATATGTCGCATTAGTCCCGCCTTTTTAGGGTCTTCAAATATCGTTTTCGAAGACGTAAGTATGAACCCGCCTATTAAATTATTGATATATAATAAGGATAAACCTGTAAATAAAGCCTTTTGTTATTCTAAACTTCAAAGTAATACAATAAGTATTTACTAAATACTTCTTATTTTAAATTTGACATTAGAAAAAACGGTCCCGCCCTAAAATAAGTTTAAAATTAGAACAAAAACTCCCACTTTTATATTTAAAATTAGAACAACCGAAAACAGTCCCCGCCTTTTGAATTTAGAATTTAAAAAGCGAGAGCGTAAAACGAATCGAACGTCTCAATGCACGCACACACGCAACGGACAGACGTCTGTAACGCAACGTGCGTCAGCTTGGGGTAGGTTCAGGACGGAATTGGGGTGGCTCGCCGAATGTTAGGCTAGGTCCGGAACGATATAATGGGGGAATGAAGAGTTGGCCGGTGCACTCTTTTGTCTTTATATTTTTTTTGTTTACGCATTTCATTGAGAGATTTTTTTGCAGTGCATTAAGCGTGATTATGTCAATCCTTTCGTTATATAAATAGGTTCTGTATAATACGCCATTGTATGAAGTCGACCACAATGCTAATCTTGACATTCGCGCCGTGACTCATAATGGTTTTGTAATGTCAATAACATTTTACAAAGCAGACACTTTTATTTGGTCTTGTGCTAAAGCAAGTTAATGTTATTAAAGTTCGTAAACTCTAATATGCATATTTGAACTCATGCCTATTTCTAATTGCAATGTACTCGAGACCACAGACTTGTTACGATCTCAATTTAGCAATCACGAAGTTTACTTGGTCGACCAACTTAAATAGGCCAACTCAAGTATATTAGAGAAATCCGATTCACCTAGTAGTAGGTAATTTGTTTGCATGTGCAGAACTTAGACCGATAAAACTACCGCGTAAGTGGTCGTATGACTTCGGATATCGAAAAGCATGAGAAAGAAAACATACCAATTAAAAAGAAACTTGGAGTTACGAGCATAACTATTAAAAGCTTCCGATCGTAAAATTTACTGAGCAGCTGAGATGTTTACAAGTATTATTACTCAAACTACTCTTTGTCGGACGTTTTCATTTTTAGTTCGTATTCAGATGTTGCTCTCTTTACATTTATTCAAGTAGCGGTACTGTATAAAAAGTAGCTATTACCAGCTCGAACTGGTGTAAGCGAAACAAGGTTAGACCTTTAGGCGTTAGATGGCATTGGCTTGTGATTAATGCTATACGAAATAAGTAACCTGCTTCAAATCTATTAGTCTTGATAATTTAAAAGTATCTAATGTAGAACGTTGACAATTATTAATAGGCTTTAAATCACTAGGCAACTAAAAACTGGCTGTATTATAAAATGGAATTACAAATGGAAATTATCTGCAATCTAAATAAACGGTATACAAGTCGGTCCGGTTGGGAAGACTGACATCATATCCCTATTCCCACAGCTATACGATCATCGAGTGAACGATCTTTTGGTCGAAGACGAAAAAAAAATAAAAAAAAACGCATCGGCCAATGCACGACGAGAGCAGTACGCGGTGCGGCTGCGTTCGCTCGCAAAAAACTCGGGGTTAACGACCTCGCCGCATGTCCTTCGAGCTTACGCTTATGTGTAAGTGCGTATACACACACAAACACAATTTCGTATCCGCGCGCTAGTGTGAGTGGGATGCCTTCGAGTGCGTTAACTCGCACGCAAAAAACGCTTGTGTTACGCAGTTTACTCTTAATTCTTTCTGCGGACAAAAATACAAAATTTCCCATAATTTCGTTAGCGATTACATTTTTTTTACTGAAATTACTATAGTGTATGTAGTTTAATAACACTTTTAGACATGCATCGTTCGCTCACGTCTGCGTTTGATAGATAGCTTCATAAAAACCTAGCTATTTTTAATTTAACGACAATATATATAATGATATGTCATGTGGCGTTTCCATTACTTTTTTAATTTAAGAAAGGAAGTTATAAAAATACGTTGATAAGATCCCGTCGGCAAATTGCTTTTGATACTTTGCTTAAAATTATGGGATTTGATTCGAAAATAGATCGACTTTTTATACAATAGTATATTTTATGTTTTACTTAACGTGCTTAGCAGATTTGAGAGGAAAGTTTAAGTAACTTAACCGCTATTTTCTACAAATGATTAACATAGAATCCTTAATAAGTATTAAGAGATAGATAAGCACTGTTCAGCGATACGATGAATGATGATAACACGGATGTGTTGAAATGAAAATTTCTAGTTATTTATCTATTTCATTACAATTTCTTATATGTACATAAATGTAATTAACAAAAATAATTATTTTAATAGTAGACAAAATTGCTAACAAAAACAAAAGAAATCCACAACGACTTTATCTTAACAAAAACATCCCAGTAGATGTATTCTTAAGATTATCTACATGACGGTCAAACAACTCAATGTGGTTAAAATGTCAATACTGCTTTTAAACTGATGATCTAGAGTTCAATTCTTGGGTAGAGCAATTATTTAAAATGACAATAAAATTTTGTTTTTAAATATAAAAAGGCACGGCACAATATAAGAAAGCATAAAGCTGTCATTACATATTATAAAAATAAACTAATTTTGGACGAAATAAATTAATTTTGATTCGTTTGTTAGTCCCCTTAATTTTTATGTAAAGCAACGTTATTATAGTGTAGTATTTCAGAAATCGTTCCATTTCACGTGTCAATTAGGATAAAGGCACACTACAAACATGGGTAACAAATAAAGGTGTGCGCATACATGGGCGCGGTCTATGTGCTATTGCTTCCGATAACGATGCGATAACGTCACATTTATGTACTGTCGAATGTGTATTGGAATCGTATCATTGTTATTTTTCTGCAATTTAGAGTGGAATTTCTGCGGAATATCTGAACAGACTATTGACGATTTTTTTCTTTTTTTCTTTTAATGCTAGTGACTCACCCTCGTTTTGCTTGGGTTTGCTTATAGGTACGTTTTAATGGTTAGTATGGAATTATCAGAGATGAGGTTTTCTCGTAGTATCTTATATGACCTGGATAACTAGTTATCATCATAACAAACTTCATCAAAATCTGTCCGGTAGTTTGTCACGTGATGCACAGACAAACAGATATTCTAAAAACTTCAGTATTTGTATCGATAAAAATGACTATTTTGATAAGATTTTTCAAAAAATATTTAATTTACATAATGAACTCTTAATTTTTCTTTAATATTATTTAAGATGAAAATGTGTCCCTAAAGAACTTTTTGTAATACTTAGATGTCCAAGAAAACTCTTCATTTATTAGTATAAAAGCTCAAGTGCGTAGGCACTTACGAAACGAGGTCAATATAATACTACGTGATAGGATAAATTTAGAATCAATGGTATTTATTTATAATATTAATAAGGATAATTATAATAATAAACAAATTTTACAAAAGAAGTTATGATCTGACATAACTTGTGATAAAAGTTGTTTACTATTTATTATACATCGTACCTACTTATATTGAAATTCAATTAACTTAGGTTTTCTAGAAGCTAAATCGAAAACAGGAAAACATTATTCACGTCTCTGTTTAGTTTAATTATTAATAAATGGCCATTGTTTCAATATTTTTATGTAAAATCAAGTTTTTTACAGCGGAAAAATTGTACTTATTACGGAATAATTACAATTATTCCGCTAGTCAAATATGATAAATATATTTCTTGTTTAAATGAACTTAACATGACTCATTCAAAAAAGAAAAATAGGTATAATAGTGTGATGTTCACTTTATTATAGGCAAATTAATTGGAATATAATACAGGCACATTTAAATAAAATAATGAACAATTTGCTTATATATTAATTACCTAAAGGGTTTTTATTATCTATTTAATTGAAGAATAAATAACAAAAAAAACATTATATTAAAAATATAATTTTATCATAGTTATCTTAAGCATGATATCATGAACGTGCCGTTAATAAGCCATTTTTTATAAGAAGTAGGTACTACAATAGTGGCTTACTCAAGTATATAAAATCGAAAATCTTAACTAAAATAAGAAAAAACTAAAAATATATAAATAATTATAAAAATAAAAGTTTTGAGGTATAAAAATATGAGCTTGAAATACTAAGAAGAGACCTAAAAATTAGATAAATGTTCCTACATGAGAATATTCTAGTACTTTAAAACCTTCACGCACACACACACCTAGATATATCTATTTCGATATCATACATTTGTAACAATTATACATTACTGTAAAAACTGTTATTAGGTACTATAATTTTAGTAAGTAAGGCACGTTTGACAGGAAAATGAATCATGCGTCTGAAACGCTTCGTTCTGATAAGAAAAATAAATATTTTAATTATTAAAATAATTAAAGTAAAATAAGGCAATAACCACACTGTGTATGAATAAATATTTCTTTTTTATTGTTATCTTATTCAAGCCTTTTTTAAGTTCCCACGCTAGGCACGGGTCTTTCTTCAATATGGTAAGATCAGGCTATAGGCCACCGCGCTGGACTATTGCGTGTTGGCGGACTTCACATGTCTTTCGAAAACTTGCTAGGTTTTCTCAGACATGCAGGTTTCCTCACGATGTTTCTTCACCATAAGACAAGTGGTAATCAATGATGTAGGGATTAATTCACACATTTTATTCATACAGATGTAACTTCCACATTTTACTTCTATTTTAAAACTAGTATAACTAGTTCGATGTCTTGCGGAATAAAGTTCGATTCTCGATTGATCAAATATTTTATATTAAAAGGTTACTCCCTTTCTTTTATTTCGAAATCTTTACATACGAGAATATATAGTAGATATAAATATAATTTTTGATTATACATAATATCATCAAAGATGGCGTCATACCGTTTTATCAACTGATAAATTTTCACTTCCACGTTCTAGTTATAGGTAGGTACGTGGGCATACACAACTGAATACGATTGGTTCAACCCTGAAGCAATTTGTGCGTTATCTATAGATATGACACACATTTATTTATAACAATTTATTGCACTCTATTTAAGATTTTCGGCTAAAATATATTTTGCTTAATAATAGAAGTTATAAAGTTTATTTTTAAGACTTATTATTTCTTTTAATCTAAACCTTGAAGGGGTAAATTTAGCAAGGACTTAAACATACTAAAATTAGGGCGTGTCTGATTTTTTAATGTACTATATTAAATTCTTTATTGCACGTGTAAAAAACAAACATAAATATAATAGAGAAGTTGAGGGCAAAGTGATTTGTATAACATCAATAAATGTTTTATTACAATAATTTATAATTAAATAAAAAGGTATATGTATTATAAATATATAATATAGAATGTAGGTGTCTCGCTTTAAGATAAAAGCACGTTTAAAGAATATTTACAATGTCTGTTTAAGGGCTCTTAAGAAAGAACGATAAAAAAGAAAATAAAAGGTTAATAGGTAAGTCATAACCTAATAGTTGTAAATTAAAATTTATTTGTTTATTTTATAGAACATTTTGTGTCATTGTTTTAGTATTTTATATACTTAACAAATTATTAATTCTTTTTATCTTTTTATTTTTCATTGCTGAGTGTTACCCTTGAAAAAAAATAAAAGTAATATCTATAAATTCTTTATAAATTAATAATGAAGGTAACATTTATAAGTAGTGCCGTTTAAGTTATAATAATTTAAAAGACACCAGATTTTAGCTATTTTTATAACAATATCCCGTATGTAACTCCAACTTATAGTAGGTATATTGAATTTCATCTAAACCTGCTCAGCCAGTACAGCAGTTTATCTTAAAACTAGACACCTACATTCTACATAATATATTTATAATACACATACTCTTTATTTAATTATCAATTATTGTAATAAAACATTTATTTAAGTTTTGCAAATGATGTAAATAAAGAAACAAAAAGTAATAAAACAAAAATAATAATCAGACACGCCATGATTTAGGTATAATTAAGTCCTTGCTAAAATGACCCCTTCAAGGTATAAATTAAAAAAATAATAACCCTGAAAGCTTACTCTAAACTTTATCGTATTGAGGCATAAAGAGATTCTTCAATTCACTCTCACTGCTACTGGCGTCCCGCCAACAAGATTTGTGACTTACATTATGTCTGTCTGTTCGTTCAAAGATAATAATTGCATATAATTTTTCCCCTTATGACAAACATTTTTATGTAATATTATTTTTTTATTTTATTTTATGTATATATATATATATATATATATATATATATATGTGTCTTGTCTGGTAGTTGAAACTCGACCTATCATGATTATATGAATATTTTTATAAAATATACATATTACAATTAAAATTTATATATTGAACTGTTGTTTGAAAAACTGTTTCCAAATTTTTATTAATAACAGTAAAAAAGCTCGTCTATAGCTAATAAAATAATTTGGTGACAGACAGAAGAAAAAAGGGTTTAAACAATTTTGCCTGTGCCTATTTATATGTATATATATCCATTATACCTTACGTAGTAAGCTTTAAGCTTAGTGTCAGTAAATCTGTTTGACATTGCTAAGAGATAGGAAGCATTAATTCCATTATTGTAGCTAAATATTTGTATTGGTTATACAATTATTTGTACTACAGTTAGCAGTTATGTTTTGAAATATCCTTAATACTTTCTTAGATTTACGCGAATATTTGACATTATAAAAGAAACTATCTTTTCGGATTTTGTCGCGGATTTATTTTGATTTTTGTTTCCCGACGTTGTGAATGCCTTACAGCAATCATGGTCACGGGAGAGACTAAGGTATTTGACGTTAAGAAAGTCCCCAAAATAGATAGTTTCATTTATAATTGAAATATCATTGTTTCAAAGTAAACGAAATAATTTAAATGAAAATGTTTGAATATAGCTAATAATAACTTCTCTAGACATTATATTACAATAATATAAATATCGCTTTAAAGTACTATACTTTTTTTTCAACTAGTATGCAACAATCTTTAAAAAAAGTACTCCTTGTCTGTGAAATTATACGAAACATATCTACTTACATTTTTTTATATCTTAATCTTTGTAAAATATATTTGTACGCGCGTATATTTAAAGGAGATACGTTGGGAATTCACTCTCAGTGTCACAGTTGGACGCGAGCCAAGAACTAACCATTAACGATTGTTAAAGTGTCATTGATTTATATGAACTTAACTATAAGTAGTTATTTATATTTGTGATACAAACACATTCCAATTAATTTATATAGCTATATTTTTTAATCATATTCTATTAAGCAAATATTTCTGAATTTGTTTTGAACATAACTAATTGTAGAGTCGTTCTTGAGCCTATATTATAATAAAATCGAAAAACACTCTAAATAATAATTAATTTCATAATAATAATACCCAAAACCCATTGTCCGTACAAAAGGAAAATCCTCTACATAATAGACCTAATTGGTTTCTATTCGTCGCTGAAAAAAATATTTTCCTGCTTAAATACAATGATGGCGGATGCTTTGTTTGCAAAAAATACGAGACCCGAAGAGAATACGGGGAAAAACAAAGCTCGAACAAAAAATCGTGGCCGAAAAACGTAAAAACTAACGTGTCCGAATCATCAAATGGGAAAAAATAAAAGGTCATTGTGTACATCAAGTCAGTGGAATTGACAGGCCCCGCCCGCGCTCGCCATTGGAGGGCCGGTTCGAAATTTGTGCAAAAACCCCAACCTAGTTCCGCCTTCTAAAATGTTTTTAACGAACCAAAATGGCCGACCGCTCTATTTGTTTATACACTAGACCCTCATTGTTTCGCCCTGAATTAAATAACTATCGAAATTCGTTGGAATTTTTAATTTTTAATCTATATTGCGTTTGCGATACGTCGTGTCGTGGTAAGATGATGAATTGACTTTATTTGTAGAGTTGGTATAATAGAGTTAGATAATAATTTATGTGTTATTAAACTGGTTCAATTATTTTAAATCCTTACACTACTTAGTACTTTATACTACGTAGCATAATGAATTTGGTTTTGGTTTTAAAATATGTTATTTTTTTTTAATTTATTTTATTTTCAAATCATTATAATAATTTATTATAGTAATAATAAAGTAATGATAAATTACTTTTAAAATAAATTATATTATTTTAATTAACCAATATATTGGAGTATTATCAAAATATATTAAAATGAAGTATAAGAATTATACGAAAAGTACTTTTTAATTATAATTTTTAACAAACACTAGATATTTAAAAAAATATTTTACCTATAATGCAGTGTAAGATAAAAAAAATTATTAATTTTATTGATTTTTGTCTATAGGTAATATAAAAATTATACTAAATTATTTTACTTAATTATAATTAAAAAATAAGAAACCGCCTTTAGATATACCTATTACATTTGAAAATATGTTTGTTTGTTTATCTTTAATTTATACTTATGCAGCTATGAAACTATATTTCAAAATATTTTTTAATGAAATAGTAACGGAAACGAAATGGTCAAAGAGAACTCAGTTCTCGATACATTAATTAAATAGTATCCAAAATAAAACAAAAGAGCATGCGAAAAGAATTTCTTACCATATCTTTCTAGTTTTTATCAAGAATCACAAGTAAAAAGATATTTTTATAAGGTTTTTTATAATAAGTACAAGCTAAGTTACTAAAGAGTATTTTTTTTTATTTTAATGTAAAAAAAACTTTGTAAGTGCTTAAAATCTAGATGAAATACAAAAATTCTACATCATTACTATGTATTAATAAATTAATACTGTCAAAAGCATATTAACTTAAAAGTTGAGAAGTAGTAAGAAAAGTAGAGTTAGTATTTTATAAAAGATCTTTCATTTGTGTTGCATTTGTCAAGTTACAATGAATATAGTAAGTTTGACATTTGGCTCAGTTTGTAGTGAGTGACCCTACTCCCTGTGCCACGGGTTCGAGTCTCGCTGGGTCCTCAATCATTTGTGTGATAAAAAAAGTTATATATGTGTAGTATATCTCTATTTGGGCTAATGTAAAGGTCCCGTCAACATATGTAGCTTTGATAATTATAAAAAACAGCCTATCATAAAAAATATCAATATAATATGAAAATAATAAAAATCACTGTCAATTACAGCAAAATATGTTTTTTTTAAAACTCTCTAATTCTTCTAATATCTTTAATTCCTAAATAGAAATAACTACTTATTAATAGTATAATAGAATGAAAGGACTAATATAAGTCACTATGTCAAAACTCAATATAACAGTTTATAAAGTTCACATTCACATCTTAGTACACTCCCCGGGGACCTTTGACCGTCTCTACGTAGAGTTGATTTACTAACATTGGATACGGTACATATTATTCATTTATTACTTCTTTTGAATCTATATTTAACATCTTAAAAATAAATATATTAAAAAAAAACGATGTTTATTTTTTTATTTACGATGAAAATTTTAATCAATATTAATAAAACAATTTCAAACTAAAAAGAATAAATGAATTTTATTTTAATTATATATTCAATAATTATTAATTTATTTTAATACCCGTATAATAGTTATAACTTCATAAGAACGAGATCATTTCTATACATTATAGAGTATAATATAACAAAAACTAGTAGTTGATATCTGAGTAAGTCTACTATATCAAGACTCAAAGTCGCGCTATAATAATAGCGCATTCATTAAAAATAACTACCATATCCATTACTTCGTAGATCACCGCTACGTCTTTGGTTTAGGTCGTCGATTCGTCCACTCTATCGATCGTCTCACACCCGACCCGGCTTTGTCTCTTAAAAACCGACAGTTTTATAAGCAACTGATATCTACGCTCCTGCTTTTACTTATAACTTGAACTATATAAAAAATATCTTCTTGTTTGTATATTTATAAGTTTAATATTTTATCTTAAAATGCTTAGATATTATTATAGATAGAGTCGTATTACAAAAACAAAGATTAAAAGACTTTCTGATATATAAAGTAGATATTTATAATATATGTATTTGAACTAATATATGTAGTATATCAACTATCTGGTATCCGTAACACAAGCCTCGTAGCTTACCACGGAACTAGATGGCGCTGTGTGTAATAATATCCCAACATATTACTTTTGATGAACTACTTATGCTTTTGTTAAGTTACCATATACAAGTAAAAAATCAAAAATTGAAATCTTTTCATTGCTCAAAAACAACATTAGTCATTACATATTCAAAACCACAGTTAGTGTAAATAAAATAATTTTAATGATTTCATTATTTCAATTTAGTTGTAAGACAACTGGTAACTGACAGAAAAATTTGCTAAACTATTCTTAATGTAGCCAAAACAAGAAATAGCAAATTTTACAAGCAAGTAGTAATAAAGTCAAATAATATTTCACCCCAAGGTGTTTACAGTGGAGAATTATTGAGATCGGTCATCGCCCCGTCCAGACAGAAAGCTTGATGCTGTTATAGTTAGATATAAAACTTATATTCCAATCATGCTCTTTAATTGACACTTTAATACTTTATTTTAGATTGTTTTTATATACATTGAATGATTAAACTTATTGAAATATATATTTATTGATCAACTAGTTCGCGGCCGAGACTTTACTTATCTTATATGATGATAAAATATAATATATAAACTAACATATTAAATATTTTTTAAAACTTAATTTAATACATACATATTTAAAAATAACGTATACTAAAAATTATTATTGCACAATATCTATTGTTTTATGCGTAGGTCGGAGGTTTGATTCCAGTCCAGTCAAAACATTTTTGTTGACTCTTACTTTCTTATTTCTACAACTTGTAGACTCTTACTTTCTTATTTCTACAACTTGTAGAAAGTGAATATGCACTCTATTAGTATAACAAAGTATAACTATTTGTATTTTAAAGACTTGTATTAAAATCTAATACAAAAAGTACTGTAACGTAAAAATATTTCGAAAGAACATCGACTCCGAGGTGAGACTATTTGCAAATATTACGGTATACTCCAAGTTTTCACAACTTTCGAGTTGTGAAGAGTAAGGAAACCCAAGTTACCAATTTTGGCTTCACCGCCCCATACTTATTAAAGATAAACTTTTACTGGTTAAAGTTTAGTTATAACGTCTTTTTTAACTCGAAACTTAAAACTAGAATGCATAATCGAACAAGTCTTAATATTTCAAAGTAATTATCTAAAAAATAAAACAATAATAAAAACTAACGACTAAAAATAAACGTACGTATTTGTATCAAAAATAAAAATAATATTTTAATAAGCAATTAATTTATATAGATTAAAAAACAAACATAAAACATAATTATTGGTAACGATATTTTTTATCTATTCCTCAAACGTCATTTTATAGTCCATTCACTTACAATGTCTCAGTTCAATGATCTTACGTCAAGTTAATGACTTACTATTTAATATTTAGAAAACAACTTTTAATACACTACTCTTAAGATCTATTTATTTCATTCAAAGAAGTCTGAAGCTATCAAAAGTTCGATTCTCTTGACTCATAAAAAACAGATGAACTAATAAAATATAAAAATATAAACAAATGGTGTGTAAATAAAACGATTTTATTGATTTATTGGAATTTATTTAGTAAATTATGATGAACTGTCAAAACATTTTTTTTATCTGTATAGAATATTCTTTTTTATTTTTAATATGATGTAGGTAGCCTTTTTCTCGGACCTAACGAATTCCTGAAAGTGCTTCATCGCCTACAGCATTTATTCAGTCCCGTGTACTAAACAGTTTCATCTAGGTTTATTTCAGTCTACCCTACAATACATATTGTTCCATAATAACATAAATTGGTCCAATAAATTAAATAAACGGGCTGTACTCTACATTATTTATACATAAAATGAGATGTAACAAAAAATGACGATTCAGAAAGAAACGCCAAACTTGTCAAACTGCCCGCACTGACGTAGAACCTGCCCTGCCTCAACCGCCTCGGTCGTTCACCGAACACTTATTTCGTTTTTTACCCGCATACAAACTAAATGCACGTATATACGTAATAAGTGCGTTCATATAAATATAAAGATGTATCTCCATTGAAAATAGCTAGATAGTAATCAGCTTGGGCTATTTTGAGATGACTATGGCATTTGACACTAGAAATTAGTGAGAAACTTTACAAATTAAAATTTTTAATCTTACTTTAAATATTAAAATTTATATTTCATATTTATATTAGTACTAGCCTTTCCCGCGGCTTTGCTCGCGTTCTAAAGGCTGAAAATGAAAAGAAATATTTTTCTCTCTTTTTTGCAATATTTTTTATTAATGCTCCGCTCCTATTGATCTTAGCATGATGTAATATAGCCTATAGCCTTCCGGATAAGCGGACTATCCAAATAAAAAAGAATGTTTTAATTCGGACCAGTAGTTCATGAGATAAGCGCGTTCAACCAAACAAACTTTAGCTTTATAATATTAGTATAAAAGATTTACTATTACTTACGAAAATTGAAAACGAACAAACCGACAGAAAAATGATGGAAAATATATCTCGAGATCGCGCACTCTGATTACATGTCAGTGGAGAGTTAGGCCGGAATATATAAAACATAACTTTCGTATCTGACGTATAAACTGGTTCGTAACAGGATTCTTCTCAGTAGCTTTGGTATTCTTCGACTTAGAATCTATATAAAAAGTCGACCATTTAGACGTTCTTTTTAATTTCGGCTTATGTGGTACCAGTCCTGTAGATTTTCTCACGATTAGATGCTTTTTTTGTGGGATGTAACTTTGAGTACATGGGCTTTAAATGAATTCATTCGCCTTTTATTTTTAGCTTTACGGTTAACGGATATTTTTAGTGTTGGTTTTTTTTTGCCTACGTATATATTTTGCTTTATGTAATTTTTAATTTTTAATTGAATTTTTGTTATTTTTTTATTTTGAATGTTTATTGGTTGTGTATGTTTGTGCGTACGATACTTGAGTTATGGAACAAAATTTGTGTACAACTTGTTTCTACTAGAGCAATGTTTCAATAATACGATATACCTAAATATAGCAATACCTTCTTTTAATAAAAATATATTTTCTATACAAATAATTACTGCTTGTTATTGCCATTACAAAAATAAAACACTAAAACATAAAATTCAACGTGTCGCTCGATTAAAAATGAAGCATAGATAAAACAAGATGGTGGCAACAAATTGCGTTCAACGACAAGCGATCTTTTTTCTTTTAGCGGATGAGTTGCATCACTTTTTGCTAGCTTGAATTTATTTTACGATAACCTGATATTCTGCTTGAGGCTACTTTGATTTTAATCTGCGCTCGAAATTATTGGTTACTTGCAATGGTTAACGATTTTAGATTTGTTATTTTTTGTCTTTATTATTTTTAATGTTGGCACTACGTGATTTAAAATTATCTTTCTACCTATTTTAGATTAGGATGATGGAAATGGAAATTTTAGATAGCTATTTCAGGCCTAGATAAAATTTGAAAAAAAAAGACTTACTCTACTATAACTTTACCTACTATTTTATTAAAGATAACTTAAAAATTTAATGATTAAGAAAAAAATAGGAATTGTAAAACTTTCGAAACGTCGGGAACCAAAAATCAACTAAAAATTCATTTATAATGTATAAGAAAAGAAATGTTACAGCAATTTCATGTTTTTGAAAACTTGTTTCCAAATAACTATCTCAATCATACTTTGTTTATTATGTAAAACAAATATTATAGAAACAATACACACGCGGAAGAAAACATTTTAAAAACAAAATTCGTAACCGTTATGTTTTGAATTCTTTTGGAATATTGACTAATATTATGTTTGATTCTTAATTGTTAAGTTTAAAAAATATAATAATATTTACATATTATGTATATAGATAATAATAGAGATGGTGTAGATAATATAAAGACAGTGAGTTAGAGTTTTATCTACATACGTAAGTATTATAGTTATTATATATATATAAGATATCGTTTGTTTGTATGTATGAAGAACATATTTTTTCCTGTAGCTTCTGTCTTACTTGGTTACATGTTAACTTTATTTCTTTTTTCTTTTATTAAATGGTATAAACTCAAAATTAACTGACAAGTTAAAACTATTTTGCTTATAGTTTTTTTAGAGTACTACCTAACATAGGTTTTTTGTTGACGACACGCCTCTTTTTTGTTTGTAGCTTAATATAAAACATGAAATCTGCTCAATTTCCTTCAAGCTGTTTATTTTGGTTAAGTTTTTAGTTGAAGTTAACATAATTCTCAATTTAAGACAATTAAAACCTAATTTTTTTGTAACACTCAATAAAATAATTTAAGCTACAATTTTTCGAATTTAAAAAATATATTATGACACTTAGTACCGTAGGACTTTAAACACTACTGGTATCAAAAAATCTATCTATCAATATTTACACACAAATTGGCCTAACACAAGCATCAAACCCGCTACCACCATCAAATATCCATATCCTCTTAGCCATAGCGCCTACAAATTGGATTTACGTAATACCCAATAATCACAAAGCATGTAGACAATGAGACACGTTAAAAAGCGTAAAAAAAACGGAAAAGGAACGAAATGAGGTCATTCAATTTCGGGCCGGGCGAAAGTGTGAGGTTTTTTTATATTATTTGCCCGTTGCTTTCGTCTGGAGGCCGCGGTCACTGCGTACTTATTGTTGCCTGTTAGGCTGTACTTACACTAAAGTTTACTGGTTACTTTGGAATTACTCTCAAAGCTCGAGCTTTAAGCTTTATGTGTAAGTATATTTTATTTAATTGAACGATTATATGAATCTTAGATAGTGTTTTTTTATAAATTAAACTATCTTTTCTCGGTCTCTCCCGTGACCATGATTGCTGTAAAAATCATAATAAATCATCAATAAGTTTCGTTTATAATGTCAAATATTCGCGTAAACCTAAAAAAGTATTAGTGTTGTTTTTTTTATTTTTGATTGAACGAAGATCGTACTTTATAATGTAGCGGCTTGAAAATATAAAAGCATTATTAGATTATACAGAAATATTGAATTTGTATTGGCTAATTTATTGTGTTATTTAAAAAAAATATATTACCTATATACATTATAAGTATGTATAAAAATATATTATATATTTTTTTGTATATAAATAACAACATTGGGAAGTCGATGGGTACACAGCCTAACGGGATGTTAGCAAGCAGATGTTTTCGCAAATTGAGTTATGACTCACTCTTCACTCATTCCCTGTCCTTTTTCCACGAATCTTTTTGATTTTGTTGTACGAGTATATTTTTAAATCGTATGAACTAAATTATGCTAATTGATATTTTATAATTAATAGTAAAATAATTCTCACAATTGCAATTTTATCGATCTTTGATAATATCTTTAATTACATTATTTTGAACTCTGTGTGTTGCATGTTAAGGTTAAACTTAAAAAAAATGTTAAACTTCTTTTGTAGTAATTCTTTAAAGCCGAGCCTTAAAATTTGATGTCCGACCAAAAGCGCTGTTTTAATATATCTATAATTATTATTCATTACGTATGTAACTTAAAAAACAAAGATTGTGAAATTAATGTTACTGTAAAAATTACTCTTTGAAATTATCGTTTAATGTAGTCTCTACCATTACATAGGCATAAATATTATCTACGTTAGATAGTTTTGGGGAATCACCCAAATACTAAATACATTACGTCAGTAGTTAAAAGTAAGATTTATAAAAATAACTACTTCTTTTAACGTGTTATTTCTTCAGTTATTATAAACAAATAAATTGACATATTTAATTTCTTTTAATTTACATTTTTATGTGGTTTTTATATTTTTCTATATTCTATGGAACTTATAAAGTCATTTAACATATTTTATATGGTTTAATGTTGCGAAGAATAAAGTAAATGGTTATTCAGTGATATTATAATTTATACTAAAAATTATATTTTAACAAAAATGAAAACCGACTTCAAAATGTTACAAATAGAAACTAAAAAGAAAAAAAAAAATAATTACTTAGTTATTTATTGTTGGAGTCGGTGCCAACCAAGAAGGACAGTTTTATCCTGCCTTTGTAATGAACTTTCGAACAGATATTTTGATTATATTTACAAATTGATACATTAATGAAATTGTATTAAGATTATTTTGCTTTGGCTGACAAGAATATTTATTTTTCTGAATTTTACGTTCAGTAAGTATAGATATAGTTATGAAACCGACTTGATAAAGTACGCAGATTCACACTATTATCCCGTACAAATACTATATTATAGAAATGAGTTAGAAATATAAATAAGTTCTCCATGTGTTAAAATCGTTTACACAAACAAACGCACTTACAAATATATAATATTAGTAAGGATAAAGCCGTCAACAATCTAATATACAAGATTTGATTTTCACAAACAAACAGGTGAAGCAGAAACGCCCACTAGGTGATTGCATTGCGACACTGTACCGGAATAGCACAGTGGCTTATAATGTTGTAACATTGACCGCTGCGGACTGAGGTTTGACCTTTACTGTTTACTCTCAGATCCGAGAGATAAAAGTAAGTTTAGTAAATTATATATAGAAATATATCTAACGCACAAGAAAAAATATATATTTAGTCCCTTATTTTCGGCAAAAAAAAAAGTTAAAAGTAGACTTCTTTTAACAGTTTTACAAACTTTTACTTTTTAAAATGTGTAAATATAAGTATTTTATATAGAATATATATAAACTACAATAAACTAGGACAAATCAAACCGGATAAAACTAGTATAGAAACGTAGGAATCATTTGATTGCAACACGCAGACCGGAATAGCGTAACATTGACCGTTCCTTCTCAGGTTCGACTTGACCTTTCACTATATTATCTGTGGTTAGAATATGCATAACTTAATATATATTTAATCTACATTTTAAGGAGACTAAAAATAAATGCAGACTAAAAAAGCTTAAGTACAATTATATTGTGTTGTTCCAAGGAATTAAATTTCAAAGTCAAAACGTTTCAAAATGTTATAACAACGACCGAAATTATTTACAAAAGCACTAAATTTACTTTGTCTCGTCTCAACACAAAAGTGTTATTGTAATAAAGGACTTATCTTAAATTATATTAAAAGGGTAATGACACAACTTTCTGCACTTGACATTTTAAAGCTTCCTCAACGCTCAAGATTTTTTTTTGCAGTTTGACTTACAATTATATGTCATAATGATACACAGAGTAAGAATAAGGTTAAATGTCAGTTTTTTTGAAAAATATGTATCGCTGCTGAAATTGTAATATTTTCGATATTTATTGAATTTAATATTATTTTGACCTTTCAGTCGTATCTATAATGTATTTAGTTTATACATTTATTATTGTAGCCACTATTGCGTGTCTAACAGATCTTTTTGCGAAATTGTAAACTTTTTAGTCATTAGACCGAATAACAACATATCGTAAGTAAAAGATAATTAGACAATTAGACATCGTAAATTAATAGAAAAGTTTAGCGAGTAAAAATATTTTACAAGACAATAGAATAAATGAACGAAAGCTAATAAAAAATATTTTATGGTCGTCTTAACAAGACGCCATTAATATATAGATAGTTATTTGCTTGATGAGCTTTCAAATGTTAAATTATTTGAAGCACACATCAAAATAAAATTATTTGAAATTAATGAACTAAGCTTAAAATAATTAAGTATTTAATTAAAAGTACCAGTTAAAATCTTAATTCATTATGGTTAAAGCTTAGTATAATCTCGATAGAGTTTACAAATCCCGTCCCGATATTGAGACACGAACGACATTTGCTAAGCAAGATGGCCGCCGTAGTAACATTGACAGTTGTGTAAGTTCGCCTTGGCCGAGCGCGCGCGCAAGGACTCGCGCCAATGAGGGCGCGAACTTGCACTTTGAATTTGGAATGCATTTTTATTTTTATTTTTTTTAATCTTATTCTTATGCCAGTATTTTCTAAATATAGCATTTTTAAGTGCTTCTTACATTTTTGTTTATAAATACATATTTGTTTATTTTTATAATGTAAATAAGATAAATATACAATCTAGTCTTATAATTAATGGCTTTTACTAAATAAATATGTATGTACTAACTATTAATACGAAATTTATGACTAAAAGCTTTAAATACATAAGTGTTTTGGCGATACCACTTAACTGTGCCAAATTTAGGTTGAAATTGCAAGTGTGATTTTATCAAATATCCTGAATATGCACTCATGACCTGCTTTCAATTTATTAATATAATTCAAGGACGACAAACCGACAGATTTTATCAGTTTTATTATACGTATACAATGAAAGGGAACTTTTTTCATTGAAGTGTTTATAAGAATTATCATCGTAAATTATTTAATTTGATAGAAGAATTATAATAATGTAAAAGCATTACTTATTTTTATATTAATAAAAAATATTTTTAACACTTTTATCGTAATAGTAATGGATTCTAAATCTAAGATATTTGGGGCGCCAAAAACTTTCCGTCGGCTGTTTTTTAGCCTACGACCCCGCGTAGCGTCGTAGCGACATTAAGAAACTGCTATTAAAACTTATTAAAAGTTATTATTTCTGTATAATTTGTTGCAAATTAGCAAAAATTAATTATTATCAATCAAATAAAATTGAATTATCCAGTAAAAATAAATATATTCAGTAAATAAAAAATTGCCGGTTCAAAAATTCAAATTTGAATCGAAGAGTTTGTAATATTGCTATGATAACAAAACTAAAATTGAATATTTAAATGTGAATTAGAAATCTAGAATGGCATTTTCTCTATGCCGTCATTGGCCTTCGATCAAAATATAGGTTGCAATTTATTAACGCACACATGCGTTCACACGCACACGAGTATGGTAAAGTCATAGAAAAAAGAGCGAGACAGATAAACGGTAACGAGCATAGGAGGGGATATTGTGGGGGAGGGGGAGGAAAACACAAAAAATGTGCGTGAATCCTACACACACACGCGTCACTCAAGGAGAGCCTAAGTTTAAGACTATCAAAAAGTACTAACGTAATTTCTTTGTTTACGTTAAATTTAAATGGATTGCTGTACTTACATGCGTCAGAGGTGGCCTGTTCCTCCTCGGTCCAGTTTGACACTTCGGTGGTAATTTTTGAAAAAAAAATATTGAATAACAACGAAAAAGTTTAATGTACCGTCGGTCACCTGAGCATCAACACTCGAGCCGTACTTCGGCTGCACTGTCACTCAAAACGTAACACATCACGTTTGTCACTTACACAAAATATTTCTAATCTTAAAAAATAGTTCGGGGTCCTAAGTTTCCATCTGATATGTGTGCATCGCAGCGCAATTTCGTTACGAAAAAATACACTAAATCCCAAAAATATTTACTTTAAACGCACTACGCGATTGATATGAATATATTTTTTGTTTTATAAAATATAGTCTGTTTTTTTTAAATATTAAATTTACTTTTTTTGAATGAGGGTTGTTTTTTGGAGGTTTTTAGCGGTTGTCGCGTGTGGTCCTGAGTGGGAGCGGAAATGCGACTCTCTACTGATTGTGCATAGGCGGCACTGCACCGACGGCGCACACTGTACTAGACCGCGTGCGTACTTAGCCATTACCTTGTATTTACTGCGACCGAGAATGCTGAGCTATGCGCTCTTGATACTTGATGCACCGATCAAAATATTACTAATTTTATATTTTTATTTCATCTTTTTTTGTATATATCACAATTATTTACATTTGGTGGTTGATAATAGAATAATAGATGGTGTTATATGTGTTTACAAAGAAAAAAAATAAATTTTGTAATGTTTAGGTGAAACTGGGTATAAATTATTAAAATAACTCCAAAATGCTTTTAATCGAAACTTACTTATTTATATCAAAATTTATTCTTTAACTTTCAATATATTTAAAGCGCATATATTAGTTTAAAGTAAGATTCTGATTGTATACAAAAATGTTTATGTTATCAGATACATAAATAAAAGTTCGTTAAACGCATCAAGACTTTCGATCGCGCTACACAGCACACATGCGCAGAATGCAATGCAATGCAACCTATATCAGTGTGAGTGCCCGCGCTTGTATTCAAACCTTGGCCATTTGAGTTATACTTGCTTATCTTACCTCCTGTATGAACCATAACACTTCTAAATTTAGTCGGTTATCTATTAAAGTAGTAAAACCGCGTAAAATCTCGAAAAAATCCGAAACTTCAAAATAGAAAGATTCATGGTAGTGTGCAAAGTATTTGTGTTTGTGTGCACTTTTTTATCGTTTTTTTCTCAGAGTGTGGGTGCGTTCGATTGTGTAGCCGCCGTCTGTGTGTGAGTTAGTCCATACAGAGCGTCGTAGTGTGCGTAGTTCTTATAAGAAATGGTTCCGTGAAAAATTTTGTGGGAATCCGTATAGATGGCGCTGGGACTGATGCAAATAGCACCATCAAAAATTATTTTCGGCTGACGTAAAGGGAAATCGCCTCTATCCACTTACTTTAGAAGCTGAAATTGTTTGTTGATAACTTTAAAAAAATTTCGAGTCTAGCATGACTATATTCATTTTCCAATCGCGGTGGGAAGCCATTTTATTTCGTGACGCGTTGAAGGTTATTAGAGATAATCGTTAGTTTGTTAATAGGAGTTGATAATAATGATTGTAGCAGGATGTTATCAAAACAGACTTGCTATATTTAATTACGCTTGGTTAATTTTTCTGTACCTTTAAGTAAGGGCTTTATTACATTAAAAAAGTTCTTTCTTTGTTTTTTTTTTCCTTTCAATAAGTACATTCGCTTTTCCTTTGTTACTATTGTATTTTGGAAGTTGATAATATCTGTCAAAGCAAAATGCTTAACAGATTTGGATGTACGTTTGTAGGTTTGATAAGATTAGTTACAAGTAATGCATATATTTAATTTTATTGTTTAAAAACGTTTTTATGCTGAATAAAGCAGAATGTCGCGCGTGATTGATCTACAGTCGCTACGAAGCCAGAGGTCGCAGGTTCATTTACGGTGCGGGATAAATTTTGTGTCGGTTATACAGATGCTGATATAAAACACATTGTTTCAACTATAAATTCGGCCTCTCTATTGATAATAGTAATTATTTCAATAATATTATAAAAAGTTGTTGACGGTGGTAGACCAGCGGTAATGCGTACGCTTGGATAACCGAGTGATGCGGGTTCAAATTCGGGTCTCGCACTTCTGATATTTTCATGTGTCAATCATTTCTATCATGATTACCACTTGTCTTACGGTGAAGGAAAACATCGTGAGGAAACCTGCATGTCTGAGAGAATCTAGCAAGTTTTCGAAAGACACGTGAAGTCCGCCAACTCGCACTAGGCCAGCGCGGTGGACTATGGCCTGATCCCTTTCGCATTGAGGGAGGCCCGTGCCCACTAGTGGGACGTTAAAAAGGGATGATGATGACGATGATTATAAAAAAAATCAATGTACAGATTCAAAGTTAATTATTTTATTACACGTATATATAGATGGGTTTTGAGTGCCAACCCCCAGTAGCAGTAGAGCGGTGTTAGTCGAACTTAATGACAGCTAATGTGACAATATTCTCACTTAACTACAATGTTAGTATGACAAATATGCATTTAACTAGTTTGTCTTTCGCAATACACTGTTTGTCTCGCTTAAAGGAGTCACGGCCTCTGAATATGTTATTTCTATTGCTCTTCAATGTGTCGTGAGTTCGATTCCAGAGTCAATGTTTTTGTATTAAATTTGTTTTTTTGCTTTAATAAGAAACTAGAACATTTTTATATTTACCTTAAACGAGTGATTATTGTACATATGAATATTAATTTCATGTATGTTAAAAATGCTCTAATGATTTAGATCAAATCTTTTATCTAAGTAAGGTTTTGTTTTTAAGGTTTATTTTAATGATAATATCTTTGTTAACTCTATATTATAAAATATGTGGGTAAATAGCAGTCTCTTATATCTTCTTTATGCGGGAAGCGAACCCACGACCTTTATGTGGGCAGCACTACTTATACTGAATGCCACTATATAACACGACAGTCAGTCTAATATACGATATTAAAATAATGTGAAAATTGTTATTTCTTCTATTATTTATCACTTTACAGCATAAACGGAGCCGCGGTCAAAGACTAGTTAGACCTATGTTTCAAAAGCATAAAATATACAAAGATAAAAAATTTAAAACTGAGTGTAATCGGTTATTTTATAAATAAAATATGTTGGGACATTATTACACACAGCGTCATCTAGTTCCGTAGAAAGCTACGAAGCTTGTGTTACGGATATCAAATAGTTGATGTACTACATATTATATAAGTTTAAATACATACATATTATAAATATAAACACCCAACAAACATCCGAGCTTAACAAATGAATGCCCCCAGCGGGACTCGAACCCACGACCGCTGGCGCAGAAAGCACTACCAACTGAGCCAAATGTGTCGTTTTATATTCATTGTATAAAATTGTTTCAGTTTCGTTTTAGGGTGTCACTGACAAGGGCTCACGGTTCAGTGGCTACTGGCTACGTGGGTCGTACGTCTGGAGGTGAAGTCTTCGAATCCGGGACTCAATGACAGATTAAATTTATGAAAAAAGTTTGGTTATCGAAATAAGTACCTATATTATTAAGCAACAATAAATTTGTGTCATTGTTTATGGAATGGTATAACCTAGCTGAAAGTGTATACGGTTTTCAAAGTCACTTTTTAACAGGAGTATTTCTAAATATGTTGATATTATAATTTTTAGTCATGACAGACTTTAAGTTTTGTAAGATTTTATTATATCACAATTAGAAACGTCTTATTAAGTTCTGCGAGGATTTTAGATACTCAGTATAGTGCAAATAGTTTGCATTAAAAAATGTTTAAACGTTACTAAAAGTAAGTAATAGGCCCAATAACGTATGGAATAATCCAATCAAAATAAATAGATAAAAAGAGCAATGTCGGCAATTTTGAGAGAAATCGTTTTTGGGATCACGCGCCGTGTACACTCGGGCTCTACGCTCGCTTGCCAAATAAATTACACACTTTTATTTTCATTTTAGGGACTAAGTTGGAAATTTTGATGTTTGTACACATCAGATCGACTCAGTTTGTTGGTTGGTGGTCACCTGATCTATTTCTAGTTGAGGTAAATTAAACTATGATGTACTATTTTATATCTTTTCGCGGATTTATTATATTTTTTAGTTCCCGACGTTTCGAATACTTTACAGCAATCATGGTCACGGGAGAATCTCTCGAAATCCGAAAAGATAGTTTCATTTATAATGTCAAGTCTTAGCGTAAACCTAAGAAAGTATTAGTACTATTTTATTTCTTTGTTTGAGAACAATGACCTAATCACGCGTCCTAATTTAACTTATTGTATTAATAATAAAGCATTTTCGTAACTCTGCACTGGAATTAAGCAAATTTGGCTATATTGTCACTCTCTGGACCATTCCGATTTATCTTTTTGCAAAAATAAGTTTACTATACATTACTCCTTCATTAAAAATCATTCATACGGGATTTTTCAATCTCATTTTCTTACTTGTAACATTAATAAGTAGTTAATATTTCCTCGCAAGGCCACCACCATTTTGTGATTCGTCCCTCGTTTTTACCTGTGTTTAGGAAGGTTCGTGTTATCTGGTAATTTCAATCTAGTCAACCTTAGTTTTAAATTTTCCTATAATCTTTACTAATAGATTTTAATTTGCATATTTAACGTTCATTGTTAGATTAGTCCTTAAATTTTTTAAGCTTAACATCGTAAAATAAGTATTTTTATAGTAATACATCTTTTTCTATAGTAAAGGTTCACAGACTTGAAGATAACTTAGTAATATGTCTGTAAAATTACATAATTATGACTAAGTATTTATTTGCGTTTTATTTACAAATAACACGTAAATGTCACATATTTTAACAAGAGAATTGTTTAGGAGTTATTGGAAAATAAGAAAACGTTAGGAGTAAGTTTATACTTTTAAAATACATACATTGCTTTGCGAGAAGACTTGAAAATGTTTAAAATTATGTTTATTAGTAGTAACAAAAAGTACTTAATGAATATTTTGGATGAATCAGGTCTAACATATAACAGACGGACAGATCAAGTGAAACGGCTTCAACTGTGTGATTTTGTACCAATTTCATTTTTTTCAACTTAAATTTTAACAAAACTACTAGTACACTATTTTATTCATTGATTTTAAACTGCAGATTTATAAAATACCAGTTAAAATATACCCGAAATTCAATGTTAGTTAAAAAAAGTTCCCAAAATAATAACTACATATTATAGAAAAAATAAACTATTACGTATACCTTTATTTTGGTACTAAGTGTAGTTCAGGCAGAAATTGTCGATACCTGTGCGTATTTTTACCGGTTTATTGTAATCTACGAAGTATCGGCCGTCAGTGGATTTTTAGCCTTTTACAGCTTAAGTGCTTTTAAAATAAAAATGAACTACATACCTATGTAAATGAAAACGTTTGTTTACGTGTAAATATTTTTCCGAATTCCGCTTGTAAAAGTTTGCCATATTATTTTATTAGTGGATTGTTCCGGGTTTGCTTGTGTTTTTTCTGTTGCAATTGCAACGTTAGTTTTTTCGTTCATAATTGCGATTTAGAGCACTTATCTAATAACGCTTGGTATTTTGGCATACGCGTTATAAAATTTGATATTGATGTCCCCTGCGCTGTTTAAATCCCATTAGGTTACCATGCCTCGGAATAGAGGCTTATTAGTAAAATTGGCAGAGGCTTGCATTTATGTACATTAAACATAATAAATTCATAAAGAATCCTATACACTCTGTAATCTTTACAAATATGATCGATCAACCTAAAAACCCCACTTTTGGTATTTTTTAAACTCAATATGTATTTTTTGGGTAGACTGTGCTGTCTGTAACATCTGTATGGAACCTTGGAGACTTTAAAACCTTTGTCTTTCTCGTCGATTGTTGTAAATTTTCAATTTAACGTGACATGTTTAAAGTGAACCATTAATCAAAGTAAATTCGCGAAAAAACATGATATTTTTGTTTAAAATGCCAAATATACATATTAAGAAAAATGTTTTACCAAACTGCAATGTTCAATGCAAAATAACAAGATATTTAAACGATAATATTACACATATTATATATTAACCACGTGACTTAACTAATGAGAGAGTAGAATTTCTATAGGTAAATTATATTAGATATTGCAGGATGTAAGCCTGAAACCTTATCCACCAATTAATTATAGGAAATCTTACGTGTACGTGAACGGATATTTAATATATAATACACATATATCAATTTATTTGTATGTCTTTTTATTGTCTGATTGTTAGACTGATTTCGATGAAACTTTTGTATTCATATTTCATATAACATAAAAAATAATTGCTTATACAAATACCATATTATAAAACAAGCATGATAAAAGTTATACTGAAGTAAGCTTATTAAATAAAAGCACATGTTGAAAAACTTAAAGCTTAATTAGGTAACAACCGAGAACGGAAGACAATGAAGAAAGGAAAAATCGTTACGTTTGAAATTTAAAATATCCAATAGGCCGTTTCGAAACAGCTGTAATACTGTCCAGATGCTCATCCCTTTGTTCCCAAACCTCATACGATAGAAGCGCTAAGAACTTAATGCACTCGCAAAAAACTAGAGCAACTTCCTTTTATAGAAGCCGCCATGACACTTTTTTTGTCACCGACCTAAGATGGCGCGTCGGCTAAAACAAAAGAAGTATCGACCCCACCCACTCGCATGAAAAAAAAATTGGAAAAAAAATTAACTAAAATGCCAGCTTAATAATAAATATAAATCCTACTGGTAACATCAATACTGGGATGGCAAATAAAGCAGTTCTGGTAACATCAAGAATGGGATGGCAAATAAAAATCCCGGAGTAAGCAAACGTACATAATCCTGTAAAGCGGGCATGCAAAGTCGTATAACAGTGGCACAGTTACCGGGAACGGCATCAGGCGACCACTTGTTGCTATTCCCAACTCTCGCCTCCACGACGCTGGTAAACTTCGGCTATTCACCCCTACTTGCACCAATTATCCGCACTACGATCCCGGGATCGGAATTTAAATTCCAAAACGTTTTTGTCTTACTTATTTAAGTAACTTAATTTCTATAATATGGCTATTTTTAAGCACGATCACTACGCGAAGCCTAATAAAGCAAAGTTACGGAACTTTTTAAGGAACTACGATATACAATTGTCCACTTTCGAAAAGTTTTTTCTGTCCTGATATATGTACGTGTACAAAATATATGATCGATTGGGAGCACCTATTTCAATCAATTCGCACTGCACTTCACCGTCTTAAAACTCACAAGACACAGACCGCACTTACAAGAAACGTTACGTAGTAGATTTTAGTGATGATTTCGTAGTCTTTACACCGGAATAGTTATTGTTTTTGGATTAGTATTTTGTTAGTCGCGGAATTTTAGGAACATTAGATTAGTCGGAAATTTAGAATTTAACTTGTGATTGCGGAGCGAAGAAGTTGCATTAGTGCACGCCGGCCTGGTTGCAACAGGTTGTTTGGCGAAGGCACGGGTAGACGCATGCGCTCTGAGTTCCCGATGCACCGCGCCACAGTGGCAGCATTCTATTAAACTTTATAAATGCGTCACATGTTTTTCAATGTGAAAATCCATGGAGTTTATGGCTTTTGGAAGCCACTTTGATATGGCTGAAAAAAAGTTCTTAGAGCGCACAAATGTGACGTATTTTACTGTGTAATTTTAATATGTCTTGGAGAATTTCTTCGTTTTTTATTTAGCAATGATATTAAAACAAACAGAAAGTACAAATTTCTATATATTACAAAATAAATTTCTCAAAATAAAAACATTTTATACAAGCCTTTAAAAATCTTTATTTTTATGATCATTTTTAAATCATATTTCAAAAGAATACTACACTCGAAACGCGGCTACTGTAGAACAAACTGTGCATTGCTCTAGCCCTATAGCCGCATGTAGAATTAGGTACAGACTTTATCTCTGAATACCCATAGACGGCATACGAACTGATACTGATAGTAGCAGGGTCGTAGCGTTTGTAGAACAATGAAAATATATCGTGGCTATCTATAGTTTTAAATGTTGATCATTTCTATTATTCTTCTATTATTTGATTAACGTTGCTAATACTACTGGTTGGTTTATATATTAGGTTAATCATTTTTATAAACTACTAGCTGACCCGGCGAACTCTATTCCGCCAGAATACAAATTACTGATTATTGATTTCCGACAAAATTTATAATTATCAAATTTTCAACCATACTTAGCCATAGATAAAATTACGTTTAACTGTCATTTGCGTTTTGTTATTCCATGTCAGATGCGATTTTGTAATACCACGTTTTATAGTGACTTTTTGTCAAGTCACACGGGAACGCGGTCGAACGGGATAAAAATAATCCTTTGTCCGTCTCCTGGTTCTAACCTACCTAACCACTAATTTTCAGCCAAATCGGTTCAGCCGTTCTTGAGTTATAAATAGTAAGTGTAACTAACACGACTTTCTTTTATATATAGATAAATACAAGCATCATGTACTTCGCTGTTATCGAGCTAAAATCTGACATTTATAAAGACTATGATAATTATCATGAAGCTTCTGGATATTGACTTCATGGTACTACTACATGTTCAACACAACCAGTTCTTAGAATTAGATATAACGGCCCTATTTACAAAGTTCAAAGTTACGCTGGGATAAGTAATCCCACTTCATTATATAACAATACAATTTATAATAAGTATTTCCAGGCTTACATTTTGCGGGAATCGAACCCGCTATAAAGGTATTTCTTATTGGGTTAAACTACTGGTGAAATAATTTAAACGACATCCACATCTACTATTTGGACAAAACGTGAGCTATTTATATCTAGGATCAATAACTAGATTATACAGCGCTGTTACAACAACAAATTAGATAGTATGATATAATAATAGTAAAGGGTGTTCTACATTGCAACTACATTTCCTTATCCTTGAAATTACTTTTGTTGTTACAATAGAGTGTATGTGTGCTTTTTACTCCATAATACCAAAAAGGCTGATCAGATTTCGAAGCTATTTAGTACTTAGATAGACTATTTCCTGGAAAACTAGAGTAAGTCCTCCTTATTTTTTAATCAGCTCAGAAAATAATAAACTTATTTATAACAAGTTTTAGTGTCAAGTCACATAGTATATTAGAACGCCTAGAGTATCTACATTTGACTTATATTGCGGGTTCGAGTCTCGACGATGCTTAAAAGTATTGATTACAGTCTGAGTTAACGTAGGTATGGCTGGATGTATGTACAACTAACCCTAGAAGTTCATGTCTCGTGAAATTTGCAGTTTTTTCATGTATGACTCTTGCAATGAAAAATATTTGAAGTAGTTTCAAGTTCAAGAAAAATTTTCTTAAACAGTAAAAAGAAGCAGCAATTTTATCTCTTCCGCTGTCTCGATCTTCATTGAATTATTCCTGAAAATACCAAAATACGTTATAGAATATGGACTGCCGAACTCTAAATGGCCTCTATTGAGTTATCTACGTCCTTTAGAACATCCGTATTGGATTAGAGCTTGGTCCTTCGTCAAATTAACTACGAATTTTATAAAGTGACAAATACCCATACTTGTATGTATATACATTATACATACTAAATATATTTATTCAATTTACATAGTTTGTCTTTAAAATCTACAGAAAACTAAATGACAGAGTAAAACAAGTAATTTATTTAACCTCGGTAATTATTTTGGTAACAGAAAAATATACATCGTTATTGCAGTTTGAAGAAAAAAATAAAACATTTTTGTCTCAGCAAAAAGTACATACATAACAATGCATTTTCAACATTAAACTTGAAGTCATTTCGAGAGCTACGTAGTCAAATTTAAAAGGCTCAGTGCGATAGTAGTACAACTGAAAATGATGACGAAAAGGTTGTACAAAATGAATATTAATATCCGACGAGTATCGCTCGAAATTATAAAGTCTATGCGATACAAGTCTACAAAATTTCATATTTCCAGACATTTTAACTAGAACTAGTGTCCTTATTTTCAGCACGGGAAGGATTTAGGTTTCATACGAGGCAGCGCAAAACGAAATCAATCTCAAACAAAGTTTGAACTCTCCAAAATGTTTAGTGGCAACTTTGCGTAATAACCCTTTCCTTCGTATTATGACTCGTAAGGTATAGGCACGCGACGGCAGTTAGCGGAGGAGACTTAGCGATTTATAAATAAGAAAGTTAATATAAATTTATAAGTAAAAATTAATTAATCTATCCTACAATTTTTTAATTTGACGTACAAACACATTTAATATGTTTTTTTTAAGTTTGTGATAGTAAAAATCTTGTAAAAAACTTTTCAGTTACTACAAACATGTTTTTGATTCTTTATAATAAAATTATGGTTAAACAAGTGATTTACCGTCCCTAGGTGTCTCGTAGTACTTAGAATATTTCATCTTAAATTCAACTAAATCCGAGAAGTTTCAGTAATATCGCATTTCAGTACTTCAATAATACCTCAGACAAGATCTCAAAGATTTTCCATCTACCTGCCTCAACTAAAACACGCTGCTCGCAAATACTATACCCGCAAATTCTAAAACTCCCGTACAAACAGCAAACAAAATTTCATACAAGTACGAAGAGTAGAGTATGGAGTATGATATTAACTCGCAAACGTCCGACGTCAGGTTTAATTTGAAAATTTCGAGACCAAATACATGTCTAGGAAACTCTCAACTTCTAAGCGTAATAACCTTTTTTTAAACTTAGTTTCGAATGAAACTACATATCAAGCCTACGGCGTAAAAACGGCCTAACTCACACTTTTAAAAAAATTGCTATGGAAGATTATTATGTATAAATTTTAGTAAAAAATGCGTTATAATTATATTTGCATTTTAAATATTTCACCTTTTAGTTTATTAGAATTTTATATTACACTGTAAAATGTCATTTTCCCACTAAAAGTGTTTTTGAGTTAGGTCTCTTTTCCACTGACACTTCCATACGTAATTAAAGTTTTCTTAGTCTTACCTAAGCGTAGTGTAATCGGTGACACAAAGGTTTTAGCAGCTGTTGAAAGGGTAAAAGTTCGACTGGTATATTTTTGCGTTCCTTCGCGCGTGTATAGGGCTGATATTTCAAAGCGCGTTTATCGTTTTATTTTCCGTTTGAATAAAGTGCCTTTGGTTTTTTTGGTAACAAACAAACAAGTATACTGTTCACTACTAATAAAGTGCTAGCTTATCTGCTGTTGTTCTTTTTTTCATACATAAATTTCAACGACACGTTTGGCTTAGTTTGTAGCGACCCTATTTGCTGTGCTAGAGGTCGCGGGTTCGAGTCATTTGTGCAGCTGGATTCATTTGTGCGATGAGCATGAATATTTGTACGCCAATAATTATGGGTATTTATATTTATTTATATTTATGTAGTGTACCAACTATCTGGTATCCATAAAACAAATCTCATAGCTTACCATGGAACTAGATGGTCTATGTTATTGTTCCAACATATTGGTTCATTTATAGATCTGCTTTATGTTTTTGTTTGTTTGTTTTCTTTATTGAAAACTGTAACTGTTATTAATAAATTATGTAAATCACAGTCAAAGTGTAACAGGAAAAGTAAAAAACCATGATTATTCTGAAGAATTAATTTTCTTAATTCTACAAAGGATGGATTTTATATTAATTAACAATTTACTTTGCGTAAACTTAAAATTCTACTTGCTTTTAATGTGAATAGTTATTAATATTGCTATTTGTTGAATAAGTTTTATTAAAAACAAAAAATATATAAGAAAACGTTATTTTCAAATACTAATTGTTACTTGTAGATTCGCTCGTGTAGAACTTATCATATTAGTAACGTGTTAATGCAGTAAATAAAACATCTTATTTTAAATTAACGCGCTGAAGTAAGAACACACTCACAAACTTTTACATTTGCATTTATTAGCTAGTAGTAAATAAGTACTCACCTAAAATATAAACCATGTTTTTCGTCCAACGCTGAAGCTCCTTGCGTATCGCGCGGCGTTCTTGCTGGCAGCGCGCGAAAGAGCACTCCGCCATGGCACACGTGCGGCAACCCTGAGGAAAAGAATAAATATATAAATATCATCATCATCATCATCATCATCATCAGCCCTTTTTAATGTCCCACTGCTGGGCACGGGCCTCCCTCAGTACGAGGGGGATCAGGCTATAGTCCACCACGCTGGCCTAGTGCGTGTTGGCGGACTTCACATGCCATTCGAAAACTTGTTAGGTTTTCTCAGACATGCAGGTTTCCTCACGATGTTTTCCTTCACCGTAAGACAAGTGGTAATCATGATATAAATGATACGCACATGAAAATATTAGAGGTGCGAGACCCGGATTTGAACCCGCATCACTCGGTTATCCAAACGACGCGTTACCGCTGGGCTACCACTGTCTTATCATATAAATATGTTTGGACATTATTACACACACACTATATATGTAGTTCCGTGTCAAGCTACGTGTTAGCTTGTGTTACGGATACCAGATAGTTGATATATTACATAAATAACTTAAATTAATACACAATATAAATATAAACACCCATGACTGGAGTACAAACATTCGTGCTCAGCAAATTATGCCCCTAGCGAGACTCGAACCCGCGACCGTAGGCGCAGCAAGTAGGGTCAGTAAAAACTGAGCCAAACGTGTCGTCAAAGAAGTATTATAAATTAAATAAAAAATATTAATTATAAGCAGACCAATGGTATCTCGGGGAAATTTAATAGAAATTACTCGACTTAGGCTACAGCATATCTGAGGGAACCCGCACTCCACCAGTGTGGTAGACTTAAATCTGATTGTATAGAAGAAAGGAAATGCCCATCAGTAGGACATTGAAAAGAGCTGAAAACATCAAGCCAGGAAATTCATGAGGACAGACTATTAATTATATTTAAATAATGCTCTTATTTCGAAAGCTCCCAATTATATTGGAACACTTAGTGGTTGCCAAGTAAAACCACACGCTTTAGTACTAGCTAAAGCATGAAGTAGAACGAACTTGTATGAACTGACAGTATTTGAACAGATTTGGATAAAATTTATGAAAAAAGTAAACAACCGATTGCGATTGTAAGTATTGTTAATAGAAAAATAGCAAATAAAATAAAACTGACTATAAAACTTATCATATATAGATATATCACTTGGTTAATATATATAATATTGCTTTAAAATTTAAATATCTTTTAGACTTATCGATCGTAGAATGTCGTCTTGCCCAATCCAGCATGTTAATCATATATACAGTACGAGTGTTATTTTAAAATATTATACATTTTTTTGTGCCAGTTCTACTTCGAACTGTGAGATATTATAATATTTTGTTCCCCCAACTAGGGTTAAACTGTTAGATATTCAGTAAATATTTTAGTACAATTGGTTAGTATGTTTTTCTTTTACTATACTATACTAAAAATTGAACTTTGCTAAATTTTCCAAGCACCAAACCACTATTATCTCTAACATAAAGCTCATATATACTCGTAACTTGTCTCTACATCAATTTTTATAACACACAAGGACATCAATAATTCAGCCTATTTTATTTCCCAGTCTCTCGGAAAACGGTTAATCTTAAGACATTTTCGTATCTACATACAACATTAGTATAAAAACAACAAACGTGATAAAGATGTAATTAAATAAGTATTTAACATAAAAAAATACAGTTGAAAAGAAAACTAGAGCCTTTGATATTCGTTTGGCGATCCAATTACTATCGTATCGGCGCCGGTGAATGACCCCTGACGGAATTCCTCAAAAACCTCCTCCTCATCAAGGAACACCCTATATCCCCGAACCACCCGATTTTAGCCCCCGAATTCTTATAGGTTCGCTTTGAACGGGACAGTTGGTTGAGCGAGTACTGGCATCGTGTAAATGTTACACGATTTAAGTTGTTTAGAGTATTTTCTAAATAGTCGTGAATAGCGGTTTTAGGATAAAATATGTATAAAGAAATAAATAACGTCATGTATTAATAGTATGAACTTTCTTAGTTCTTATTAAAATAAAATTATTAATAATACTCTCTAAACATTTAAAACATTAAGTTTGAAAATATTATTAGCTATTTATAAGTCATTCTGATATAAAGGTAATTGATATCGCAGATGTTTAGTAAATTGTAATATCAAACGCGTCTTTATTTCGAACTCCAGACGAGGGAGGCAGGGGGTATCGCGAAACTATTCTTATTTTAAAATCTCTCCACGGAATATGCCACGAAGAGGTTCTTATTTTAAAAATATCACGCCCCACCGAAATTTTCTTTTTAAAACCCGAGGGGGTGAGTTCCGAAATCCACCCCCAGCCAGCGGCCAGTGATAATTTTCTTATTTTATTCAAGACGCCATTACGCTTGAGTGGGTAGATATAAAATTATGTGAGGGTTGAATCGATACGTAAAAGGACTATAATTGTTTTTGCTTTGCTTTAGCGTCTTCGGTTCTTGTTGAAAGAGAGGGAAGATTAGTATGAAATAAAACCATAATCTATACATTTAATAACATTCTAACTCAGACTAATTCGTACATTGAATATTTCTTTTAAAAAATTATTAAAATAGTCACCCTTATGGATACAGAGGCCGAATATATAGTTTTTATAATTTTTGTCTGGTTGTCTGTCTGTGGCCCTGGACAGATTTTAATAAAGTTTGCTATGATGATAGCGAGTTATCCGGGGCAGGATATAGGATACTTATTTCTCCTGGAAAATATATAGTGTGTGAGAAATCTCAACTATTACAAACCGGGTATAAAACCTCACACGGTATGTAAAATCTAAGAATTTGGTTCCCGGTCTTTAGAACGAGGGCGGAGCCGCGGGAAATGCTAGTATGTAATAAAAACTTTAATATGAAGAAAAGTAAATCTGGAAAAGGAAAATGTTTATATTAAATGAAAATAATAGAACAATAGTAGTTAGCATCACTTTGTGAAAAAAACTTAAATTAATTTCGCAGTCTCGTTTACCCGTTTACCCCAAATTGAGAGCTTAAAAAACGTTAAACTCGAGACAAAGACACTCTAGACATTAAAATAACCAAGCGACAAATAAAACTTGAAACTGGCCGAAAATAATATGAAATTTCACCAAAAACCTTTTTTAAATCAAGGAGGTGGGGTCCACCCCCTGGCCAGTTATGATATTCTTATTTGAGGCTGATCGTCCATCAAACGCAAGGCTATGATGCAATTTGAATTATAACTGTAATATTGCCTTACTTGTATGTCACTGTTTCGTAGAATAGGATCTGTATTTGAAATTGCATTAGGCATGTCGAGTAGTGAACGGAAAACTTCGAGATAAAAAAAGAATATAGAGCTTCCTTTATTATAAAGAAAATAATGTAAGGTGTTTATTTTTTCTTTTGTAGTAGGTATGTTTTATTGATAATAAAAAATATAAAATTTATGGTAAAGAAAATAACTCTGATAGGATATCAATGGGCATATCATATTTGTACTTATGCTCGTATGCTGAAAAATTAAAAAAAAAGAAAGGGTCAACTCGTATCCAGGAAAAAAACAACATTATTTTGTACTCGAAATAAAAAATATCTGTACAAATTCTTATTATAAACTGTCAATTATTTTTAAACCCTCCGGTTACATATAAAGCTTATGAAACACTTTCATATTATAAATTCTGTGGAAGCCCACCCTGTTATCGCTTGCAGCGTTCCGATTTTGTTATTAAGATTGTGTGTGTGCGCCTTTACGTCCCAAGACGGCACAAAGACTGTCTTCGCCATGTTCACTTTTGAAAATAATAATTACTTTTTTAAGAATATGTAAGAAAATTTTACTTTGAGACAACGGCTTTATAAACAAAAGTATCTATCTGGTCATTTTATATTAGACTTTAGTATTGTCTAACTTATAAGAGGTATAAGATATAAAAAATAATGAATTGCTATTTTATGAAAGTCCTAATATTTTATATACTTATTACAATTCGTATTTAAATCTTACCTCTCATTAACTTTTTTTACTACAATTGTGTAAAACACCAAAAAAAACTGTAGAAAGTACATATACTACATATGGTGCTTAAATCATTAAATAGTAGATTCTAATTAAAAAAATGAAAATTATAAAGCAAGTGAATTCAGTAAATGTATGTAATTCATTAAGTAACTTAGATTGCATATTACAAAAACACTTAAAAAAGAATTTCTAAATTATGCCTAGAATCCCTAAAGTCTGAACAAATTGTTATAATTTAAAAAACTAAAAACTGTACTTGTATCATTATACATTCCATTATAAACTTTATTAATATTGGAATAAAGTTCTAACTCGTACATCCAGGATAACAGATTCAAACTAGAGTCATTGGTGTGAATTTGTGTCACTGTAACTTTGTTTTAATACACTCTCAGTTAACTTGATAGCTGAAAATCTAAATTGCAATACTATTAAAGATTAAAAGTCTTAGTACTTTTAAAGTAAATGAATTTCTCTTTTATTAACCAAAACAATAAACGGTAATAATTTCTATCACAGATTAAATTAAAGAAAAAAGTAGCCTTGGGAAGTAGCAAGTTGGTACTATAATCAATAAATGAATTTTATATTTATCTATTCACATCAGAAAGATTTTTTAAATGTAATGATTTTTAAAGGCAAAGGATTTTCTTATGATACACATCATCATTCATTTTTTAATTGATAAAGAACTTTGACGTAAAGCCATAGACAACAGTAAATAAACTATTCCGAAACAATATATTTCCATAGATAATTCCATTTTCTATCATTTAAACACATTCAAAGCAAAACAAAGAATGAAATTAGAGCGCAATCTAATTTGCGCGGGGACGCTACTGGGGGGTAGAACTTGATAAATGTTAATATATTCATCATGCAGATTCCGATACATGCTAATTTTGTAGAAAAAAGTCTGATATTGGCGCCAATTTCAATGGCTGTCAAATTTAGGTTCTCCCTAACCCCCTAGATCAATTTACGATAACGCTCTCCGTCTCACACCGCCTTAAGACACCCGACGACCCCCCGGATAAGTTCTAGAATCGCAATCGGGCTGGGTTATAACCTGGTATATGGATTCTGAAAATTATGGACTTTGAATTGTTTGGTTGCGTTTTTAATTATTTTGGTTATGGCTATTGCTTGTTTTGTTGTTAATTTGTTTTTACGTTAATTGTCTATTCGCTTAGATAGTTTATTTTTGTGTATACAAATATTGATTTCTTATGTTTTTTCATTTTTCTTATAAAATAAATAAGGAAATTATAAACTTATTAATAACAGTGGCAATGGATCGATACATTTAGCCTTAAACGTAAATTAAACCTCAAACCTAACATCAATAATAAGCTATGTTATAATAAATTTCATAAAGAATCTTATAATTTAAGATAATAAGAAAATCTATATTAAAAAAAGCAAAATATAAACGTCAATTACAAGATTCTTCCATTCGCAAGGCGTGTGCGTGTGTGTGCACGGGGGTGGCGCGTGCGTGTGTGCGTGCGTTTGAAATATTCCCCCGTACTCCTCAGAATTGATGTTTTTAATTAGTTCGTAACGCTTTTCATTGGTCGCATTTTTATTATTTAATAATGTTAAATTATAATATGGTCGCCATTTCTTAGTTTGTTACGGTTGTCTCGAAATTTGTTAGTCTACGACAATTTTCGTTGGTGCCTTTTTTTATTACTTATTGATTTATTGTAAATTGAATTTTCCTTGAGCTTTTTGGCATGTCTGTGGGCATGTCATGTATCTGATTATGTTATTTCTTGTTTTATTTTATTTTTTTATTATTATTTAATGAAATGCTACTTTTTTTATATGTTGGGACATTTTTACAACAGCGCCATCTAGTTCCGCGGTAAGCTACGAGGCTTGTATTATGGATACCAGATAGTTGATATACTACACATATAAATTTTTAAATATATACATAATATAAACATTAACACCCATGACTGGAGAACAAACATTCGTGATCAACAAATGAATGCCCCCAGCGGGACTCGAACCTACGACCGACTTTAAGAAGCTTGTTGAGAAAAAAGTGCAATTATAGCGACTTCTATATGATAAAAATTAAATAGACCTATAATGTGACATTGCAATGTCTGTTCAAAAATTACAAGCCAATGATCTAACAATCTTGATTTCACATTAATAATAATAATTACTTAAAGAGTAACATTTGGCTTCTATCTAAAGATTTTATCAATACAAATTTTGCTACAAACCGTCTATCCATTAGCATCTATTCACGGTAAATCGAATCTGCGTATATTTAAGCTAACTTTAATTAAATAACATCGCGTGAAACAATTTCGTCAAAGTTCCACATGAAAACGGTAACCCAGCCGCTTCCTCGCATTGTTCATGAAACGCGAACTTTCTCGCCGCGTCGCTTTAATATCCGACAAGTGATTTCGGTACATTGATGTTCGTAGTTAGGTTTTAGTTTTTGTAGAACTAAATTTTAATATTTTTATGTATTATTAGAGCATTTTAATACTGTTTATAATAATCGTTGTATCAGCTGGTTTATTTTTTCAAGATAGAATGAAAGATCCCCATGAACCTTTCGCAGCCATGCTAAGTCTATGTGAAGGCATACGGCCTTGAGCCTTCGCCAAATTCTTGAAGAACGATGCAATAAAGTCCCGATGATCACCCAGCCGATCAAATGTTGTAAATGAAGCTGGATAGGCTACACTTTCCACAGGAATCGAAACCATATACCGAGTAAGCTTTAGGCTAAAATTCGGAAAACGCAAATGTGACAGTCCAAAACATACCTCTCATAGGAACATAAGTAAAGTCAAGTCATCTCGTAATAAGAAGACTCCATGAAAAAAGTAACTATTTAATAGTTACTTTTTTCATGGAGGCTATGGTTTTTTTATTTTTATATAAGTGTTCTCTGTAGCCCCTTATTTTGAAGTAGGTTAAAAGCAAACAAGTCATTCACCAATCTTACTCAAACTTTCTATAAAGCCACTAACCAACTAGAGCCGACCTTATGTTGATAAATGTAGTACTGATTTAGGATTGCTAACTTTAAGATCTATATTCTTCGTTAAAAAAAGAAACCTTGCTGGTAAATACAAATATATATACTTTAAAATATGTATGTACGTATAATAAAATTCAAACTAAGTCGAATATTATTCGACTTTTGCGATTCTTACTCTTCTGTTTTTTGAAAAATCCTATTGAAAAAGTCATTATTTTTCAGAACTTTTGTCTTTTTTGTTTGTCAGTGGCGGCATCACGAGGACAATCACTGGACCAATTTTGATGAAATTTGGTATCACGATAGCTGGTTATCCGAATCAACATAAAGGATTGACGACACGTACGGCTTAGTTGGTAGTAACCCTACTTTTAGCGCCAGCGGTCGCGGGTTCGAGTCCCGCTGGGAGCATTCATTTGTTGAGCACGAGTGTTTGTACTCCAGTCATGGGTATGCTTATAATTTATTCATAATTATATCAACTATCTGGTATCCGTAACACAAGCCTCGTAGCTTAATTCTTAATGTTTAATATAACATTTGTTTATAGCTAATTCAGTAACAAAACACAAGTTAAGTTAAAATATGTAATTTTAAACTAAATAAAATTTATAGTATGATAAATAAATACGGCACATACCATGAAATTCAAATGCGCTGCCATTTTGAAATTCAAATGGACCGTTTTTTAAAAAATATGCCGCGTCACAAGTTTGAATTTAAATTTGGAATCTCTTCCGAATCATTGGTAAATTTGAATGTGACCCACAAATATTCAGCCAGGCTTTTACTTTTTTCACATGAAAAACCTGCTCGGGTTCAATTTTGGTTCAAATATAAAACGCTCGTACTTTATGTGGTATGCTTTATTTAAACTGGTAATATATTATTCATGTTTTATTTTCATTGGAATTAGTAAGTATTATTACCAAACTAGCGACTCGCCCTCGCTTCGCTTGGGCTCTTCCCTAGATTTAGCACAGGCAAAGCCGCGGGATCCACTAGTTATGCATATAAACCTTCCTCTTGAATCACTCTATCTATTAAAAAAACCGCATCAAAATCCGTTGCGTAGTTTTAAAGATTTAAGCGTACATAGGGATATAGGGACAGAGAAAGCGACTTTGTTTTATACTATGTAGTGATAAGGCAGTGATAGTTCAGTGGTAACGCGCTCGCTTTGGTAACCGAGTGAAGCGAGTTCAAACCCGGTTCTCGCAACTATGACATATTCAGGTGCGAACAGTTCTAACATAATAACCACTTGTCTTACGGTAAAGGAAAACGTCGGAAACTTGCAAGTCTGAGAGAACCTAGCATATTTTATGGACTATGGCCTGATCCATCTCGTATTAGTAGGTCCTTGCCCAGCTGTGGGACGTTAATATAGGCTGAATAGTGAATACAATTACAAAATAATGACTTTTTAACTAAAATCTGATATCTATAACTCCAAAATCACTCTAAATATAAAAATATAAAAAAAACGTAACTTACAAAATTAAAAATAAACTTATTCTACTATTTAACAATATATTTAATATTATTGTTTTATTTGTGAGGAGGTACATCTGTCCTCGAAAATTATCAATACCTGTTTGTATTGTTTGTGAATAGACAAATATTTTACATTAGTAACTAGAACAGGAAATACTTTTTAATTATTGTTTTAAAATAATTAATTATGCTACTGTATTATCATTGAGGTTATGTTAAAGTAAGGGATAAAATTGTTATATTTAATAAATATTGTCTGCTTATTCTAGCCCAAGGAAGATTGTAAACTACTTTTTTTCAAGTAAAGAGTTTCCTAAGTATTTTGCCTTGGAATAATATCTGTAGGATAGTATAAAAATATTATTCTTTAACATATACTCATACAAGTTTTTGAATTTCTTTAGATGGTAAAATCTAAAGCGTCATTTAATCATTTACCATATGTAATTAACTATAATTTAAAAAAAATATGCGTATTAGTCACTCTCTCAAGAAATGTTGGACGGATACGGATGAATTGCAGAACAAGTATAGCCTACTTTCTGTAGTAATATATAAGTTTTTAATATTAGTATGAACTATGAATTAATAGGTATTTTAAATAGTTATCTCAAAACCCATTTGCAAACAAAACGATCAAAATCAACAACTAAAACTTTGGAAGTCAGTTAAAAATGTTCAACGTAAATACGTTTGAAAGTTTCCATCGGTTCAGTGCCGGCGAACGCTGCAGTACCTGTTGCGGCCTTTGTTTTAGTAGTTTGGGCTCGACCAACAAGTTTATTATGAAACCTATGCCAATAGAAAGATATCACACGAAACGTTATTTTTTTCGCTTTTTCTTTAACTATGGCTAGGATTTGTTCTATTATTTGTTTGGATTCTTTAGGATCATTACAAATCTTTAAAATATACGTACTGATATACTATATTTATGTATATATGAAGCTTAATAGTTTGTTTACGTACTAATTTCTGTAACATTTTTTGTTTTTCATAGCCTACTGGTGACTTACCCTTACTATACTCGAGTTTCTTCCCTAGCTAAGTTTTAACGGTTCTATAGATTTCTCTGAGATGTGATATTTCTTAGCAAAAGTAATTTATATTTTGACCAAAAAAATCTATCCAGTGGTTTTTTCGTGATTCGTTCACAGACAGACAAAACTTATCAAAACTATGTACCTATATATACAGATGATAGACTCGACCTCTGTTTCGAATTTCGATAATAATGAATGTTTCAATAAATTATTCATAAAATATTTAATGTAGAGATTTGACATAAGTAGTTTTGTTTATTAATATAAATAGATTTTTTGAAGACTTATCATTTAAACTATGCACATACTGATACATGAGTTTTTTGATTAGACTTAGTTTTTCAGTCAGAGGGATTAAAATTACAATAAATCACTGTGATGACCATGGTTTTAATGGTATACTAGTCCATAGCTTAAATTAACTTCGAGTCACTCTAAAAATATTTATTGAGGCACTGCCAGCGTGTACCTGTTGAGCCTTTGTTTTACTTAGCTTATTATGAAACAATGCCGAATAAAGATATTAAAAAGATTTTTTTTTTATTTTCCTTTATCTTCGTAATACGTGCTCTTTTCTTGTTCATAATAACTATAAATAATTTTAATTATTATTTATAGTTATTATGAATAATTATTATAAATAATTATGTTTAAATTCAAATTGACGAATAAAGGCTCGTTTTTATGTGGAATATTAAGTGTATAGTATAGTGATCATTATTTTAACTTTCTTAGGTAAACTGTCTTTTCTAAAGACTGACCGTGACTCTTCCGTGACCATGATTGTTAAGCATTTGAAACCTCGGGAACCAAAAATCAAAATAAATCCGCAACAAAATCAAAAAAAATACTTTCATTTATAATATTTTAACTCTATAGAAATACCGTTCAACTAAGAAAGTACATCTAACGTCTTATGAAATATTATAAAATATAAAACGACTTAAATACAAATCATCTACATAATAGAAATTATTTTTCTAGATATATTTTATATAACAGTATACAAAACTCTTTCGAAGTATCGAGAAGCCGAAAAAAATCTTAACCCCCGGTTATCCGGGCGGGGTGGTCTTTTCCGCGCCTGTGTGAAAGAATGCAGGAATCAATACAGCGGCCACTTTAAATTGCCCTCCCCCACCCCCTATTTGGGGGGGATAATTAATGTGTGTTATTGGTTTCGTAATTATATTAAAAATAAGCTTTGATTTGCTTCTTGTTAGAAGGAACTGGAAAAGGGTTTGTTTGTAATATTTTTCTTTGAATCTCATTGAATTGAATTATTGATTAGTAGTATAGTATTTGTTTACATTAAAACATGTAAGAGATAGTCTATCGTTAGTTTTACTATACTTATTGACAAAAAAATAACATTACTTACTTATTTAAGTATCATAAATAAAATAGTTTAATAGATTAAGATTATTATTGAAGTCGTTATAAAGTCGGCAAATTAAGACATGTTTCCGTCACAAAATTACTATAAAGTTGAATTAAATTAAATTGTAAGCTAATTCTAACTAAAATCGTCTAAAATATGACATTAAATACAAAAATATTTTTTTGTCTAATCTTCATTTAATCTACAAAGTTAATATGAAATTGTCATAATCCATCCTGAAACCGAAAACGAAACTACCCCTTAACCCTCCCGTAATAATTGCCGAGAAAGAAAAATTAAAGCAACAAAAACACAAGTCGTTGAGATCTTAACAAAAACCTCAATGGAAGACAGAAATGAGCCATCAGCTAAAACAATAGCAGGAAAAATAGTGGGGGTAAAATTGGTTATAATGAGACACCCCCACCCCCTAGGGTCAAGAGGGAAATAAAATTTTAAATTGAAGCTGTGAAAAAGACAAAACGAACGACTTAAGCGGTACGGTGTTATTAATATTTTAAAGTAAAAGTAGAACTAGTTGTTCCATGTCGACATGACAAGCTGAAATTAGGCATTCATGATAAATTGCTAATAATTATTTTTGAGAGATCGCTTTTTTTAATATTCAACTATACTAAGTCAAATGTATACTTACACACTACATATTACATTATATTTTTGTTTAGAAGAAAAATAAACTTAACTTATTGCATTTATATCAATTTTTGACATAATTTTCAAAATACATCGTATAAAAGCTCTAAAATGAACAATTAGATGGAACATAAAAGAGCTTTTTGGTCGTACACCAAATGAATTAAATGTATACATATGTTTGTAGAAAGAAAATAATATTCTTCATAATAAGCCCTGTCCTGGGTCAGGCGGGAAATAAAATTTTAAATTGAAGCCATGAAAAAGACAAAACGGGGAAGTTAAGCGACGTGCACGATGTTTGTCACGTTTATTATTTAATTTTTCTACTTGCTTTCAAGAGCTAGCCTTTTAGGAATTAAAATATAGCTGTAATGTAATTATTTCATTAAACTTTATATATTATTATCGTTGGTATTGTTTAAATTCATTGAATAATTGACTTAATTTATTGTTCTTATTATATAATATAAAGAAGAAACTTATATATAGTTAACTTATATATACTTATATATACTAAATACGTATTTACGTATGTAATATTTATACTATTATTTCTTAACAAATATATTATAAAAATCAATTTACAAGTTCTGAATTGGTCAATCAAATTGAGTAAAAAGTAAAACGATCCTTAGCGTAACCTCTGTCTGCGCAAGAATTAAAATTATAACCATAAATTAAACATGAACTTTCATATTTTAAGGACTGTTTGGAATTCTGCTTTATTTCATACTGTATTATCATTTTATAAATATAATTAACTTATGGTACATTGAATTCAGCCCTTTTTAATGTCCCATCACTGGGTAAGGGCCTCCATTCAATAAGAGGGGGATCAGGCCATAGCCCACCACACTCGCCGAGGCGGGTTGGCGGACTGAGCATGTCTTTCGAAAGCTTGCTAGGTTCTCTAAGACATGCTTTAATCACGAATGTACCGTAAGAAAAAGAAGCATATTATAGAAAGATTTGATTCTTTAATTTAATGATTAAATTTATTTTAATATGATCTTTATTATACCTCAAGAATAATTGTAGAATGACATCTTAAGACCCCTTAAATTAGAGCTTTTCACAGTAATAATAGAAATAGTAGCGAGATATTTTTTGTCGAAATATTTTTTGTAGGAGTTATATCTTAATACAATCATTATTTCTGTTATTACATAATATATTATTATCTATACATGTCTTTCACTTTACTGATATGTTATGGTATTGAAAAAGACAAAAATTCAATACTTTCCAAAATATACTCAAATCGATAATCGAATCTGCACCCCCAAAACCAACCAAATATATAATTTTCCTAAAAATTCAATTTCAATTTATATTCACATTATAACAATACCTATAACAAAGCTCTTTACATCTCTATATATGGCTAATCTGATCGGAGCGAGTTCGAGACGCGTCTGGGGTTAGACGGTTACCGAGTTACCGGGACAGACGGGTGTAGCTATACATGTATACTTATAAACTGCGAGATACCTTTATAGCGAATTCCTAGGGCGAGGAGTATTCGCAGTCTGTTATTGAATAAACAAAACCTTTGATATGGCTATTTTTACATGAAGTTAAGATTGACCAATTTCAAAAAAAGAGGTACTTAGTACTCAATTTGAATTTAAGGTTTTTTACGAAATATCTTCATCAACATACATCGATTTTAATGGTAGTAACATAAGAATTTAAGAAAAAAGCCGTTTTAAGAGAATAGTAAGTAATAGCTTAAATTTTCTACTCTTGAAAAGCTCTACAAATTGTGATTAAACTTTTTGGGTCATTCGACATGTTTCTCAGCTATATTTAGTTACGAAATTTTGTGCTGTTGTCGATATATGGTTTTTTTAACATTCCGATCAAACGGCTTTTACATTTCAAACTATTATCACTACATAGTAAAAACGAAGTCGCTTCCCGCTGTCTGCCCCTATGTATTCTTAGAAATTCAAAACTACGTAACTGATTTTGATGCGTTTTTTTTAATAGATAGTGTTTCACGAGGAAGGTTTATATGTATAATACACTAGCGGAACCCACGGCTTCGCTCGCGCTAAATCATAGTAGGTATATCTATATCACGTAATTATATAAGCAACATGTAGCGACTCTACCAAATAAAAATCTTACAAGGTCCCTTTTATCCAGATATTATAACGTGGCTTCAGAGAGACAATTTAAAAAGCGAAATTGCATGAGCTCTTAGAATAGATTCTTGAACAACAATCGAGCTTCTGACGGTAGTAAGGATATGATAGCTTGAATAGGTAATATTACATTTTACAACACTAATAATTTTTCAACGTCTAAAAGTCATAAATTCGATTCCTAAATAGCATTAGGGCAAATACTTAGTTATATCAGTTTTGGTTCAGCTTAATTCTCATAAAAACGACCAAAAATACGGACTTTTTAGTGTTAAAATATGAAATTTATTTATTTGTATCCACTAACGCAGTACATTATTAGAATCAAGTACACCATACTAAGATAAAATGCAAGTCCTGAGACTCCCAGCAATAAAGGAAACGGTCCCATAAATCAGAAAACAAAAACGAAATTAAAACAAAGAACAGAGAAAACCACCCTATATATTCTAAGTCTAAAATATTCTGAGTGACCACAAAATTCAATTTGCACGTACAGAACGCTTCTTATACTCCCAGACGAGCAAAATGAAAACATGCTTCAGAAAAAAGTGGGGTGGCAGGACTTAACTTGGGTAGGGGTGGGAAGACGTTGGATGATTAATTATTAGTTTGTGTGTGTTCCGAAGATAGCGCTCTATCGTGGGTTATATTTTATTAATTACCCTTATAATTGAAGTTTGCTTTTTGTATCAGACATGTTATCATTGGTTGGGATTACTGTTTAATTTATCTTGCTATCTTTTATTATTTTATTATGGTAGAGAGAGAAAGAGTATATTCAGGCGTTTCATTCGAGTTTAAATAGACAAATATATGGATTATATCTCCAAGGAACAAGCTATCTACAGTGTAAATAATAACACTGAGACACGCAATTTTTTTATTTTAAATTAATATTAAAATTACTTATTTATAATTATAATAAATTAAATTATACCAATTAATATTTTAATTAATATTAAAAAAGTTAATTTAGTCCCTTATTATAATGTTTGCAAATCTATAATATAAAGCGAATAATTTATGTTATCAGAAAACTTAAATAAAAAATAAGTTATATTATTATGAAATTAGTTGTAAAATGTCTGTCTGTTCTAATATGAAACTGTTAAGTGTTATTGTTATATTTAAAAAAGATAATTATTAGCAAATTCACGCCATATATGTTATTTATTAATCTCTACCAAGACTACCATTTTCTTACCATTTTATAAGTTGCACAGCCAGCTGATATTGCCTACTAAAGCTTACTTTGAAACTACATAGGGGATGAGTTTCAACGATCTTTCCATTTTTGCGATCAGATTCTTTAAACGGAATTAAAATGACGTCATTTACTTATTTTTTTACCTAATTTACAATATGATGTCTAAAGAACAACGTGAACGAATTATAATTCAGTAGAGAATAGCTGGTATCTCAGATCATGTATTGAATTGAAGCATGACCTGTATTTAACCTTAAGCTAATTTAGTTAGTTAATTCTAAAGGAAGTTCATTTTAAAGCAAAATACATTGAAATCGAACTTTGTAAAACCTATTAGGTACTAAAAAAACTTAAAATAGGTAGTTTATTTTAATTTTCTCTTTATTTTTTATAACGACCCTAAAATGTAAGTTGAGCTTTAAAGCTCGATAGTAATTCAGTCTCAATAACACTGTTTTGTACTTTCCAAGCCTTCCTCTATTCAGAAGTATCACGGTTGTCGTATGGCTATCATAATTTTACTTGATATAAAAACCATTGGAATCAATACCTTATTTTTATTCACGTAGGTATAAAAATCCTTTGACAAACTGAACTATTATTAGGAACGTGACGGAGTTGACCCAGTGACTCAGTCATCGCAATATTTTGTTAAATCGACAAACGAAAAACAATTTTGATAAAAAATAATTTTGCTGTGTTCTAATAAAAGAGGTAGAGTAAGATAATGGAAGTTATCAAAATTATAAAGATGCTGTTCTTATTCATTGTACGAGTATAGTTTAGATTATGTAATAATTATGTAGACATGATTTGTATTATGTTTAAAAAGTACCATTTAGCATGTTATTTGGTTAAATATCTGATAGTTTTGTTTCAGTCTTGCCAAGATTTTCCAAGAAAGGAGGCTATTTTAAGGCTTCAGCGAAAAATCAAAGAAATTAAATTTAAAGGCCATTAAACTAATGGAAAATATAATAAGTCTAACTTTCATTTACGTCATCGCTATTCTTTGACTCAAGACAATTTAATCAATATCAAAATTAAGTTTGACCTTTTAATAGATTACTAATCTTATCAAAAATCTTATCCCAGACAAATATAACGACAATTTAAAACACAAAAGAGACGCCGAAAAACTGCATATCCAAAATCTAATTAACTGGTCCAACAACAAAGAATCCTTTGTAACATCTTACGTCCGAGAGAGAGCGGGACCGCGAGAAAAATGCACCCCCACACACCCCTTTCTAGGGGGCAACCCTCTCCCTAGCGAAAGGGTGGCTGTATACATTTTTTCTTTTCCTTTTCTTAAGACGAAAATTTGTTACGCTTTTTATACCTATACACTTGGGGGGGTTGGCGCCGATCAATAGTACAGTTACCCCCTTATCACGCCACCCTTTATCAATATTTTGAGCTTCAGTTTTTATGCGATGCGTCTAAATAATTAATTAGGATTTAACTTGGAATCTTCCATCTTGTGTAATGAGGAGCACTTTAGCGTTCATTGTTTTACGAACCATCAAATTAGATGGAATCTTCCAAATTTTTGGGAATGTGACTTTGAAAGTTATTAAGTTTTGAAAGTTGTATCATTGTGTGTTTAAGCTTACGTTTATTTTTTAATATCTAAATTTAGCGATGGTCCTTTAGCTCTCGCCCAATTGTAGGGTAATATGAAAATTAGGTCAAGCCGTTTTGAATACGAGAACGCAATTTCGTCTTGAATGTGCTAATCTTTTTCTTTTTGCTACTTCGTCTCTATTCTTTGACTGGGGTTTAATGAAATAATTATTTATATTTAAATAAGTATTATTTTCTATTGTATGTCTGTCTGCCTGTCGGTCTGTTTGTTTGTTCCGGCTAATCTAAACGGCTGGACCGATTTTGATAAGACTTTCACTCGCAGACAGCTAATGTTATAAGGCGTAACTTAGAATTTTTAAACGACTTCAAAAAAAGAGGAGCCGTGGCTTCGTTGACGCTAAACCTATTCCATAAAAGATTTTAAAAAATAAGTAGATACTATTGTGACAAAGAAATTTAGCATTGCATGATGCATCACTGACTAGTTGGGTAGTAGGTATACGGTTGAATCTTTTTCGTATTTCCTTTGGATTAAATGTAATTTATTTGATGATTGAGATGACCTTAGGGCCGAAGCTGACCTAATCTTCGCTATAAGCAGAGGTTACGGGTTATATTCCTGGTTCAGGTTATTTTTTATACTATACCAGCTTGTCCTAATTTTATATAGCTAAGTCAATTGCAGTTATATGAGATACATTGCAGATTACATTTCGATTACAATATGGGTGTCTCCGCGGCAAGAGTGAATATGTGGTTACTGAATTAGTGCGACTTACCATCTACGATTGCGTTACCACTTACCATCAGGTGGAACGTAGTCAAGCACTAATTCAGAATAAAATTAAAAAAAAAACATAATTATGCATAATAAAAATTGATAAGATAGTAACAAGACCGTCTACAATACGTCATGGGCTTTCGATCAACTATAATGGGGTTGAACAATAAAAATTATAATTAAGTAAAATATTCACGAATTACAAGATACATTTTTATCTCTGGTTATCAAGAATAATCTGAACTTTAGGTAAGCTTTGAGAGCAAAGTGGCGTACCTGTGTTTTTTACGTTTTTGCCATCCTTTGGCAGCGCTATTAAAAAGTTCCTGAGGTGAATTATAAGATATTCTTTTCCTGGCTTTTAAATGGTACCAGTTTATTCATTTAATAAACGTCTTCGACTTTGTTCATGTTCCGGAAAAACGGAATTAATATTTTCTTATGTATAAGTACTTACTGCCGTTATATTTAGGTACTATCGGACTAGCAACGTGCCCGGTCTTGCCTGGCTCTTTAATTTTTGACTTATCGAAAATTGTAAATTCTAAATATATCCATATTTTCTTCATCATTTATTTTAAGAGTTTAATTTTAATACCAGTTTAAGGGTTTCGCAAATGCCACATTTGTTATAGGAAAACAATTACATTTTTTCTCATTAGTCTTACTGGTTTGTGTTGATAATTTATTAGTTAAAGCATTTTTTTTTATATATGTGTAGATCTATGATTAATCTCTGAATTCACAATGTATTATCGAAAAATACACTTTCAAAAGAGGACTTTTTTCCCAAACATTGTTATAACAATTGTATGTATCATACATAAAAATATTACGGTTTTTGTAATCCTAATCCTTAGTTCCGGTTGTAAAATAAAGGTCGCCATATTCACATACAGCCCTAAGCCCGGAAGTTTTACATAAAAAACTTTTGCATAATTAACTTATTAAAAAGCCCTAATAGGGTAAAACAAAGAAATACTAGAGCATAATGGAAAAATTAGATCGCAATCCTTATTAAGAATCACCATATATAGAAGGTTGTAAGATTAGAATGTTCTAGATTATGCTTGAAATAATATTTTTATACTAAAAATTTTATATGGACCTGTGCTCACGAAGCTTTTATATAATGGCCTAGCGGTTGAACTAAGATTAGTAATATTTTACCTAAATTACAAAATTAGTGTCTTAGTTATGTGTATTATTTATTACTTGACTATATATTTTATTTGTTATATTATGTATTATACTTTAAAGACAGTGGTAGCAGAACGGTAACGCGCTCGCTTGGATAACCGAGTGATGCGGGTTCAAATCCGGGTCTCGCACCTCTGATATTTTCATGTGCGAATTATTTCAATCATGATTACCACTTGTCTTGCGGTGAAGGAAAACATCGTGAGGAAACTTGCATGTCTGAGAAAACCTAGTAAATTTTCGAAAGATATGCGCCAACACGCACTTGGCCAGCGCGGTGGACTATGGCCTGATCCCCCTCGTACTCAGGGAGGCCCGTGCCCAGCAGTGGGACGTTAAAAAGGGCTTTTGATGATGATTATACTTTTTAAATATTGTTTCTATTTATAATTCCTACTACTAATTGTATATATTATAACAGTAGTGTAGAAGGAAATTAAAGCTTTATATGATAAGGAATAACTTACAGACATCATTTTGGAAATAATTTTTTTTTGTTACAAATACAAGCTTTTTAGAATCGTATTACATTTGACAAAAAAGTTTTCATGAGTACTTATTCTATAAAAATTTAGTCGTACTTTGATCATATTTTTGAACTTGAAATAAATAATTAAAACTTGAAACTTTGAAAGTAAATAATCTACAAAAGCTAACAGTGTAGTATTATAGTCTCCTATACTTTTGTAGTTACGTTTTTACACTACAGTACAGCGAACTGATTCTTCTTACGTCATGCTGGGATAATTTGCGTATTACACAAAGTGCTTTTGACGTTATCAAGGTTGTATTATAAAAGATGTGCGTACGAGCTCGCTGAAAATGTTAACTTCTAATGGAATCTATTGATTAAGTATGAAGGAATATGAGGATATTTGAGGTATGATTTTTTCATATTATTCATACTTATTACTTTTATATCTATCATTTTACCTAAAGATAATTCTTTATACTTACCTCCTATTATTTTAGTAGGTAATTGTAATAGGTACTAACGACTTACTCACCCTATGTTTTAACGGTTAGTATATAAATTTTTCAGAAATGGCTTATTTTTCGAAGTAAAAAGTATCGTATAAGTATGTTGATCCGGATAACAGTCCAGTGATTTTCTTGTTTTGCGGTCACAACTAGACAGATAGATAAAAGTTATAAAAATTATAGATTCGACCTATGTATCAATAATAATGGCCATTTTAACTTCAAAAAAAAACAATTTACAGATTTTACTAACTAAATTCTTAGTTACTATATGTATAGATTATTGAAATCAAAAGCAAATACAAAAACATAGACAAACGTAATCTCTGTTTCGACCTGCATATGTTAAGTCTAGCTGTACCTAGATCTATTAAAAAACAAAAAGATTTTGTATCTTGTCCCTACACCTTGCCTTTTAAACTTTACCAACTCAATCAAAGTTAAATAAATTTTAACAATCAGCTTCGTTATTAAATAACATAAAACAAACAATTTATATAACCTTAACACTTACCACATAGATAAATGTATCGCAACAAAATGGCTGCCAAACTCTTATCTATCATAGTAACAAATGACCTAGACAATTTACTAGGAAGCGTTTTGACATTGGGCGCGACCTTGCAGCTCGATTGTGATTGGTCCAAAATTCAAAATGGCTGCGCCTACGCATGTCATTGTTTCTACTAATTAGATGACCGGTTTGCTTAAACATTAATAGATTTCGTATTTTGTTTTTACTAAGGTATTTATGAAGAATTTATTGCTCGTTTCTATTCTTTTTAAATAAACATATTTCGTTTTTAATGTAGTTGTGTTTCGTTTCTATTTTATAGCGATTTGTTTAATAATTGCGTAAATAGAATGTTAAATATTATCAGTTGCTTTTAATTGTTGCTGCATTTGTTTGAGGTCGTAAGTTAGAATTGAGTAGTTGGTAAATTGTAAGAATTATATAAATAAAATGTACAAAGGTACCTATCTAATATTTTCTTTTAATCAATAGCAGAGAAAAATGTATTAAGATATTGATGCCTCTATTTAGGAATCAATTTAGTTCTTATTTTTTAATTTTTTTTTTTTGAATTTTACTGGAGCTTTGATATCTGTAGATAAGTCAAAAAAACTGAGATTTACTACTAATTAATACGTATGTATTGTGATATCTTGTCTTTTATGCATATTTAAATATTATAAAAAAATGTTAACTTCTTTAAATATATCACATCCAAGTTTAAATTAACATCACAATTTCTAACATGGACAAATAAATTCGAGGTCACAGCTAACCACAAATTATTCAAATAAGCAAGTTGGTACTTTCTAAAACACTTCCACCAGTTCATTATAGAGAGATAGGTTTTTGCTAAAAACATTAACAATTTGGTTATATAAGATTTATTAACGATTCGACCGTCGGCACATTTTCTCAGGCCATAGGTGATGCTTTCCCTCGAGATTGTACTTGTATTCATTTGTTATGAATTACTTGGTTTCATAATAAAGTTATTTAAGTAAATTGAAAAACTTCAACTAATTAACTTAATATGAACCATATTTTAAATAATCCTAGTTGAAGTCATATGAATTTTTTATTTAATTACAAAAAATAGGTAAGTACACCTTAGAATCTCCTTCTATATCCATAATTCTTCATTGATATGACGGCTTTGGCTATTTCATACTTAGAGCCTTTTTTTCTAGGTTTTCGAACGACTAGGCTGTTTGTTCTAAACTGGTGATTGATGAAAGACATGTAGTTCAATATTATAATAATTTAATAATATTTTGAATATTATTTAATAATAAAAATACTTTTTGCGGTACTCCATTAAAAGTAACCAAATAAACATTTTCCCGTTATCACACAAGTGTCCTTAACCAAAATAACAAAACACAGTAGAAAATTGCTACAATTTAGCTCTTAAAGTAAACATTTTCACCTGTTGGCGTGATTTTCGTCGCTTTGCTACAAAATGCAGGAATTTCGGCGATTAAGGAAAACAATGGAGAGGAGCCAACATAAATTCGTAACCAGTTCACCAGGATTAACCGAGTGTGGGTAAATGCTAACCGGTAGTGATGGGACATTATATCGACTTAACATTTCTGGTCTTACAATTCTTGTTTTTAGCTAGCAATAATAAAAAAAATAAGTGATTAATGGGTTACTAAACAGAAAAAATTATAAATTTTCCTATTTTCGACCTATTTTAAGAATGAGAAAAATAGCAAAATTTGCTTTATTTTGGCTGAGGTCTTCTAACATTTATCTATTTATTTTGAAACTAAGTAAAGCTTACCCTCCTATCTATTATACAGAATAGTGTGGATTCGATTCTCGTCTAACGAAATATTTTTACCGTGAATTTCGTCTTACAAGCTAAAAAGAAAATAAAAAAAGTAGTTTTCTAGTCATATTTTAAACTTAAGCTTCGCCATAGCTCTACTCTTATTATACGAGAAACGCGTAAAATGATAATGAATTTACGTTTCTATCGTAAAATTTTATGTTCGCTGTAAATTATTGTTTTTCGTACGCGGTCTTCTATACGTGAGGTTTTTTCGCTTGTATTTAGGTAAAATAGAATTGAATTACATATTTTGATTACGTATCGTATGTATGTATAGAGATACTCAACAACTACGATTTTTTTGGTAATTTTTTACACAATTGTTAAAATATGATAAATACAATAAATACATAAAATAGTGACATAACTGACAACTTGTTTGACCCAGTTTGTATTGACCCTACTGTGCCACCGGTTGCGGGTTTGAGTCCCGCACGGGGCATTCATTTGTTGAGCACGAATGTTTTGTACTCCAGTCATGGGTATTTATATTTATAATATGTATGTGTTTAAAGTTATTTTGTATCATCCATCTATTATCTATAACACAAGCCTCGTAGCTTAACACGGAACTAGATGGCGCTGAGTGTAATAATGTCCCATCATATTTAATTTAATAATTTAACGTATAATGATAACGTGTTGTGGTAGACTGACTCATTCAATGGTTCTGCAACTGGATGGGTTACAAATAACATAACAATTGTGGATAAAAAAACGTAATAAAATGATTAGTGTATCAAATTAAGGTTGTACCAACACAATACCATCGACAATAGTTACATCACTATTTATTTTAAATCGCATTATATTACAATCAGAATGCGTCGTGGCTGTATTTCCCTACCCTGAAACTTTCAGTAAAGGCTAACAAAGAGTTCTTAACTCGAAACTAACAAAGCAATATCAACCTTACATACACACCATACAGTTTATTTTGTATTGGACATAATATAACGTTTTCTATGTTGTTTTCGGATGCAACTTATTTGTGAAAACATGCTAGAGTGAAATAGTTATAGTAGCATTTTATACGTGGGAAAGAGATAGGGATATACTAAATTTACGAAGCCACAGGTGGTGCACCTCGTGTACAGACGCAGGGCGCATTGGAACTCTACTTTCTTTTGTCTTCTATCCTTCAAAATAATGAAAAAAATATTATATATATTCATATAAAGTTGCTAAATATATTTTAAAATTTAGATAAGCTACATTTGAAAGAAAAATAATTCCTTTATGACAAAAATTCTAACCTAGGTACTGAAAATTAAGTATTAAAACGATGTACATACATAAAAAAATATATATCGATCGAATTGATAACCTCCTCCTCCTGCGGAAGTCGGTTAAAAATAAGAACAATAGTTCATACAGAAAGACACGTAGTTATATAAGTAACTAACCTAACCTAACCAAACATACGTACAGTGTAAGCCATTATAGAAAAAATTACCTCAAAACAAAATAAGAAGGAAACCCATAACACACCATAATTTGACTATTTGATGAAATGATATCGCATGTCTTGAGAATACACCATGTCATAAATTGAGTCATTTGCTTTACAATGTAAAGAAATATGAACTCGATGCTTGTAATTTAGTACCAAGCCCACGTTAGTTATCCATTAATAAAAGTAAAAACAAAGGTGTCTAATTAAATTTACTGACGTGTGAAAATTCTCATGTTTTAATTTGTATTTCTATTTAGTCTACGTCTTTATCATCTATATTAATATATAAATTGATAAATTAACAATTGTGTCTGTTTGTCTTATACATTATTATATTCTTTATTGCACACAGAAATATAAACAGTAATGCAAGTACAAATTTAGTTTATTATAACGGCACGACAGATTAGTATGTAATTTATTACACTTACAGACCATGAACTGGAGTAAAATGATAAAACTTAAAAAGGGTTGAACCGATTTGAATATATTTTTTTGTGTTTTTTTTGTGTTGTGTACCAAAAAAAATATGGAGAACTTGAAAAAACACCACAATCGATTTTTACTCATGAAAATCACAGTTATATACCTACCTAGAGACAAACCTGAGTGAATCCTCAATGAGGTGATGAACCCAAGCGAGGGTGAGTCGCTACTCGCTAGTAATAATAAACGAGTAAATACAAAATCTTATCTATACTAATATTATAAAGCTTAAGAGTTAGTTAGTTAGTTTGTTTGTTTGGTTGAACGCGCTAATCTCAGAAACTACTGGTCTGAATTGAAAAATTCTTTTTGCATTGGATAGTCCGTTTTTCGAGAAAGTAAGCTATATTACATTACGCTATGACCAATAAGAACGGAGCATTAATGAAAAATGTTGCAAAAATGGGAAGGGCGGGCGTTAGTGCTGCGAGGTAGTACCATAGCGTGCGACTCAGAAAAAATTTGGTTTCCGGTCTTTAAAACGCGTGTGAAGCCACGGGAAATGCTAGTATTGACATGAAAGTTTTATTTAAATCAATGTTAAATTAAATATTTCCAGTTTGTCTTTGCTTACTTTGTTATTATGTTATCATTTTATTTCTGTTTTTTGTCTCGTATATGTTATGTATGTTATCTGTAAAATACTGTGATTTTTATGGACTTCTTGTCTGAAATAAACGTTATTACTATTAATAAAAGGATCTATTGACTCGCCCGAGCGAAGTATGGGCATTTGGTTAGTTAGTTCGTAATCATAAAGGTTTCATCGTGTTATTAACATACAACTAATATCGAGAAACAGGTGTTCATTCCCACCAACGTCGCACTTAAATGAAAGTTCAATCGATTAATATCAATGTACGAAAAGATGCCATTTACAGTTAATTTAGACGTCTCAAAACGGTTAAGAGTTTGGATATTACTAGAAAATAATATAATATGCAAAACTGTACGTTTCTAAATAACGTTTATTTCTAAATATACCTTAAAGATATAATTAGTTAATTAGGACTAGTGATTTATCCAAGCTGTGCTCGTATTACTTGGTGACAAATGTAGCCTATGCTTAACTCCAAATCTATATCTGTACTAAATTTCATCAAAATTTGTCAAGCCGTTTCTAGGTGAAGGAGTAAGAAACGTAAAAGTACACACATACAAGTTTACACATTTATAATAGCAGTTCGATAACTTTTTATAATTTAGTTAGAAATATTTTAAATTTGTCATCATTAGTCGTTTATTCGAGTTTAATTAGCATGTTAATTAGATAATTTCTTTAACCTAGTTTTACTGCTGACATGATTCATTAATAGACAACAAAATGCTCCTGGCTCTAAGATGCTAATCAAAGAAATGCTTTGATAAATGTTTAATGGGATAAATATTTTGTTCTAGCTCTTATATATACTTCTGTGGTATAAAGTTCGATTTGTACAAGATGATAAGTAGGTACGAAAGGATTTTTGGTTCTACCCTACATGAGTGAAATAGGGGATGAATTATTAATAAGAAAGTTGAATCTTACAAGTAATTAGGTATTTAGTCAACTGATAACAATCTAATACTAAACTTTTTTATTCAAAATAAATACTGGTATCTATAGGTAGGTATAACTCGTGAATCGAACCTACACTACATAGACATAGTACTAGTTTATTAATACTGTTGAATCTATTATACTATCTCATCTAATACTATCCCACAACCTGAGCTTTTTGTGGTACACTTTACTGATAAAAAAAATTAAATTATAACCATTAAAAAAATAAATATTAACAAGTTTGTGTTCATTGGATAGAATGTTATTGTACTACTACCATCTGTTAGAAAACCAAACATATTTATAATAATCCTATAAAAAATAATAATTTAAAAAAAAACTATCTTAAAAATTATTACCCGTTAAAAAAAACTACGTGAGCCCTCACAAAGCTCAGCTTTTTACTAGTTAAAATAATTTCAATAATTGAGTCATTACTAGAATTGACAGCTGTTGCTGAATTATTAATAACAAATTATTTCGTCCATTCTGATTCTGCTGCCTATTAGATAATTTTTTATGCTATATTTGACCTGAATTCTCTATATAAGTTGGTCTTGTTATTTTTTTAAAACAGTCCTTATGTATTTGAATTATTTTACATGTTTTCTGAAAATGTTCGTGAAAAAAGATTTAATGTATTTAATGGAATATTGTATTGAAATAGTCATTTTATATACAAGGGCTGAATCAATAGTATTTAGAATTTTTGTATGTCTGTCTGTGACACCTAAGCTTCCAAGAAAACCAGTGAAATTTTAATAAAGTATGATGTTAGCTGGTTATTTGGGCCGACACATAAGATATTTTTTACTGCGAAAAATATCATATAAACGTCTCTAAAAATAAATACCTTTGTCCTTTATATGTGAAGAAAAATAATGGAATCATCATCATCATCATCATCAGCCCTTTTTAACGTCCCACTGCTGGGCACGGGCCTCCCTCAGCACGAGGGGGATTAGGCCACCGCGCTGGCCTAGTGCGAGTTGGCGGACTTCACATGCCTTTCGAAAACTTGTTAGGTTTTCTCAGACATGTAGGTTTCCTCACGATGTTTTCCCTTCACCGTAAGATGACTGGTAATCATGATATAAATGATTCGCACATGAAAATATCAGAGGTGCGAGACCCGATTTGAACCCGCATCACTCGGTTAACCAAGCGATGCGTTACCGCTGGGCTACCACTGGGCTACCTAACCATTATGTTTATGGATAAGCCCTCTGAAGGAATTAGAAAAACATATACGCGTACAAAGTCCTTGCTCTAATAAAGCCCGTCAAACTGTAGTACATTTTAAATTCAAAGGAGAATAAGGACAATTTTTACATAATTCTAAATAGATTTAACTCGAAAGGACAGAATATTCTAGTCAGGTGAGGTCACCTACTGTCCTTTTGTGCAATGTCCAATTATTGATGAACGACTGTTGGCTGATTTGTAGTTTAAGTTTTACAATTAGTGTATCAATTAAACGGCTGTTAAGTTCATTGATTTGATTTTGCTTGTTATATTTTTCTATGCAGTTGAATTAAATGTATTTAGGTGTTTGGTAAAACAATACATTTTTCAAGTGATTGTCGTGTATGAGAGTCAAATTTATTATTAAACTAGCTGCGCCCCGCGGTTTCACCCACGTAGTTGCCGTTCCCGTGGGATTACAGGGATAAAAAGTAGCCTATGTCCTTTCTGAAGGTCTTCTCTATCTGTGTACCAAATTTCATCGAATTCGGTTCAGCGGTTTAGGCGTAATAGCGTAACAGACAGACAGACAGACAGACAGACAGACAGACAGACAGACAGAGTTACTTTCGCATTTATAATATTAGTTAGGATAATAAAAAAAAATCTGTACGTTTATATATTATGTAAAGTAATTGCTATTTATAAAAATGTCTTTATCTATATTTTGATTTAGCTTAAAGTTTAATTTTGAATTATAAATTGTAACTCAATGCCAGAACTAAACAACGATATCTTTTAGCGAAAAGGTTTTTAGCAAAAGATTGCATTTTAGGATTAAATTTTTCGTAACTTCAACTGTAAAATACATCATTTGATAACCCAAATTGTGTCCAATTGAAACAAAGACCTGACTCATACACAATTTTGTACATCCGACCTTGATCTAAACTCTAAAGTAGTCATCTGTAACGAGAAACCTAAACGTATCTTATGATCAAACCAAACTTGCTCTAGTTCATGAGTAATGTGAAACAAACATACTAACCTTGACGCATGCGCCATTGAATCGATGCAAATGCCTCGAAACTGGGTCTAATTAAATTTCATAGCATCGCGTAGAGGACAAACCTGAGCTATGGATACATCGCAGCTGTTATACAATTATCACTATATAGTATAAAACAAAGTCGCTTTCTCTGTCCCTATATCCCTATGTATGTTTAAATCTTTAAAACTACGCAACGGATTTTGATGCGGTTTTTTAATAGATAGAGTGATTCAAGAGGAAGGTTTATATGCATAACTAGCAGATCCCGCGGCTTTGCCTGTGCTAAATCTAGGGAAGAGCCCGAGCGAAGCGAGGGCGAGTCGCTAGTGGGACTATAATCTATCTTAGGAAAGTACTAGCTCATGTTACGTTTTTGTGACATTCTTAACAATAATGCAACATTATATCTATGGATCCATTCGGAGACTAAGTTCCATAAGAAAGAATAAGAATGTCTTTGAATTCTGTTATTTTGTATTAAAAAGTGTTTTAGTATTGTAACTTTGCTACTTTAGATTTTTTTGAAAAATCTAAAATGTCTATAATATGCGGTATTCATCTTAAAAGGTACCACTGGTGAATCAAATAAACAAATAATAATAAATACGTTCGTATGTATGGAGGTGTGTATGCTTGTCACTGCTTTAGGCTGCAACAGCTGGAACGATTTGCATGAGATTTGAAATAGGTGGCCTGTAACAATGGCTACTACTTGGGGCACGCCAGTCGGTAGTGTTACTATCTATAGAATGTATCTAAATGGTAAATAATTAATTATATTAATGCACACTGCATTTTGCCTGTTTATTATGAAAGTAGCTCTAATTGTGATCTAATTTCTAATTGGTTATATCTAGAAAAGCTATGTGGGATCAGTCAAAGTTTTAGAGCATTGAATGGAAAATGGACGTATGGTGTTACAAGGATTTATAATTTTCTCGCTCGTAAAATAGGAAGATTAGTCTATTGGCAGTTTTTTATTCTTTTTCAGTAAATAAATTATTAAAAACTAACTTGATGGATTTAGGATGATATTGCCAACTAATCAAAATTACTACATTGTAAAATTGCAATCATTTAACAACGGTTATTAACAGTTATAAAATAAATAAAACTATTCTATTTATTAACATGAATGTTCTAAAGCTGGCGCCTGCGTCTGTACCTTGGATATTTAACGATAATAGACAATAAAGTTCCACAATCACATTATCGTTCCATTATCTCCTGCGGGTGTACTAACTGTTGCTGCCGTACATACAGACAGACGTGACGGTGAACACTTCTGTATTGATTCTCGTCGATCCGATGAAACTTGCCAGCGTCTCGTGTTGCCAAGTTTTCGATGGACAAACACAGCTTTTAGTAATATGGTTTCATTGCGTCAAAGGATCCTCATTCACTTCTGTTTCTATCACGTCATACTAAATATTTGTACTAGAATTTGCTATGAGTTATAATTTTATATATTATGTTTTATTATGGAATTAGAAGAGTTCCTTATGTTTTTCTAATCTATACTAATATTATAAAGCTGAAGAGTTTGTTTGTTTGTTTGGTTGAACGCGCTAATCTCAGGAACTACTGGTTCGAATTGAAAAAATGTTTTTGTGTTGGATAGTCCGTTTATCGAGGAAGCCTATGGAAAATGGTGGAAAAGCGGGGAAAAAATATTTCTTTTGATTTTCAGCCTTTAGAACGCGAGCGGAGCCGCGGGAAAGGCTAGTTCCGTATAAAAAAGATATTTGGTAAGTAGAGTAGCGTGTGACCTAATTTTACGGACCAAATTGGTGAGTCACAGAAGGTAATGAGTCACATAGCTTTTTTAATATACATGTGGTTAATTTAAAACTCTTAATCATAGCTATCTACTAATACTTCATTTAATTAACATATGTACGTAAAAACAATTACATAAATGATAATTATTTAATTACATAAAACCAATTTAATGTTAAATATCTAAGTTAATTGAAATTTGTATATAAATAAAGTAAACCCTGTTCTTAAGTTCATAAAATAAGAAAAGCTCTCCGAATTTCCGATTAATCGTCCCAATGTGCCAATAAGTAATTTAGTCTAGACAACATCAAGTAAAGCATGAAAAATTCGCCAAACCTTTGTCTGGTCGTTTTAAAAAGGAGGGGGTGGAGGGGTGGTTAAAATCAATAGGGGTAGAATGGATCCTACGGCTTAAGTGGACGTCGCCCCCCGTCACTGTTTGCGTTTAAAAACCGAAGTGAAATAATTAATATTTACCCCTTTTATTGGCTATTTTGGGTTACTTGACCGGTAATTACTTCATTTTTGTGCTTCTTACACATAAATACTTTACAGTAAGACAGTTTTTGTCTCTAAATATTATCTATAATAACTATATAACGCTTTGTAAGCTTATATAACTTTTTGAGCTTTTTAACATAATATGTTAGTGTATTTTTTTATTTAATTTTGAACTTCAATTCGTTTTACTTTTAACTACTTGTTATACAAATTGGATGAATAAAAATATGTATTAGAAAAGATCCTAGCTCGTCATAGGTATTCGGAATGATCCTAGCTATTAATTTACCATCTAGTAATTTGTCACACCATAATATAATATTAATAGCTATGATTTATAATTCAACTAAATACTAAATTCGTTTATTCAGGAACGGTGTAAATTCCATCTCTCTAAGCTGGTCACGTAGGGCGTTAATCACGTCGCTTTTAGCTATCCCAGTGGAACCCTAAATGAGATTACTCTAATGATTTCATACATTACTTACAGTTAAATAAACCTTTGGCCTTAAGAAAATGTGCTATTATTCAGTAAATGTTATCCATTTTTTACAAGGGATTGCAACAATTGTGTCACTAGGTGGTCGCAGGTTCGATTCCTGCTTGAAGCAATAAAACGTTGTACTTAAGTTTTATAATAATAGTTATGATGAATGAGTTAGCTAAACAAAGTTACCCTAGGTGTTCTTGTGTATTATTAATAATTTGTTTTCAATTATTAACAGTTTTCGACCTTCTTTCGGACAGACTAACATACAAAAATACTAAATAACCATACATTTAAACAAATGAGTAAACTAAGTATTAGCCATATTATAATTGAACCAGATTCAGTATACATTAGATATGAGACTATCAAAATTACCTTATTTTTATAATTATTATCTTTATTAGAAAATTTAAAGATTTCGTTACACTGTTTAATAAAAATAGTAATAAAGTAATTGTCTCCAGTGGTCTATTGAGTAGCATTCTACATCTGATCGGAGGTCCTAGGTTCGACTTTGAGAATGTAAATAAATGGAGTGTATCTATTTGTGTTTATAATTTATATATTTTTTTATCTTTTGCTTAGTTAGCGCGCAGTAAGACGAGCGGCCATAGCCGAAATCGGTCAGGAGGTCATATGTAACTTAAGTACTCAGTTTCGGAGAAATAGTGAAGTCATGGTAATAATTTCATCTTTTTCAATTAGGCCATAGGCCATAGACCATGTTTACTCTAAAGTATACGAAACGTAGGGAATATAAATACAAAATACAACTGCAATTATATGCGTTACGTAAGAGAGTTAGTTAGTTAGTTAGTTAGTTAGTTAGTTACGTAGTTACATCTAAAATAATTACTACATTGATAAAATACGTTCATTATATACTAAATTGCTAAAGTTTTAGATCTACGAACAAACTAACATGCTATATAATATTGTATTAGGTCTTATAACATCTGCGTATTCTAGGAATATAGGTTACATGACATGTGTTGCCGATGCTTGAATCAACAAGTACGGTTCTGGATATCTCTATAGTAGAGGCTGTGATTTTGTGGCGTTTTTGTTTAGAATTTAAAATATCTTACTTTTTTAATGTTATAATGTATTTAAAAATAATTTTTTATATTATAGTCAATATTAATCATAGAATTAGTTTTAATTTTGTATTGGAAATTATTATTTTAAATATCATTGTAGTAGGATCACCTAAATTAAATACTAACATGGCTTACTAAGTTTTAGGTCTAGCCTAGCCAGGCTTTGAACCTGTACTCCCCTAACCTATCTAAGATCTAAACAGATAAATCTAAAATTGTGTTATTTTATCTCCAAAATAACAAGAAGTTACTGCAAGTATGAAATATGCATTACTGACAAATTGTCAGCTAAGTCTATGCATATAACCTGCCACCCTTAACACTGTAGAAACACACACAAACGCAGTATATTGGATTTTGTTTGCAAAATGGCTTCCTTTGGCCCTGCTGTGGAGATTTGAAACACATTTGTTTTACAACGTTAAACTTATATTTGATTTAGAACTCAGTTCGATTCCCAAAGCAAAAACGAGAACAGTCTACTTTCATTCATATAATCATTCATACGGTTAAAGTAAAAGGGGCATAACTCAAAATTATGAATTTTATTTACTTACCCTGCAAGTATTCTAGAGTAGATTAGTTGATTATGAATTAGATTTAAATAGTGTTAATAGGGAAGGGCATTATCTAAATGTTGGATCGTTAAATTGATAAGAGCGGGATTATAATTATAAATCTTTATCAAACTTTTACAAACACATCTTTATATTTTTTTTCATAAGTCAAACTCTCCATCTTGACTTCTCACGACATTCTTAAATATTTAAAAGTAAAATAAATAATGATTATTCATCGTCCAACATAAATATATGGAAGTTATTATTTAAATTTATTATCCTCTCTTACTTAGTTGTAAATTAGCATTAAAATAATATGTAGATTCCAATCAAAAAAAGGATGAAAAAATCGTTTTGCAAAATTTGTCTTGTACTTTTCTGGTGATGGCACAGACAGAAAAAAATTAACGGATTTACTTCTTTTTGATATAAATATTATTTTGAATTAGTCATTATTATCGATATGAAGACCGAATTTATAGTTTTTCGAATTTTTGTCACACTTTCACGAGAAAACCACTGGACACATTTTAATAAAGTTTAGTAAGATGATGATGATATGTTATCTGAGTCAACATATAGAATACATTACTATGTCATTTCTTAGACCTATGCTTACCGTTATAACGTTTCTAGGTACGAGCTTAAATAATCTTCGAGCTTAAATAAAAAAAACCCTTTTAATTTTTTTTTAAATATGTTGGGACATTATTACACAGAGCGCCCTCTAGTTCCGTGATAAGCTACGAAGCTTGTGTTACGGATACCAGATAGTTGATATACTTACTACACATAAGTTTAAATACATACTTATTATAAATATAAACACCCATGAGTGGAGTAACATCTGAGTTTAACAAATGAATGCCCCCAGCGGGACTCGAACCGCTAGCGCAAGAAAGTAGGGTCACTACAAACGTCGAATTTATTCAAAATTATGTCAAATTCACGCAACTGAACACCTGTGTTCAAAATTAACATGAAAATAAAATTTAGCCATGGCCGTGGCATTACAATACACGCATTAGCTTATCCTAGGTTAGGATATATAGTTTTATGCCAATTGGTTTTTTGTTAGGTCAGTAAAGCGATTTTATTATTCGTCTAGACAAAACTGCATTTGGTCGAGGTCGCTGCATACCTGAAACTAATTTTCAAGTGAACTAATTTGCGATGACCGTCTAGAAACAGGAAATTTTGCGAAGGAATAAGGAATAAAAAAATAGAGCTTGTAGATTTTTTGTTTGTTTTTTAATAGTTTTCTAGTAATATTTGGTATTTTTAGTTGTAACATTTCGTTTTTAGTACGTCCTTGCCAAATATCACTGAAATCTGCTTAGAGATTTTAGTAGAAAAATGTAGAGTTACTTTGAGTTATATTATTAGTATTGAAATATGAATTGCAAGTAGGATTTGGAAATCACGAGACTTATTAGCGAATGTGAACGAATAGTTTTCATAATTATTTAATGAAATGTTTGGTTATTGTTTTAATAAGTATATTTAACAAATTCTATACAAAAAAATGCAAATATATTTTGTAATACGGACTCGATTAGATTCGCTGTTGTAGATTTCTTGCATTATTACATTACATTCAGTTTATTTAATAATATTTTTAATTACTCGAGAATATTAACCAATAATCATTTTTAATAAATCTCTCTCTCTCGCTCTCTTTATCCCTTTTAGTGCGTGTTGGCGGACTTCACATGTGTTTCGAAAACTTGCTAGGTTTTTTCAGACATGCAGGTTTCCTCACGATGTTTTCCTTCACTGTAAGACAACTGGTAATCATGAAAGAAATGAATCATACATGAAAATACCAGAGTGCGAGGCCCGGATTTAAATCCTCAACCGCACCGCTGGGCTACCTAGTGGTAGTGGTTTAAATAAATATAAGAATTTAAAGTAGGTAATCTTAAATAATAACCTAATTTTACATACTCAGTTCATTAAAATATAATCACTATAAATAAACGCCAAGTTACTATTACCCAAGCACTAGACAATATTATGCTTTGTAATCGGTTAACAGCAATTAAAATCACGCACTAATTATAACTATATGTAAATAGGTATATAAGTTATAAGTCCAAATTCAGCATAATTAATAACCTACTAACATAGCTAATTATGTACCTTGCTGAATCTAATATTACTTATATAGTTGAAGAGTTTGTTTGTTTGGTTAAACGCGCTAATCTAAGAAACTACTGGTTCGAATTGAAAAATTCTTTTACTGTTGGATAGCCCATTTATCGAGAAAAGCTATATAATATCTATAGGATATATAACATCACATGGTATAATAAATATGTAAAATAAGTAAGCCGCGGGAAATGCTAATAGGCAAATAAATACCTTTCAGTACCTAGCTTTTTTAATCTTTCTTTCAACCAATTATTCATTTTGTTGTTTGCTATTAACGAGCTTAATTGTTATAAAAAAATATTTTGGTTGAATTTGGAACAATAGGTACATAGTCATAGTGAAAATGATATTTTGTGATTTTCTCTTTTAAAAGTGTCATTTATTTTAGTTAAATAGAGGAAGAAAGGAATTAATTTGAAATTTTAAAAGTTGGCCAAGGTTTCTTTACGATGCATAAATTAACAAAAAGATTATTTTACATGGAACCTTCTTGAAGTCGATCAATATTAATTATTAAGCATTATTTTGGAATATGAAAATTAGATACTTTCGATATTATTCACTTCATTTTATTCAGCTCTTTGTCATCTATAAGCCATAGTCCACCACACTGTCTAAGTGCAGATTGGCGGACTTCACGTCTTTCGAGAACTTGCCAGGTTCTCTCAAACATACAGATTTCCTCATGTTTTCCTTCGTAAGACAAATTGGTAATTACGTCAGATTCTCAAGAATATTACAGGAGCGAGACATGGAACTAGAACCCGCTTCACTCGTTATCCTGCGTTACTACGAGTACTAGTAGGTACATCACTTGTCAGACATGATTAATTATTTATCATAAGCAGTGCATAAACCTGATATAGTGAAACAAAGCAATTATAATTCCAGTCGGTAGTACAAAAGTAATTTTTGCAACCATTCAAAACTTCTTAGCCCCATAGATTGGTACTCATGTGTCATGCGAAATATTTTAGCGCAGTTTCACACGGCTCTGCTTTCGAGCGAAATTCGATGCTAGTCGCGATTATGTTGCAAATAACATAAAATTCTAAAATGGGAACGTTTTTGTGCTTAGTTTAGCTATTTTTTATGTATAATAAGTTAATATTGCTTTGACTTTTTAATGTACGCAGTTGTGTCAATCAGGTTGTAAACGAACCCTACACGTTGTTACAATGTGTTATATATGTACATAAAAATAATAAAAAATAAATAATTTAATTTTGTTTGTTTTTCATACATAATAACGCCATGAAGTATTAGTATATATTATTATAATTGATGATCAAAGTTTGTTAGGTTATTATCGTCGTCTAATTACAACGTTGATGACTAATAAGTACGTTTGATTTGTAATTAAGTTATGTATGTATTTATTTATATGAGTAAATGTAATATCCCTTAAACCAGATTCTCACGATCTTAAGCCATATCTGTTAGATATTAGATAAGACCAAAGATTTAAGGGTAAATTTATTGCCAACATTTAAAATTTTATTTTTCAGGAATGCATAGAGGACGAATATTAATAGTAAAAATCTTAATATTATGATTTACGCGAATATTAAATATTTTGGGACGGTTATTTTCTCCTGTGACTTTGAAATTTGTAAAGCATTCGAAAACTCGCGAACCAAAAATCTAAACAATTCTTGTGCCATAACTCTTGCAGGCATAAGCTGAAAAACTCACTAAAGTTTCATCATAATGGAATAAGTAGTTTAAAAGATTTTTATTTATTAATAAACATTCATTCAATGACATGATTTGCATTTATAGATACCATTTATTATGGACTCATTCAAAAGTCATATCGTTGATTTTATTACCCATATAATTTAACCCTTCATATTTAAGCTACTTGTTTGTATTAATGACCACATTTAGGTCTGATGGTTGTAAGTCGAGAGCTAGGTCGGTCAGAAAAAGAAATTCGATTTTTAATAGTAAATCCTCATTAGTATCCCGAAACTGTTTTTATATTTAAAAAAGGTTAAGGTTTTTTTTATTTATATATAAGCTTTCTTTTTTATCCAGTATTAACCATCGCTGAAAAGTAATGCGGGTTCGAATCTGTTTAGAGATTTTCACTTATTTCACTTTCAACATTTACCACTTGCTAATACAATAGAAGAACTAGGCAATAAAAAAATCTGAAAAGTAGATGGATAGGAAAATACCCCAGCGGTTATAACTCTGAAAATAATTGAAACAATGTAAATCAAATGCATTGAATACGTATCCAGCTCAAGGGCATTACTATGTTACTATCTATCATATACACAGAAAAACGATTTAAATTCTCAATTGTAGTACTTATCAGAGGCACTAAAATACCATCCACCACATAATTGGAAAATATAAAGAGTAAAATCGGACTACTATTATTTAGCAGTTGTGTGTGTGCATGTTTGTTTCTAGTTAACGCACAAACAGTTAAGCGGATTTTGATGAAACTTAGTACATAGGTAGGTCATAAGCGACGACACGTGTGGCGCAGTTTGTAGTGGCCCTACTTGCTGCGCTAACGGTCGTGGGTTCGAGTCCCGCTGGGGGCATATGGGAGCACGAATGTTTGTACTCCAGTCATGGGTGTTTATATTTATAATATGTATATATTTAAAGTTATATATGTATAGTATATCAACCATCTGGTATCCATAACACAAGGCTGCTTACCGCCTAACTAGATAATGCTGTGTGTCGATGTCCCAACATATTTTATTTATTTATTTATTTATAACCTGGAGTAATATATAAAGTACTGTTACGCACCTTATGAGGTGCCCAAAGAAGATGAAGGTTGGTTACGGTTATAGCTACGGTATTTTGAACACTTTACCTTTGACGGTAACCAGAATTACCTAGTGTTTTTTTTCTAGAATATCTGATAAGTAAGTAGTATGTACTATAGATTTAAAATACTGCTTACTTTAAGTAATTAACTTAATAAGGACTTGATATTAAATATGGAAATTATGGGACAAATAGGAACTGGATGAAATTTGTGGATCTTCAATCATACTCCTATTATATTATACACCACCTGAGTCTCTCGGCTTACTCACATTTATAAAAGTTAGCCAACGAACTTCAGAAGGCTTAGAAAAACTTGTTACACCCAATTTTGCAAAATCACTTTATTCAACTACTTGGTTGAGCTTAATACGAAATGCATTACTCCAAATAATAGACTATCCAAGAAGCCCTTTTCACATTAATCATCTGTAGATTGATGGTTGACGCAGAACACAGCAAAAACTTTTAAATGGTAGGTAACCGATTGAAACTTTTGTATAAGCTTATAAGCTCTAAAATGTCTAAGTAGATATTGATGAAAAGCTTCTATTCTTATTATTTAATGTAACTTAAATAACTATTCGAATAAACAAAATAACAATCGGATTATTCTAAATAAGACCTATATATCAAAGTCTCATATGTACATTGTACACGTTTCAGTTTCACGCCTTATTACATTGACATAAAGGTTGTATTGCTCTAAATGTAACACAAGCGGTCCAACAGATACTCTATCGAGCACAAGGGCAGTGGGATCTAGGTTAAATGTTTTGGTACCTAGGTATAGGGTTGACACTATTCATATCATAGGTAAGCATGTATAAAAAATAGTAAGGACAATTAATAGGTAAATATTATTATTAACTCTCTATCTTTACTAATATTATAAAGCTGAAGAGTTTGTTTGTATGTTTGTTTGGTTGAACGCGCTAATCTCAGAAACTACTGGTCCGAATAGCAAAATTCTTTTAGTGTTGGAGAGTCTGTTTATTGAGGAAGGCTATAGGCTATATCACATCACGCTACGACTAATAGGAGCGGAGCATCTATAAAAAAAGTTGCAAAATCGGGAAGGGCGAGCGTTAGTTCCAGTAGCCTAGTAGACTCAGAAAGAATTTGGTTTCCGGTCTTTAGAACGTGTGCGAAGCCGATGGAAATGCTATTGTTATATTTTAGTGACCCACCCTCGCTCTTCTCGGGTTTGTCCCTAGATATGCGTTATAACAGGATAGATTTCTCGGAGATGAAATTTTTTAGCAGTAGAAAGTACTCTATTTGCTGGATTCTCGTATAACCAGCTATCATACCAAATTTCATTAAAATCTGTCCAGAGGTTTTCGCGTAACGCGGTCTCAGACGGACAGATACAAATTCAATAAACCATAGATTCGGATTTTATATTATACTAGCCTTTCCCGCGGCTCCGCTCGCGTTTAAAGGCTGAAAATCAAAGAAATATATTTATTCCGTTTTTGTAACATTTTTCACTGAAGCTCCGCTCCTATTGGTCGTAGCGTGATAAAATATAGCCTATAGCCTTCCTCGGTAAGCGGACTATCCAACACAAAAAGTTTTTAATTCGGACCAGTGGTTCCTGACATTAGCGCGATCAACCAACCAAACAAACAAACTCTTCAGTTTATTAGTATAGATATAAATAATTAAATATATAAAATATTAAATATGATCTTTTGAAGTCCCAACCCTAAGTTTTCTAGACTACGGCCAACTACTACCTAGGTTTTCGGTGAACGGTTCTATTTAAGGTCATACTGTAACCTTGAACATGTATACGCAAAATAGCAAACCGGTTGAGCTTAGATTTTCTTCCATTGCTCGCCATGTTGAGATAAATCCCATTTTATGTTCTTAAAGTGAATGGAATATTTTATTTAACTAGTATTTGCCTGCAAGTTTGTTACAAACCAGATATGGTGTTTCAGTTAGTTCCTATGAAGACTACGGATTCATAAAAAGTTATAATTATAGTATAAAGAGCAAATGATTTTTTTAAAACATTCTATTATTATACCTATATGAATTTTTAACATTTTTGTTACCAATAATATCTTAAATTGCTTGACTGATTTTGACAGAACTCTCACTCCCAGATAGCTGATATACAAAATAGGAATCTTAATATGAAAAAATAAACTTAAGAGCCTAGGCTCGAACACGAGTGCTTATTTTAATTTGTAATTGTTTCTCTTCTGATTTTTCGGCAGTCTTTTTTGCATTTGCCAAACCAAATATTTAGGTCCTCGACCAAAAGGTAACAACTTTTTTTAAATTAGTTAAAAATATCACAAAGAACTATTACTTACCTCAATACATAATGTATAGTACATAATATTCGTAAGTATAAAGTAAGTAGATACGTAAGTGATACTCGTTTTTTAATATATGAGTAGGTAGGTTTTTTCAAGTGGTAGTGCCATGCTTGTTACCTTCGGGTAGCAACCGAATGGGCCGGCACGATCCGTATAGTTAATTAGTACCACTCTCTCACAGAAGACCGGCGTGAAGTGGCAGCTATGCTGTCGCGTTTCGTCCGGTGAGTGAGGCCCAGAGTCCGGGAGGCCCACTCCCCTTCCCCCCTCCCTCTTCCATTCATCCTGCGCCTTCGTTCCCCCCTCCCTCCCACTTCCCTCCCTCCTCCATCCCCCCCTTTCCTGAAAGGCCGGCAACGCATCTGCAAGCCTGGCAGATGTCCATGGGCGGAGGTGATCACTTCCCATCAGGTGAGCCTCCTGCCCGTTTGCCCCCTTTTTACCATAAAAAAAAGGTTATATTATGTTCATCTCGCACTTATGTTTTTATACTAAAAATAAGTATTTCATAAGATTTAAATAAAATGCCAACAAAACCAAGAGTAAACGAGACGATACCGAGTAGTTTAAACATAAAGTAAGTAAGTTTCCTGCGACAACAGTACGCTATCTGAATGGCGATGCATTCATAGTTCAACAGGTGAATTTGGCGTACCTGGGACTCTGCTTCTATATGTGATATCGAATATAAGGATATTCAGTCAATAATAATTATTATTTTAGAGTAGCTTTGACCCGCGGTTCTCTATGTGCTGTACAATAAATAAATAAAAATTGACTTAAAATGGGTTCTGAAGTAGTAGTATAATATTTAGCCCTTTTTAATGTCCCACTGCTGTGCACGAGACTGACTTCATTACGAAATGGGTCAGGCCATAGTCAACCATGCTGGCGAAGTACTGGTTAGCAAACTTCACATATCATTCGAATAAACTATAGCTAGGTTCTTTCAGACATGCAGGTTTTTTCATGATGTTTTCATTCACCGTAATACATATTCTAATCATGTTACAAATAATTAACACATGAAAATATCAGAGATTAGAGACCCGGATTTGAACCCGCATCACTCGGTTATCCAAGCGAGTGCGTCACCACTGTTACTGAGTGTCTTACACTGCCTTATCTGTTGTGTACATTAACAGAGAAATAGAAATCATATATTATAGTTTTAAATAGTTGAAGCTACGAGATACATTCATACTTTCATACTTTTCATGACTTTGATTAAATTTCAAACTCTTATTCAAGTAGTAAGTAAGTTCTTCTCATTTAGGTGTGACGATTTTATATAAAAATCATATAAATGTAAAATCATAATGCAGAAATTAAAATTACGTAGTTTTTATTGTAACGTAGTAGAAATTCATAGCATAGCGATATCTACATCTAACGGCAGAACTACTATAGATCCTAGTATTGGTTTGCTTAGTGAAGCTCACTAGATGGCGTTCTTTGAGAGTTGCATTGTGTTTCTCGTTTATTTAAATTGTTTAATATTCAGAGTCGTTTTAATTAATTACTTTCATCATTGTTTCATATGATAAATTATTTCATAAATAAATAAAATATAGATTTTTTTCGGTTGGTATTAGTTTTGAAAGTTTAATGTGGCAACACTGTCAGGTTGAAGGATTTCTTTTTGCTTCATCATGATTCAGAGAAGGGAGAGGAGCCGGAGATTTAAGTTTCGTTTTTTGTGTTTGGCCAGGTTCGCCTGAGTTTAATTTAATATAATATAATGTCTTAATTTTCTTAATAATTATCTCAACAAAAGTGGTGAGTAATTTCGATACTATGGTGAGATTTTCTTTTGTGGTTGTATTAGCCTATGGATGTCATATATAAATTCGTGTTCTACTTTTGTTGCAGCTTCCTCATGTTTCGTATATATGTTATAAATAAATAGTTTAATCTGATTTCGGGGATGGTGGGAACGAGAGATTTCACATATACAATCTACTCTGGTAAGATTTCAAACCATTCTTTTGAATTGGCATAGGTTATGATTCCGTCATTTTGACCACATGTTTCTTTGTTTCAGGGATTTAATTTCATTATTTAATTTAATTTAATATATTTCAAAATATTAAATTTTCTTTCGATGACATTCTGTCATTTTCGTTAATCTTCAATTATCGAAGCCTGGACCTTTGAATCTGGAATTTAGATACCACCTAGAAGGGATATATTTGGATATACTGGGAGCTGAGTCTCCCTTGGAACATCGACACAATATAACACCTGTCCGTGTCGATAAGAAGACCCAGGGAGCTGGAGATCCTGCTTCTCGGTTCCTGTGGAGAGTGTTAACGCCTTGTGGTTGTTCAGAACAATGGATTCAGGTGATTTGTGAGTGAATTGATGAAGAGGTCAGTACAGACTTTAGTTTTGTTTAACTATATTTATACAGCGGGTGTGTTTAAGTTATGGTGGTATACTCGTTAGGAATTATACTCATTTTATTTTATTCAATTTAAATTCAATTAACATATTTAGGAACCCTTTCTATTTGACTGAGCAACATATTATGTATCTAAGGTTTTGTTTTACACATTAAATTCTGTATTTAGTTATGGATCTTTAAGGATTATAAAATATTTAGTAATAAAATTAATTAGAGAAAGTTTTGGATTGTAAAAAAATAAAATAAAAGAAATAAATCACTATTTTGTTTAAAATTATTTACTGGTTTCTTATTTAATGTAATTGTATCGTAACTTATAACCTAGATATATTTATAAACATACATACAAATAATTTTGTACTTTCTCTTTGTCAACGGCACATTGTTTCCGAAATAGCCGGACAACTCTTCCGACAATGTGTCGGGTGGCAAATGGCGCCCACGGATTAATTTAAATGTTAATATTTTTTTTTATACAAAAAATAGATAGGTATTAAAGTAAGACACTAACATTTAATTTGAATAACTTTTTTTTGTTGTTGTTGTAATTGCAGTTTAATATCATTATTTATTGCAACTATTATATATTACCATTGTTATGTTATTTTGATAGATGAGTATATCACCAATAGGTTTTGAAAATACTGTAATATTAGTATTTTGAGTTTTGTTTTCATTGTTAAATGAGTATCACCCATATATTTTGATTATGCTGTAATATTAATATTTTGTGTTTTGACAGTTGTCAGAGTAAGAAAATTTTAAATTTAACTTCAAAGGTATTTTGATGATTCTGTTAATATAGGTTATGTATTTTCTTTTATTTATGTCTGTGTAATTATAGAGTTATATGAATATTTCTACTGACCAACGTTAAACTGTATTTGGTATTTCATAGTAAGTTGGATGCTTTATGTTTAGGAGTATTATTTTTGTTGAGTTTATATTCTTGTTGAGTTGTGTATATGAAGGTTGTACCATACCTTACAATTTTGTTTGTTACTTATAATTGTTATTATTATTCTGTTAAGGGGAAGCATAATTGTTGAGATATATTATTTAAGGGTAGGTTAAGTTTAATAATTTTGTTTTCAAATAATTTTGTTTAAATACTGTGGAAGTAATTTTTTTTTATATACTGAGGAAGTAATTTTTTTTTGATATACTGAGGAAGTTATTTTTTTTGATTTGTGTTAAAACTTTTGTAACTTTTTAGTAACGGTAATACCACCAAGTTAAGTTAATTTTCTGATATTTTGGCTGTACTGATTTTGATAAATCAAAATGGAACAAACTTTTGCACAATTTCACTCGCTTTTGAAAGATGAATTAAGTTATGAGGTGTCCATTCGTTCTGAAACACCAGCACCTACCGTGCTGGGATTGAAAAAGCAATTAAAACATTTGTTAATAGAGATTCCTTCTGAAACAATTTTGGAAACGGACATTCCTGCGGAAACCGAGTTGCAGGTTGTTACTCAAAAGCTTCAGGATTTGAGAGATTTGATTAAGAAATTTGAGGAAAATAAAGAACGACATACTCTCTGTAGGGCTAAAGCTTTAGCGTCTCATTTATATTTTAGAAATTTAAGAATACATTCTACCGAGCTCACCTTAAAAGATAAGAGGAGCGAATTAAGTTCAAAATTAGATATTCTGATTTCTAGATTGGAACCTAACAACGATTGGGCTCAGGAAGATGAATCTTTGACTTCAGACAGCACCACAGTAGAATGCACTGGGGACAAAAATGTTGCCAAGTGGAAGTTAACCTACAATGGACAAGGAGACCCACGTAGCTTTATCGAACGTGTGGAAGAATATAAGAAGTCTTATGGCGTTTCAGATTCGAAGCTGTTCGTTTCTGCCTTTCATCTGTTTACAGGTAAAGCTTTGTTTTGGTTCAGAGGTAATAAGTCATTAGTTTCAAATTGGCTAGAACTAAAAAAGTTATTTTTAGAAGAATTCGACGCAGTCGATTATGACCACAGGTTAATTGGGGAAATCAGAGCTCGTACGCAAGGCCCCGATGAACCAGTGTGTATTTATTTTTCGGTAATGTTCTGTATGTTTGCTAGATTAACGGCTCAGCTTTCGGAGGAACAAAAATTAAGCATACTTTTACATAACATTCGACCATGTTATTCCGAGCAATTGGCCCTAGTAACCATAGATTCAGTAGCGGTTTTGAAGGAAAAATGTCGTAAACTAGAGGCTGCCAAACAACGTTCCGCTTTATTTTCAGAGCCCGGTAGTAATAAAGCACTTCTAAGTTCTGAGTTTGCTTACAAATCGAATTCTAAACAAGTGAACACAGTCTCGACGACAGCAGCTAGAGTTGTTAGAAGTGAAAATAATAATTTGGTACACTCAAATAAAAAACTTTGTTATAAATGTGGTAAAGGTAACCACAACTTTAAATTTTGTAGTGTTGTTCCGAAGTCTCTAAGATGTTTTTCGTGCGGATTGCAGAACTACACAGTTACAACATGCCCAGTGTGTAGTAAGAAAGCTTTGGTCAGGCAACCACTTCCGAATAAAAATTCAAAAAACTAATAAATCAGGTCTGTGCAGAGCCACAATCTCATACTGTTGTCAATTGTAATAAAACAACTGGCATACCTGACACAGTCCTGTTTTCGATTAATGAAAAGGATGTTAGACCACATTTGCAGACTTTAGTAGACAACTTGGAGATTACGGGTTTACTGGATTCCGGTGCTTGCGTGTCAATTTTGGGTAACCAGGCCCACAAAGTTTTTTTGAAAATGGGTTACAAATTACATGTGGATAATGACACCGCATTTTCTGTGGCAAATGGGGACAAGCTCCATTGCTTGGGTTACATGTTTATTCCGATTACTTATAATTCTATGACTCACATTATTAAGTTTTTTGTAATTCCATCTATTGTAGTAGATGTTATTTTTGGTTGTGATTTTTGGAAAACGTTTCAGTTAGCGCCGGGAATTTTCGATAATTTGGAATTGAGTAAAGCACCTTCAAGATTTTACAGTTTAAATGTTATTGATAATGAACCAGTTCATACCATAAAATCTTTTGATTCACTATCAAACCAGCAAAAAGAATTAGCGAATTCAGTAGTAAATAAATTTTTAGATATTTCATCACAAAGGATAGGGTTAGGTAGAACTAACTTAATTGAACATATTATTGATACCGGTGATGCTTTGCCTATTAAGATTAAACAATATCCACTTTCGCCGGAAAAGAAAGATGCGTTATGTAAGGAACTAGATAGAATGTTAGAATTGGATGTAGTCACTCCAAGTGAGAGTCCTTGGAATAACCCAGCGATCTTGGTTAAAAAGGCAAATGGAGACTGGAGATTTTGCTTAGATTGCCGGAAGTTAAATTCAGTAACCAAGGGGGATTCATATTCGATTCCGTACATTCCGCAAATTCTGGATAGCCTAAAAGAAGCAAAATTTTTATCATCAATTGATTTAAGTTCTAGTTTTTGGCAAATTCCGTTAAGTGAAGATTCTCAGGAAAAAACGAGTTTCACAGTTCCGGGTAGAGGTTTGTTTAAATTTAAAGTTATGCCTTTTGGCTTATGCGGTGCTCCAGCACGTCAACAGAGATTGATGGACCGGTTATTTAATCAAAATTTTTGTAGTGATATAACAAATGGGAAAGTTTTTTGTTATATAGACGACATTGTAATTTGCTCTTCAGATTTTGAAACGCATTTAATTTTGTTAAATAGAGTTTTGGATAAATTAAAAATGGCTCAATTGTCTATAAATTTTGAAAAATGCAGTTTTTTTCGAAAATCATTACGTTATTTAGGGTACATGGTGGATGAATTCGGGTTACGGACTGATCCAGAGAAGGTTGCCGCGGTCATGAATTTTCCGACTCCAAAATCCGCACAAGAAGTAAAAATATTTTTAGGCACATGTTCCTGGTATAGACGTTTTATCAGAAATTTTTCGACTATAGCAGCCCCACTCAATAGATTAACTAGTAAAGGCAAGAACGCACCAAAATTTGAGTGGAGTGAACAAGCAGAGGTAGCATTTAATACTTTGAAAAATGCATTAGTAACGGCACCTGTGCTTGCGGTTCCGAATTTTGACAAGCCTTTTAAGGTGCATTGCGATGCTTCAGCTTACGGAGTTGGCGGCATGTTAACACAAGAGGTAGATGGACATGAGCATCCCATCGCGTATGTCAGTAGGAGTTTAAATAAAAATGAAAGAAATTACAGTGCGACAGAACGTGAAGCTCTTGCTGTCATTTTTGCAGTGGAGAAATTTCAAGCTTATTTTGGTTCAAGAACAGTTACGATCATTACCGATCATGCATCGCTCAAGTGGTTTTTGAATTTGGAAAATCCCTCTGGAAGATTAGCCAGATGGGGTTGCAGATTGTCACAGTATAATTTTGTTATTGAGCATAGGAAGGGTAGTGATAACGTGGTTCCGGATACCTTGTCGAGACTCATGAAGGTCGACGTGATTAATGATCAACGAAGTAGTTCGGGAAAACAGACTATCATTGATGACTGGTATGACAAAATATTTAATGGTTGTAAAAATAATCCAGCCAACTTTCCGAATTTCTGCATTTTGAAAAATAAATTGTTTCGTTTCAGTAAATGTAAATACCAGCTTTTGAGTGAGTTCGATTGGAAAGAGGTAGTCCATAAGAGCGACATTAATAGGATTTTGAAAGAAAACCATGCAGATGCAACTGCTGGTCATTTCGGCGTGTTCAAAACTCATCGTAGACTATCACTTCGATACTTTTGGCGCGGTATGTACAAGGATGTGGTTGATTATGTTAAAAATTGCGATGTTTGTGCTGCTTATAAGCATACAACAACAGCCACTCCTGGTTTATTAGGGAAACCCAAGGTTTGTAGTAGACCATTTCAGGTTATTTCTGCTGATCTAGTAGGACCTTTGCCCAGATCTAGATCAGGATTTACGTTTCTTTTTGTAGTAACCTGTTGCTTCTCGAAGTATACAATGTTGTTTCCGTTAAGGCGTGCCACTGGTGCCGCTGTTGTAAAGGCGCTTGAGAATTTTGTTTTCCTGAACCATAGTGTTCCGGAAACCGTAATTGTGGATAATGGATCGCAATTCACGGGTTCCGAATTTCGTAATCTCATAAAGCGTTATAATATTCCGAATTTGCATTACACACCATTGTATACACCACAAGTAAATCTTGTAGAGAGGTACAACAAGACTATTATGACTGCAGTAGCTGCTTTTGTGAAAGATAACCACAGGTCCTGGGATGAAAATTTGTATAAAGTCCAATTTGCCATAAACAGTGCGGTAAATGAATCCACTGGATTCTCCCCGTTCTTTCTTGTCCATGGAAGAGAACCGGTACTTAATGGTTCCTTTTATAAGGACACGGACAAGGATTACGAGGTAGGAATGCCAAGGGAGGAATATGCCGGAAACTTTGGAATATTACAGGACATATTTCGTCAAGTTAGAGAAAATTTGTTCCAGGCTCATGCAGAGAATGCAACGCATTATAATTTGCGACGCAGACCAGCAAAATATGCGGTAGGCGATATTGTGTGGAAAAAGACTTATACACAAAGCGATGCTGAGAAATTCTTTACAGCCAAGTTGGCTCCTAAGTATGAAAAGTGTAGGGTAGTAAAAGTTTTGTCACCTCTGGTTTATGAGTTAATTAGAGTAGCTGACAACCATCCTATAGGTACTTGGCATATTAAGGACTTTAAGAAGTAAATATTTAGCGTTACATTTTTTTGTTTGGTCGTTACTGTTTGAATATTTAAATTCCAACAATATTCAATTAGTATTTTAGTGAGAGTAGTGATGTACTGAGTTAGCAGTTACATTACCATGGTTTAGATGGAGATTGATGAAGTTGATGTAAGTAAGGTTAGGATGCATGAGATTTGAGTGTTCGGGGAAGACTAGCGAAGGGGAGTAAATAAACCTGTAATGCTGATATTACTGTATAAAATTTTGGCTAATTTATACATATTTTTTTTTTTTGGATTTTCCATTTTGTTTAGTTCCTGGGTCATTGAATTTATTTCAAGATTCTAATTTCAGGCTATTTTCTATTTAGAATTAATTCTAAATAAATAGTAAAACCATTCATTTTACATGTGATAGTATTACTACACATTATTCCAGTTCAAACATTGTCTGTTTGATACTGTATTCCGGCGATTAGTGGCGAGGAGCGAGTCACCGTAGACCTAGTTGCATTTAACAGAGAGCTGAAAATGATGTCAAGGTGCTCTCGCTCAAGCACATTCTGATATAACGCAATACTAATATTTTTCTTGCAATGCATATTGTATGTGTTAGTGTTTGCATTTATAATATTTTTTTGGTTTGTGTTCTGGCTAGTGTTAGTTAGGATTTCTTTAGTTTCAGGGTTGCAACGCTGAGGGCAGCGTGGTTCACCCTGTGAACCTTTCGTAGGGGGGGAGGTATTGTAACGTAGTAGAAATTCATAGCATAGCGATATCTACATCTAACGGCAGAACTACTATAGATCCTAGTATTGGTTTGCTTAGTGAAGCTCACTAGATGGCGTTCTTTGAGAGTTGCATTGTGTTTCTCGTTTATTTAAATTGTTTAATATTCAGAGTCGTTTTAATTAATTACTTTCATCATTGTTTCATATGATAAATTATTTCATAAATAAATAAAATATAGATTTTTTTCGGTTGGTATTAGTTTTGAAAGTTTAATGTGGCAACACTGTCAGGTTGAAGGATTTCTTTTTGCTTCATCATGATTCAGAGAAGGGAGAGGAGCCGGAGATTTAAGTTTCGTTTTTTGTGTTTGGCCAGGTTCGCCTGAGTTTAATTTAATATAATATAATGTCTTAATTTTCTTAATAATTATCTCAACAAAAGTGGTGAGTAATTTCGATACTATGGTGAGATTTTCTTTTGTGGTTGTATTAGCCTATGGATGTCATATATAAATTCGTGTTCTACTTTTGTTGCAGCTTCCTCATGTTTCGTATATATGTTATAAATAAATAGTTTAATCTGATTTCGGGGATGGTGGGAACGAGAGATTTCACATATACAATCTACTCTGGTAAGATTTCAAACCATTCTTTTGAATTGGCATAGGTTATGATTCCGTCATTTTGACCACATGTTTCTTTGTTTCAGGGATTTAATTTCATTATTTAATTTAATTTAATATATTTCAAAATATTAAATTTTCTTTCGATGACATTCTGTCATTTTCGTTAATCTTCAATTATCGAAGCCTGGACCTTTGAATCTGGAATTTAGATACCACCTAGAAGGGATATATTTGGATATACTGGGAGCTGAGTCTCCCTTGGAACATCGACACAATATAACACCTGTCCGTGTCGATAAGAAGACCCAGGGAGCTGGAGATCCTGCTTCTCGGTTCCTGTGGAGAGTGTTAACGCCTTGTGGTTGTTCAGAACAATGGATTCAGGTGATTTGTGAGTGAATTGATGAAGAGGTCAGTACAGACTTTAGTTTTGTTTAACTATATTTATACAGCGGGTGTGTTTAAGTTATGGTGGTATACTCGTTAGGAATTATACTCATTTTATTTTATTCAATTTAAATTCAATTAACATATCATTTGCCACCCGACACATTGTCGGAAGAGTTGTCCGGCTATTTCGGAAACAATGTGCCGTTGACAAAGAGAAAGTACAAAATTATTTGTATGTATGTTTATAAATATATCTAGGTTATAAGTTACGATACAATTACATTAAATAAGAAACCAGTAAATAATTTTAAACAAAATAGTGATTTATTTCTTTTATTTTATTTTTTACAATCCAAAACTTTCTCTAATTAATTTTATTACTAAATATTTTATAATCCTTAAAGATCCATAACTAAATACAGAATTTAATGTGTAAAACAAAACCTTAGATACATAATATGTTGCTCAGTCAAATAGAAAGGGTTCCTAAATATGTTAATTGAATTTAAATTGAATAAAATAAAATGAGTATAATTCCTAACGAGTATACCACCATAACTTAAACACACCCGCTGTATAAATATAGTTAAACAAAACTAAAGTCTGTACTGACCTCTTCATCAATTCACTCACAAATCACCTGAATCCATTGTTCTGAACAACCACAAGGCGTTAACACTCTCCACAGGAACCGAGAAGCAGGATCTCCAGCTCCCTGGGTCTTCTTATCGACACGGACAGGTGTTATATTGTGTCGATGTTCCAAGGGAGACTCAGCTCCCAGTATATCCAAATATATCCCTTCTAGGTGGTATCTAAATTCCAGATTCAAAGGTCCAGGCTTCGATAATTGAAGATTAACGAAAATGACAGAATGTCATCGAAAGAAAATTTAATATTTTGAAATATATTAAATTAAATTAAATAATGAAATTAAATCCCTGAAACAAAGAAACATGTGGTCAAAATGACGGAATCATAACCTATGCCAATTCAAAAGAATGGTTTGAAATCTTACCAGAGTAGATTGTATATGTGAAATCTCTCGTTCCCACCATCCCCGAAATCAGATTAAACTATTTATTTATAACATATATACGAAACATGAGGAAGCTGCAACAAAAGTAGAACACGAATTTATATATGACATCCATAGGCTAATACAACCACAAAAGAAAATCTCACCATAGTATCGAAATTACTCACCACTTTTGTTGAGATAATTATTAAGAAAATTAAGACATTATATTATATTAAATTAAACTCAGGCGAACCTGGCCAAACACAAAAAACGAAACTTAAATCTCCGGCTCCTCTCCCTTCTCTGAATCATGATGAAGCAAAAAGAAATCCTTCAACCTGACAGTGTTGCCACATTAAACTTTCAAAACTAATACCAACCGAAAAAAATCTATATTTTATTTATTTATGAAATAATTTATCATATGAAACAATGATGAAAGTAATTAATTAAAACGACTCTGAATATTAAACAATTTAAATAAACGAGAAACACAATGCAACTCTCAAAGAACGCCATCTAGTGAGCTTCACTAAGCAAACCAATACTAGGATCTATAGTAGTTCTGCCGTTAGATGTAGATATCGCTATGCTATGAATTTCTACTACGTTACATTATGACACAGAATATTTCAGTCATTTAACTCCTTTGATCAAAACTAGGTGTTTATGATTGAAAGTAAAAATAAAGCACAAAGCCTACGAAGCGAGCAACAGGTGAATCTAAACAGAGATCTTTTAGCTTATTTTTCGACCGTTCGTTCTAAAACATGTACGAAAATTCCAAAAGCCTAGTAAAAGTGGTTATATTTGAACAGATATTCACCAATATATGACCTACTCAAGTTTCCTCCGTTTCGTAGCTACTATTACATAAATAGACAAACAAACAAATAACGACTCTAATTTTTATTCTAAGGAAATATTATGTAAATGAAAAGTCTTTTTAAGGAGCAAAAATGAACTTTTCTTAGTTAACTTCAATTTAGTTTTCTTTAATTCTCTAAATAAAAGATAGAGTTGTACTTAGCAAATCGTTCCAATTTGCTAAGTATTACATCCATATCTCTTAATAGCAAAGTCACCCTGACATGTAGATAAGGCATGCTTACATTAAAAAACCATAACCGCACCAACAATAGATGAAGCACAGTAAAAGATGTCAAAAGTTAAAATTTTCCGACCATTAAGCAAGTATTGACAAACGCAAAAAGCGTGTTGAAAATATAAAACGTAATTATCCCCAAACGAATCGTTTTAACATGAAATGTACATTTTACAGCAAAAAGAATTTATTTTTACTGTACAAAAAGCAGTTTCATTACAATCCTTTTGTTCTTGGACAGACAGTCACCGCACGTGACGACATAACGAATAAAAGGTTTTCGTGGAAAAATCGAAAACGTCCCGTTGTCGTGTCGCAGCCGTCACGACATGACAGTGTCTGTCGATGGCTCGTAACTAGTTAGCCGAAATGGATCGGAATAGAGGAAGGTATAGAGATTGCATTAAAAATCGTTAAATAATAATTTGTTACATAATCTGTTACTTTAAAAATATTTATATTATGTTAAAACTTGTTACTAAGTTTTTGACTATTAGAATATACCTATCAACTACTGATTTATGTAACCCCACCAAAACCATTTTAATGTAAAATGTTGCCAAGACGAGAACATATGAATAGCACTGTCAAAAAGTTATCAGATCTCAAGTAGAGCCAAGCTTTTAACTCTACACGCCCTAACTCTACGAGGCCTAACTTCAAAAACTCTACATATTAGTCAAAATATGTGGCTTGGGCATTTCACTACATTCACATAGGCGTAAGATGAAACATTAATTCACTGTGAATAATTTATTTTTACAACAATTTCTCATTTAATGACTACATATTGTAAAATAAAGTTCTCAACAGTGTCTGTGTCTGTCTGTTTGTTCACGATAAACTGAAAAACCGATTTTCATGCTGTTTTCATCAATAAATATGGTTGTCGAGGAAGGTTTTAGTATCTAAATTGTCAAGTTTTTGTTTTTTACTAGCGGAACCCGCGGCTATAATAAATTTATAAACAATACAAGATAGCTAATTAATACTCCATACATTTCTATATCCAGAAGTCTTTTAGTAAATCGTATTCGGGTTGAAAGCGAGTGAATTTCGTGGAAAACAAAACGAGCTGAGCTAATAGGCAAAACGGGCAAAAAATATTCAGGTGCACTGAAAATAGATGAAAAACGTAAAAAAACACCAACGTATGTAACGTAAAGTTTTGCACCGTTTTTAAATTTAGGCAAACTTTTACTTTTGAAACGGTTTAAAGTTGTTTCTAAATAACATATTGATGACTAGCGACTTAGCTTTGCTCTACTTGTCCCTATGTATAATGCGTTGGTTAGTTTACATTCATTTCTTAGACATAATATTATATTTTCGTGTAGTAAAAAGTATCTTATGTGTTGATGTGGATAGACTATATCATTATACCAAAACCAAACCAAATCCTATCGTCACTACATAAAACAAAGTCGCTTCCCGCTGTCTGTCTGTATGTATGCTTAGATCTTTAAAACTACGCAACAGATTTTAATGCTTTTTATCGATAGAGCCATTCAAGAGAAAAGTTTATATGTATAATACACTAGCGGAACACGCGTCTTCGCTCGCGCTAAATCCAGGGACGAGTCGCTAGTTATATCATCAAAATATATCAAAATCTGTTATCAAGTGAAGCGGTCATAGACAGATAGATGCACAAAAAATCCAAAAAACTATAGAAATCTGTCTGAAATATTACAACTAATACAAGTTTTCAAATATTAATTTACTAACATATAAAAAAAATAATTTACAACTAAAAATTTAATAGTGCGTCTGAAAAGCGAGCTTACATCTACGAGTAGTTCCAGTTATACGGTATGTTTCCTGCATTTAGCCTTTTTCGGAAACCCACCGTTTAAGTCCGCAGTCCACCCGAAAAATTGCACTATCCGTAATTACGTGAATTTTCAGCACCGCATTTCGCTATTCGACTATGGCTGAGTAATTCTTAGAATTTGTACTCTGAATCCGCCTAACTGCTGTTAAACTTTCACGATTGTTAAGAACTCTTAATATTAACGTTATTAAAGCTCTGTCGGTTTGTGTCCATTGTTTTTAGTTTTGGAATATAGCAATATTAATTTTTGATAATTGTAAAAAGTTTAGTTAGTTATAGGTATTTAAAGGGGGTACAATGACTTGGTTAAAAATCATTTGAAAAAAATAATTATTCTCCCATTTTTGATGATTTTTTTCTGTAAATATTCCTCGCAGAATCGTTTACACACTGATTTCTGACAGAAGGTCTTCTAAAGCAGAACACAACAACAATGGGGCTCCTCAAACTATCCACTCTGCTATCCGAGAACACCATCCACTTGAGTGATCCACCTCCTCGTAAGTTTTTGGGCAACGCGCCCAGGAAGTTACCGGACGCTAATTTGACTAAAGCCCACCACCACGAAAAAGTGGAGACCAAGTGGAGAAAAGTGGAGTACCTCCATGTACTAAAATTGTATAAATACAATGACATTCAATTCATTAGTAGACAAATCAACACGTTTGGCTCAGTTGGCAGTGACCCTACTTGCTACGTCAGCAGTAGCGGGTTCGAGTCCCGCTGGGATTCATTTGTTGAGCCCGAATGTTTGTTCTCCAGTCATGGGTGTTAATATTTATATTATGTAGATATGTATATCAAATTTATATGTGTAGTACATCAACTATCTGGTATCCGTAATACAAGCCTCGTAGCTTACTACGGAACTAGATGGCGCTGTTCTAAAAAAAGTCCTAACATAAATAATACGGAAGATACATGTGTGTATGTACAACTATTTTTCACGCTGATAAATCAGTACGGGTTTGGATGAAATTACTTACAAAAGCACTGTATACCATTAGGTTTAATTTTAACCTATCAGTTTCTCAAGAACTTGAACCCGTCTGAAGCAAGAGCAACCTACTAGTCATGCAATAAGTGCAAACGAACGCTAACCGCAAGTAGTGACTATAGTAAAATATCTTTAAAAAGTGTATATACAATAATTCTAAGCTGAAAGCTATGAAGAGAAACGTTTAGAGTACCGTTACACGTTTAGTTTTGGTTCGATTCTGGTAATCTCGCCAGGTTTTGCTGACGCCGGTTTTATATCCGTAGTACAGTCAGAATATTCATAGATTTGCATTATTTTTTTCATATTTATATATTTTTTAAGTTTTTTTTCTAAAAAAAGTATTTATTATAAAACAAAATACATTGGAACAATCTTACACAGACCTAGCTCCTGAACTAGAAACCTGTATTTCAGGAGCTTCCCATATCAAAGAATTCGTATTTAATGTAACAAAAAAAAGAAAATGAGAAACAAGAACAAGAAGAGTATTTTATAACATAGTAATTTATTGTATACTAGTGATGTTTCCTCATTTCGCTCATGTGCGTTAGGTGCCTTTAAAATTTGTAATATCATATCGGTTCGTCGGTCTCTCTGTCTGTAACTGCATCGATTTTCGAGCTGTTTTCACCAATGAATAGAGTAATTCTCGAGGAAGGTTTAGGTTTATACAATATAATTTGTCAAGTATTGTATAAATTTACTAGCAGAACCCGCGGTTTTGCTCGTGGGTCGTACTTTGATTTATTTAATTTTTTATATCACCATTAATTAAAAAAATTACATTAAATACCTAGTGTTTTTTATGCACAGAAAATTTTCTCGGTTTTCCCTTAAAGAAATACTAATAACTTATCTCGCGTCTGAATATAAAAGCTAATCTAAATATATTTCATTAGATATTTAAAAGCTATTTTACCTTTTTTACAGACCGTACAAAAGTTCCGATCTTTGTCGATTGTATTTTGAGGCTTCAAACCGTGTAACTGTTGAAGTTGTAACTCAAATATTTCGAGTGGTATTTAGATGGATCCAATATAGTTATGTACTTATTTCAAAATAAATGCAATAAATAATATGTATATACATACATATAATCGTATATAAAAAAATATTCCTACCAAGTATTAGTGTTTGTGTATGTTTGTATTTAAATTACAAATCATAGAGATCAGGTTCTTCCGAGCTACGCTGATTAAAATATCATTTCCAATATTATTAATACGATGAAGGAAAACATCGTAAGGAACATAATTAGAAACTTTAACATTTTCGAAAGACTGAACTCTGCTCATGCCATTTTTATTTTCACATCTAGCGGTATGCTCTACGAGTAGCTTTGCTTTCGTGCGACCTGTCAGCGTATACTAAATTTCATCCAAATCGGTTTACCCAGTATCAAAAAGTAACAAATTTATCTACCTACATTGTTTTATTATTAGAGAATTTAGACAATGTTCTTTTAGATACTAAGGTTTTAATCATGTAGCTTCTCAATGTAATAAACTAACTATACTGTAACTTGTATCTTACTTGATGTACTTATATTGTCTACACCTGCAAATAACAACGTTGTAACTCAGTACCTACTGTATTAATTTTGAATTTGGTCTATAAATATTATATCAAGCATTTCTATTTTAAATTATGTCAATAGTGAGTTACAACGCTGCTCTTTGCAGGTGTCCTATATGAATATTGAATAACCATGAACTTATACATTTACAATTAAAAATTACCATATTCTATTTCTTCTTTTATCAAAGCTAATGACTAAAACTGTAAACCATTTGATATCACTACATCTTCCTTAGCCGCGTCTGTCTGTCGGTTCGCAATAACTTCAAAAAGACCATTTCATGGCACCGATTTCCATGGTGTTTTCACCAATGGATAGAGTGGTTCTCGAGAAAGCTTGAAGTTTATGTATACATTTACTAGCGGAGTTGATACTATAAATGGAAAATCTCTTATTTCATTTTTTCGCTTAAACCCCTGAACAGATTTCGACATTTGGATAGGACAAGTCGAAAACAAAATCAAGTATTATACCTAATAATCCACACGGTATACTAAAGTAGCTACACTGTTAGTAGATAGGAGCTAACATACGTTATAATTTAAGAACTACAAACAAAAACAATCTAGGCTAATATTAGGTACACGTATTTTGCCTGTTACGCTGACGTAGTTTACCATATATACGTATTTACATACATACTAGATAAACAACTTTGACTGCCTCGGTGATGTAGTGGCTAGCATGTGGCCGCACATTTGAAGGTCCTGCGTTCGAGTTCCGGGTCTGGCCAAGTTTAAGTAGTAAGCCAATAACAGCTCAAGGTTGAGAAGTTGGCGATGTGCCACCCCCGTGCCTCGATCCTTCAGATGACACATCATTGGTATCATAGAGCTGATCTGATGAAGAAGCTAAGATTGAAATGGAAAGTTATTATCAAAATCTGTCTAGGTTTTCTCGTTATGCGGCCACAGACAGATAGACAGACAGACATAAGTTAAAAAAGCTATAGATTTTCCAAAGAATATTCAATATACAGTTTTGACTCAAATACAATTTTATCATAATATGTACAAGCGACTCACCTTCGCTTTTTTCGGGTTCGTCAATAGGTGCTCCCTGCAAAATTTAGTGTTTGTAGCACCAAAAATTAAGGATTTTCAACATGCGAGAGCCTTTAGATCTCGTTAATCCGGCACTGTCGCAAAATCCGACTTCTACTAACTATAAACTGCCTGCCAAATTTCATCTTTATACGTCAAGCGGTTTTTAACATTTCGTGATGAGTGAGTGAGTGACCTTTCGCTGTTATATATTTAGATAGACGATTAGCCATTTCATTACTTAGCCCTCTTATTAAAAATTGTTATAGTCTAATCAATATTTAATTAACTATAAATTTTTTTATGAAAATATACATAAAAAACGATATGAGAAAACAAAAAACCCGATTCTACACTTGGTGTAAAGTTAAACATTTATCTTATTAATTTAATGTTACTAATGGTAGTAACAACTCAAGGTGAGTATGTAGAACCGGCGTCCTCTCCGATACGCGTGTTGCATTTTCTATGTTCTTGTGTGTCTTAATTACTATTTACCTATATTTAAATTTCAAAGTTAGATGGCTGCAATGAATTTACATTTATTTATTTATTCCCTCTTGAATATTCATAAAGCCAAGATGGTGGTGGGGACTGTGTTGGTAAGCAAGCGACTAACATTGTTTATTTTTTCTTAAAAAGTGTATTATTATTTACAGTTCATATATTAGATTTTTTTGTAAATTTTGATTTAAAGAATTCTAGATATAATAGGTAATTAATTTTACCACTCAAAAGTAGTATAACCTGACATTATCCATACATATTTATAAAATTAAGTATTGATAATATGTAATATTTGCATTGGTAGGCAATTGAAAGGCAGTGGTAGCCCAGCACTAACGCGCTCGCTTGGATAAGCGAGTGTGTCGTTCAAATCCGGATCTCACACCTCTGAAAATTTTAAACATGATTACCACTTGTCTTACAGCGAAGGAAAACATCATGAGGAAACCTGCACCTCTGAGAAAACCTAGAAAGTTTTTGAAAGACATGTAGAGTCCATCAATCCGCACTTGGCAAGCGTGGTGGACTATAGCACGATCCCCTTCGTACTGAGGGAGGCACATGCACAGCTGTAGGACGTTAAAAAGGGCTGAAGATAATATTTGCATGTATAATACTTATTTAAAGAAAATCAAAGAATAATTTAAATCTCATGTTTTTTTTAATTCCCCATGTTTTAGGAAGTTAAAGACTTTATGAAACGTAAGTATAAAATGAAATAGACTATATATAGGTTAATAGTTTAGTTTCACAACAATAAGCAAAACGGAACGTCACTTTGAAAGCATTCTCAATTCAAACAATAGCTCGAGTGTCCTTCCCCGGAATTGGCGCGGAAATTTTTGTTATCTTTTCGTGTTCCCCGAACGGATTTTAAATTGAGAACACAAATGTTGGGCCGCTAAAACGATGGACAGTTAAAAAAAAGAAAAAATGTTTTCAATGTGACATTAGGAGAGCGAAAAGGGAGAGAGTTTGTTATTTTAACGGTTTAACGGATACCATATAGGCAGTGATGGACAAGATTATTTCTTGATTTGTTTATGTGAAAATCATTTAGAAGGTCTAGTTGCTTTACAGTGAAGAAATACATCATGAGGAAAGCTTGTTCGAAGTCCGTCAACCCACACGTGGACTATTCACCTCTTTGGATTGAAGATACACGTGATCAGCAGTGGGATGAAAATGTATAGTACCTACATATAATTACAGTTATTAGTTTATTTTTAACTAGATTACTTCTATGGCCATGACTTTTGAGATCAATAGCTTCTCCCGTCCCGTGTTGTTCGCTGTAAAACATCAAAATGTCCGAAAAAAACTTGTTTTGTCGAAAATTTTAAATATTTGTTTTAAAACGTTATTACTAAAAAAATACCAAAAGATAAGTTATACAATCTAATCGAAGCAACATCGAGTCTCTTGTTCGTAATAATCATATAAATTGACCGAAAAAATACTGAAATTAGGCATTAGAAATGCAACAGTATCGTGCCCTATAAATTGTTTGCTTTCGGAACGGAATGTTATCGTCATGAAATTATTTTCTTGTTACGTGTAGAAAATACAAGCTGGTATAAGCATTCGTAAAGAAATTCGATACGTTATTAAAGGAACAATGAAACCGTACATATAGGTAAAAATTTTAATTGTTGATTTTAATTTTTACTTTGAACAAAGTTTTGGTTGTTTACGAAATATTTTTTGATAGATAATAGTTAATTTTACTATTTATACCCGAAGTGGAAATATTAGAAAATACAATAAATATTTTTTATGTAGGCACTATGTCTAGTTTATAACTTTGCTGTTTTTTGTTCTTTTTGTTGTGCCGTACTGTAAATTTAAATTTTGTCAAATTATTCAATGAGTCTTCCTAATTTCTCAATGCAGACTATAAATATTTGTTATATTATAAAATAGGTGCTTTTTTCCCATTCCATCCCTCTCTCCCAATTTTTTCCCCACTCCAAGTACTGACATACAGATTTTTCAACAAACTTCAATCTATACATTAAATATTATTTTTTTCATTAAAATTTGTTAGTAATTACCCATACAAATATTAATAAAAACCGCTTAACCCTACAAATAGGTGTAAAGCAAATATGTCAACACGCTAGTAACGTAATAATCTGAAGACGTACATGTTTGACGTTATAACGTAGCGGGGCTTCGTTCGAGCACACGATTTGTATTAATTAAATATTTTTCAGTAAACTTCCAGTACATTACATATTTAATCCTTAGGCTTTGTTTATTGAAAATAATATTAACAACTTATTCTTCTTCTCGAGTCGATGGCAATGTCAAATTGAGTCAGCCCAAAACTCGGCCATCATTATTGCATCAATCGCATGCATTTAAAGCTCCTGTAAGTTGCAGGTAACAGGACAAGCAGGGCATATAAGTAAGTGTCTCATCGATAGAGGGAGAGGATATTAACGACAATACGAAGTTTCTAGAAGCTTCTATGAAGAGATAGAGAGAAAGTTGATTCGATTACTGCTGAGAGTATTTTAATTTCGTATTTTTTTAAGTTAAAAAAGATAATAAAAATTAATAATTTAATCAAATGCGAAAATGAGTTACTGTTATATTATAGGTATAGATGATATATAAATGTACGTAACGTATTGTTATTATTATTCATTTCACACTGAACTTATCATTTGTATGACTGCTATATTCCCCAAAATAATAACTTTATATTTCCAAAGTCTTGTGGTTTGGAACATTGACCACAGAAAAATGATATTATGTTTGTTTTGAACAAAATTAAGTCAAAATATCTACAGCATACATTATATACGACAGTTACGCAATATGGCATAGTTAAACTGTAAACGTCACGTGTATAGTAAAGTAATAAGCATTTAGAGTAAAAGATGAAGTAAGCAAAATCTATACGTTAAATAATACATGCTTAATTTGAGTTTCTAGTGATGTTGGCAATAATTTAAATCGTTTAAAGCATTATTACGCCCTTGAGTTATGAATTTCCGGAATATAATTTATTCTTTTTTTTTTGATGCTTTAGAATCCATTATTTTAACCAATCAAGGCTATTATGAACATTCTGTATTGTAAAACAAACATTTTTTTACCTACTTATAAAATTAAATGTCTTATATTCAAAGATACGCGGTAGCATTTTAGCTGCCCAGTTTCATATTGCCACCATAATCGCTAGTGATAAGAGCTCATTGTTTTATAATACGTTTCCATTCGGGGCTACTCCACAAACATACATACATACGTTATATTTATAGTTTTAATTTAGTTATGTCTGGCAAGAACAACAGATGTGTAGCATAATATTTAATCTGTAACGTATACCTTTAAGAAGATAGATATAAGAATCCATTGCAATTTGTTATTCTCACTAAAATTCAAATATGGCTTGACTGATTGGTTTTTTTTTCTTTATAAAAAAAGTATACAAAAAACAAAAAATTCTGCTAAAAATGTAAAAAAAAATTAGAAGTGTTTAATTTGTATGGGTATCACTAAATATTAAATCGTAGGTATCTAGCTAGCCTAGTACCTACTCAAGCGAGGCGAGGCTGAATTACTAGTTATAATAATACCTACCTTATAATAGCATATCGCATTTTACTCCGAACGTAGAGGTATGAAAGAAATTGTAGTCGAATACTTATAACGTTTAAAAAGTATACGTTACTGTTGAAACAGAAGAATTTCCCTAGGAAAGAAAAGTTTCTTTGGCCAAATGACCAAAATTATTAATTTCATTTAAATTTAATATCCTTAATATGTATAGCAACTGTGTTTATTCAGTGTTTTGTATTTAAATCAGGTCAATAATTCGGCGCGAGTGACCCTAAATGTCAATATTTTGATTATGTTCATAATATGTATGACGAGAGGAAATGGTGTTTATTTTTACAACAAAAAAAAACAGAAAGCAATGTGTTTTTTAACCTGGAATATCAAATTTAAACTTTCTATATTTCAGACACACAATAGTTTCTCTTTTTGTTTGATTAGACTTAGTCCTGGGGAGAACTATCAAAGGAAACTAAATAGGACTTATCACAAAATTAGTTACTTTTATTGATCATGAATTAAATTTTAAACATTGTTTGTGTTCCAATCTAAAACTTAAACCTAAAGTCATAAATGTCTTATATAGCTATTTCAAAGAAACTTTAAGTGCAGGACATTCGATGGAAAGTAACGTAAGCTACGTTGAACCCCGGAAAAAAGAAAACTTGCAGTATGCTGGATAGATTACACACGTAGTAGACCAGCATGGTGAACTATGGCCTTGATACCTCTCGTGCTGACGGAAGATCCATGCCCAGCAGTGGGACATTAAATAGACTTAATATGTAATCAAACCTTGAAGGAATATTTGAACCTACTTATAATTTTCGATTTGAACTCTACATAAAAGGCATGTAGTACCTACTTACATATTATAATTTTTGTTGTCGTTTGTTTATTAATACGAAAAACGAGAATTAATAAAAAAAACAATTAAGAGAGTCTCAAACATAAAATAAAAAATATAACCGTTAACTTTTTAAGTTAAAACAATAAGTAGTTCACGTAACAGTAAATGCAATAATCAAAGTATAAAGGTTCCTAGTATAACCGGCAAGAAACACCCGACTTTAGCAATCACATAAAATAGTAATAAAAACGAGCCACGCCGTGGGAAAGTGTATAGCTAACAAAACATCGGGAACGCGAATTCAATGTAAAGATCAAGACCCTTACCAACGTAAGAAAATGACAAACGTCTACGCGCCATTTACGTAAAAGCAATTATAAAATAGCAACTATTTGTTGTAAAAGCGACTCTATTCCGTTTAGACTAGGCAGGTGTATAGATACAATAACGTGTAGTGGCAGCATTGGAAATGTTAAACCTTCACCTCAAAACCGTGATAGTGGTTGGTACAACACTAGTATGCCAATGTTAGAGTAACCACTTGTTTAGAGCTGTGGCATTTACTTATTTAAAATTCGTTACAATTAATTATGTAACGACTTTATTTACATAACATGATTGAAATAAATTTTATACTGCGTTTTCACACGTATTGTTACGAAGAACCAAATAAGTAGACCTCTAAGTCCATTAAAATACGTAATGAAGAAAGCTCAAGTCGTGACTTTTAAATAATTAAGACGATTTTAATGATAATTTGCTAAATTCATAAATAGAAGTAGACTAGTAAATAGGTATAATGTTTTACCTTTTTTTTTTAATTCAGATTAAAATAAACACATATTATATCAAAACTTAGTCTGTATTTTAAACTTTTTTATTATTAATTTTATTTTTTATTTATTTCCAAATGTACACACATACGGTAGGTATGTAATTAATGAACATTAACTTAATTTAAATTTTTGTAATTTTTCTTTGATAAATAACTATTTCTTTGTAAAATGACATTATTTAGATTGATTTTTTTATTTTTTGTACTTTTAATTGTTGAAATGCTGTGTACACTTTTTATTGACAGGCATATAAGTCATATTATTATTGTTATAATTAATTAGAAAATGCTGTTTATTATTGTTGTAAGTGTGCTTTAACAAATAAATAAAAAAAAGAGTTCTATTTAAAGCCCTTTGACAAACGTTTAACTAAGCGAATACGATGTTGGTAGCGTCTATTTTGGTTTCGTGTCGACAACTTTAAAACGACCTCCCTCTCGTTTAGAATTGGTGCTATTTATGATACAAAGTTCATTGGTGTAGACGTTTGAAGGGTCAAATGGAACTGGTCAAATGGCATTGACTAGATAACTTACATTGGAACTTTGATAAATCGAATCTCAAATGACACATGCGTTGACAGTTAATAATATCGTCTACTGGCGCATTACGCATAAGTGCTAGCCTTTGGATGCATATGCGTAGTTGTTTTAATAAAAGAAATTGAATATTAGTGAGTTAAATTAACTTTGCTTCCTTAAAAGTAGTATAATTATGTCATATCATATGTGTGTATTATAATAATGTAATTTCCATGGGAACGAGGTTACTATCACCATGCAAATAATCACATCAAACCATGATTTCCGCATAATATAATGGCAAACGGAAAAACAATGTATAATTCATAACCCGAAAAAAAACTACTAGAAAGTAGAAAGTAGGTAGGTATTAATTGTAAAAGTAACCTGAAGGATTATTAAAATATTTACACCATCAATACTTACAACATCACCATCTAGTAAGATGTAGTAGGCCGCGGTAAGCTACGAAGCTTGTGTTACGGATACCAGATAGTTGATATATTACTTATTTAAAATTTTTAAATACATACATATTATAAACCACCCACGACTGTAGTACAAACATTCGTGCCTAACAAATGAATGCCCCAAGCGGGACTCGAACCCGCGAACGCTTGCGCCGAAAGTGGGGTCACTACCAATTGACCCAAACGTATCGTCAAGCTCAATTTAGTCAAAGCACTAAAATATTTTTTATTCAATTCTCTTTTCAAATTCAATCTATCTAGAAGTTTTAATATCGATACTATAAAATCGATTTAATTACAAAAATACATTATTCATTGGAATTCGAAATGTTGCCATTTAAGTAAATAAATTATTATAAACAATACACAGATGTATGGTGTGAGTATGTTAGAAATAATGTAGTGTGGCGAGTTAGACTCAGTTCAATTATGTAAATACTAACTCAAGTTATGGCTGTTTTTATATAGAAATTTTAACTGTTATAGGTTATTTAAACTGTATCCATATAGGTATTCTGAACATAGATTCTAGTTTAGAACTAGGTTATTAAAAAAAACTTTTTTGGATTTAGTTAATAATAAATATGCGAATATTTGAAAATTTTACTGTTTGTAGCAACTACGTATATAATATTGACCTTTTGACGTATATAATATTTACGTATAATATAATCTTCCTTGATTGCTGTATTTCGAAGAATCAAAAATAAATCCAGGAAAACTCCGAAAAGATAAATTATATTTTCGGTATATTTTCGGATAGATTTATTTTAAACATCTTATAATATTATAGAGACCACTATACACATAAACGCGAAATTTTAAATATATAATTTATACTCCATTACCCTTTATTGGTTTTGGTAAAAATGTAACACTAGCCTTCAGTACATTTAGTCACGCGACAGAACAATAATCAAAGTATAGAAAAACAGACAAAAAATTTGCCCTAAAATATTTTCTAGAACTAAATAGCTTCCATTTATGCCATGAATACACTGACATTGCATGAGAAAATCGATGGAAGCACCAAATGTTATTCTTTAAACTTATTTAAATGGCTCTACAATTTTCAAGTAGGCAAAGGTTTAAAATCAAACAGCCTAATTAAAACTGTATGAGATTATCCTCGGAAAACTTTTATTAGAATAAGTAATTAGGTAGCAAGTTTTCCATTTTATTATTGTTAATTATATATGTACCTACTTATAAATAGTTTTTTATATACTTATATAGGATCTTTATTAAATATTGAATCGTTGAATCATATCTTACTAAAACCATTTTAAATTTATCTACCAATAAGCAGTAAAATAATAGCGCACTTTCGCGTCGTGTCATCGCTCTTAGCTATCTGGAAGGGGAATGTAGTGCTGTGACGAAAATTCCCATATCCCTGACATCAAACGTCATAAATACAAAATATTTCACCCAAAAACAAACTCTATAATTTCATCATAGAGTGTAGAATGCGTTGTCTATGGTACGCGATATAGAGTGTGGTTCGAAATTCAAAAATGACTAGTCGAGCCTAATGACAAGGTTAAGTGTATGAAACGCAAAGAAACTCGTTCTAAAACATTCGCCGGCCGTTAGCGCATAGACAAAAAACGCGCGGCCATCTTGGACATCGGGTGATGACTCCCGTTCAAATTACGGATATATTTTCTGTTTCGATTTTATCTAACAACAAGTTCTTCCTTTAGTTTTTCTAGTATTAAAGGCTCTTATGATATATTTGAGTACACAGACATAATGTAGGTATAATTAATATGATTATAAATGTTAGTAGAAGTAGGTTATATGTTATGTTTGATCAAATGGGATGATATATAAAAAAAATACCTTTAATTATTAGATTAATTGAAAAATATAAGTAGCTTTTAATAAAATACCGATAAATAATAAACTTGCAAGCCATAAAAGCTATATTATCAAAAATATAAACGTAATTAAATAATATTTAATATTTTGATATCGATCTTCTCTATAACATAATAATTAGATATAAACCGACATCACTTTATGCTATTAATAGCAAACCACAAATCGTTTTGAACGTGTCCCACTGAAGTATCGGACATAAATAATTTCGCTTACGTGTGTAAACAATGAGTAATTCGACTTCGACCGAAATACCTAGGTAAAGCTATACCTAGGCTACAAAGTAACGGTTCCGTGCCACACTCCAATAGAGTTAGAAAAAAATATAAAAAAGTGACACGAAAGTGGCCGAATAGCTAACGATAATGCCCGACGTGCATGCCCGAATTGTTTTTTCCCGTCAATAAATTCGAGCTTTAAATACTGCAAAAGTCCAGTAAACGTGAGTCAAAAGCTTGGTTAGGGGTTGCATTTTTAAATATTTCACTTTTGTTCATTGTGACATTATTAGGGAGGTTGTACTCTTCTCTAAAAAGGGTTGAGGAAATAGCGTATGCAAAATCGTTAGTGTAGTTTTAAAACATTGTTGTTACGTCATACAGACTTTGATAAAGACATATTTTTTTATATTTTAGATCTTTACACGTTGAATATTCATCAAATTTAATTGTAAGTCATCTATTGTTTACTACTAGCGATATCCATATGTACCTACGCATTACTCATATTATTATATTTACAAAATTTTACTTTGTCCACACAGGTACTTACTAAAATGATTGTATGTACTCAGCCCTTTCTAACATCCCACCGCCGAGCGTCCCTTTAATACGAGGGAGATCAGGCATTAGTTCACCAAGCTGGCCTAGGTATCAGCATTTCCCGCGGCTTAGCCTGCTTTCATTTAAACCGAAATCTAAGATTTTACTTATAATTATACCATGAGATGCTATACAGCCTTCCTCAATAAAAGAGCTTGGATAGCTTCTGAAATACTGAAATAATTTTAATTTTTCGTAAGAATCAGTAGTTACCTACTGAGATTATCGCGTTTAACTAGACAAACAAACTCTTCAGCTTTATAATATTAGTAAACACAACACATACTTTTATTTTGAACTATATATAAGTCAATATAAAAATCTGTCAGTTCGTATATCAGATTAAGTCATTGTAAACAGTACATATCCACATCTACAGACGGAATGTACGTTTCAGAGGGCATTGACCACTTTGACAGTTGATACTACCACTGCATACTTAACACAAATAACGCCTGTAATTGGCTTAGAGTGCAACGTTTTTATCTACAGGTTTCATTATTTTAACCTAACTACTATTACGTAATTATACATCTTTGTCTGTCCGTGTGAATTATATAATTATATTTAATTATGTTATAAGTGAAGTACCTACGTCTAATTTTCATCACTAAAGAGCGAGAACTAGAATAGATACACGAACGATAAATCTATACACGATATGATTTTTTTTGTATATTTAAAAAAACTCTAAAATTCAAAATAAAACCAACAAACTCACTGTTTGAATATTTCCTAATATTTTCTACACAAACAATTGATGGAACGATATTGATTGAATTTTTATTCATCATCATCATCAGCCCTTTTTAACGTCCCACTGCTGGGCACGGGCCTCCCTGAGTACGAAGGTGAACAGGCCATAGTCCACCGCGCTGGCCTAGTGCGTGTTGGCGGACTTCACATGTCTTTCGAAAACTAACTATGTTTCTCAGACATGCAGGTTTCCTCACGATGTTTTCCTTCACCGTAAGACAAGTGGTAATCATGATATAAATGATTCGCACATGAAAATATCAGAGGTGCGAGACCTAGTTTTAAACCCGCATCACTCGGTTATCCAAGCAAGCGCGTCACCGCTGGGCTACCACTGTAATTTTTTTTTATTGATGCAGAGATATAGAATAAGTAATAAGATTATTTCGTATCGTACAGTACACTTAATTATTTTAATGTATGTAAAAATGTTTAAATAGGTAAACGGTAGCTAAAGAACCTGAAATGGCTAGATTGTAAATAAAGTCAGTTATGAATGAAGAAGTTTTGATCGTGGCCTTAAGGGAATTCATGTAAAAAGTGAACCGTTATCAAGAGAACACGTTTATGGGATATAAGAACGTATGTTGAAAGCTTCCGGGTCAAAACTACTCGTACAACTCTCATGAAAATGTCACAAAAAAGTTCTTTTTATATGTAACTATTTGTGAAGTCCGCCAACCTACACTTGGCCAGTATGGTGGAGTATGGTCTGATTCCCCTCGTAGTAAAGGCAGTGCCCAGCAGTGGGACGTTAAAAAGGGCTGAATACATATATCCATACATACATACAACAATAATATAATTTAATAGTCATAATTATGCTTTCTCATTCGCAACGTGGCACGTAGTTGCTTTTTAGATTAAGTTGAAATTCGTGGTGTTCTAAAGCTTTCGATGAATTGTGAAACTTTCTTTTAACCATAAGCTAAGCTTACTAAACTTAGCGGTAACTAATTTGGTCAAGTTATATTAATATTTTCACTTATTTGAGTTGAATATTTCTGCAGTTACTTAAAAGCTCATATAAGATCACTATACAATGTTTAGTTAAAATCGGTTCAGTAGCTATCGGTTCATAAAAAAATTATGTGATAAATGCACATCGATTTGCTAAATTACTGTTTTTATACGTAGGTACTGATGAAAATAGGTTTTGCAAGTGTTACTTAGGTGATAGATAATTAATATTACAGATTTTTCTGTAGATCTTTTTAAGACCTACAATTCCCTGCTACATTGTTTTAATGAATAATGCACCTATCTATTAAGACCGCTAGGTTTCCAAGGCCGACTCAATAACACCAATTATTTTGTTTTCCTGTGGAAATTAAATATTTGTATCCTTAAATATTCTTGATTAATTAAATTAAAATATACGACGCACTTGTCAACATAATGCGAGTTAAGAAAACAATAGCAGATCGACAGCTAAAAAAAACTTGTTAATCCGATCGCTACAAAACTTTACAGGATCATCCGCTATGCTAATCTGAAGATTCCTGAAAATTTCATCAAAATCGGTCCAATCGTTTTGAAGCTTATTGTCCCACAAATATAATAATACAAGATTATTATTACCCGTATATCTGTGATCTCAACACATGCCTTTTATATATAAGAAGATAATGTATTAGGTTGATTTTCATTTATCTCTAATTTGAATTTCAGAAGTATTTTTGGCGTTTTTAGGGTATTGTTATTTACTTTTTTTTAGTATTAATTTTTACTATATAAACAAACTTTTATTTTTATTTATTTACTATATAACAATTTTTACTATATAATACAATAAACTTTACTTATTTGTTGTTAGTATTAATTTAATTAAAAAACTGCCGTTTGTATACTGTTCCTTGATATAGATATAAACCTTAGTACTTCCTAAGTCGTACTTTGTCAATAACAAGTAGGTGTGTAGATATATCTAAGATAATCGCTGCATATATATCACGTGTCCTTCGATATTATTCAAAATCATAGTTACTTTTTTGGCATTTACTAAAGAACTAAGTCTTTTTTTTAATATTACGTTTCTCGCATTTATCTATTGATATATTAATTTTAAAGGAATAATTAATTTTGAGGAAACCTGCAAGTCTAAGTCGAGAATCCAACTAGTTTTCGAAAATGTGAGAAGTTCACCATACCATGTGGCTAGCCTGGTAGACTATGGCGTGATTCCCCTGTATTGATGGGAAGCTCGTGCCCAGCTGTGGAACTTTAAAAAGACCTAAAATAAGCTCGCATAAACGAGCTTTTTTTACATTAATTTATTTATTTACAAAACTTTTCACAAAATATTGCAAACATAAAAAGGCAGCTTTTTAGCTTTTTTTACATGCTTTATTCTACTAACGCCATCAAACTATTGAACAGAGGCAAAAATGTACAAACACATGTTGTTAATATTTCAACGGCGTAATTCGGGCGAGGAAATCGATATCAACAACAAGTACCGCCTAAGTATTGTCAGCCATTGTTTTGTTTTTCGGTTTAGGGTAGATTCTTGTCAGCACCAAATATGTACGAAAATTATCTATAGTTTATAAAAAAGTTTCATTATTATTAGTTTAGGTGTTTAATGAATAAGGAAGTTTAATGTTATATATGAAAATATTATTTAAAATCGTATTTTAGAAACATTAAATTTTACATACATAATATAATTTCAATGTATCTACAATTAATTTAATTTAGATATATCATGGCCAAATCGTAACGCGTTCGCTTGGAAAATCGAGTGAAGTGGGTTCAAATCCTCATATTGCCTCTTATATTTTCATGTGCGAATCATTTTTCAACATGATTACCACTTGTCTTACGGTGAAGACCAACATTGTGAGGAGACCTGCATGTCCAAGATAACCATGGCAAGTTTTCGAAAGACATGTGAAGTGTGCAAGCTTCGGGTAGCACGTTGGGTGCTCCTCGTATGGAAAGCCTGTGCCCAGTAGTAGGACGTTTAAAAAAGTGCTGAATAAAGAAATTGCTTTGTTTAGTTATAAACATATCTCATATATTCTTATCAGTTGTGGAATCGATATAGGTATATATGTAAAAAAATCAATAGAATATACGTGTTTAGTATAATTTCCTGGTAAAATCTTGGCCAAAGATTTCCATGCACCTATTTATGTCTTATTTTGTGAGAATGTGATTCGTTTTAGCCGATTTTGAATCAATAATTAGATAAAAGTTATTTCTAATAAATATATTATTAGGTATAGGTATCATGATTAAATAAAAAAGTGTCGGATTTGTTGGATTGATTTGAATTGTCGGACTTTATTCAAACCAGTGTTATTTTTAGTTTCTTTGTTATACTTATATTGAACTTTTATGAACTTTTTTCTAATGATTGAAAACTTAGCCCAGAAGACGAATTATTACATCTAAACTTAATCAAATTAAAAAGTAAATTAAGCCTTAGGAACCCCACTTTTTTTAAATTACTCATTGCAGCAAAAAATGAAAAGTCTTTAGACACTGTTAATTAAATTATAAAATGACTAGAAACTGAAATTCATTGTTTTTAGAAAGTTGTAATCTATGCTTGCGATCGTAAAAACGTTGTGAAGAAACTTTCAAGATGTCAAATATAATTTGCTAAAACAAAGGAAACTACGCAGCATTTAAAATATTAAATCGCAGTAAAATATTTATGTGTTGATTTAAGTTTTATATATTATTTAGTTTAAATATTTAGTTTTAATACAGTTCTTTGAAGAATGTGCCACTTTGTTAACGCACTTTTGTTATACATCGATAAGACGGTTAAAGGGAATAAATAACTAATTGAATTAAATCATAATAGTAACCTTAGAATACACATACATAAATACACGTATGCCTGTGCGATAGCAAGTAATCATGGCCATTGGTCTGACTTCACGATGCACAAAGAAAAATAGACCAAAATGACAAGTAAATATCTAAACTACTTTACCCATAAAAAGTTCAGATTTTCACTCAATTTTCTTCCCCCGAACTATTGTCGGCGTTCGACGATAAGGTCTAAAGTCACGTGGACACCATCAATCAGAAGTTAGCGGTCCACACGAGTGAATTTGCAAGCGCAACTAGGAATGCACTTGATGTGTAACCAACTTCGCACCAATGCAATCAAGTTCATAGATTAAGATTGGCGTTCCTTCGACACAAATTACCTATAACTGTAATTAAAAGCGTGGAAACGACTTACCTTATAGAGGCTATGCAGTAGTCCATAAGCACAGAACCGGAAAATGTTTATCCAAAAAATAGTCCACTTAACTAGTTCTTATCTAATTTTGCACTATGACATCACAATTTAATCAGTTAGTTTGTACGTAAGGCACTATGTCTAGGTCTAACATCACAGGGTTGAGCAAAGGGTTTCACTTGAGGGCCCCGAGTGCGTTTTCTTCGCGATTATAATTTAAAAGTTTCGTTTTGGGCAAAGTTCGGCAGATGATTTCGGGAGCACTCGGGTCCACTTCGGGGTCCATTCGGCGTATTTTCGTCGTATCTTATGTCAGATGTGGCACGAAGCGCGTGCGAGGACAGCTCGCGCGCAACTAAAGATTGTCGTAGGTTAAGTTTCGGAGAAAAAACACCGCTACATCAATTTTCCGCGTCGCCGCCACAGTTTCACCACGAAAAATCCTCGCATCCCACAAATCACTTGGGGTTACTGTTATGACAAAGCCATGCGTAGCACAGATGGCAACACTGGTTGCACAGAAAAAAAGCGGTAACCAAACAAACTAGCAACGCGCGTAAACACAACGAAATTACTGCCACTTTTCATTATTTTATATTTCGCTATGCACCGGCCGACGTCACAGAAATAGCAGTCGCGGTGAGGCCGTCTCTTTTGCACGATAGTTCGCGCGGGAATATATTTTGTGACGTTTAATGTTTCGAATTTGACGTTTAACTTTTTTTTATTTAGGTTGTTTATGATGTGCGCTGTTGTGCGCTGCACACGTACGTCGTACACACCACTGCAGTAGTACTGAGGCTAGATGACATTCACAGAGGCTTAAACCCAAGTTCAGACGGATGCGGCGTCAATAAACTGCCCGCTGCGCTCGTAACGATGTAACACTATCTATTTATCTATACGATAAATAAACTATTATATATTACAATAAAATACATAAGTAAAAAAAACTCAACCAAATTATATTTTATACAACCCAGAAATAACACAAGGTTATTACTTATTACAATAAATACAAAACTGCTTTTTCTTAATATAATACTATAAAGGGTAATGTGCCAAGTGATTTACATAATATTTCCACTGGTCACTATTTACTTCATCGACTAAGTACGAACTTTTATTAGTCAGCATGTAAATATTTGCTTATATTCTCAATATTATGAAACAACAACATCTACTTGTTTTAATTAAAATGTCTATTTATATACACTCGTACATACAGTACAAATAAAACCTAAAATAAATGTCAAACTATACAAAAATTGAACGAACAAACGTAGGTACATATTATGTGTAATATTTCGTTTAGTTAAAATGTCACGAAATTTTTCCATGCAGAATTCTTAAGAAACTCAAGAGTAGTCAATTTCTTGAGGAACAAAGTCATAAGCGTTTCTATCAAATAAACAATTTAATCTAGGTCGTATAAATTGTCGAAATGACAAATTAATCGTCTAAAGTAGAGTAAGAAGTGAATTGAGGAAAAAATAATTTATTTCTGCTTAAACTAGAAATTAAAACTAAAGTTAAACTTTATTAATTTAATTTACTGTTTTATTTTTCTTCATAATAATGCATGTTCTTTACGCGTTCAGAATACATAAAGTTGAAAATTGAAATAGAATACGAACATACTTAAAAATTAAATCAAGGAAACTACTATAACACTTTTTTTTAAGTAGGTACTTGGGTACATAAATTCACAATAAGTAGGGCATTAATTTGATTGAGAAAATAATAAAAAGTATATCTATTAATAAAAGAATTAAATCATTATGGTACTAGTAGGTACCTACTTATTATTATTAATTATTATATTAAGTATTTCAATTTTAATTAATTTACAAATAACCTTTAAATGTACTTAATCCATATTAAAAACTGCAACTGATCAAATAATTTAAAAATTAAAACACCTTAAGGCACCTTCATTTAACATTGCCAATTGCCATGTTATGAATTTTTAAGCAATCACATCACTTTTTGTGATAACGAAAGTATTTTATCGTCAAAACATTATTTTGGCTAATATAATTTAAAAATGTATACCAATTTTAGTACAATTAGTGAATTAGATCGAAGACAATGTAAATTCGTAGAGAACTAGTTCTTACTAATTTCCATCTAATCAAGTAATAAACATAATAAATAATATTTTAAATTAAAAATTTATATAATATAGTATCAGATACGTTTTTAACAAATATCTATGAGAATGATATCATAATTATTTACATACCAAAGTTTAAAGTTCACCGCGTCTATCGAGATGACAGCAATTAATTGGTACAGATAAAAATTAAACAAATGCCAAACCATTCATTCATTCCAAATTCAATTTCATTTAAAAGTGAATTTCGTTCACTCGAATTCTTTTATTTTTAAACGGGTGCCAAATGCATTCGGCCTCGAGCGGTGCATGTCAATGGCCTCGAGTATTCGGCCAATAGTTGGGTAAGGTTAGGTCTGTGTGTGTTTGCGAGTGTGCGTCACTTTCGCTGTCATTTTCGTTATCGAATTTTACTTTTTATCCCATCCGGTTTTTATTTTTCAATGAATTGTTTCTTTCAATTGGTAAAAATCGTTTTGTAGTACCATTCGTATGAAATTGAGGCTACTATGTAGATAAAGCTGTTCTCATTAGAGCCATGGCGTAGCAGATTCCATGATTTTCATATTTTATAAAAAAGTACTTAGTAGTAAGTATGGTAAAATAATGCCATGAACCCAATTGGTAAGCCGTTCATAATTCTTTCTATTATGAAAATTTTTTAATCAAAATCGGCTTGGCATATTATTAAATATAATTTCTTATACAAATATTTATACAGCTAAAAAATATACTCTATTTATCATTTGAATAACACGTCTCATATAACATGTTTACTTTCTAAAAGTAATGAACGACTTACCCGAAATTCATATCTTATCTCTATCGTGTCACTGACCCGCCAATTCTGCACAATTTGACTAAGGTCATGGATACATACCTCTCTTTCTTTTATATAAACACTGCATATTTCTTTCTCAGTCCCACACAATACAATGCCCTCCTGCAGGTGTATTTGAGACAATATATTACGGTATTTTATTCAAACATGTTTGTAATTGAGAATAAGCATCGAATTTAATTTCATATCGGAATATTATATAAATATGTAGTATATAATAGTGTATATATAAATATGTATATATGTATATATGTATGTATAATAAGTAGTATATAAATTAGTAGTAGGTATATAAATATTTTAGATTTTGGAATTCAATAAAATAGAAGAAAAGCTAGAACTTTTATAGTAAAAGTTATGTCTAAGGTCGCAGATTCGATTTTTACATTTTATACGCTATACTTAACATATATAAATACATATATTGTAACGTACTTATATTCATACCTGATTTCTTATCGTGGCGTAAATTGATACAAAAGATCCATTAGTCTCGAGACAGCGATGTCTATCCTAAGAAAAGAACATTATGTTAGTGAATACTGAATAGTATCAACATTTTTATTTTTCTATACTTGATATTAATTATAATACAGAAATAAATATATAACAATAGTATAAAATTACTATACGCAAATGAGTCAGATGTTTCTTTTGCTTTGCACATCCAACATACTTACCTACTACAAGAAATAATAATTGTACGGGTTAACTTTTAAAAAATTAAATATAATAAGTATTCAATAATAATCACTACATAGTATAAAACAAAGTCGCTTTCTCTGTCCCTATATCCCTATGTACGCTTAAATCTTTAAAACTACGCAACGGATTTTGATGCGGTTTTTTTAATAGATAGAGTGATTCAAGAGTAAGGTTTATATGACAAATTAACAGCTTTTTACTTAATACATATGAAAGTATATACTTACATCAAGAAATCAATTTTTAAAATTTTTGTCTGTCTGTCTGTCTGTTCTTATCTCTGAAACGCCTTAACCGATTTTGGTAAGACTACCACTCGGAGATAGCTAATGTTATAAGGAGTAACTTAAGCTACTTTTATGTTATTAGAAAATTATAAAAACCGTTTAATTTATTTTAACTACGCCCAGCGAACGGGTTTGCTAGTCTAAACTAATAGGATAATAAGCCTATTAATTTCACCTACAGGCAAATAGAATGAATAATATTATGCTTTGTCACCTTAAGTTTTCGTTCATGTTGTTTTCCTCAAAAATCTGAAGACTGGCGTAACCCTCTATGACAAATTCGTAACCACAAGTTTGATAAGCGTTTCAAAACATATTTTGGCAATACTGTTCTACAGACGTTAAATAAATTTATTGATTTAACTAGCTTTGGTCGACGGTTCTGCTTGTGGATTTTCCTTATAAATATCTGTTTTGATTGTCATTTAGTTCATATTAAAATGCCTTTTCATTTGATGTCTATATCATGAAGGTCACTGTGGAAATGATAATCGTGTTTTGTAACCATACTAGATTTATAACGGCGGTATTTTGGTAATCGTATAGTCTACAATCGAGAACTGGGCACATGTCTGGGCACATGACTGGACACAATTATTATATAAAAATATAAGTTTATATAAAATCCCGGCTTAAATATCTTGTGAATATATAAATCACAGTATAAAAAAATCCCATTATTTTTTCTCAAGGACCAAAAGAAGATTACCTTATTTCAATAACTCTGTTTAAATATAAAAAAATGATCCGTGGTAAGCTTCACATATATAACTTTAAATACATACATATGATAAATATTTAAACGCCCGTGACTGGAGGATAAACATTCGTGATCAACAAATGAATGCCCCCAGCGGGAATGGAACTCGCGACCGCTGGCACAAAAATAGGCCTACAAACTGAGCCAAACGTATCAGCAATAACTAAAATAATAGGATAAGAACGTTTGCTCCAAATTTTGTAGAGGAAAACCACAATCTCAACTGCTTCCTGAAATTACCAAATTTAACATATTATTCTATGTAAACAAACATCAATGATGTAAAAATTAATTTATAAGTATTTCTGGTTTTCCTCATGACTTCACTATTGTTGCCAAAAATCCCCGTTTCTACTGCGGTTTTTTTATTAAACAGACACATTCACAGTTAAAAGCTGGCGTTGTTATACTAAGTGCTTTTTGGATGCACTTTCGGCTATCTATACAAAATCTTATAAATGAAACTATCTTTTCGGATTTTATCGCGGATTTATTATGATTTTTGGTTTCCGACGTTTCGAATGTTTTACAGCAATCATGGCCACGGGAGAGACTAAGGTATTAGACGTATATATTAACTAGCAAACACGGCCCGCTTCAGTTTTTTTCAATTTTCTAATAAAATATAAGTAGCCTAAGTTACTCTTTATAACAGTCGCTATCTGCGAGTGAAAGTCGCAACAAACAGATAGACAAACATTTTAAACATTGATGTTTAATGCTAGTACCATATATACTTTCATATGCATTTAGTGAAAATCTGTTAATTTGAAATTAAAAAAACAGACACTTCAATTTTATTAATATATATGTAGTAGGTACCTATTGATATTATTGAACCTAGTTAATACTTTATTGTTTTAAAATATCTAGTTTAGTATTATTTTATTATTATTTTGCGACTTACCTAAAAGGGTCAGCTAAAGCATTGGAAACTCAACGTACACTATCTAGGTCTTATCAGCTCTTCGTTTTGTCGCAGGTGACTTGTGATGTCCTGGTATTGCCTTCATAATAAATAAATATGTTAGGACATTATTACAACAGCGCCATCTAGCTCCGTGGTAAGCTACGAAGCTTGTGTTACGGATACCCGATAGTTGATACACTATACATATATAATTTTAAATACATCATATTATAAATATAAACACCCATGACTAGAGTACAGACATTCGTGCTCAACAAATGAATGCCCTTAGCGGGACTCGAACCCGCGACCGCTGGCACAGAAAGTTGGGTCAACTGGGCCAAACGTGTCGTTATATATATTATATGGCTACTTACTACTTTTCATCAGGCAAGTCATCAAGTTTAACTTTCAACACATCTTAGATATTTACCCCACAAACATGTTTCTTCATTATATAGGTTGCCTGGAAGGGATCACTCTAATAATAAGGCCGCTCTTACACTAAAATGCATTTTTTATGTACCTATTCCTTGTTAACAGTATCCTTTTCTGGCGTAATAAAGTAAGTAATAAATAAACATTCATTTCGCTCTTACTTACCCCGTACGCAAAATGGGGAATGATCTTCCTCCGAAGGTTTTCCATAATGGAGCTTTTCAAGAAACAATATAAGTACGTACCTAAGTACCTAGCTTACACATCAGAATATCACATAGGTTATAATTTATAAAGACATACTAGCGGAACCCGCGGCTTCGCTCGCGCTAAACCACTGGTGAGTCAATAGCTGTCTAAAAATGCACATAGGTTACTTTTAATCCAGAGAAATGTTCCCTTTGGAAAATTCTTTAGAGATACCTACATACATATTTTATTTTCGTTGATGACTATTACTGTACTCTAGTTAGGTATAAGTATATAAATAGTTATTATTTTTTGTTTCTGTTTGTGTTATTTAAGAGACAAATTAATAATAGATTTAAATGTAATTAATAAAATAACATAATTATTTAATATATATTTAATATCATATTTACAATAAATAATAGCTTTTACGCATAAATTATTGACCCTAATAGGCGTAACCGCAAATTTAATATTACAAATTGTCGCTACCATCGGTTAATATACGTGAGATGGAGTCGATCACTTAATAGGAGTCAGAGTCAATCAAGGCGAATCACTCAAGAAATACGAGTACATACATACATACAATTATGTACAATGTACTGTATACTCTAAAATCCTTATATAAATACTATATACCGATTTATATTTATCTATGTAATATATAATAATTTCTTAGGTTTACGCGAATACTTGACATTATAAATGAAACTATGTTTTCGGATTTTGTCGCGGATTTATTATGATTTTTGGTTCCCGACGTTTCGAATGCTTTACAGCAATCATGGTCCCCGTGACCATGATTTCATCATCATCATCATCAGCCCTTATTAACGTCCCACTGCTGAGCACGGGCCTCCCTCAGTACGAGGGGATCAGGCCATAGTCCACCGCACTGGCCTAGTGCGAGTTGGCGGACTTCACATGTCTTTCGAAAACTTGTTAGGTTTTCTCAGACATGCAGATTTCCTCACGATGTTTTTCTTCACCGTAAGACAAGTGGTAATCATGATATATAAATGATTCGCACATGAAAATATCAGAGGTGCGAGACCCGGATTTGAACCCGCATCACTCGGATATCCAAGCGACCGCGTTACCGCTGGGCTACCACTGTCTTTTTTTCCATGATTTATAATATGTAATATGTATTCAGTACATATTATATCATTCTTTCTAATGTCTCACTACTGGGCGCCTTCCTACAATACAAGATTTAAGCCATATTACAAGGGATTTACAAGGGATTAGGCCATAGTCCACCACGCTGGCAAAGTGTGGGTTGGCGGACTGCAAATATTGCTTGATTCTCTTAGATTTACCAGTTTTTAAAGAAGTTTTACTTCAACCGTAGAACATATGATTCGCAAATAAAATCTGTGAGATCCAGATTTGAAGTCGCTTCTCGTAATTCTCCCAAACGGCCACATTACCACCGGGCTATATAAACTCACGGAATAATTGTTATGATTTTTTAAATTCTTATTTGTATATAAATATTATTAAACTAATTGGTTCTAATAATGCTATTTAGTTATATATGAAACAGGGAAAAAAGTTCAGTGACCAGCTTAATGATTACAGGGCAAATAGGGTTCAGGGCTTCAGTTACCGTTGTTAGAGTGTAACTAATCTTTGTATGTGAGTTCGACTTTCAGTGTACATAAATATACTATTAGCGCGCCCTGGCTTTTCTGGGTATGCTTTATATTTATATATTGCACAGCATCTGGTTAACAGAGTTACTATAGGTTTTTTTTCTACAATACAACTATAGGTAAAGTTTGAAAGCTTATCTAAATTTAAAATTTGATCTAAATAGACGAAATAAATATAAATAAAAGTCAGTCACTCACTCATCACGAAATATTGAAAACCGCTTGACGTAGAAAGATGAGCGGATTTCCCTGTCGCAACTGGGCCGGATTAAGGAGGTCCAAAGGCTCTCGCAAGTTTGTATGAAAGTCCTTCATTTTTTTGTGATACATACTTTAAATTTGGCAGATAGCATCTACTTAATTTATATATTATGCAATAATTACTCATTTATTTAATTTAAAAAATATAATTTTACCAAAAGTCTTCCCAATAGGATGAATGATTGAGGACTTTACATGAAATAAATAGACCGACATTCAGATAATATCAACGGCATAAGTTAATTCATACAGAAAATTGAAAGGACTTAAACAAAATCAATACTTTGAAATTAATAATTTCGATCGATCATTCTTAGAAAACATTTGTCACTAATGCGGGTTTGAAGAGCCAGCAGGTCGTCATTTAGTAACAAGTACTGTCTCATAATGTGAAGGATTCAACATTATCTTAATCTGATTAGTCATTACGTTCACTATCGAATTCATGTGTGGTCCATATGACAATGGTAATATTCTCCGACCGATTCCGGCCATGACGGCCAATCTCATTGAGACTGGCCATCTACGCAAGAGATATTATAGTGCACAAATATACGCGCAGACACAAGTGCACTCTCAATTCCTATCACTCTCATACTCTGGTGGGACGGCTATTAGACACGACCAGTGAGACCAATCTCATTGAGGCTAGCCAAATGCGGAGATATTATAGTGCAGCGCGTGTACGCGCAGGCACAAGTACACTCGCTATTCCTATCACTCTCATACTCTACGTATAGTACGTACGTGTTGATAATGCTTTTTTATACACCTTGGGTAACATTATTGTAGTTTTAGTAGGGATCCTTATTTTTTTCTTACAATTAAAATAGCCTATATTAATCAGTGTAATAATAATGTAGCATTCAAATGGCTAAAGAATTTTTAAAATCGGTCCAGTACTTTTTGAGCCAATTCGTTACAAACATACTTACATACAAATCTTTCCTCTTTATAATACTAGTATAGATATGTATATATAGATTGTTCACAATATATGTCAGTAGATTGAAATAAAGGCAATTTGACATTCGCAGTTGCAATGGTGCAACGCACGGGCTTAGATAAAACGAATTGCGTCGATAACGTTATCAGAATGTGAAATTTTAGAAATAAACAGTGCGGGTTCAATGCTCGGGAGATTAGGGTGGCATTGTAATATATGGAGAAATGTTTTGTTGTTTGCTTAATATGTAGATAGCTAGTCTTCACTTATCGTATCACATAGATTTGATAATTGACAAACCAATTTATTTACTAAATTTCATTAAAATTTGAACAGTCGTTTAAACGTGAAGGAGTATTAAACCAGGCGCGGTCCGAAGGGGGGGGTCACAGGGGACATGACCCCCCCCAAAATCTAAGGTCAAATTGAAAAACTCAAAAATTTGCCAAATAATAAAAGGAAATTTCTAGCTATCGCCTAACAGCGATAAATTTATAGTTTGATGACATCTAGTGGTGTTTTTATGAACATGATGAAACATGTTAGAAGAGCGATTAACAGGTTTAGCTCTTCTAAACATTCACCCGGAAATAGTACCTACTAGAATAGACGTCTCAAATATTATCACCCGATTCGCAAATACAAAAAGTCGACTTCCATTTGTTTTATAAGTAATGTATAAACCGACTTCAAAACGTTACAAATCGAAACTAAAAACAGAAAAAGTAATTTTAATTACTTAGTTATTGTTGGAGTCGGTGCCAGCCAAGGACAGTTTTATCCTGCCTTTGCAATGAACTTTCGAACAGATATTTTGATTATATTTACAAATTGATACATTCATTAAATTGTTTTAAGATTATTTTGATTTGGCTGGCACCGACTCCAACAATAACTAAGTAATTAAAATTATTTTTCTGTTTTTAGTTTCGATTTGTAACGTTTTGTTAAAATTTTTTTTTTTTTGTGGAAATTAGATATTTTGTTTAAATATAATATTGGTAGGCTAACTAAACTACTGCTCCAATAAGTCAGCAAAGTTTTGGAGTGTACGACAATAGTCAATCGAGATTTGTCGCCTATTTTTCCACGTAACTCCTAGACGTTAATAAGATGTATCTTCTATTATCAGATCTACCTAATATCTTGAAGGAATGCGACTATCGGTTCATAAGTACGTATAATATTAAAAAAAATCTTTCAACTCCTAACTGTTGAGGAGATATACCTTACATCATCACAAATTCTTGAACAGCTTTAGAAAATATATGAAAAACGTAATAAATGCCTATAAAATTTGAGAGTTGCCCTGGATTTCCTTAGGATCCCATCATCAGGTCCTGACTTGGTGATAATGCGAATATCTTGGAAGTATACCCTACCGAACAAAAAAATTGTAATCGGCCAACTTTTGACGCAGAATGAATGAACAAACATAAAAAGAACCGTCGAGGAATTGTACTTACCATCATCAGCTCATCCACATGAAATAATGATTTTCAGACACAAATGCTTGAACATCTTTAGAAAATATTTAAAAAAACTTAATAGGTGTCTATAAGAGTATAAGAGTTGCCCTTGATTTCCCTGGGATCCATCATCAGAATCTGACTTGGTGACAATGGGTCCCCCTCGGAGCTATACTCTACCGAACAAATGAAAAATTTTTGAAATCGGCCCACAGACGGCGGAGAAATCGGTGAACATACATAAAAAAATATATGCCTACAATGGAACATATAACCTCCTCCTTTTTTGAAGTCGGTTAAAAAAAAATTTGTCTTGTGCAATAATGTGTATTGAGTGACCCCCTCCAAAATTTCAGGCTGCGACCGCGCCTGTATTAAACACATACAATGATACATCTATACCTACTAATATTATAAAGCTGAAGAGTTTGTTTGTTTGTTTGGTTGAACGCGCTAATCTCAGGAACTACTGGTCCGAATTTAAAAATTCTTTTTATATTCAATAGTCCGTTTATCGAGGAAGGCTATAGGCTATATTACATTATGTTTTGACCAATAAGAGCGGAACATCAATGAAAAATGTTACAAAAACGGGAAGGGCGGGCGTTAGTTCTGCAAGGTACCATACCGTGCGATTATGAAAGAATTTGGTTTCCGGTCCTTAGAACGCGTGCGAAGCCGCGGGAAATGCTAGTAGGTAATATATAAACATATAAGTATAAAAACGTCAAGTATCTCGTCAGCTCTTCACAATATTAATTAATTTTATTTTTTGAGTCTTACGAATAAAATTTACAAATAATCGATATTTTTTACATTGATACATATCTTCTACTTGAATCTAATACATAATATGGATTTACAAGTTGTTTCCATTCGATATTAAGTACCTACCGAGTACTTAATTCCGATTTCGATTTCAACAAACGGTTTTTAAGCTTTGTTCACAATATAACAAGTCATAATAAAATGTCACATATTCTAGGGGACATCTTTAGTTGAAAATATTAATTTTCTTGTAGACCTCTCAAAATATAATAATTACCAATTACTATACCAATTACTATAAGGATGTTAATTAAGAAGGTTACAACCAAAATATGATAAGACATTCCCATGTTTTTTTATATTTTAATATACACTATTGTATTTATATTATGTTAATTATATTTGTTTATTGTTTATTGTTTATTAGACATCCTTCATTTTGTTTGACTTTAGAAAGTAAAATAAACGAATTCTAAATATTTGCTGTTATTGAATACATAAGCACATATTATAAATATAAACACCTATGACTGGAGTACAAACCTTTGTACTCAACAAATGAATGGCCCCAGCGGGGCTCGAACTCGCGACCGTTGGCGCAGAAAGTAGGTTCACTACCAACTGAGCCATACGTGTCGTCAAAATAAAAGTAATAATAGCATCAGAATGAGAACACCTTACAAAAGATTATTGCAATTCACACCTAAATTAAAATTCTTTTTTATACCAAATAGCAAATCAAAGTACTCTATTGACGTTTAAATGTAAAGGATTATGACCTCTAGAACATTGAAATAAAGTTTAAAACATTTTAATACAATTCTTTACACGATATGTAATACGTGATGTCTCATCAAAATGTGGGGTCAATGCACCCTATGTCTGAATCACGTCTCTCATCATTTGTTTGCGACTATCTCTTTCTGGCTTATCTTATCCTACTTTGGAAATGTGAAACGATTATGTCCGTCGATGACACGATAGCTTATTAAAAGTGCTGTCGAAATTTCTGTTATTGTCTTAAGATAGTATGTATAAAGTATTATCTCCATTTCTAGTATGAATTTTAGTGAAAAATGGCATCATTCATTTATGTATGATACATACCTTAAATGAAACCCATTCGTTTATTGCTAATCAAAATTTAATGAAACATCTTTATCTATAATATTTGATCTAGGTAAGTTATCCTAACTAATATTATAAATGCGAAAGTAACTCTGTCTGTCTGTCTGTTACGATTTCACGCCTAAACCGCTGAACCGAATTCGATGAAATTTGGTACACAGATAGAGAAGACCTTCAGAAAGGACATAGGCTACTTTTTATCCCTGTAATCCCACGGGATTATAGGGTAGGATATTTGAATAGACTCCAAAATAGCTAGTCATGAAATTTAGGTAGGTACATCTTGTCTTCATTTAAAACAGTATTCCTTTGAAGCTTAGTTGCGATTGGAAATTTGAACAATCGAAGCCGCGAAAATTCCTTGTTAAATATGTTTTTAAATAAATTGTTACGCAAATACTTAAATTATTACATTTTTATTTAATTTAAAAATTGAAGGAAGCAGGAAGGAAGGAAACCCTAATACTTTCCCACTAACTGTAGGTAGGTACTTGTTCCCATTTTATATTTAGTCAACATTTTTTTAATAAAAATTATTAAATGGTAATGTGAATAAAGTAAACAGGATCTATAATAATAACAAAATATTATGCAATATATAACATTCAAATTGTTTCAATAATCGGTATTTGTATCGATTGGTAACCGATTTAAAAGAAAGGAATAATTTGGTTTAGACTTGATTTTTTCATATTTCAACTAAATTACGTATCTAGGTATAATAATACTCCAGTTGCATTTAATAATGTGATCGTAAATAACAAAATATGCGTAACTAAATAAATGTACTGTGCCAATGACCGCTGATAAGCTTTCAGGTGGCCCTGAGACACACAAATATAAAATTGTTTATGCTCACTTAGTTATTTTAAGATAATATTTAACATTGCTATCATTTCTTAGTTTTTCTTTATTTTAACAAAAGTAAACGTGACAAATATCGTAAAATTAGGTTCTTTTTAACTTTTTTAACGTCCCACTGCTGGGCACGGGCCTTCCTAAATACCAGGGGACCATGCCATCCACCGCGTAGGCCAAGTGCGGGTTGGTGGACTTCACATCTCTTTCGAAAACTCGCTAGGTTCTCTCAGACATGCAGGTTTCCTCACGATGTTTTCCTTCACCGTAAGACAAGTGGTAATCTTGTTAGAAATGATTCGCACATGTAAATATCAGAGGTACGAGACCCGGATTTGAACCCCCATCACTCGGATATTCAAGTGAGCGCGTTACCACTGGGCTACCATTGCATTTAATACCTTTTTAAATTATCATCGTATACTTTATAGTGTAGAGAGGTCAATACATCCGCTGTTCACGTTTCGGTAGTTCGTAAGTGAGACAGTGGACTTTAGCCCCTTTAAGTACCAAAAGACTGGCGAATATGTTAATTTTAGCACCGAAACAGTTGTTAAATGGTCCATATTACTATATATAAACTGAATAAATTATGAAAATGCTCACATTAAAACATGCTTCATTTATTAAACATATTTCAATAAAATTTAGCATAAGTAAGAATTTATATTGACTACCTTTCATCCCACATCACTTACCTACATGAGTGCGAGTGTGGCTAGGGAGTAGGGACAAAATCTATTTTTTAGGAATTGCAACTTTTTAGGACATATAATTTAAGTGTATATCCTATCTATCAATATTGGAAAATTAAATGTGTAAAAAGGTATTTTTGGGTAGTTAAATATCTGTAATTACTGATTTACTATACCTAATATACGAATGTATGATAAAGACACCTACATCCAGCGTTATTTTTGAAGTAACTTTAAAAACTATTAAACATTTTTACCAAACTATTTATCATACATATTTCTATACTTTCATTTAAATAAACCAACAAATCTATACTATACTAATATTATAAACGCGAAAGTTTGTAAGTATGGATGTATGGATGTATGGATGTATGGATGTTTGTTACTCTTTCACGTAATAACTACTGAATGGATTTTAATGAAACTTTACAATAATATAGCTTATACATCAGAATATCACATAGGCTACAATTTATAAAGATATTGTGTGAATTGTCCAAAATATGACGATAAGTATCAAGTAAGTAGTAAAAAATCTACCATCTGCGAGCTATTCTGGCGTGCGCTGCCAAAACCGCTAGAGTTATACATATGTAATGTATGATGGAAATGTTTATCTTAACAAGCGACTCACCCTCACTTCGCTCGGGATCGTCCCTAGATTTAGCGCGAGCGAAGCCGCGGGTTCCACTAGTTATTCTATAAAACCTTTCAACTGACACAAGATCACTTTTATCACCCACATTTTTATCAAACGACTCAACATTCACTGATGTACCGTTCATTTAATAACTCATCCTCAATAAAACCAAAATCGAATCGACAGGAAAAGTAAATTACGCACATGACCTACCCCCGAATCCGTTCAAGGTCGTTGCGGCAGGTCAGTACGTGACGTCACTCGCCCTCCAAAACCGGGGTCAACGACCGCGCCGCCATTACGGAAACACTGTGCGCGTTCGGAATTCGAATTGGGGTGTGTTTGTATGTGTGTGTCGCTTTGTGTGCGTTTTGGGTTTTTTAACAATGGAACCCTCTTGTTTATTTTTAGCCTGTTGATTGTTGATATTTATTGGGATTATTCTATATGTTATTGAAATTTAGCTTATTATTAGATGAATATTGTTGAAATACAACATCTAGACAGTCATTATTCGTTTTAATAATGAATATTATAAATCTTTCTATAGTATAGAAAGATACTAATACGAATGTATTGTCTGTGTATTACTACACCTACTATGTACTATGTATACACCTACACCTACTATGTACTATCAAGTAATGTGCAACATAAGTATAATAAGTAGAATCTTAATTTAACTTGAGCATATTTATTTGCATTATTATATATGTATTAGGTTTATCTGATCTAAAATAAATAGGTATTATTATTAAATTAAAAGAAAGCTTAAATTATGTGTAACGTATTTAATAACAAAAACATGTCGCAAGCAAAGGCTTAGCTACCGTTATAAAATAAAAACTTATAAAAAGGAACCACTCAACCGGTTGTCACGTAAAACGTCAACCAATCCTCTAACGCAGTTCGAATTTCGAGAGGGGTATTAGACGCACACATTAAAATAAGAATATTAAAAATATGGGGTCGTTGGACGGTATAATAAATCCTTTTTATATTTTCACTAACGATCCCTCCTGCTTTAGTCCTGACCTTTCATTTTTTATGTAAAAGTTATCGTTAAATGATTGATTGGATAGATTAAGCTAGTAAATGTGTACAAAAACTTGACAAATTATATACTAAAACTATCCTCGAGAACCACTCTACCTATTGGTGAAAACAGCATGAAAATCGGCGCAGTATTTACTGAGTTTATTGCAAACAGACAGACGCGGCGGAAGATTTTCTTTTATAATATGTAGTGATAATCGTTATCTTTAGAATAGTCATTAATGTGTAGATACCATAGACTATTTTCATATCAATAGGATATTTTAATATGTCATAATAAGCAGAATACAGATTTAAAATTTTAAATTTATTAAAAAAACATGAATCTATGCTAAAACAAACATAAATAAATTTAATAATACCTATTTTATATTATGACTATGATGTTATGAAAAAACTCTACTCATACCATTTTTAATTTTATTCATGATAGTTTTCCCACTTATGTATCGATTCATGGTAATTATATAACGTATAATAACTAACCAATAGCAACTTGCTACACAATTTATATAAGAAAAAAACTAAACTCGTCTGACGACTAACACAAATACCTCTAATTTTTTCTAACCTAAATCTGACCAATGACGTGCTACCAAATATTTGGCTGCGCGTGAGTGGCCGAATATGAATTAGATACCCTATATAAATACAAATAGATTTTTTTTTAATAAAACTAAAGATTATTTGTAAAAACGATATGTTTTAATATACCTATTAATAGTGATATATTCAAGGACTTGGTTTAACTAATAAATATAATTTTATTTGTATGTAACCTTGACTTTAAAATAACCTCTAACTTTTTCTAACGCTAGCAGTAACCAATAGGAAGCCTTCAAATTTATTTGTATGTGTGCTTTGTTGAAATAGCACGTATACAAATGTAAATAATTTAATTTATAAATGTAGTAGTTTTGTTATTGTTAAACAATTTTAATTAAATTTAAAACGAATGAAGAAAATATAAAGGAATTTGATATAGGTATATATTATATTATGCTATAATAATATTATGATAAATATTTTTTTACTGTCGTAATGTAAATAATTACTTACAGAATATGTACATGCCTTATGTAATTTATTTACATACAACTTATGTATATATTGAAGTCCAAAACCCATAAAAGAAAAAAATCAATCTCGCACTCAACCATGGCCTATAAATTGTCCTAATTTTTTCTAACCCACCAATCAAACGTCTCCAAATACACTGCTGCGTGTGAGTGGCCGAAATTGTATTAGACGCACACATTGACACTAATACGCGTATATTTGTTTATGTGTGCGTGCTATTAGCATTTAGTGAATAGAGTCGCGCTCAGAATATTTATTTGCTTAGATTTCGGAGGTTAGAAAGAGACGAATGTATATTATTATGCATGTATAGGTGTGAGATATGGGAGTTGGCGTATTTGTTAAATTTGTTTTTTTTTTATTATTTTTTACTTGTTAGTTCGATGGCTGCGGTTTCTTTATTCTTATAATTGCTTGTTTTTTTTTAATTTCTTTTACTGTAATAAATTATTTGTATATAATAAAAAATCTGCTTTAAATAGACATCCCTATTATTATTATTGGTTCTACCAACTAATTTCACAATATACGAAGAGCAATAAGATTTATTTTTTTATAATATTTATTTTTATAATTAAGTGTAATAATTTTGTACACGCGAATATTATTTTATATAAATATGTCCGTTATCGCGCCATTTTACCTTTTTGGCCTAAATATTGTAATTTCAAATCTATGTAAAAATTGTTAAAACAGCTTCACTAATAATATTCTTAAGCTTCCTTATGTGGTCGTCTGTACCTACCTAAAACTCTATTTTTCTCTAGTAGGTAAATAGAAAGTTTTCAAAGAACCAATAAAATCACAAAGTGAACGGAATAGATATCAACTTAGTACTTTAGAGCAATAGTTTTAGTCGTAAACTATTTTTCAATGGCAAGATAAGGAAGGAAATTTTAAAATTAACTATCCACTAAAACAAATACCTACTAAGTTTAAAATCTTAACTTAGGTAATATAGGGACTTATGAGGGCATCAAATTGCATTTAGATAAGCTGTGTGACCAGTATTTTAGATAGTCCTAATATTGAAAAGTCCTAAGAGATTTTAATTTTTATTACAGTTAGGTAAGACAGTTTTAGCTCAGCAATCGCTTTGAAAACCGAGTGAAGCGGGTTCAAATCCGGGTCTTGTACCTCTGATATTTTCATGTGCGAATCACTTCTAACATGACTACGGTATATACGGTCATTTTACGGTAAAAAAAAACATTGTGAGGTAACCTGCATGTCTGAGCCAACCTAGCAAGTTTCCAAAAGACATGTGAAGAACGCCCGCACTTCGCCAGCGTGGTGGACTATGGCCTGATCCCCCTTGTATTGTAGGGAGGCCCGTGCCCAGCAGTGGGACGTTCTAAAAGGTTGAATACATTATTAGGTGCCTACATATTTAACTATGATAATATATAATTAATGTCATTAAAGTAATACAACTAACCCCTTAAAAAAGCTATTTAAATGAAGTTAACAATATTATACTTAGAAATATTTATTTATTTAATTAGGTTTGCTAGTGGTTATTACATTAAATACACAATTTAAATTAAATACTACAAAGAAAAGTTACTATTATAGGTATAACATACTCAATATTTTGTCCGATTATAAAAATTTACACTAAACTAATAAAACATAGGTACTTACTTAATAGAATTGTAAAAATAATTATATTTTAAAGCTTACCAACAATCAGTGAGTAGGTACTTTCGACATAATCCCTACTAATATTATAAATGTGAATGTAAGTTTGTTTGTTACGTTTTCACGCGAAAACTACTCAACCGATCATCATGAAACTTTGTACACATATTCTTGGAGGTATTAGAAGTAACATAGGACACTTTTTATTAAAAAAATATTTTTTACGAAAAAATAAAAAAAATGTATGTATTAACAATGGGTTCTGAAATAGCTAGAGTAATTTTGAAGAAACTTTCAGGCATCCTACAGATCAACCCAATGAGGTTGATTAGCAATTAAAAAAATGAACGCGGGTGAAGCCGCGGTTAAAGATAGTATTACATATATGTAGTTGATAGGTATTATGTTATGTACATATAGATATTTGAGTGCGGACATGACGATTGAAGACGAACTGAGATCATTACCGCTTATCATGTGTGTTATACTTAAAAAGGTTAATTGATGACTTATTTAAACGAAAATAATTTAATCGCCTTGAACTGTTCCTATATGTTATGTTTAGTAGTGATTGCATAACGTTACATAATATAAGTATAAAAATAAATAAAATCAAAAACGAAAAGTGGATCTGTAAAGTAAAAATTATACCTTTTTAATAAAAATTACAGTAAATACATAAGTATATAAAGCAATAATTATTATAAGATAAACACAATAATGGAATATATAAAATTTTCACTCTATGTCTGTTCGTTTGTTTCTAATCTTCGAAAGGATTAGACCAATTTTGTCGGGAATTGCACTGATTGATTGATGATTTTATTTTTCCAAACGTCCGGGTTCGATTCCCGAGCTGAGTAAAAGTTTTTTTAATAGTATGCAATACAGTTTTCTTGTTACTAAAATCGATGACATGGTACTTAAGAACCGATGTTCATATGTCTTATAGTTTCAGACTTCCCCATACTGACTGATTTAAATGTTACATCCTGTACTTTTTTAACTTTTATTTTAGTAATAGAATATTACAAAATACGAAGTATTTAAACAATTAAATAGACGTTAAAATCGTCTTCCCAGAATATTTTACATACTTAGCTCGGTAGCTAAGTCTACATGGAAAAGCTAATAAAAAGCGTATTAAACTTACTCTTAAATGCAGAAACTCCTGAAGTAAACAACCAGATTACAAACAAAACTTGCTTTTAACAAATGATAGTAAAAAACTAAGATATCCCGAATGTAGATATTAGCACTTAGGTTTAGAAAAAATTGAAATTTTATTAGATACTATTTTTAAAAGATTTTTTTAATTCTAACAAACACGATCTAGTTATATTGCTTGTGGTATGGGTACCAGGTACCAGCTAGTTGATTTACTACACATAAGTATATAATTTTAAATACCTATCTCATATGAACACTCAAGGAGTATATAAATATTTGCGCTTATTACCTACAAATAATTAATGTCCCCAGCTGGACTTGAACCCACGACCATGTGCACAGCAAGTCGAGTCATAACAAACTGATCCAATCATGTCGATAAAAATTATAGAAATATTATATCAAAGTATGTACGCCATCTAGTTCCGTGGTAAGCTGTCGCAGGCTTGTGTTACAGATACACTACACATACCTATAGACTACATATAACTTTAAATATAATAAATATTATATATTAAAAATATAAACAACGATGACTCAAAACATTCATACAGAACAAATAAAATCCCCCATCGGGACTCGAACCCGCGACCGCTCGTTCACAAGTTCACTACAAACTGAACCAAAGTCGTATAAACCGTATAAGAGTATAGTGTGGAGTTCCTCTTGCAATTTTTAAGAGTAATTATTGCATTCCGTCAGTGCCAAGTAACGACACGCTACATTAGTTGACCGTAGATGTTGTTCGTCTAGTTTACAACTTATGTACGTACTTCTAAATTATAGAGCAGTGTTTTCTATCTAGTCAGAAAAAAGATCAGTGGTAACGAGCTCGCTTGGATAACCGAGTGATGTGGGTTCAAATACGGTTCTCGCACCTCTGATATTTTCATGTGCGAATCATTTATATCATGATTACCACTTGTCTTACGGTGAAGGAAAACATCGTGAGCATTATTATAGAGCTTCCTCATAGTAGGATTTAAAATTTTTTTTAATACTTTTATAGCTAAAAATCCACATTTAATACTAGACTAGGTACATATGGATAGTAAATTGGAGATATATAAAGGAGAACAATAGTATGTATAGCCTTAAATTTTTACTGAAGGCCTAAAAAGTCTAGGTAGATATCTTATGTAAAAAAAAGGGGAAAAATGAAAAAATAATCGTCATCAGTCATGGAAACTATATAATAATAAATTATATTTCTATAAGTAGGTACAATTAGTTCGTTTAAATATTTTGTGTTAATATTAATAACTAGTGGAACCCGCGGCTTCGCTCGCGCTAAATCTAGGGACGATCCCGAGCGAAGTGAGGGTGAGTCGCTTGTTAAGATAAACATTTCCATCATACATTACATATGTATAACTCTAGCGGTTTTGGCAGCGCACGCCAGAATAGCTCGCAGATGGTAGATTTTTTACTACTTACTTGATACTTATCGTCATATTTTGGACAATTCACACAATATCTTTATAAATTGTAGCCTATGTGATATTCTGATGTATAAGCTATATTATTGTAAAGTTTCATTAAAATCCATTCAGTAGTTATAACGTGAAAGAGTAACAAACATCCATACATCCATACTTACAAACTTTCGCGTTTATAATATTAGTATAGATAAGAAAACGTAGCCATGATTACTGAAATTCTTATCTTTACTCCTTACTTCTATTATAAACGCGAATGTAACGCGAATGTAATGTCTGTCTGTCTGTCACGCTTTCAAATTCACGCCAAAACTACTAAACCTATTTAAATAAAATTTGGTACACATGTAGTCTAGAGCCTTAGAAAGGCTATTTTTAATGCGAATAAAGGGTTGTTCAAGGTTGAAAGGGGATGAAAACTTATACGAAAGTATTGTTATTAGAGTTAGAAGCTTAAAACACATTCTTTAGGCTGTTTATTTGATATAAATTTCCACCTACCATTTCGAGAAGTGGTAGTGCCATGCTTGTTACCTTCGGGTAGCAACCGAATGGGCCGGCACGCCCCGTATAGTTCATTAGTACCACTCTCTCACAGAAGACCGGCGTGAAGTGGCAGCTATGCTGTCGCGTTTCGTCCGGTGAGTGAGAGTCCGGGAGGCCCACTCTCCTTCCCCCCTCCCTCTTCCCTTCATCCTCCGCCTTCGTTCCCCCCTCCCTCCCACTTCCCTCACCCCTCCATTCCTCCCTTTCCTGAAAGGCCGGCAACGCATCTGCAAGCCTGGCTTGCAGATGTCCATGGGCGGAGGTGATCACTTCCCATCAGGTGAGCCTCCTGCCCGTTTGCCCCCTTTTTACCATAAAAAAAAACCTAAATTAAAAGTAGGTATATTTCACTTTATAATATTTCTTATGACTTGCACTAAGTAAGCTTTTAACCTTATTAAGCAATTTCGAGCGATTCACGAAAAGCTCCGTAATAATTGATCTATATTATGGCTAAATATAGAAATTGTTTTATAAAATTAATAACATAAACAAGTAAAAATGAAAGTTTCTTGTCGGAAAATATTTAGAATTAAATATATAATTTGATAAGGTACTTTGGAGCCACTTTGAATTTTTTTTAATTGTGGGTAGGCACTGTCTGTAACAAGTATAGGTATAAATCCTTGAGACGTCAAACCTTCCCGTTACCATGATTGCTCTAAAGCATTCGAAACTTCGGGACCCAAAATTCAAAATAGATCCGCGACAAAATCCGAAAAGATAGTTTCATTTATAATTTTAAATATTCGCGTAAACCTAAGAAAGATTTATAAATAAGTATACTTAAAAATCTACATTTTTATACTCTAGTTAATTCCATCATCATATTTACTGGCATTTTGTTTTACAAAAAAAATTACTTAGAGCCAAGTAGTAAGTTCAGTTTTAAATTCACTTTGCGAGCTACTTAAGTCGATAATAACATAATATTCTACGTTATTACTTTTTCCAACTTACTAAAATGCAGGTTTAAAACATCCCCGGGCCATAAATTGAGAGGCCCTGCCCTAATAATCTAACAAGATCTCGTCCTACCTAGAAATCTAGACTTAAGTAAGACAGACACCTAATTTAGGTCGATCAAAACGGATTTAGTGCAATTTGGTAGGAATGCGTCTGCCGCCCACCTAGGTCTAGGTTACCTAGATACCTATTTACGAAACAAAAACTACTGTATTAAACCGCCTTTAGCTGGTAGATAATACGATCTAAGTACGCCTTTCGGATGTGTCTGATGTAATTTTAACATCAAAAAAATAATACTTTCTTTGGTTTACGCGAATATTTGACATTATAAATGAAACTATCTTTTCGGATTTTGTTGCATATTTATTTGGTCCCGTGACCATGATTGCTGTAAAGCATTCGGAACGTCGGGAATCAAAAATAAAAATAATAAAATAGGAGATAATTCTGCGTTTTTTAAAGGCATCATAAAAGATGAAGGGTCAGGAGTTAGTACAGGTATTACAGATGAATCGTGCGGTCAATGGCCCTATATGGGGCCCCTGTGTGGGCGTTGGAAATGACGGCCAACACTCTTGCCATTCTGCGCAAACCGCAGAGGGCGATGGCCGTCAGAGTCATTCGCGGGTATCGCACGATTTCCTACGAGGCGGCTTGCGTCCTGGCCGGATCCACGCCCTGGGACCTAGAGGCGAAAGTACTCGCGTCATTATATCGATGGCGCGAGGAAGAGCGGACGCGGGGCTCGAGGCCGGTGCAGCGGCAGATCGCGCTGCGCCGAGAGAAGCTCCGTCAGGTCTCGGTTGCGGAATGGCGGAAAAGGCTTCTGCGCCCTACCGCCGGCCTCACTACCATCGAGGCGATCCGGCCAGTACTCGACGACTGGCTCGGGAGAAGGCACGGCTCCCTGTCGTTTAGGGTGACGCAGGTGCTGTCGGGGCACGGCTGCTTCGGCAAGTACCTGTGCAGCATAGATAGGGAGCCGGACGCTCGGTGCCGCCACTGCGTCCATTGCGGGGAGGACACAGCGCAACACACGCTCGCCGAGTGTGTAGCTTGGGAGGAGCAGCGCCGTGTCCTCACAAATAAAGTAGGAGGCGATCTGTCACTGCCGGCCATAGTGCGGAGGATGATCAGCAGTGCAGAGTCGTGGGACGCGGTGGTGTCCTTCTGCGAGGACGTGATGTCGCAGAAGGAAACTGCGAATCGGGAGAGGGAGATCTCGACTCCCTTCCCCGGCCGCAGGAGGCGCACCGGGCGCAGGAGAAGAGCGGACAACGCCCTTCTCCGGCCCCCATGAATGGGTCCAGGGGCGAGGGACTTGGGGTATTCGATTATTCGATGGACCCGAGTCGTAGGTGCGCGCGAGTGTTGGCGCGCACCTCTGAGACGATGCGCGGGGTAGTTCAACAACTCACTACCCCGTGCAGGAGATGAGGCCCGCACGGATCCGGCCAGCACTAGTGTGGGGCTGCGGAAGAATGTGGATTCCCGCGGCCTCACGCGCACGTGCGAGGAGACACCGGGGTGGTTTTAGCCGGTAAGAGTCCGGCACTCCCCTCCGCCTTTCCCCAGGCGGAGGTAGTCCATGAGGATTTCCCCCCGTTAAAAAAAAAAGGTATTACAGATATTGCTTGATTTAATTGTCGATTCTTATCAAATAATTGAATAATATTGTATTTAAGGTCAAAAAGTATTCCTTTTAAAATTTTCTAAAATTTCCTCTAACTCGCCAATGAGTACCCATACTATCCTTAAAAAATAATTAAGTTTTAAAGAATTAAAACCACAATAACCTCAAAATGCAATATATAATCGAACCTGTTACCTTTTGCCGACATTACCCACCCACCATAAACCTATCTAATCTTAACAATGAGCCAAAGACCTAAATGCCACATTATTTAATATATTTAAACTGCCAATACTATAGAATCGTAGCATCAAAAATAATACCCCTTTATTAGTACGTGGACGGAAACACACGAAGTTGTCCGACGACGCCAAGTTCCGACGCGCCGATAATGTCCAGCTAAATAGTAGCAAAACTATAGTTTTCAAACGATATGCACACTGAGATACTTAGTCCCTAGATATGGCTTGGTATTCGTTTATTTAGGTTATTAGGTTTGTTTTACCAGCAATTTGGCTTTGTACAAGCTTTGAGTGAAATTGTGTTCAGTCCATTGTAAAGTCCTACTGCTAAGCACGGACGTCCCTTCAATATGAAGGGGATCAGGCCCTCAGATCAGTTAAATCAGAGAGATGAGTCCACCACGCTGGATAATTTCGGGATGGCGGACGATGTTTTCCTTCATGCTAAAAGTTCAATTGAAATTAAGAAATACACAAAAAGGAAATACAGTGCTTTTTAAGGATTTGACTGTAAACTGATCAGAAGGTAAACTTATAAGATATTTGATATCTAATGTACATGCATTTTACATTAACTAGTTAATCGAACGTTTCCTATGGTAAAAAAACTTAATTCGCTTTAGAATCTGACTTTATTGACATTGATAAAATAAACTGAAAACTAAGTAGTAGGTATACATTATTGTTATTTTCAAGAATGACCACTAAACCAAATTTGATGAAATTTGGCTAGAGCATAGATATAGATTAGTAAATTGTATCAGGCTATCTTTCCCACACAACACACAGCGCTATCTAGTTCCGTGGAAAGCTACGAACTTGTGTTACGGATACCAGATAGTTGATTGAATAAATATTTTGAACCTATAAATACAAAAAAATTATATCTATAAGTAATATCTCACATTTTGTATCGGAAATCAATATTATTTTGGTTTCAAAAGTAATATATTTAAGTTGATCTTACAAAAGTTCATCTTACGTCATTGTAGGTAAAATAAACGTTCGTTTTAAAGGTTAATGTTTGTTTATTCGATATTATAAGGAAGTCGCATTAAGCAAAGCTGTAAATTTTCAATTTGGCAAACCGGTACTGTCCTTCGCTTTCTGAGTAACTTGACTCATGTTATTGTTATATTTAAAATTATTTTTAGGTTTAAAAATTATATTTTTAACTATAAGTTGTAAGCTTATAAGGTTATGCCTACAATATTTAATATATTCGACTGTGGCTTATTTTTTGCTTTATTTTTTTATTATCGACATATGACGCAACAACACTAATTATTACAGTAACTTAAAATTAATTTATACATTTTTAAAATACTAAGTAGTACGAATTATTATCTCTAAATATTCCAACCATTATAAAAGTTTTCTAAATATCAGCCGTTTTTGTGGATTTTAAGGCAAGATCTATTTTAAGACACGTTTTGCGCAGTTTGTAGTAACCCTACTTTCTTGCGCCAGTGGTCGTGGGTTCGAGTCCCGCTGGGCGACAAGTGTAAGATTATTATTTTTTACTAGGTACATATGACTCTGTGTCCTAGATCTTTTTTATAAATATTTTTTAAACTATATCTTGTTTTCAGTCCCAAATTAGTTTCTCTAGTGCTAGTTTTAACTAAAGCTCGATTTAATCTGAAAATCCAATATTTCAGTGGTAATCTAGTTTTGACTAGTTTAAACAAAGGCATTTAGTAAAAACTAGTTCTAACTAGGGAAAAGGCGTTCTATCTAAAACGGGTTTAACTATAACATATAACTAACGAGTTAAATCGCTAGTATCAATCAAATGGCAAGAAAAATTGTAAACTAAAAAGTGATACTATAGTCTATAATAATTATTACAGACTATAATTTTATTTTTTTCAGAAGGAAGAAACCAAAATTACTCTCATAAAAAATATAAATTCACATCTAGTAATCCAACATCAACGGCTTCGACGCCACATTTAAATTAATACAAGCTTCACGCGCGTCCCATTTCCCATTTGCTTTTTAATATTACAAATATATTATTTTTTGCGTATGCCAGGAAATAGTCTTGTTTCTATTTCGCTTCCTTTCTATCAATTATGAATAAAAACGCCTATTTATGCAGTTTTTTGGATATCTTTTAAGTATTCTGTAAGGATGTTAGTATAAAATTTTTGACCACTTTCAAAAATGAAGTGCAGGCTAGGCCAAATTATATGAAACTTTGACTGTCTGTGACCATATCACGAGAAAACCTCTGGGCTGATTTTGATAGAATTTGATATTATGATAGCTGGTTATCCGAGTCAACATTTAAGTTACTTTATCTTTAATATGAAATTCACACTAACCGTTAAAACCCACCTATGAGAATTCTGAGCTATTAGCGAAGGTTAGTCGCTATTACAAATTATAATGGTTATAAAATGTATATTTTTAAAGAAATAAAATTTCGAAAAAGCATTATATTACCCCATTACCATTTACGTTAGAACGGAAGGAATCTTTTATCTTAGAGCAAATTGAATTTTCGTAGTGGTCTGCTAGAAGGGGCGGTAAAACTGGCCGTCCGAACACGTAATGCGGAACTACTATAATAACACGAAAAAGTTCTCTCTATTTTGTCATTATCTATTTAGGTCCAACATTAAACTATCCCGTGGCTTCACCCGGATATGGGATTTGATTTGATCTGATTTTTGTTTACCTAGACCTACCCGAGAAGCAATTGTACTTTAGTGGTAACGCGCTTGCTTCAATAGAGTAAAGCGGCTTCAAATCCCGGGTCTCACACCTCCGATATTTTCACGTGCGAATTATTTCTAACCCTTTACCACTTACTTTATTACCACTTGTCTTACGGTGAAGTTAGATATCGTGGGGAAACCTGTATGTTTGACAGGGCTTAACAAGTTTTCGGAAGACTTGATCAACTCGCACTTGGCAAGCGTAGTGAACTATGGCCTGATCTGTATCAGTAGTGGGACGTTAAAAGAGCTGAATAGTATGTCCCCATATAGAGCTCCTTATTAGTTTAGATGATGGTCAGTTGAACAGAGTAGGAGTAAAGGAGCGCCATCTAGTGATGTAGCTTATGCATATTGGATATGGATACCTTTTCCACAATAAAAACAATATTGTTTTATTTACAAAGTTATAATTGAAGAATATAAGTAAGTATTTCGTATTTTTACTTTTGAATTCAATTGCTAGAAGTTGTTGTCTCGTTTGAATATTTACCATGCTTGGGATTTCAATCTTGGCTATATAAAAACATAATGGAATATTAACACAGCGCCATCTAGTTCTATGGTAAGTTACAAGGCTTGTGTTATCAGTTATCAGATAGTAGGTACACATACCTAATATATTATGGTATATCCTTAAACATATACATATATGTAATGTATATAATAAATATAAACACATATGATCAGAGTACACACAAACGCATGCTCCCAGCAGGACTCGAACCCGCGACTCGGCAGGTTAGGTTCACTACAAGTAAGCCAAATATCAAAATATTAGGTTAAAGATATGAATTTAATAAATAAGTTCTTCTAATCGAGAACCAACAGTACCCTCATTAATGCCACAGTCGGTAACGAGCACTCCGTATTTATGGGCGCATAAACATGAACATGGACGTTCAGTCGCACCTAAGATCCCCATAACATACGCCGTAACTCACGTTACACCATCGCTATAATACCATGGGTTTTGGATATACCGAAACTATGGCAATCCTTTATCATTACTATTGTAATTTAAGTTCTATTATCGGAGTATTAAAGTTTGTATGTGTTTTAAAACGGCTGTACGGATTTTGATGTAATATACTAGATAGATAGGTGTCCTTTTCTAGCGTAGGTATTTGCTAGGAATCTTGAGACGATAAGTTGCTAGTATACATTTTCTAAATATTATTCTTATATATTTATTTATTTATTTATTTATTTAATATTCGGAAAACCAACAGCACAAATAACAATACATAGCAATTGAACTGAACAACATTTGGCTAATGATAGGTTTTCACGTTTAAGAACCAGTATATAAATAAACATATCATGCGGACAGAGTGATTGCACGTCAAGATGTTACGCAACCTTTTTTATACAATACATATTAATTATTATATTTATCAACAATATAATGCGAAGAAATTCTGGTTTAATATTCGCCTCGCCACCACCACACCCGAACTGAATACATCAAAATCGCTCAGTCTACACAGATTATTTACGCCCCTACTCGCGCGCCACAGGAAAGCATTTTGGCAGTAATTTGTGGACACCAGAGGGAGTTGAATAGGTGTATAATGCCGTACTGATTTCGATGGTACAATGAAATTAATTTTAGAGAGTAGTTCCGGAGAGTTAATTTTATTAGTAATTAGCTTTATTAAAAAAACAATGTCAGCAATTTCACGCCGCTTGTATAAAGGAAGCAAATGGAATCGTGCGCATTGATTCGGGTAAATATTAGAAGAATAAGGTAGCTTTAGACGATAACACAAAAATTTTACAAATTTCATTTGTAGCTGCTCGATTCTGTTTGTGTACTTTTTATAGCGGGGATTCCAAATCTCGGATCCATACTCTAAGATACTTCTAACAAACGTGCAGTATAAAATCTTAATAGTTTTTATGTCTTTAAAATTTTCTGAGGTTCGCATGATGAATCCAAGTGCTTTAGAGGCTTTCTTAATAATTTCATCGATGTGCTCATCGAAGAAAAGCCTCGAATCGTGAATCACCCCAAGATCACGCACCCTCACAAGTCTCTGCAAGTTTTGACCCTTTAGTCGATATTCTGATGGAATGCGGGCTGACTGACGACAGAATGATACGAAGGAACACTTGGATGGGTTAAGGTCTAATTTATTTAATTCACAATAGGTGCTCAGACGTATTAAATCCGACTGAAGTTCAAGTACATCGGATCTGGATGAGATGGTCTTGAAAATTTTCATATCGTCAGCAAAACATAGCAACTTAGAGTGTCGGAAGCATGATTCAATATCATTTACAAAGATCAAAAACAGCAGAGGACCTAAGAGGGAACCCTGGGGTACACCACTAGGAACAACGACCCAACTAGATATATAGTTATTGATAACTACAGCCTGGGATCTATTAGAAATATAAGACTCAAACCATCTAAGTAAATCACCATTAATTCCAATATTTTCGAGCTTACGAATTAGAGTAGGATGATGTATTCTGTCAAAACATTTGCTGTAGTCGGTATAAATAACGTCTACTTGCCCTCCCCTCCTCATACCACTGATAATAAATTCATTTAATAAGATAAGATTAGATACAGTTGACCGTTCTTTCAGAAAACCATGTTGACAATCGGAAAAAGAGTTTTTAAGTGAAGAATATAATTGTTTATAAACTATTTTTTCGAATACTTTAGCTATGACACATAATTTAGAAACAGGTCTATAATTTGAAACATCGGATTTTGATCCTTTTTTATATATTGGTGTTATAAAGGCTGACTTCCATATGGATGGAATATTATTCTCTGACATAGATTTAACAAATAATAAATGAATAGGTTTAGAGATAGATCCGGCGCATTTAACAAAGAAAATAGGAGGCAAATAGTCGGGACCAGCTGACTTATTAATGTCCAATGACAAGAGTAGCTTAGAAACTTCATTTACATTAATATAAATACTGGAGACGTTAGTTAAAGCGGGGGTATTACTGTCTAGGGTCTGATTTGTATACCCCGATGAGGAAGAGGGTTGAATGAACGTCGAATAAAAAAACTCTGAAAAAAGATTAGCAATAGCAGTCCCATCCGTTGCAACAGTGCTACCGCATTTCATGGTATTCGGCATGTTATATGATTTATATCGTGATTTAACAAACGTCCAAAAATATCTAGGGTTATCTTTAATTGATTTTTCGACACATGATATATAATTAAGATAGCACTCGGATTCAAGGTGATTGACTCTTTTTTTAAGTAGTTTATAAGTGAGAAAGTCTGAATGATTAGCATAGTTTTTAAACTTTTTATAATACTTAAACTTTTCTTTTATACATTTTATTAAGGACGGCGAATACCACACAGGATATTTATTTTCGCGACAAATTTTAGAGGGTATATATGAATCTATTATTTTGTTTATGAGTGAGTAAAAAATGCCGACAGCGGATTCAATATCTCTGTTCAAAAATTCTTCATACCAATCAATAGTATTTATTTGACGATTTATTAATATATCAGTTGTATAATATATATAATATATAATGTAATATGTAAAGTATACGTAATTATTATAATATAAGGGCAGTGGTAGCCCAGTGGTAACGCGCTCGCTTAAATAACCGAGTGCGGGTTCAAATCCGGGTCTCGCACCTCTGATATTTTCATGTGCGAAGAATTTTCTATCATGATAACCGCTTGTCTTACGGTGAAGGAAATCATCGAGAGGAAACCTGCATGTTTGAGAAAACCTAGCAAGTTTTCGAAAGACATGTGAAGTCCACCAACACGCACTAGGCCAGCGCGGTGGACTATGGCCTGATCCCCCTCGTACTGAGGGAGGCCCGTGCCCAGCAGTGGGACATTAAAAAAGGCTAAAGACAATTATTATACAGCATTATAAAAAAGACTTTTCAGTAAGTATTCATGTTTAAAGTACCTATAGATATGGAACTCAAAGCGGTCAACATTTGGTAAAAAATAACCTCCTTGAAACTTCATTCCAAGATACATAGACGTACACACAATCCTCGAGGAACACTAACATATAATTACATATATAAAGAAGCCACACCCACTATTGGATCATACAAAATTAGTCGCTTCTTGGAACATTTACCAAGTAGTCAATGAGAGCTTTTCCGCTTTTAAAAATAATGATAATAAGCGACAATCGAACTCATGGCCTTTCAGCATACAGACAGAATGTACTATGTCCTTTTGCTACAGATGTCAAATAAAGAATACTTACCTGTACAGACTACACAAGTAAATGGTGAAAATGTACATAAAATAAAACTTTTTGTTTCATTCCAATTTTTTTTTCGATATATTTATGATGATTACGTACTAGCATTTCCCGCGGCTTCGCACGCGTTCTAAAGACCGAAAAGTGAAAACCAAATTCTTTCTGAGTGGCGCGGTATGATACCTTGCAGAACTAACGCCCCCCCTTTCTCGTTTTTACAACATTTTTCAGTGATGCTCCGCTCCTATTGGTCGTAGCGTGATATAATATAGCTCATAGCCTTCCACGATAAACGGACATCCAATGATCCAATACAAAAAAATTTTTTCAAATCTAACCAGTAGTTCCTGAGATTAGCGCGTTCAACCAAACAAACAAACAAACTCTTCAGCTTTATAATAATATGTATGTAAATATGTCGATTCGCAATCGCCTTCGCTAACTTAGTCTTCTGAGAAACTTTCTTAGAACTTTAATATAGAAAACTTTTTACATACTGGGAAAAAAGCTCATCAAAGCTTGTCTCTCTTCGACCAGTATGTAATTGCTACGTTAAAAATAACTTGAATAACCGAAATCTCTAATAAATTAGTCAAATCACGATATTTTAGTGTATCACATTAAAAATATTTTAATTTAAACTTGATAGTTAATTACGCCATTATGCATCAAATGAATGAACCCGATACCACCTAAGAACACTTCTAAACCATTATACTGTCATCTACAGACAGATGTACAAGAGCTTACTCCATCTTTATTGTCTAGATTAGTTAGTTTGCAATTAATTAACAGTCTCGTGAATCAGAGTAATAGTGGGATTATTCTAATAGCTTTTATTTCTGCTTCTACTGGAACTTAGCCTTAGATGAGTAATTATTTTCTGTGTAGCACTTACTTAATGAAGTACTCAGCTACTTATTGTTTTCAACAACAATATAGCATTAGATGTTTCGTTGCTAGGGACAGTGGCGACTTTAGAAACTTAGTGTATCGCCCTAGCTTCACTTGATTTTTTTTTTCATTCTGTTGTAATGTTGATGACTAGGTTCATACGTACGAACTAGGTACATTTTAATGGTTTGTCCTATATGTTATTACCCGGATAACCAGCTATTATCATACCAAATGTCATCAAAATGTGACTAGTGATTTTCTTATGATTCGTTCCCAAATTGAAAGGGAAAACTTCTAAAAAGTATAGATTCGGGCTCTATAATACAACAATAACGAATATTTCAATAAGTTTTTTAAATAAATAAATAAATAAATATGTTGGGAAATTTACACACAGCCCTATCTAGTTCCACGGTAAGGTACGAGCCTTGTGTTATGGATACTAGATGGATGATATACTACGCATATATAAGTTTAAATACATACATATTATAAATATAAACACCCATGACTGGAGTAGGTACAAACATTCGTGCTCAACAAATGTATGCCCCCAGCGGGACTCGAACCCGCGACCGCTTACGCCGCAAGTAGGGTCACTACAAACTGCGCCATGTAAAGTTTCGACTGAGAATTTTATAATAAGTATAGTCATTATAAATGAAACTATCTTTTCAAATTTTGTAGCGGATTTATTTGGAATTTTTGGTTCCCGGCGTTTCGAATGCTTTACAGCAATCGTGGTCACAGGAGAGACGGTCAGTCTCAAAAAATCAAAAAATCAGTAAGTCTCACAAAATCCGAAAAGATAGTTTATAAATAAATATTCGCGTAAACCTAAGAAAGTATTAAGTGTAGTCATATAGAAAATATTACAAATACAGTCATACCGTAAATGTCTCTATAAAAACATAGAAAATGCCGTACAAACTAAAGTAAGCAAACAGTTTACATTATTAAATTCATTTAATTTATTGTTAGTAAGGTGTCTCGGATTTTACTATTTAAATGCTTTCTCAAGACGTATTCCAAGTAATAAAATTGCTATCATTCTACTGAAACAGGTATTACCTTTCCTACCCTACCATACTTATATAAAAATCGTTATTATTATATTGAGATAGTGATAGCTCAGTGGTAACCTACTCGTTGGCATAACCGAGTGAAGCGGGTTCAAATCTGCGTCACGCACTTTTATTTGCGAATAATTCCTAACGTGACTCTCACTTGTCTTACTGTGGAGGACCACATCGCAAGGAAACCTGCAACTTTAGAAGTACCTTTTCGAATGACATTTGAAGTTCACCAACCCGCACTTAGCTAGAGCGGTGAATGTATTACTGGCAAGGTTCGTGCCCAGCAATGGGACATTACAATGGACTATTTTCGTTAGTGCTACACGATGAAACAGGTGGATGGAGGGAGAAGAAATTCAGTAGAGTAATAAGGCACCAATGGAGTACAAACAATCAGTCTCAACAAATGAATGCCCTCAAGGGGATTCAAACCGGCGACCACTGGCACAGCAAGTAGGATCACTACAAACTAAGCCAAACGTGTCGTCAAAAATATTCAATGTAATAATAGCATAAGCCATCTTTCAGTCCGACTAAACCAATCAGCTGATATTTTCTAGACGCTTATATTTCCTAGGCCTAATAATATTTTGAGACCTAGACTTGTAAAGCCTATGCGAGTATCATCAGGTTGACTAGGCTCTAAACCCTTTCAGATCTATCCAAAGCACAGTTCATATTCGTTTGAAGTGATAAAAAACGTATGCGCACGGCCGCTCACTGTGATCAACGTGTATAGTAATTGCCCAATCATCGTTCCGTGCCACCGCACACTACGCGTGCTACTGCTGTACCCTGCTAGGATGTAGACAGAGCTCTACGAATATATTATAATAGCATTTCCCGCGACTTCGCATGCATTCTAAAGACCGGAAACCAAATTCTTTCTGAGTCGCGCGGTATAGTACTTCGCAGAACTAACGCCCGCCCTTCCCGTTTTTGCAACATTTTTCATTGATGCTCCGCTCCTATTGATCGTAACGTGATATAATATAGACTATAGCCTTCCTCGATAAGCGGACTATCCGACACAAAAATAATTATTCAAATAAAACCAGTAGTTCCTGAGATTAGCGCGTTCAACCAAACAAACAAACTCTTCAGCTTTATAATATTAGTATAGATAAAGCCTATGTTTTTTATTCTCTTCAAATGTATGAGTGGGGTAAATTGACAGGTTATTGCCCATTTAATGTTGTTTGCCACTCTTGCAAGCGTGGTGTTTTGTATCTCATTTTAGTAGTTTGTTTGGGAAAGTAATAATTTATTATATTTTTAGTGTTAATTTTATCAAAACCTTATTGTCTAACAACAGAAAAATCGAAGCTAATTTTATATACAGTTTATAGATTTGTTTCTTTATGAATTTTAGTACTCTGAATATAGATGACTTAAATATTATGATTGTATTATTAATACATCCAAATATTAGAATAGGTAAAATCCATTGTCAAATTTTGTTGAGGTTTCATTTTGATTTTTAGTTCCTGTAACACCTCCCTACTACTACTTAGTATTACTAGGTCAAGTTAAAATAAAATAAAAACTAGAGGAAAACAGTAATTTTGACTTAAAACTAACAAATATTAAAAGAATCCTTTTATACAATTTCAATGATCGCATGATATTTTACTACTAGCGCCATCTATTACCTCTAAACAAGAAACATTAAAAATATTATATTACTACATAATATAAAGCAAAGTCGCTTTCCGCTGTCTGTCTGTTCCTATGTATGCTTATATCTTTAAAACTACGCAACGGATTTTGATGTGGTTTTTATAATAGATAGAGTGATTCAAGAGGTAGGTTTATATTATGTAGATCGCGCTAGACCTAGGGACGAATGAGTCGTTATTTCATAAAGAAAGCTATTTAACTGTTAATCATTAAAATTCTCAGTTATTATTGTCACGATAGATACTAGAGATGCGCCGAGTAGCACTTTTGCCGAGTAACGAGCACCGAGTTTTACTCGGTTCAATATTTTTCTGACCGAGTACTCGGCCGAGTAACTCGGTTCAATCAAATTCCACGATTAGCAAGAGTGTTTTTATGTGTACCTGCAATAGTACGAGATCCGGCTGCAAAATCTCTACGTTCATAGCGTAGTTAATCGAATTCACATTTTTACATACATTCATGATCAGGAGAATACATTGATAACAGGCTGCCAGTCAATAAGCGGCCGCAAGTATTTTTTATTAAATTTATTTTAATTAATTTTCGAAAAAAAATTTCGATCACTTATTTTTTAAATAATATATCATCCACATTATAGCAATGTATGTAAAGAATCCGTTTCACACTCGGCCGCAACTACTTAGCAGCCAGGAGTAAACAGGTAATATTTTGGTGTATTTATATACGTTCATGAAGTATACGCATGTTTTTTATATAAAATTAAAGCTAATTTTTTTTTAAATTCGATGATATATCGCTTTCTATGAACAAATGGCCGCAAATTAGAGTTGCTAGCTGTTAAACACTCGAGGTATTCGAGATAAACCGAGTATACTTAAACCGAGTATACTCGGCATTAAAATCGAGTTATTCGGCCGAGTACGAGTATCAAAATAACCGCCGAGTACGCCGAGTACCGAGTATTAACCGAGTACTCGGCCCATCTCTAATAGATACTAAGGTTTTAAACTTTTATTATTCACAATCATTATCACTTATTTATCCAAATATATAAGTCACTCGCTCACTCACTTATCACGGAATATCAAAAACTGCTTGACGTATAAAGATGTTTGCCAGGGAAGTAGTTTTTAGTTAGTAGACGTCCGCTAAAAATGGATTTTGCGACAGGGCCGAATTAAGGAGGTCTAAGAACTCTCGCAAGTTATCATAAAAGTCCTTCATTTTTTGTGCTACAATTAATAAATTAGTATTATACGTTTCAACTGAACTTATTAAAACTAAAAACCTGCAGTCATTATAAATATAGTTGACATTTAAAGAATATGATAATATTAGTGCAAAATAGAATTTCATATATCTAACATAGCGAAGCCGTTAGGCGCTTAGGCCACCTGTGGCAGGTGCCCCGACACCGGTTACGCCAAATATGGCTCTAGCCTACGATTGATGCACTATTTGAATGGAAAACGCTTTTGTTTTTAGTTTTAGAAGTTTAATTTACTAGGTGAATCTATAATATTACTACTATATACGCGAAAATTTATAGGTATAAATTGATGTGTGTAACGAGTATATTTTGTATTGATTCTTAAACGGCTGGAGCGATTTTAATGAAATTCTCAGATCATCTATAGATTAGCATAGCGAATGATCCTGTAAAGTTTGGTTGCGGATCGAAAATATGAACGCGGCCGCGGTTATTGCTATACCTTATAATAGTGTCATGTTCCTTAATCTTACGAAGATGACTCCATAATTATTATAATTATTCAGTAATTAACAATCTTATGAACATAATTTTAAGTTTGAATTTTCTATAACTTTATTTACTTAGTGCTACTAGGACAATGTATACTAGAACACGTATTGAACTAAGTATTCATTTGACCAAATTATGCAAGGCCATCGATAAAATCAGTACATATAAATAAAATTGAAGTGTCTCTTTTTAATTTCAAATTAATAGCTTTTCACTAAATGCATATGAAAGTTATACTAACATCACAAAATCAATTTTTTAAACTTTTTGTATGTCTGGCTGTATGTTCTGTTTGTACCGGGTAATTTCTGAAACGGCTGGACCGATTTGACGGGAATTTCACTCGCAGGTAGCTAATGCTATGAGGAGTAACTTAAGCTACTTTTATTTTATAAGAAAATCATTAAAACTGTTTAATTTATTACGCCCAGCAAAGATGGCCGGGTTTACTTGTTATTATTAATATAGTGACCATCGATAAAATAATCAGAAAAATGTTAGTATTACTATTCATTTGACCTAAAGCTTAGATCTTAACTCACTGAAATACCACTATACAAAGTAACGACACACTAATTAAATATTATTAATCAGTACGTATACATTATTCAGAAGAACCCATAAATATGTTCTAAAATACGTTAAATGGCTTTAAAGTAGTCGTTAATTATAATTTAATGATTTGCTAAGTGCTTTTGAAGTCATAGAAAATAGGAAATAATAGATTTATGTATGAATAGTGGTAATGTGCTCGCTTAAGAAACCTAGTGAAGCGGTTCAAATCTGGGGTCTTGCACCTTTGATTTAAATGTGCGAATTATTGACTGATTTACCACTTATCACTTGTATGGTGAAATAAAACATAGTGAGGAAACCTGCATGTCTGAGAAAACCTAGCAAGTTTTCGAAAGACATGTGAATTCCGCCCCGCACTAGGCCAACGTGGTTGACTATGGCCTAAGGCCTCATATCGAAAGGAAGCCACTAACGGAATATATATATCTGATATCTGTCTTTCCTGCTGTAAAAAAATTACATCACGGTCACGGCTGAATTATTTTGTTTTCATAAAACTTTGTGTTTTAAATCGGAATTAATAAATATTGATAGCCAAAGATTTATGGTGCAAGAAGTTGAAGCTCAGAGAAATCTGACTTTTTAATGGGGATTTGCATTAAATATTGTCTGTACGTAGGTACTTATAATTGATTTAATGTTGTATATTTTTTGTTATTTTTTTAGACGACACGTTTGGCGCAGTTTGTAGTGACCCTATTTTCTTGCGCCAGCGGTCGCGGGTTCGAGTCCCGCTGAATGCATTTATTTGTTAAACTCAGATGCTTGTACTTCAGTCATGGGTGTTTATATTTATAATATGTATGTATCTAAACGTATATATGTAGCATATCAACTATCTGGTATCCGTAACACATGCTTCCTTCGTAGCTTACCACGGAACTAGTAGGAGCTGTCTGTAATAATGTCCCAACATATATTTACTCTTTTCCTCGAAACGGATGTTTTGGCTACTCAGTAGGGTAGGGCGGGGCTAGTTGAGCAATTTTTTACTTGAGCGGATATAGCTCCTCAATAATAAGTCTCAATGAGTTGTTATGCGGCTTGATGGATTAGTAATTTATCCCTTAGCAAAAGTGTCCATAGTAATTTTTTGTAACAAGTCGAATTTAAGAGCTACAGCTGTTTAAATGCAGAAAGTCAAGTATGCTCAATGTACCCCATAGGTGAGGTAAGTTGAGCAAGGGTATGGGGCAAGTTGAGCACTAAGAATGTCTAACCAAACCATGGGTTCAATGTTGACTAGAGATGAAGTAAAATATGTGTTTGACAATCAGCTCTTTATTTATAGCCTTTTAGTGACAGAACAACAAAACTTAAAGTAATTTTCTTTGAATAATTAACTAAAACTAGAATCAACAAAACATTGACTTATCTTAGGACTAACTTCAGTATTAGATTCAGTCTTTCTGTTTAAAATCAGACTTAAATATCTTAAAAATATATATTAATAAGATCTTAGCAACTTAATCGTCGTTGTCACTGTTGCAATTGACACAAACAAGTAAGACCAGTACCTGGAACACATTTTGTATGTGCCCATTCCCTACAAGCTTGACACTGGATCCAATTTTCTCCTGGTAAACTTTCAGCATAGCCTTCGCAACAAATCAGACAAGAATAATCATCATTATCACTTTCCTCACTTGACTGGAGTATTTTTTTACAGACACCCTTCTTCCTTTTCTTATCTATGTTCTTCTTTGGCTTCTTAACTTTTTTGTGGTTTTATTTTGCTGTTCTTCTAAAGCGTTCTTTTTGGGAGTGTCTGTTAGGATTGCAGCTATCCTCTTTCTTCTGTTAATTTCAGCTGCTTTTCTAGGGCCAGCCTTTGGGTATAGTCGTACAATTTCCGGAGAAAATACTTGTATTAGGTCGATCGTTTCGTTTTCTTTGTTGTTTGGACCAGGTTCGGGTTTTGGTTTCCGTATGGATATCTCCGGATTTCGTTTTAAAAACATCGTAAGCCATTCTTTTTCGGCCATTTTATTTGCAGTCCAGCTGGGTGGAATTTTTATGCCAAATTTAACAGCACATTAGTAGGCAAGGCGACGGACGTCTTTTGGAGTAACACTTTTTCCTTCATCGTTGACCTTTTCAGCCTTTTTTAAATCTTCAGTAGTGTAAGAACATCTTGTAGTCTTCCTCTTCTAAGTCCGCATCCTAACAAAAAATAAAACATTCATTACTTTAGTTGTTTGAGTCGTGGGGTAAGTTGAGCAACTATAGCTCAACTAACCCCAACCCGGAATTTTAAAACAAAAGTGAGATTATAAAAAAATCGTAAGAATTATACCCAGAACATCTCAACATATCAAAAGTACAATAATTCTCTGAAAGATTAACACTTACCTGATTGAAAACAGATAACAATTGACTACTACAGACGAAAACTTGCGATAAACGACGTTTTTACTTTTTGGTCACAAAATAAACAAAACGCACGGGTGCTTCACTCGTTCGTCCAGCCGCCACTAGTGATCGCGTGGTGATTACCCCTCCCGCAACTCCTTCTTTCCGCCATAAGATGCCTATGCGTACGGTGAATAATTTGCGAGATATTTCGATTGCCCAACTTGCCCCTATGCTCAACTAGCCCCGCCCTACCCTACTCTACTAGATTAACCTTGACTTTAAATGAAAGGACATTACTATATTATTTACTTATATATTTACTTATATATTTCATACAAGCATCGAACCCATTACCTAAGACACTAACACAACACACACATCATATAAGACAACAAAAATACTTTTCTCATAACTAAATAACAAGCGAGAATGATAAAATTAAAAACCGTCCATGACCTATCTCAACGTATAAAAAACGGTGTCAACGAACGCGACACACACACACTTACATAACACACACATGCGCAGTAGAACGGGATTTGAGACATCATTGCGCGGGCGCATTCAATTATGCACACGATATTGAATCTTTGGATATAGATCGGATTTGACGGATAGTTTATAAAATTTAAAATCGTTGGCGGTCTTAGGTTTTGAAGGGTTCGGGATTTTGTTTAGTCATCTTCTCATTAATTTTGAATCTTATTAAGTTATAAGTTACTCTACCCGAGTGAGACAAGTAAAAATATTTCAGTATTCAAATTATTTAAAAATTAATTAGTAGGCCTATTAATATGAAATTTTGGTCACAAGCTTAGCTTAATTCTTTATTATTAAAATTACATACGTCTTCTTTATATAAGTTAAAGTACACGTTGAAAGCTTGTATGATAATAAATTATTTAAAAAAAATTATTAAACCGAGTTCTTAAGTATACCTACCTATCTATATGTTACAAACTTAAAGTAAAGATTTTTGTTGGTTTTTTAAAAATAGCTTGACCAATTTCGATCGATAAAATTTAAATAGGAAGGGAAGTATATCCTTTAACACTAAATAAGAGTTTTCCGAGTTGACTAATAGGTGAACATAACATAAAAAAAACCATTCCGACGAATTTAGGAGCTCCTTTTTTTGAAAACAGTTCAAATGGTATTTCTAAACTAAACGTCAGAGCCATTAACACATCCAAGTATACAATATAATTCTGCGTTTAAAATGTAAATCGCAAGATAAAATAATCTTAAGGAATATAATGTCGTGTGCAGTCGCCCACCGAAATGCAGTTTCGGGTGTTTGTCCCCTCAAGGCCACATGTACTTCCTTAATAAATTCGCTTACTCACAGCGCTCGAAATAACGTTTACATGCTTTTCGTAACAAAGATTTTGCTTCCTTGAAAAAATATATTTTCGAGAGAACAATATAATTTTTTATTTCATTTTATATCATAGTAAGTATTTGGCAATACAAATAATAAATGTATTCGGTCTTTTTTATATATAGACCTTCTTATAGATACAGATCTTTTATCTCTCTGGTCTTCTTATCTTCAGCCATTTTTAACGTCCCACTCTTGGGCTTGGCCTTCCTTTAATATGAGGGATCAGGCCTTAGTCCACCATGCTGGCAAAGTGCGGTTTGGCGGACTTCACACCATCATCATCATCAGCCCTTTTTAACGTCCCACTGCTGGGCACGGGCCTCCCTCAGTACGAGGGGATCAGGACATAGTCCACCGCGCTGACCTAGTGCGAGTTGGCGGACTTCACATGCCTTTCGAACACTTGTTAGCTTTTCTCAGACATGCAGGTTTCCTCACGATGTTTTCCTTCACCGAAAGAATAGTGGTAATCATGATATAAATGATTCGCACATGAAAATATCAGTGGTGCGAGACCCGGATTTGAACCCGCATCACTCGTTCTTTCAAACATGCAAGTTTCCTTGCGATGTTTTTTCTACCGTAAGACAAATGGTAATCATGTAGGAAATGATTCGTGCGTGAAAATTATAGAAGTGCAAGACTCGGGATTCGAACCCGCTTCACTCACACAGTAAAAATAACCATAAAGTTATATAATGAGTAAATGTCACCAAAAAATAAATACGTTTGACAGGCGACGTATATGTCTGCCTGTACGTTCTCAACGAGAATATCAACTACTAGGCCCATTTACATGAAGTTAATGTTAACCGCTTGTAGATTCTGTGAGTACGCGATGAAAATAAAATAACTAAAATATATACTTACATTTGTGATACCAAAAACATTTTGTTGAAAAACAAGATTTAAATTTCAATTTAGTAAACTGGATTATACCCACATATATTATGCGTTAATGTATAATTGCGGTTTTTATTTCAATATGTATCAGGTTTGAGACTTATATAAAAAATATGAATTTACTACCCAATAGTTCCTTATTTTCATATTACAGAACCGCTCAAGTGCGGGGCAATTTGGCACTCAGAAGTTCCATACATTATATTACCTATAAAATATACTAGCCTTTCTCGCGGCTCTGCTCGCGTTCTAAAGGCTGAAAGTCAAAATAAATATTTTTCTCTCGTTTTTGCATCATTTTTCATTGATGCTCCACTCCTATTGGTCGGAGCGTGATGTGATATAGCCTATAGCCTTCCTCGATAAACGGACTATCCAACACAAAAAGAATTTTTAAATTCGGTCCAGTAGTTTCTGAGATAAGCGCGTTCAACCAAACAAACAAACAAACAAACTTTATAATATTAGTATAGACTAACGTCCCATCTTTACTCCGCTCGGGTTCGACTCTACGTAAGTTTTAACAGTTGTTATACATTAAACCGTAAAAATTATCCTATAACATGACCTGAATAACCGGCTAGCATAATGCTAAATTTCATCAAAATCGCTCCAGTAGTTTTCTCGTGGTGCATCACAGACAGACATACCAAAATTCTAAAAACTACATAAATAACATTTTCAAAAAAATATTTAACGTAGGTATAGTTAAAAATTGTCAAGATACTTTTATTACTTTTATATTTTCTTGTACACAAGTTTAATCGCTAATCTTCGTAGGGCTCGAATTCGCTTCAGCCTTGACTTCGGTCAATGGCTCGATTTGCGAATTAAGACGAATGGTAGAAGGGATATGTCAAGCGTCTTTACAGAATAAAAATAATTAAAAATACAGATAAATTTCAAATATATTTTTTTCTACTATTAAGTAGTATATTTTAAAATCTTTAATAACGTTATTACATGTGATGCATTGATGAAAAACTTGTAATCTCTATAATAATTTTAATTATAGTTTAATTACTTAGGTAGCTCTAAATAATATTTTAAACACAATCATTCTATTGTTTGATTTTTTATAATAAATCTTATTTAGTATTCTGTGACGGAATAACAACATGCTTAGGCTATTAATATAAAAAAAACTATAAGCGAAATAAAAAAAAATATATAAAGTATAACTTTTATGATATTTATAACTTTCTATATGCAATATTTTAAAAACGTAAATAAGATTAAACTATAAAATAAAAATAATGGAACCAAAAAAAACTCAGTCCGAAGTACGCGTTGAAGGTCAATGTCCTTTGAAACGTCATTCTTTATCGGCATTTTGGACGAACGAAGTTGCGAAAAATATATTTATCTCTGTCTAACATGTACATTTTTACGTCAATCTTTTTCATTCCATTTTGGAATTCGTGTGCGTGTATTTGTGTGTGTGAAACAAAAATTATCTTTCGCGCTCCGAGCTGAATGTGAATTGTTACGAAAATCGCATTTTGAATTTTTATTACTTGTGTAGTTGTGACCTGCGGTTTTGTCCATCAAAATATGATAATTACACTCATTTATGTCACGATACATTTTTATATGAGTGACAAGTATTTTTATAGATTAAAAATAACAATAAAAAATATGTTCTAAAAGTTTGTTTCTTTTGCCGTCAACATAAAAAATCTTAAAAAAATATTGAATTGAGTGTTTATTACAATCGCCATTGTTAATACTTTTATAGAAATACAGTAATATGAATATTTTATTTTCTTGACCTTAAACTGATTTTTTTAAATAAGGATAATGAAGAACACGATTTTTTTATAATACATATTTATTTTTTAATATTTACATACAATTTATTTACAAACATAATAGGTATATCTAACAAAAGCAACAAAATTCATACTTATTTTATTTATATTAATTTTATTTTAGCTTTCTGTAAAGTAAATTATTCTTATTTACTTTAATTACAAAAAAAAATAAGTTTTGCTAAACCAAAAACAAGGTTTTTTTCTAAAATAATAGTTAAAATGCTCTACATATTGTCTATTGCGTGCCTAATTCCAATGATTGCTAAAGTTACCAAATAAATATGTTGGGACATTATTGCAAACAGCGCTATCTAGTTCCATGGTAAGTTACGAGGCTCGTGTTACGGATACCAGGTAGTTGATATACTACATATATAAGTTTAAATACATACATTTTATAAATATAAACACACATGACTGGAGTACAAATATCCGAGTTTAACAAATGACCCCAGTGGGACTCGAACCAGCGATCGCTCGCACAAGAAAGTAGGGTCACTACAAACTGCGCCAAAAGTTTAAAGAAAAATTGTCCATTAAAATATGTACATACAAACATTCTAACAAAATTTTTATTACATTCTATACATATATTTTTAGTACATTAGCCCGTTCATTTTACAACGTCACTATGTAACATTTCGATCGCTTGAGGTAGGTCGGTTTTTTGTGCGTGTACGTGATCGGGTTTCGGGGTCCTAAATAAGGCATGTTTTTTTAAAAAACTACTAACTCTTTCATTGGTCAATTGATCGTTAGATAGCTCTTTATGTGATGATTTGTTATAGGGCTATTAATAATGCGAACGTTTGTAAGTATGTGTTTGTATATAGGTAGGTACTTCATAAAATGGGTGGACGGATTTGAAGTTTTTTACACAAATTATAATGCAAGCAAAGGGACAATAAATAAGTTTATTTTACTTATTTAGTATCTAATTTTAAGTATTATTATAGATTCTTTATTGACATTATTATCATTTTTCTTGCTGATGCTTTCAAAGAAAAAAAATATCTACTTTTAAAAATATAATGGAGCAGATTGTAAAATACATTTTCAGATTTACGCGAATATTTTTCATAAATTTCGTATGCTTTATACCTTTTAAGTTCTCATGAGTCAAATCCTCCAAAACATCAGAAAAGTAGTTTTTGTTATTGTCAGAAAATTCTTTGTCTAGAAAAGCTCTAAAAAAAGTTTATTCAAATTAGTAACCTTTGATGTAACATAAGAAAATAAAAAGTTAGGTATCACCTTATACTCGATAACTTTATGCTCGAATAGTCTTTAGCAAAACATGCATTGGCCGCGGCCCCACATACTGAATTTCACCCAAATCGTTATAGCATGTTACTAACAAATTTCAAATATTATGAAATATGATAAATATTATTTAAAACTTATATCAATCTCTTAATCTAAATTGGAGAACAAAATCGTATCTTAAGATGAAAACTGTCGTTAATACTGCAAAGCTGGTTGGTTGGCTTTTTGTGGCGGCAGGTGGCTGTCGGTCATACACCCCTGATTTTTATATTTTTAAACCTAACTGTATACGTTTTGTACTGAGGTAGGTTAGTTAGGTCTCTCACTTTTAAGAATATTAAATTTGTTATAATATGATATTTTTGCAATTGAAATATAAAATTATATTATAAACTAACGACTCACCCTCGCTTCGCTTGGGTTCTTCCCTAAGTATCGCCTTTAGGATTTACAAACTTCGAATCTCTTATTTATTTATATCTAATCAAAAGCCTAATAAATAAGTTTCAAGCTTCTAGCTTTAAAAATGACGTAATGTCCATACGAAATTTCATCCCCTATTTCAACCCCTTACAGACCTATTTTTGGCTTGAAAAGTAGCTTATATCCTTACTCAGGCTCTAGACTATCTGTGTATCAAATTTCACTTAAATCGGTTTAGTAGTTTAGACATGAGAGCGCGACAGACAGAAATAGTTACTTTCGCATTTGTAATATGTGTAAGGATCAAGTAATAATTTAGGTTTTATTCATACATTCTAAACACTTGCTAGATACTTTGCTGTGAATTAAAAAAAATATAAAAAAAATGATTTTATTATGAAAATTGATAATAATTTTTATATATTTATCAAATATATACCTAGAATTCAAAATAGTATTTATTAAAAATATTTACGTACTTATAATACTGCGCTTGTTTTTTACCAAGGTTTGTTAAGAGGTATTTTCTAACTAAATTCATCAAGTTTCGTTACTTAAGTAGCTATACTTGTGCAATCGAACTCATTATCCTAGATGGAAAAGCTACGCACAAATAAAAGGCAAAATACGTCTATTTCTACCATCTCTTCTCATATTTGAAGAACTTTCCAGAATGCGAAGTTGCTATTGGCTACGCACTGACGATGATATAACGAAGATCGCATATACCCAGTTACATCTCGTTACATCTGGTTAATTATTTCCTGCACATCGGCCATTAACCCCATGGAGGATTAATGCAAAAATGTTTTGTTACACCACAAAGGGTACGTTTTCAGTGAAATAGCTCGACCAATCGCCACCCTATTATAGATAGGGGTGACTCTGAAATTCCAGCGGAAAGCGCTTCATAGACAAGATCTAGCGCTTTAAAATTCCTATAATGCTAAAATAAATTTAGTCTATTGGGATTTATAATAAATTACCGTTAATATAATTATTATATAATTATCATTATATGGGTGCTATTTGCCTTTAAAGTTTCTAGCACAATAATAAGAATCCGAAAATATCGAAATTAAAATAAATGAAATTTCTAAAATAAAATAGCCTAAGTTGCTCCTTATAATTTTAGCTATCATCGAGTGAGAGTCTCGTTAAAATTGGTACAGCTGTTTTAGAGATTAGCTGGAACAAACAGACAGACAGATAGACAGACAATAAAAAAATTTACAAAATCGAATTTTTGATGTTAGAACCTATCATATTATATACTTTCATATGCATTTAGTGAAAAGCTGTTAATTTGAAATTAAAAACAGACACTTTTATGGATATGTACTGATGTACTTACTTCATGCAATCTGAAGATTAAAACTTAAGTGTGTCTTGATAAAATATTTCAAAATTATTATTATACCATAAGCTCATGGCTTAATAACGTTTTGTTACGCCATAAAGGGTACTTTTTTAAAATGAAATCGACCAATCGCCACTCCAGATGTAGATGGGGTGGAATACTACATTCAAGCAAACAGCGCTTCATAGACAAAGCATAGCGCTGTAGAAATTTTTGCGGCCATTTTGGTACAGTCAATGATACAATGACTTATGAAAGAAACCTTTTTTTATATTTCTTATAATAAACATTTTTTAAAAGAATAAAACAAATGTAATATTTTATTATACCTACTTGAAAAATAAATACAATAATTAAATTAAGTTTCATTTATAATGTCAAATATTCGCGTAAACCTAAGATAGTACTATACGACTACGGACTACCTACACTATTATTAGATACACATGTTAATACATGTTGTACATGTTACTTTGCTTATTGCTAAAGACTAGACAAATTTGGATAAAATCTGTTATACTGGTAGATTATTATTCTGGAGTAACACTTAGCTTACTGTTAGGTTTAGGTAGCTCACTAATACCTAGGGCTAGAAGTCTAGAGACGCGAGCGAAACAAAGACATATCACTAGTAATACTATAAATATGAACAAATTAATTTTAAAGAAAGAAATAAAGTGGGTGGCATATTGAAAGTAATTTCTTAAAGTATGCGTGGGGTAAGTACAGTCTGAGCAAGTAAAAAGTGGGTCTTATATAAATAGCATAAATAGAAGAATCACTAAAAACTGAATTATTTTTATAAAAGACTAAGGTATATCAATCAGTGATATTTGCATGAAACAGGATTCAAACCTATAAATACTTTGTGCCGGATGGAGGTAAGAGGCTGTGTTTTAAGATTTTTTTAAGTAGTTATGCTTTGGCTCAACCAGTTCTTAGCTAAGGAGAATTTTAGTTTCCTCAGGCGCTACTGTTGGGTAAGTATGGGTTATTCAGACGATAGCGTGTCTTACTTTGCCTAGAAAATATTAACGTTTTAAAATCGTTTACATTTTATTGGACTAGATAATTTTTGCAATAACCTCATATCTCACGAGGGCCACTTAGTTTATCGGACGAACAAGTATTCTTTGTCACTCATCGACCTATATTGTATACATATCAAAAAACTTTCCCGTGCTTAAAATCTGATTTACGAACAAACAAACTTTCACTTCTATAACATATAAGGATTTTCATTTAAATAAAAGTCTCGGTTACTATTACACGACTAATGAGTCTAGCTTATACCTGCAGCGCTTTCTGCTGAAAGGGTTCACTCCCCTATCCACATCTAGGGATACACCCTGTATTCTCAATATTTAAGTTAAATTTTATGAATATATCGAATTTATTGATGTGATTTTTCAATTATTTATCAAGTATTTATAACCAGTAAGTCTAGAGCGGGTTTGTCTATGCAACCCTTATAGCCAGAGGGGTCGCACACCCCTAGCCGCATCTACGCCTATCCCAGCTTGCCCACATTATTACAGTTTGATGGATTGCCTCCGCGGTCATTCAACTCGACGATACATAGAAAAAATTACAATAAGCGGATGCGTGGACGCCTTTAGGTTTTTTAATATCGATGCAAAACGGATTTACGTTTCTGATTCTTAAATGGATTTCGCGGAGAATGAAATTTATTAGCTGTATGTCACATAAATTATATTTTCTCTTAAAATAATCTATATATATAAAAATTACCTACTGTTCGTTAGTCTCGCTAAAACTCTTTTCTCGCTAAGACTTTTTTTCTTTGTTGAGGAAACCCTGAGGAGAGGAGAGAGTTAGTGATGGAATAAGTATAATAGGGTACACCCAAAAAAAAAACTACTGGTATATGTTTTCTAAATTCTTAACAAAATTCTATGTATAAATAGAAATAGACTAATAGTAGTAGTTTTTTCTTCAGTTTGTCAGCCAATTTTCTTTTTTAGGACAAGCTTCCACAGAATATAAAAGTTTTGTAAAATAATATTTTTTTAATATAAATTATACTATTTAATACCAGTAGATATTTTTTAATAACATATGTTTTTCTCAAACGCTCAATAATGACTATGAATCAGAATCGAATTAAGACCATTATTAACATTTTAAAATAAATTATTTTTGTACCTATTCTACACTAGCCTTTATGAATAAGTTTTGATTTCACCAAAACATAACTTACATTAATGCAAAAGTCTTTAAAGCTCTAACGTCCATCCAAAAACTAGTGAAAAGAGACGAAATTAGTTACAAGTGAAGTGGAATTCAATCCGAAATATTAGGGTGCGGATGAAAGACTGACAGGTGAATAGTTGTACAGTATTCAAAGCTCTAAAGAGCTTTTACGAATCTATATTTGTAATGAAATGGCGAAATGTATGTAACAATTGTTAGCTTTAATGAAAATTACCTCACATAATTTTTCAGAAGCTTCTGATAAAAGCTTACGTTAGTTCTATTTAGACAGCCTTTTAAATGACCCCTGCTTTATATATGAGTGCTTGGTAGGTGGAGGTCAACCTTTATATCTGAATTTAGCCGACGGATTTAAGTGAATCTTTATTATATTTTCATTGTAATTATGTCTTATGTATGGAATAAAAATTAAATATATAGATAGATTCACGACACTATATACCTACCTATATATAACCAGTAGGTACCATAACTTCGCTTCGCTCTAATACGTTCAAAGGTTCCTTTTACGAATGATACTAAGACATCGTCTTTTCTTTCTATTGTATATCATCACTAGATATTATAAAACAAAGTCCTCCGCTATGTCTGTCTGTCTGTTCGCGATAAACTTAAAAACTACTGCACCGATTTTCATAATGTTCTCACCAATGGATAGAGTGGTTCTCGAGAAAGGTTTTAGGATATAATTTATGAAGTTTATGTATACATTTACTAACGAAACTCGCGGCTTCGCTCGTGCTAAATCTAGGGTCGAGCCCGAGCGAAGCGAGGGGCGAGTCGCTAGTGCATATATAATAAAGTAATTTTGGTTTAATATGTTCATATTATTAAAATGAAATAACTGTTCTAGAGTTAAATACACTATCAAAAAAAAATAAGAAAAAAATAGATTCAATCATGTGTCTTTTAAGAAATCAAAGACTTTGACAGCACTACAATTTTTTAATTTCCAACTATAACCTCAACAAGTACTTTATATAACACTATTTACTTACTATTTAACTAGCAAACGCGGCCCGCTTCGCTGGGTGTAAGTTAAAATAAATTAGACGGTTTTTATTATATTCTAATAAAATAAAAGTAGTATAAGTTACTTCTTACAACATTAGCTATCTGCGAGTGAAAGTTCCGTCAAAATCGGTCCAGCCGTTTCAGAGATTAGCTGGAACAAACAGACAGACAATTTTTTTTTTATGTAAGTACCGTATATACTTTCATATGCATTTAGTGAAAAGCTGTTAATTTGAAATTAAAAACAGACACTTCAATTTTATTTATATGTATAAATAAAGTGAATAATCAAATAATTGTAATGTGCAAAGTTACTGGCTGTATACTTGTTCTACCTTTACCTACTTGGGTTATGAAATGTTTAATTGCAAAACTTTCTTAATGCACCGCTAGAGATTGCTCGCGACTTCGTTTGCTCTTGTTAGTTAACTGAATAACTGGTTAGCCTTTTAATATTGCACTTTCTGTAGAACGTGTATCTAATGTTGAAGAACTGGCCGTTTCCTACAACTTTGTCTGTTATTGAAGTTATACATTACTTCAAGTCTTGAGAGGTTGTTATTGAGGACTTCAAAAAAGAGGTACCTACTCAATGTGTTTGTTTCTTTATAACGTGACTTATTCAAGAATGCTTTTTTAATTCTATATTTTTTTTATTGAAAAATAATTGGAAAATTGAAGTGTGTAGTACCTACCGTTTAATTTATATGGAAACCGTTAAAATGTAGCTAGTGAAGTGAACTACAAATACCTCAAAATATCTCGAGGATATACTATACATATACCTACTATTCATTTTTCATAGAAATAGACAGATTCTTTCCATAACAAAGATTTTTACTGAGCTTGTAGATATTAAAAATCTTCATCCACTTAAGTGAAGCATATACAAAGGACGCCAGTAAGCACTTGGCTTCATATTTACATTTCCAAGTAAACTATAATATAAAGTTGTGCTATACATTCTGTCTAGTTTTGAATTTTACTAAGATAATGGTTGCAATGGCCAATTTTGCTAGTACAATTTAGTCATTTCCCTAATATACAATATAAGTTCAAAAAAAACGATATGTGTATGTTCCTTATGATCAACAAAACGGCTGGAGCTATTTTGATTAAATTTTCAGGCAATCTTCAGATCACCCTATTGCATTATCCATAATGATGTGAAGTTTATAACAGTTTAAAAGTGATAGAAACTAGTTAATAATAAAAAAACATGTATACCTATTAACTATTATATAATTTAGTGACGATATTTACAACAAAACGAGCAAACATAATTCTTAGTTATATACTACAAATATTATTATGTACGACTTCAGTCTTCAGCCACATTACAGGTACATCGATAAAAACCAAACTTTGTGTAAATTCAGCACTTTCCATCCAAATTTCAGTCAACTCCCTTGAGTCGTGACGGAGTGAAGGAGTAACGAGCACACACACTACTATTATAATATTAGTGACTAAGGAATTAAACATCGATGCATTACCCACCCCCAAATCACTTAATGCTATAGATTTACGCACACATATATATCAAAAGCCTTAAAACATCCCCGTAATGTAGCCACCCCAAAAAGAATCAAAAAGTGAAGAGGGGTCGTTCACCTTAGCATCTAGTCCTGAAACCCTTTGAGGGATTATCAAAATACAATCAAAACGTATCTGAGTGTGCGTGTTTAGGGTACAGTGGAAACTATGACAGTTTATATAAGTTTTTGTTCAATATAGTTTATTTGTAAGTCTGTGTTTTTGACAAGGTGACAATATGGACCATGGATGCTGTTCTGATGATGGAGCTGGTATTGAGCCTTTAACCACATATGAAGTATAAAGCTAATTCTAAAAAAAACTTTTAACGTTATTATTTCACGTTTTACTTACTACGTATGTAGTTGCGGTAGAAAAGAATAAGTTTAAATACAAACTTCCATAGTGTTTAAAATCTGAAAATTGACGAAAAAACTAACTATTAATGGTTTTTCTATTTTTCTCCCTCTCTCTCTCTATAAAAATAGTCCGTAGATATTGTAAAAAAGTAAGGACTTTTTTCGATTGTAAAGTATTTTGTCGATTTTAACATTTCATTTACAATTTAAAACAAACGTACCTTATCTTTTGTTATATTATTTTCTATACATATAACATAATTCTAATTGAATGAAGTTTTTATTATTGATAAAGAGGTCGAAAGGTCTACTTTTTAGAATATTTGTCTGTCTTTCTGTCTGTGATTCAGATATTAGATAATTTCCCTCAGTAAAAAGTACCGTTAATGGTGACCGGATAAACACGCCATACCAAACATCTAAATATATCCATTGAGTTTGTTGTGATGAATTCACGGACAAAAGTTTTTGAAACTGAATATTCTTTACGACATTCTATATTACTATGACAATTTTAAGGATATTTAAAAAAATATTGAATACACAAAATCGACTCGTTAGAATTTTATTATGTGTATAGATGACTTCTAAATTCTTATCCTTATAGGTAGGTATATAAAAAGTAAATCTGAGAGAAGGTTCAATAGGCAAATCAATTAGAAGCTTAAAGCTCAATTTCTATTTATTTACGACTTTCAAAACAAACATACAAACATTTTTAAATATATCATTTATCAAGGAATCTCTTAAACAAAATGTCTTATTTGTAGACCTTGAAGACCTAGCTTAAGCTAGGGCTTGTAAATCACTGAGCGTTAATGTTGTTTTCATCAAATCAAATCAAATAATAGTAGAATAGTACGCATATTGCATCTTTATCTCTAAACTTATAAAAAACGAGACGTTTTTTTGTTCGCTCTAACCGCAAAATGACAAAACGGATGGACATGGTACTTATTTCATAGGATGCAGCTTCTTACGGTGAAGGTTTTAGTATAAATATAAAAAATTGGTTTTCGGCCTTTATAACGCGGGTGAAGCCGCGCGTAATACTAGTATTGTATATTATTTTAGCCGTCTTTACATTTCCAAGGATGTTTGAAACCGAAATTTTTATTTAAACTTTTATTATACTAACCTACGTTAATGTTTGACGGCTTGTGCGTGCGTGCGTGTGCGTGTGCGTGTATGTGTGTATGCATTTCGTGAGTTCGTTCACCTCGCCAGTTGGGGAAGTTGGGAGTATGGAAAGATATGGAGAGGGTTCTGTTATTGAATATTTTATTTTAATTTTTTTGGTACTTCGTTTTTAAAACTTATCATTTATACAATATGATACTTTAAATATATCACTTTTTATAATCATAATATACCTAATACTAAATATAATATTGTCTTTATTCTAAGTTTATTTTTGTACACTAGTGTTTTAATATTAGATAAATATTCTCTGTTATCTAATAGGTTGTCTGTTTGTCTGTCCATCTGTCCGCCCTTCAAATCTGTCGATCTGAGTCCGTATCACGAAAAGAAGCCACAAGACAAATTTTGATGAAATTTGGTATGGTGATAGCTGGTTATCCGGGTGATATGTACATCGTAGGTATTTTTACGGCGGGAAAATACCTCATATCTGAGAAATGCATACCTACTAATCGTTAGAACGTACGTAGTACGAATGAACAAGCAAGGAATATAAGTCGCGAATAAAATAGAAGCCGATATATAAGTACCAACTCAAGCGATAGTTTGACTTGACATAGAACAAATAATAACATATAACAATAAGAAAGGGCATATATAAATATATTTATTTACAATAAAGGAAATTACAAGTAAACTTAACTATATCATTTATATCGACATATCGATTAAGTATCTAATCTCCCACATTTCATTAAAGAGCTTCTAAATATTAATAGTAAGTATATTTTATAAACTATTTTATGAAAATTATTTTAATAATAATATTTAAAATATATTAATAATAGTATAATGGCGACTCTATATAATTTTAGCGCGTCCAATATTTAACCAAGTCGCGGTGCATTTTTGCCACGCACGCACCGCGCGCTGGTGTGCGACACACACACCGCCGTCTGTATTCACACTACATAATAATGCGTGAGTTAAACGATTTTTTTGAGCCTGCGTCTAGAAAAAATCTAGATTTTATGACGAGCTATATCTTAGGTTATAAGATTTACTAGGTTTCTCGTTCTAAGACAAAGATGAAGTGATAGATTCAACTTTACTTTTTCATTATCATTAAGTAAAATTTGGTATTATTCGTATTGTAAAATTTATCCTTTTTCTTAAAATTTTAGAGGCTTATTTTTCTATATCCTAATTTTAATGAACTAAACGATCTTGTGACGACACGTTGGCTCAGTTTTTAATGGTCCTTATTGCTGTGTCGCGGTATTATGGTCGCGGATTCGAGTCCCCGAGGAGCATTCATTTGTGTTATGAACACCAATGTAAAGTAGGTACTCCAGTCCTGTCTTATATTTTAGCTAATATGTATGTATTTAAAGTTATATATGTGTAGTGTACTAACTATCTGGTATCCGTAACATAAGGCTCAAACCTTACCATGGAACTGAATGTCTTAACATATTTATATTAGGTACCTACATTTATTACGTCCCTAGATACGTTTTAAAGGTTAGTCATTCCCAATAACCAGAGCTATTTTATTTTCCACCTAGTTTTGGGTATCCCCTATTTTGTTTACTTAACCCACCCCTGACACACCCCCAACAAAACGAAAAAAGAATCATTGAAATCGGTCCAGCCGTTTCTGAGTTAGCGAGACTAACGAACGGCAATTGATTATTATATTTATAAAATGACATCTATAGTTTTAAAACCACTACAAATACTTCAAGTACCATATTAAGAGTCACAACAAAAATGTTCTATGAATGAGGAGCATTAATACCTTAGGTAATATATGCATAATAAGTATATTGTCTTCAACAAACCACAGTGCACTTGAAAAATGTATGGCGACGAGGATAAAAACAATAATTTGTAGCTCTATTCTGCAATGAAAGGGTGGATATGTAAAAACTGTATCATAAATATGTAAAATAATCGTTATCTCATAATCTTTTAGTATTTTTACATTAAATCGCAATAGTAGCAGTAATATCTAGCGGGACCGAGGTGCCCTCGAGCGTAGGGGGACGGTTTAATACCGAGGAAACGTGTAGGGTTGTCATATTTAATAAATATTATAAATAAATAATATTATACTATATGTTATATATATGTTGGGACATTGTTACAACAGCGATATCTAGTTCCGTGGTAAGGTACGAGGCTTGTGTTACGGATACCAGATAGTTCATATACTACACACACAATTTTAAATACATACGTATTATAAATATTAACACCCATGACCGGAGTACAAAAATTCGTGGTTAACAAATGAATGTCCCCAGCGGGACTCGAACCCGCGACCTGGCGCAGAAAGTATCACTATCGCAAATAGTTATTTCTAAATATTCCTTTAACGCCCGTCAAGAAAATTATAACGATGTAGTGTCATTTAGCGTGTTCAGAGCATACCATTTTCACATATTTTATCTTTTCTTTGACTCTACCATTGCTCATGACTTCGTCATTGTAAATGTATAACTCAAAATTGGATTGGTGAAGAACTTTGAAAAAGACACGTATATTTTATTTATACAGTGTGTAATATAATATATAACTAACTAACTCGTCAAAGCGTGTTTATTTACATACGGAGAGACTTACTCACTGAGTTTTCACTCTCCGTTAATTTTAGGGTTGTCTCAACAAGATACACTATTAGCATATGACTAACATAAAAAACAGTAATTTCACCTGCAATTTCTTAAATTAAGCACTAACATTATCATTATGGTAGCCCTGATATCGGATCTAGCCTAAAACTAGAGTGATATAAACTAGGGGAGACCCTTCGTTATTTGGAAGGGTCCCGAACTACTGTAGTGTATATAGGTTTAGTTCTGTATTCCACTATTCATTTAGTAGTTTTTGATGGCGGCTGTGGAAATTTTGCGTAATTAAATTTTTAAGAGGGTTTTGTTTTGACGACGATTGTTTTATTCATATTTGACTAAAATTATAATCTTGGTAGAGTCTTAGTTTTGATAAGAAAGATTTGATAAGATAGAATTTAAGTAAATTGTATAAATACTACGGTATTCACAATTGGTTTACATTGGTATATGTAATATTTATATAATTTACATATAGTTCACTCAGACTAAGGAATTATATTGCCAGAATGTCACAGAACTATTAGCATGAAGAATAAAATAAGAAGTATGTAAAATATTTGTATACTGAGTGATAAGTAAATAAATATTGATATATAATAATTGATGTAAGTACATAATGATGTAAGTACATAATAAACAAAAAACATTAATATTGTTCTATCTTTCTTTTAACGGGAAGAAAATGAATACTCCAAAATACTAAGTAATATTTTGGTGTTTATGTTTTATTTCTATAAATAGTATATTAACTTAACTCATTAAAGAAATAAACGATTTGTATGACAAAATAGAGAACTGTAGTATAAACAACAAATCACGCTATTATTTTTCAGTTAGAATTTGACAACTAAAGTAACTTTTTAAACCTAGGTTAAGTAGCATTTAGGTCAATTGTATCTGGTAATGTCTTACTTTGTAAGTTCTATTATCGTTTATTATCAACCTTTAAATAATAAATAAATAAATATGTTGGGACATTTACACACAGCACTATCTAGTTCCACGGTAAGGTACGAGCCTTGTGTTATGGATACTAGATGGTTGATATACTACACATATAAATACATACATATTATAAATATAAACATCCATGACTGGAGTACAAACATTCGTGCTCAACAATGTATGCCCCCAGCGGGACTCGAACCCGCGACCGCTGGCGCAGAAAGCAGGGTCACTACCCACTGAGCCAAACGTATCGTCGTAACTTTGGTATTAACTTAAACTTTTTGTTAACTAAGTATGTTATATGTAATTATATACGAAACAGTTAAGTTAACATCACATGAAACAAATATAGGGTTTGATTAATATTATTCTAGAAAAATAATAACTTCATTTTTTTCTAGTACTTTTTACTATTGAAATTGAATTAAAATATCAGTTATAGTGCTAACATGAAATAAAATGAACAAATATAACTCTAATTAAAATTACTTTGCCATCGCCACAAATACGTAATCTACATAAAACAAAGTATATGATCATTTCACAGAAAAACATAAAAATGTAGCCCTTCTTTATCAAAATCGGTTAAAATGCAAGTATAACAATGCAGTCTACGAATAGTTTCCAGCCTCACCCCAAAACTATCGCGGACTATATATACATGGACGGATCATAATATCTGTCTATTTAATTTCTATTTTTAAGGGTACGACCCTCCTAGGACCCTAGATTTGGAGTTCCAATTAGTGAACACTAATTGTCAAGGTATATTAATGAATTCTCGAACGTTCCTCGGATTTGTTTGATGTACTAGCTTTTATTCGAAATGTCTTTAACAATTTACTACTCTAACACCCCGAAAAAAGGTCGTCTGGTTGTAACTATTCTGAAATTATAATTCGTTGAAAGTGTCGCTAAAGTGTTAAGTGGCATTATGCCTCAAAACTATAAATGTGGGGTCGATATGATAATGTGATGTAATATAGTATACGTCTACTACTACTCTTACTTTGTAGTTAGAAAACTAGCTTACCCTCGCCCTTCGGGTTCGCACTTTAGTACGTTTAGGTAAATGTTAGTATGGAGTTTTCAAAGATGAAAATATATTTCTTGCAATAAAAAGTATGCTATATATTGACCCACATAACCAGCTACCATCATACTAAATTTCATCAAAATCCTTCCAGTGGTTTTCTCATGATGCTGTCACAAACAGATGAAAATACTAAAAACTCTAGATTTGGCCTCTGTTTCGATAATAATGACTATCAATAAGCGTTTTAAAAAAGATTCCAACAAGTTAAACTTTCACTATATGTACCTATATATAAATGGCGTAATTTTGTAAATCACATTTCACCAAAGAGATTTATAGTAACATGGTATATTTGAATAAAGCCATTTGTCAACTTTTATGACATTTGTCAGTATTCGAGAAAAACGGAAATCCTAAGTTTATTAACGTAGGATTGAATTAAAGATATTAAAATGGCATCCCGTAAAATAGAGGACGCTCACAAAATGCTGCTAGATAAGCTTTTATATGACTCAGGCTTAGAATGTATCAGATCTGCCCAAGAGTCTTCCGAAACTTCCTCTGAATACGAAGAAATGGAGTTAAAAGGTACATATGTCTCGCTGAATATGTCTACTATTTGCGATTCGATGACACGTTTGGCTCAGGTTGTAGTGGCTCTACTTGGTGTGCCAGTGGTTGCGGGTTTGAGTCTCGCTGGAGGCACTCATTTGTTGGGAATGTTTGTACTCCAGTTATATATAACTTATCAATATCTGGTATGTGACATGTATAATAATAATAATCATTATCACCATCATCATAAGCCCTGTTTTTAACGTCCCACTGCTGGGCATAATAATAATATCCTAACATATTTGTTATTGTGTATACAGATTAGTGAATAGAACGATCCTGTGCTGAATTTTTAGCAATTAACTGCATAGGCTTTTAAAAAGGAAAGTATAAATAAAAAACTTTAAATTTTAAACTTTTTTGTCTTAAAATATAGAGCAAACAGTTTCTGGTGAAGAACAAATAGAAGAAGCTGTTGAAGAAGAATTTGAATCTCCACACTTAGAGGAGTCTCAAGAGGAACAAACAGAAATTTTTCCTACTCCTTCTTTAAGAAAAGTCCTACCAGACAGAGTAAGAAGTATACAAGAGTATAATAAAGTGCACGTTCTTCCAGAAGAATTTAAAACTGATTTTGATCCAAATGTAATACCAAAAATAGAATCAACTCCTCAACAGAAGTATATAGATATCTTGGGTGATATTACAGGATGTACTCAATATAAAAAGAGCTTGGCTGAGTTTTGGTTTTTAGACACCCTGGCAAATTTGTTAAGAAGGGCTCAAAAAGATAATATGAGTAGACGTTAGTAAAATTAATATAATTATATTAAAATATATAATATATATTATGTATCGTACAATAACGTATACGGTATAATATATAACTATGTATACCTAAATATTGGCACGTAAAGAGAAAACTTTCCTATTTTTAAGCATATTGAGCGTATAGAGAAATGTGAACTTTTTCTTAGACAAAGTTTATATTATGGAGAAGGACTGCTGAAAGCTAATAACTTACTATTTATGTTTAATTACTCAGTTTAAAAAGCTGCAGCGTAATGTTAGATTGGAATATACCTCGTCAATTTTGTACTAGTAGATATTATGAAGCTGTAGTTGTTATGATTGTTTCTTTGCAAATGCTAATCTAAGTGTAAAATAAAAAAAAATCAATGTATGTTTGTTACCTAAAGTCAGTCACAGAATTATAGTACGTGTAGAAGTTGAAGTTAATGTTAAAATTTTATGAATTATGGTAGATTTTCGAGTATGGTCCGGATCACTAGTAAAATGACTGCATATTTTCTAAATGAAACTATCTTTTCTGACTTTGTCGCGGATTTATTTTGATTTTTGGTTCCCGACGTTTCGAATCAACAGCAATCATGGTCACGGGAGAGACTGCTGTAAAGCATTCGAAACGTCGGAAATCAAAAATCTAAATAAATGCGCGACAAAATCCGAAAAGATAGTTTCATTTATAATGTCAAACATTCGCGTAAACCTAAGAAATTATTATGCATATTTTCTTTTAACAATTATTGTAATAATACTTTTTTTACACATTATGACTAAAACTATTTATGTATTCTGATTTTTTGAATGTTTCTCCCTTAGCCACGATTGCTTTAAAGCATTCGAAATGTCGATACCAAAAAATAAAAATGAATCCATGAAAAAATCAGAAAAAATAGTTTTCATTTATAATTATTGTAATGCAAGATTCTCTATTCTTAATACAAGCGAAGTTAAACCTAGTTTTTAGTCGTTTTTCAAAAGACTTGAATGACATATTTCTATTTTAGTAAGTATTCCTCATTTTTTATTTTCATACACGTTTATAGCATCTCAAGCGATACTAATTTTGTGGTTTTGCGAGTGGATGAAGGAAATACAACACTTCGACGCGGCGGATCGCCGACGCATGATGACACGATTCAAGGTACATCATTGATTATTCATAATATGAACACTATACTAGCTACTGTTTGCGGTTTAGTTCGAATATAACATTATTGAACAAAGCTTATATGAGAATACCTGCTTTTTAGACTTTTACATACAAGTTCAATATGAACATATAAGCTATCAAATTTATATACTATATTACTAGAATGATAAACCTATCACTTACATAATTTATATCAAAATATCAAAGTATTGGTCTTCTTACTAGTTAATGTTCTAAGTCCTAAGTGGGCCTAAGTCTAGATAATAAATAATAATAAATATGTTGGGACATTTAGCTCCGAGATAAGCTACGAGGCTTGTGTTACGGATACCAGATAGTTGATATACTACACATATAAATTTTAAATACATACATAATATAAATATTAACATCCATGACTGGAGAACAAACTTTCGTGCTCGACAAATGAATGCCCCCAGCGGGACTCGAACCCGCGACCGCTGGCGCAGAAAGCAGGGTCACTGCCAACTGAGCCAAACGTGTCGTCATCTATAAACTATCTTAATTTGTTAGAGATCAGGACTAAGGGCCAGGGGTAAAATATCATCAACGTCCCAACTTGCCATTTACTATGGAATTTTGGCGAAAGAAAGTTATCAAAGAAAAGTTTCCATGGTCTGACTCAAAATTTCTGGTTATGCGGCAATACGTATACTTATACTAACACATTAATTATTCGTTAAAATATATCTAAAATGACGACAAAAAGCACTGAAATTGCCGAAATCATAGCTGAATTAAGTTTTTGTCCATCTTCTTTTTCCTTCTCCTTTAACTCTTCTGTCTTCTTTTTTAGGAGAACATGATAACAGCAGCTCGGTTCATAGAAGCAGAACAACATCTACCAACTCCACAGCAAGTGAATGTATACTACAAGGCAGATGATGATGTGAGAAAGAGTGTGTCCCAAACTATTCCGAAATCGAAACACTTTGTTTCTTTTGAAGGCGCCGCTTACGAATGCTCTATGCTGGATTTGACCAATATAATACATTATATATTTGACTTGTAAGTACACGTTTGGCGCAGTTTGTAGTGACCCTACTTTCTTCGCCAGCGGTCGCGTGTTCGAGTCCCGCTGGGGGCATTCATTTCTTAAACTCGGATGTTTGTACTCCAGTCATGGGTGTTTATATTTATAATATGTATGTAATTAAACTTATATATGTAGTATATCAACTATCTGGTATCCGTAACACAAGCTTCCTTCGTAGCTTATCACGGAACTAGATGGCGCTGTAATAATGTCCAAACATATTTATTTACTATGTAGTAACTTTTCTGACCACTAGTATGTTTGATGTAGCATAGATGTACACATTGCAGCCAATTTAACCGATTTTAAAAAGAAGAAGTAATGATTTCTCATATGTAAATTATGGAATTGGTCATAGTGTTAGCTGTGTCAATTTTTGAATACGAGACGGTCCTTTACTATCCTTTATTAAAGAGTACTAGCGACTCACCCTCGCTTCGCTCGGGTCCTACCCTAGATTTAGCGCAAGCGTTGCCGCGGGGTCCGCTAGTACATTACATATGCATAACTCTAGCGGTTTTGGCAGCGCATGCCAGAATAGCTCGCAGATGGTAGATTTTTTACTACTTACTTGACACTTATCGTCATATTTGGACAATTCACACAATCTTCTTCTTTATAAATTGTAGCCTATGTGTTATTGTAAAGTTTTATTAAAACCCATTCAGTAGTTTTTACGTGAAAGAGTAAATCGTAACAAACATCCATCTATCCATCCATCCATCCATACTTACAAACTTTCGCGTATATAATACTACATATATTAGTATAGATTTATTTTTATAGTGTTAAAAATTCACTATCTAGACCTACTTACTTTTCACTTACATTACTTAAATGTATAAAAAACTAAAACTTATTTTAATAATATTTAAACTAAAACGATTTTAAAAATAATATTCGATCGAAAAATATTAAGCTAAATACTCATTGAATATTACTATCGAAATTCAAATGGCATTGATAATTTCCCATAATTTTCACCCCTAATGAACTCATTCCCCTGCATTCGGTTTCATAACGGTAATCCCACTTAATATATTGGTAATTAATCAGTGTACGATTAGTAAAGCGTTCAGTTTATGCACTTTGGGTTAACGACTACAGGTTCGATTCTTGTACACGGTTTTAACTAATATTATAAAGGTGAATGCGTCTTTTGGGGCTTCGTCATTTATTATACGTGTGGCTAAGGATTGGAACAACCTGCCTGCGTCAGTGTTTCCGTCCGATTACAATATGGGTGTCTTGTCTATGGCAAGAGTGAATAGGTGGCTACTGAATTAGTACGACTTACCATTTCCGACTGCGTTACCACTTACCATCAGGTGGAACGTAGTCAAGCACTAATTCAGATTAAAAAAAAAGAAGTACGTACAACTTGACCAAAGTAAGGGCTCTCCCTACTTACTTCTGTTCTTTTGTCGCTTCTTCTAAAGCTCTCCTTCCTTCTGAGCTTATGTGAACTAATACTAAAACGTAACTGTAAGTGAAATTTTTTTCTGATAATTTATTTTAGATTCAGTACAGACTATCAGTACGACCTCGTCCGTTCTGTATTCACGTTTACTCCAGAATACACGTTAATAGATGCCCCATTTCAAATGCGCCATCCGAAGCGGTTGTTTGCTCCTGTAAAATCTAAGCCTAAAAAGGACAAGTCTCCTAAGAAAGAAAAGTCGTCAAATAAAGGAAAGAAGAAGGAGCTTGATAACGAAGAGTATTTAGCACTTTTAGAGGTACTAAATCTTTGATGTAACAGTTTTAAGATATATCTGCTACGCTGGGCGTACCTAAGTTAAATTTAATTAAACGGTTTTTATAATTTTCTAATAATATAAAAGTAGCCTAAATTACTCCTTAACAATAACATTAGCTATATGTGAGTGAAAGTTTCGTCAAAATTGGTTTTCAAAGATTATCCAGAACAAAACGTTTAAAAATTGTATTTTTTTTCGGTGTTAGTATCGTTTATATTTTCAAATGCATTTAGTGAAAATTAAAAACAGACGCTTTAATACAGATAGACAAAAGAAAATAAAGCTTAGCTATAATTCATAACATATATAAATTTTTCAATTTCGACTTTTTAAACCACAAAGTCTAATGATTTTTTTTTCTATGTAATTCATTATTATTTTACATTCCATATTACTGAAAATATTATAGCTACGGGCCCGTGACGAGCGTGAGCAAGAAGAACAAGAAGAGAAAGACCGTGAGGCCTGGAACCTTAGATCCCACATCTTACCTCTATCATTCGCAGCAGATGATGACTTCTTCAGCAAATACTGGCCACCTCCACCCCAAGAACCGGAAACGGAATCAATTCCAGAAGTTAAGGGTAAGGGAAAAGGCAAGGGAAAGGGTAGGAAATAGAGAATGATATTCAGATTTAACTTAGTACTTTGACTGTCCAAATCTAAGTTAAAAATATTGGTAGTAATTATGTATTATTCAACAAAAAGAAAAGTAGTTAGTTTTGGATAATTAATTAAGTGTTTTAATTGCAATTTATTTAAAATTAAAGAAAGCAAATAGGTACTAAAAGTTTATTTTTTTAAATCCACTAAACCGTACTTTTCATACAAGAAAAAAATAACCTTTTTACTTTAATTTTAACACACTTTCACTATAAATAATTAGAAATTTGTATTAAGCCCATTTTAATGTCCCACTGCTGGGCACGGGCCTCCCTTTAAATACGAGAGGATCAAGCCATAGTCCACCACGCTGGCGAAATGTGTGTATTTAGTTATATATCTACAAACATACACGTATTTACATTTTACATATATATTATATATAATATATGAATAGTGCTAGTAAAAAACTTTTACACCTCTAACGTAATTCTGTAACATAAGTAGGTACAGTCGTCATTAAATAGCTAGCTAAATAAAAAGCAACTTAACGTCTGGATACATTCTAATTAGGGAATTCTTTACACTATTTGAAACTTTTCAAGCAAACCATTCATTTCGTCTCGCTCACTTCTTAAATTCACATTTGCGAAATAAAAGTGTCGTGCTTTTCGCTCATTAGGATTTCGTAGGGAAATGGCAAAATCGACTCAATTTTGACGTCGTTATTTTTTTAATGACGTCATCAGGAAAGTAGCGTCTTTGTCACTCTCCCTCCTTTACCAGATTGCACAGGTTCGAATCTGTAGGTACATTTACTTACTATTTAAATGAAAATCACATATAGTATGATATTTAGGTAAATAAATTGTCAAAGGGTTGAGTAGATCAGTGGGTACTCGCTCGCTTGAGAAGTCGAGTGAAGCGGGTTCAAATCCCGGGTCTCGCACCTCTTGATACGATGAAGGAAAACATCGTGAGTCAAGCTCGTGACATACAAACATATCAGTTTATATATATTTTTTTTTTTAATGGTAAAAAGGGGGCAAACGAGCAAGAGGCTCACCTGATGGGAAAAGATCACCTCCGCCCATGGACATCTGCAAGCCAGGCTTGCAGATGCGTTGCCGGCCTTTCAGGAAAGGGAGGGATGGAGGAGGGAGGGGGAACGAAGGAGAAGGATGAAGGGAAGAGGGAGGTGGGAAGGAGAGTGGGCCTCCCGGACTCTCACTCACCGGACGAAACGCGACAGCATAGCTGCCACTTCACGCCGGTCTTCTGTGAGAGAGTGGTACTAATGAACTATACGGGGCGTGCCGGCCCATTCGGTTGCTACCCGAAGGTAACAAGCGTGGCACTACCACTTAAATTATAGAGATTAGTGATAAATATTTAACTATAGACAATGGTTTGGTATCGTGCAAAAGCATATTATTATAGAGACGAATATCAAAAGACTCCTATTGCTCGTAGCGTGATGTAATATAGCCTATAGCTTTCCTCGATAAACGGACTATCAAACAGAAAAAGAATTTTTCAATTCGGAGCAGTTCCTAAGATTATCGCGTTCAAGCAAACAAACAAGCAAACAAACTCTTCAGCTTTATAATATTAGTATAGATATACATTTCTTGGTGTAGTTTAATTTTCGTGTTAGATAAATAAAAATAACGCATATTTTCATTCCTTTCTCCATAGAATTGAATAGTGCCATAGCCACATACCATAACTGGCCATGTGCGAATTGGCAGACTCCCCGTCTTTCAAAAACTACTTTAATCTAGGTCCTCTTTGTCATTAGATTCTTCTTCTCAGTCGTTCACTCTTTACAGAGTGGTCGTGGTCATGTTTCGGTCGAATCTTGTGTCACCGCCTCTCTCGTGATGCGACGCCATGTATATCTATTGTCATTAGATATCGCCACTCAATTTAAATTTACCTCTTACAAAACTCTTTGTACATTGTGTCGTACGTTTGGCTCAGTTGGCAGTGACCCTACTTTCTGCGCCAGCGGTCGCGAATTCGAGTCTCGCTGGGGTCATTTATTTGTTGAGCGCGAATGTTTGTTCTCCAGTCATGGGTGTGAATATTTATATTATGTATGTATTTAAAATTTATATGTGTAGTATATCAACTATCAGGTATCCGTAATACAAGCTTCGTAGCTCACCACGAAACTAGATGGCGCTGTTGTAAAAAATGTCCCAACATATTTATTATTATTATTATTATAAAAATCGAATCTACGACCTCCATCCAAATATTGAATTAAGGTATCTAATTAAATACAATTATGAACAGAACCCAGAAAACAAAAGCGACACGTCCTTAACTAGTTTTTTTATAACACTTGTGCGTATGTCAACATAAGTATTAACGCCAAGTGCGTTCTAGTAATGTAATCAGCAGGGTGGCGTGATGGGGTGAGGGATCTCCAAAACTATAAACGAATTTGCATATTCATATGGCGTTTTATTTTTAACTTGAAAAGCCATTTTTTATTCCACAACGATAGAAAGAAGGCACTTGTTTGGGCGATTCTTAAATTAAAATTTCAAGTCTTATAAAAGGGAATTTATTATTTATTGGATTTAGTGTGGATGAGAAATCCCAGACCTAATTAACTACGACTGCCAAACTTGATGAACACTTTTTCACTCAGACACGCAGGTTTACTCGTGATTTACTTATTTTGATATATGCTGCCTGCCCGAAAATAAAACTTAGTTGTATAATCGGGATTCGAACTCGCGTCCCTTGGTTATTTAGCCATTACAATGGATTACGTTTGCTTGACTCCGAAGTCTTTACTTCGCAATGTTTCTTAAGTGGAATTATCTACAAGAAACGAAATTTAAAATAGTGGGTAATCAGCCTTTTTCCCGCTTTTTATCGTCCCACTATTGAACACGGGCCTCCCTTCAATTCGAGGAGCATCAGACACTTAAAGCCCACGCTGGCCAAGTATGGTCTTCGAAGCGAATCTTTCGAAGACTTGCTTGATTTTCTCAAACATGCAGGTTTCCTCAAAATATTTTTCTTCCACCTTAAGACAAGTGGTAATCATATTGACAATGATTCGCATATGAAAATATTAAAAGTGCGCGACGCGGATTTGAACCCGCTTTACTTGGTTTCCCGAACCCGTTACCACTGCCTCGTAACATAGTACAGTTGTAGTAGTAGGAGATATAAATAAGATCAAAACGGGGTTACAAATCGTTTAATTAACTATTTCACGACACATTATACAATGTAAAAGAATATAACTTGTATCTATATATTACATGGAATTGTGCCGGATATTTACATTTACTAGCATTTATTGTAACATTGAAGACTGTTATATTAAGAAAAACTAATTTTATAATGGAAAATAAGCTAAAGGATCTCTTTAAGTATTCAGAATAATTATTTTAATTTCAAAACTATGAATAAATCAATAAAATATTATATATTAAAAAAACACAATAAAAATGTGTAAGAACTATTTATGATGTAAATTAAAATATATAGCCTATGGCTTATAGGCTATTCGGACAGTTTACAGCGCCAATTAAATAATTTGTTTTTTTTTTTAATTCTACAGACTACATAAATTAAATTCTTTATTTTATAATGTAAAAATGACAATTCAAAAGAGCTGCAAGATCTTTATGTCAAGTCTATTTGAATAAATTCTATTTTGGTTGGATTTATAAGAAAAAATTAACTTAGCTGTCATATTTCTTTTCCACAGATATTCAACATTACAATATAAGTCTAGTATTAAAATGGCGAATACATCGAAAGTTATCGATTAAAAAATATTTACAATAACCATTTAAAGCTAAATTTAACTTTTATACCAACTGTCGTCATAAGTATAGTAGATGTTTCGGTTATCCGAAAATCAAATTAAAATTCTGACTTTAAATACTTTACCGAATTTCGGTTTTTTTGATACAATACCGATAAATAATGAATGTTTTTCATATAATTTTGATATTTTGGTTATAAGATACATTTGAAATTAAAAAAATGCGATTTTCTATGAACATTATATTTTTAATATTCATTTTGAACAATATCAGTTGGAATAAAAGTCAATTTAAAACGTCTACTCTAACGTTATTTGGTTTGTATTATACATAAAAACTATTTGTAAGTATATTATGTTTAATAAAATCATCATCATATTTAATCTATTATACTAATGTAAGTTGGAACAATAATTGTTTCATAATAAATCAGTTATATTTTACGTTAAAACTAGATATAAGTGTTAGCCATTACAAAAATTATACATAAACATAACTCTCCTTCTGGCGTTGTCGGGTAAAAAGAAAGATGTGTGCAGATTATTGATGATTCAAAAGTAAAAACTGCTCTTTATGCAATAAGAAATAGAATAAAGATATAAATATAATGACTCTTTCAAATATTATTTGATTTTTATTTAATTGTAAAATAATTAAAAAAAACATTAATTTATTCAATGGCTTCTAGGAATGCACAATGCTTATTTAGACTAAAGAGCAATTCAATATAAATTTTCTACCTCTTAAAGATAATTTGAACAAAAATGCTTGATTTAAGGCAAAAATTATACATAGTTTAAGAAAAATGAACAGCATCTTGGAAGGACATAAAAGCTTGCACATAAAAGTCGAAATATTTGAATGAGATATCACAATTTAGTTTTCGGATAACCGAAACAAAAAAAATGAGTTAAGAGGAAAAATGCCCAATAATAATCAATATGTATCAATCACATAAAAGACAATTAAATTAGAAAACTTGTGCACTTGGGATCAATACAACTATGAAATTAGTAAACATTAAAGTACGACCACACTAGACGTAACTACGCTGGAATAGAAAAACGCGCGCTGTGCAGTTACGCCTAGTGCGGGCGTACCTTTATGCAAATGACTTCTACGACAGATTTAAAACTTTAAGCTACCGACTGACTAATATATTAATACTTAATTTAAGAGCTTTAAAAAAGCTCAAGACAATAAATGCTTAAAATGCACCTTATTGCTTTGTTATAGATATTAAAATCGAATAAAAGCTAAGCATAGGTAATAAAAATATTGCACCATACTAAATATGATATGAGATTAAATATCGAGCGTTATTAAATAGCTAAATGACAAGCAAAAAGAAAAATAAAGTTAAAGTACTCAATTTGAGAGTTTATTTTTCACAATATCTAATTTTAAAGAAATAATTTTAAAATTAGAGAGTAGTGAACCTAATATTTGCTAATGTATAGGCCATATATTTTTACTTTAAGGGCAGGTGCACACTATAGAGCCGAACTGTGAAGGACCATTTATCGACCCTTAAAGTAATTTAATGTAAGTGCATTTTTAGTGAGTCCCTCACTAAAAATTGCCAAAATTAAGAGTACAAAAAAATCAATAGTGTAAACTATGCCATATGTCTAAAAACATAAGATAACATTTACATTATTGAACTTTTATACTCTTTAGAATTTCGCGATATCATATAAGCGAGCCTTAAGACAAAAAAAACTGTCTATTCAATCAAAATTCAACATTTTGATTAGAAATTTTGAGCAAAATGATCACCATAAGGTGTAAATCCAATAATAAAAAATTTGCGCTATTAATTTAAATAGTTTTTAAATAACTAATTAATAATTAAAATAATAAAGCAAATAATAAGATATGTTACTAAATAAAAAATGTTTAAATTCCATACAACATGTTTCTCACACTGTCTAACAAGAACAATAATTAAGTGACCAATTCGTCTTAGCCTATTTGTTCCAACGACCAATTCTTGTTTAATTTTATAATAGTCTTTCCCTATATATGTCATACAAAAAATATATGTTGAAATATTAAAACATAGAACCATCCAGTTCCATGGTGAGTTATGAGGCTTATATTATTTACCACATAGTTGATACACTACACATATATAACTATAAATATATACATATTATAAATATAAACACCCATGACTGGAGTACAAACAAGCACTCATGCTCATCGCACAATGAATGCTCCCAGCGAGACTCGAACCAACTGCTGGCCATATTAGTCCGGGAGGTACTGTCAAATTTGACCGGAGCATTTTGGCATGGCTTTTGTTTTTTTGTATAGTCAGCTGTTCCAACGCTTATTAATAAATAAATTGTCAGTTGGCCCAAAACCGGGGCATAAGATGAGAAAATGCCAGGAAACTTGATAGTAAAAAAAATTTTTTTGGACTATTTTGGCAAAGATGAAAAAGTATAAATAGTTAGTTAATGAATTGTAGATCTTAAAAAAAAGTGTCAGCTGTATCATGTACGTGACAAAATATGTTAGCTGATCATGTAAACATGTTAAAAAATCAGAAAACCTTGTAGCATTTTGGCAAAGCTAAAAATTGTATATATTGAAGATTATAATTCAATAATCATAATAATTTATGTCAGCTGGAATTTTAACAAGGCACAACCTGTTAGCTTGACTTTCAAAGTTTAGTTATTAGGTATATCAGATCATTATGGCATGGTTTTTGGTTTTTTGTATAGTCAGTTGTTCCATCGCTTATTAATAAATGAGGTATCAGTTGGCCCAAAACCGGGGCATAAGATGAGAAAATGCCAGGAAACTTGATAGTAAAAAAAATTTTTTTGGACTATTTTGGCAAAGATGAAAAAGTATAAATAGTTAGTTAATGAATTGTAGATCTTAAAAAAAAGTGTCAGCTGTATCATGTACGTGACAAAATATGTTAGCTGATCATGTAAACATGTTAAAAAATCAGAAAAACTTGTAGCATTTTGGCAAAGCTGAAAATTGTATATATTAAAGATTATAATTCACTAATCATAATAATTTATGTCAGCTGGAATTTTAACGAGGCACAACCTGTTAGCTTGACTTTCAAAGTTTGGTTATGAAGTATAATATCAGATCATTTTGGCATGACTTTTGTTTTTTTGTATAGTCAGTTGTTCCAACGCTTATTAATAAATGAGGTGTCAGTTGGCCCAAAACCGGGGCATAAGATGAGAAAATGCCAGGAAACTTGATAGTAAAAAAAATTTTTTTGGACTATTTTGGCAAAGATGAAAAAGTATAAATAATTAGTTAATGAATTGTAGATCTTAAAAAAAAGTGTCAGCTGTATCGTGTACGTGACAAAATATGTTAGCTGATCTGATATTATACTTCATAACCAAACTTTGAAAGTCAAGCTAACAGGTTGTGCCTCGTTAAAATTCCAGCTGACATAAATTATTATGATTATTGAATGGTAATCTTTAATATATACAATTTTCAGCTTTGCCAAAATGCTACAAGTTTTTCTGATTTTTTGACATGTTCACATGATCAGCTAACATATTTTGTCACGTATATGATACAGCTGACACTTTTTTTTAAGATCTACAATTCATAAACTAAATTATTTATACTTTTTCATTCTTGCCAAAATAGTCCAAGAATATTTTTTTTTTCATCTACGTTAATATTTTCTCTAGCCCAAAAGCCCCGGAGTCGCGCCAGCTGACAATTATTTTTGTTCTCATACAAGTACTAACTATCAAAATAAGTTCATAGAGTCCATGCCAAAATCACCGTAAAAATTTGACACTACCTCCCGGACTATATGTCATCAAATATAATAATAAATAAATATGTTAGGAAATTCTAACAACAGCGCCATCTAGTTCCGTGGTAAGCTACGATGCTTGTGTTACGGATAGATAATAATTTTTCAGATATATAACTTTTTTTTAAATACATACATATTATAAATATAAACATAAATGACTGGAGTACAAAAATTCGTGCTCATAAATGAATGCCCCCAGCGGGACTCGAATCCGCGACCGCTGGCGCAAAAGGGTCACTACCAACTGAGCCAAACGAGTCGTCAAAAAAAATATGTGTATATAGATAAAATATATTTTTAAATCTGTATTTCTTATGTAAGTAAAATAAATATTCAATACTAATAGAATTGATATTTATAAGTCAAAATAATTATGTGTTAAAAGTTTTCTCAATACATTGGTCATTTGAACAAATAAGCACAGACAACATATTTTAATAATTTCATTTAAATGCAACAAAAAATTACATTAAACCTACTTTTAACATTCAAAAAGTAGTACTAACTGGCAGTGTTTATTCATAATATTAGAACTAACACAGTATTACCACAGTCTATGAATTCATACAGTCAAATGTAACATATTACATTATCAGTAATATAAAACATATTTTAAGGGTCGTCAAAAATACTAATTTTCATAGTAAATTTAAAGCGATAGTACCATTTCGTATGAAATTACTCACCCCTAAAGCCATCTCCCGACTGTCATATAATAATTTGTATGAGAGTCGGGAGCGACACACCAGTCTGTCCAAACTTAATTTTTGAACTGTATGAATTAGTTGACATTACTGTGTAAGAAAACTGTCTTATATTACAATGGTCGAGCGCTATTCAATACATATTATGTTTAAAATATAACTATCACTTCATAATACAATTAATTATTTTTTTAAGAAAAGTCAATTATTATTAATTTTTACATTGTCTTTTTTTTCTACGAATAGTACCCATGGCAGTGGTTAGTCATATATTACAGCATTAACGTAAATGAACTTCAAAAATTTTCAAAAATTTCAGAAAAGTCAATAAAATATTACAAAAATTTTTGACATTTTTGAAAATTTTTGACGTTATTTTACAAAAAAAACATTATGGAGAAGAAAAATTTTACAGTTAAATTTTTTTACACCTAAAATTAGTTACTTATTGAAGCGATCCATCATCTAGTTATTTGGAAACATTACAAGCTACCATATTTATATATATAGAGTATATTTTTAAATCTAATATGAAAAAGGGAATGTTATATTGAGATTACTACTTCTTTACAAGTAAATGCAGAATTTTTGAAAACCAAAAATTTTTTTTTCTATTTTGTTTTCTCCCAAACAATACCTCATGACAAGCATTTCAGTCTTCATATATCATAATAAAATGCTGCCATTTTATATCACTAAATATAAATCACAATTATAAATAACTGAGCCATACATATTCGGCACAAGTTTTAAAGTCCATAATACATTTATACATAATATATCAGTCAAGCATTCATGACATGTTAAAATTTATATGATAAAAATGTAGCGTTTCTAAGATATACATTTATATATGTTGGAAAAACCAATATCATTATTATTATTAAAAAAAGTTAGCCATTTTTAATGTCCCACTGCTGTGTGGAGCCTCCCTTTAATACAAGGTGATTCAGACTGTAATCCACCACATTAGCCAAGTGTGGAATTGTATTAATATAATAATTCTGAAATAGCCATAATTAATTACACATTACTTGATATTATTTTACTTAAAAACATATAGTTTTATTTTTTTTATTGCCAAAAAACTAAAGTTTTTGACAAAAAAATCACTATAATGGTTAACATAGACTAATATTTCTTTTCACTTGATATGTGACATATAAGACTTATTTTTGAAACAAATTAATATAAGTTTGAAAAAAAGTTCCAGAAACTGCTATAAAACAAGCTACCAAATCTAATTACATATACATTTTATGTAAACCGATATATTAAGTATTAACAATATAATAGTGAAATTTATTAAGTTTTCATCATGGCACTACATTTCAGAAATTTTTACATTACACTTTATTTAAAGTCAGTTTTTATACTATGATTACATATGTGTAATAAGATCTTATATCTTATTTTAGCACTTCAGTTTACATTTAAACTATAATAAATCACTATTCTATTCAAGAATATAAGAATAATATATAATTAAAAAAAACTATTTTTATTTTTTTATTTTACACATAACATATTACATTACCAGTAATATAAACCAAAATGATTACCAAACGAGCCTCAATTTTTTTTTTAAATTGGTAGTTTCATATACTGGCAACACTGACCGTTCAAAGTTCAATGAACCTTCATAAGTATCTCAATACTCTAGCACTAAACGCACATTTAATCACTGTTTTCACAAAATCTTTTATAGTTTTCATGGCACATTTCACATATGTACAGTTTGCACTGCCGGGGCAGTGGGTTCGAGCCCCGGCTACAGCAGCGCGCGCCTACATTCATCTCTGTAGGCGCCCGCTGAACCCCTATTTCATGTTTGCCATCTGGAAATAAATGAATAATTGTTAATTGCTTATATATTACTGAGGGACTCTAGAAAATGCAGCACTACAAAAATTTTGAGTATTTTGGGTGCCTATGTAAGCTCAAAAGTCTAAATAATAGACTGAATGCTAAAACAATGTTATCAGCTATAGTCATATTCTAATTAATTATGAAACATCTTCCTTACTACTACAACAACTAGTAATACAACTACATACATACAACAACATTATATGTATGTACATCTAAATATGTATGATAAGGAGGTCAAATATAAATTACATTAAACAGTAAAAAATGAAACACAAACGAGAGATAAAAGAACATGAGTATTTTCTTCTTTCTTTCTTCCATTTTCAAAGTTCTCACTTAGTTAAAAATATTTTTTTGATTTAGCGTGAGCAAAACCAGGGGTTCCGCTAGTGTATAATACATATAAACCTTCCTCTTAGATCACTCTATCTATTAAAAAACACCGCATCAAAATCCGTTACATAGTTTTAAAACTAAGCATATATAGGGACAGACAGACAGCAAGGCAACTTTATTTTATATTGTCAAAATAGAATTTTTATTTTTCTTTGATTTTTTTTCTCATTACGGTATAATTTTATAAACTGAAAAAAAGTTTCTGACAGTTTCAGTTCAAAATTTAAATTTTGAAAAGTCGCTCATAATTTTATTAGTGCATTACTTTAGAATTTTTCGAGCGACCTTTGAATATTCAAAATAAAATTCCATACATTTTTTTTTAATTTAGTACAATAATCGATAAAAATACAACACGAGATTAATTTTAATTTGAATGTTAAAAGGTATAAATAAAAAAAATAACAAATCGATTTTTTTTAGCTGTCCTTTGGTGAGGGCTCTTAAAACATCAAAAACTAACATTTTTTTCTCTTGAGACTCAAAAAAAAGTTGTCTGTTTTTTGCGCCACCCTACTATATAGTGATACTATAACAAGTCATTATTTTCAAACCAAATGTAAAAAAATATGAAATAAAAAAAATATCCAAGTAGAACCACATTACCTAGCCTTTTGCAACTCAATCTGTCCCTCCAAAGTCTTCGCAAGGTAGATGACGAACAGCTGTGAGAGAGCAATGCCTAGCGCCACTGAAGCTATGGTATACAGGTTCCTTTCCGCCCACGACCTTACTATCTCTATACAACCGCTCGTCCATACACGCTTGCCTGCTTCCGCTACCTGCAAATTTTGTATAATATTACTATAGTAAACTTATATTATACTTATAAGTTATGATTTTTATTTGTTCTGTTTTATTTTTCTTTTCTTTTTGTACTGTTTTTTTAATTTTTTATTTAGTTTTTTGTTTGGTTGTGGGTTGGTAGTAGAGAACGCATTTTAAATTACATGTTGAGCTAGCCTGTAAGTGTGATGTACGGTGTAATACTTTTTAAATTTGTTTTATATTTTTAGCTTTATATCACATTGTATGTTGCGTTGGCTTGCCTAATAAATAAATAAAAAAAATAAAAACTTATTTATTCTTATAATCTCAATAATAAATGGCATGAGCATTGACGTTATAAATGAAACTATCTTTGCGGTTTTTGTCGCGGATTTATTTGGATTTGCTGTACAGCATAAATCCGCGACAAAATCCGAAAAGATAGTTTCATTTATTATGTCAAATATTCGCTTAAACCTAAGAAAGTATTATGACATAATGTTTTTATGGATAGACACGGAAAAAAAGGGCCACTCATTTATTATGTAAGACAATTTAGGGGGGGGGGGAGGTGTTTGTGTGTCTTACCATGTCTTATGTTTCCTTACAAGGGCGTGGGAGGAAGTCTCGATAGTTCTTACGTAAGATCAAAAAACTCCCCAAAATTCAAATTATATTTAGAAAAAGCGCGGGCAACCGCATTAAAGGTACTGTACCTTTGAAATAACAAAGAAACATTTCAAAAAAAAATTTACTTTGAAAAAATAAACATTAAAGTAAACCAAACGTGTATTAATTTTTTCTTTTAGACTCTTACGTAATAAATATTAAACAGGGGGGGAGGGGGTCGCCCTATTCTTATTTTTTCTTATAAAAGGGGGGAGGGGATCAAAAATTAGCCAAAATAGTCTTACGTAATAAATGTATGGCCCCAAAGTATGGATGGATGGATGGATGTTTGTTACTCAATAGCGCTTCAATGGCTGAGCAAATCTTGATATAATTTGGCACGTACATACATAGATTATAGTTTGGAATAGTACATTAGCTACTTTTTATCCCGAAAAAATGTACGGTTCCCGTCTGTTCTATAGTTAAAGTGAATATAATAGAATGATATAACACAACATACATATTTTATTAATAAAATAACAGTGTACATTTTTAGTTACAATGACATAATATTAGAAATACTACAATATATGAAGATTATTGAATATACTGATATTGTTATCATTTTTCTAAAGATGTGTGATTATTGAGTAACTACTAAGTAAGAACTTCTGCAAAAATACATCAAAACGTAAATAAATATCAGGACGAGAATGTGCCACCATCTACCAATTGCTTTGTGAAGGTATGGAACACGTGAATTTAATTAAAACTTAATTTTTATTTAATAAAGTGGCACACATTACACCATCATCATCATCATCAGCCATTCGCCAACTTGCTAGGTTTTCTCAGACAAGCACGTTTCCTCGCGATGTTTTCCTTCACCGTAAGACAAGTGGTAATAGAAATGATTCGCGCATGAAAATATCAGCCATAACGAAATTTTGAAAAAAAAAGCTTAAACATTATAAAAACCGAACAAAGTAATAATACACATATACATTTAAAATTTAAAAAAATATACTCACAGGAAAGTTCTGGACGCCATAACCGCACATAATATTAACCAATCCCGAGCTTATATCCGTCGCGTTGATGCAACACGAGAATGGAACCCCGCACTTCTCCACTGAAGGCGAGGAACAGTTGAAATATTCGTTTTTCGACCAATCCATGTAACCGTCTGACGTTAGACCGCAGCAATGAAACTGTTTGTTTTTAATTTATTATTATAACATTGATAACTTAATGAGCAATATATTAAGGTATATAAAAGTCAAATTCAAAATATTTTACAAAACACTACTTTAGATACTAGGTTGAACTGTATGTCGGAAAGTAAGAAGCATACAGCCATCTTAACCATCCCACTGCTGGGCGTGGACCATAAATACGAGGGGGACTAAGCCATAGTCCACCACACAGGGGCCATTCATTTATTACGTATTTTAGACAATTAGGGCAATTAGACACTTTAGGGGGAGAGAAGATCAAAAAAATGCGCAAAGTTAAAATAATACTTTGAAAAAGCGCGGGCAACCGAGCGAAAGGTACTGTACCTTTAAAATTACGAATAAACATTTCAACAAATTGTTACTTTGAAAAATACACATTATAATAAACCGAACGTGTATTTATTTTTTCTTTTAGACTATTACGTAATAAATATTAAACAGGGGGGAGGTTGTCGGCCTATTCTTATTTTTTCGTATAATAGGGGGGAGAGGGTCAAAAACTAGCGAAAATAGTCTTACGTAATAAATGAATGGCCCCACAGGCCAAGTACAGGCAAACTGAGCATGTCTTTCAAAATCTTGCTAGGTTATCTAAGACATGCAGGTTTCTTCACAATATATTCCTTGACCATAAGACAAGTAGTAATCATGTTAACACATGAAAATTTCAGAAGAACAAGGTGTAATGTCACTAATTTATTTTATTAATGTAGAACAAAATGAAGTAAAAAGAAATTGCTAGAAAATTGTTAAATGTGAGAAACACTGAAATTGCATTTTTAGATAAACACAATGAAAAATCATTAACTTGTTTAGAAAGGATGTATTTTGGTGTCACCTAATATTTAAAAAAACCCACAACTGATAACACTATCTATAAATAAGCACTCCATTTGCGATTGGAGAACAATGTTAAAAGTTAAATATATTTTTTATGTTAACTAAAACTATTATTATCTTCGTAACCTAATTTCTATTATGGTTGGTGGTTAGCATTTTCAATCATTAAAAATCATAGGTCATGGGTTCGAATTAAAAGTTGGGCAAGTAAAAATCAGTAGTCATCATAGCAGGGTAAATTGAGTTGATCTCAACTATCGAGCTATTATAAAAAAAAATTGTAATGTAGATAGAAAATATATACAAAATTGAAACCATTAAGTAAATCACTACATACTATAAAACAAAGTCGCTTTCTCTGTCCCTATATCCCTATGTATGCTTAAATCTTTAAAACTACACAACGGATTTTGATGCGGTTTTTTTTAATAGATGGAGTGATTCAAGAGGAAGGTTTATATGCATAACTAGCGGTTCCCACGGCTTTGCCTGTGCTACAGCTAGGGAAGAGCCCGAGCGAAGCGAGGTCGAGTCGCTAGTATTAAATAAATAAGAATACACTAATTGCATGGCTGTAGCTGATGACATTAATAATAAAATATCCACTATATTATAAACAAACAAAAATAATACATATTTTTTTAACAAAAATATAAAAAAAAAACATAGAACTTCAAGAGAAATCAGGTATGAAAACAATTATTAGGTAGCAATAAATGTAACAACAACCACCAATCACATCACTGAAACCCCACCGAAACCAAAATGGCGGTGGCCCAAAAACCCCCCTAACCCCTCAAAACCCCCAAAAACAAAACAACTTACATCACTTTGGGCGTAATCAATGAAATTCTGCAAGTCGGGGTCATCTCTGTACGCGTGAACCACTCGTTCTGTGAAACTTTGCTCCACGAATCCGTGTAAGGAGCGCGGAAATACGAAGCCGCACACCGCCCCGCCCATTTCAACCAAAAATAGTATCAAAAGGCAAAGAGAATACTGGAAAACAAAAAAAAACATTTAAATGAAATCAAATCAAAATATTTTATGAATCATAAAAATTATTACAATGTCTTACTGAACGTCAAGAGTCTACCACCAGTTCGGAAAGAAGAAACCTCGGACCTGAGAAGAACTGGCAAAAGAAACTCAGCGGGACTATTTTTTTTAAATCTTAATCTCACTCTTTTTTAAATTAAATTGTATATTAACAATAATTCTATATGTTGAAATAGCCTGGCGGCGATTACATCTTTCCCAAGGCGTACTGTCTTCTAAAAAATCGTTAATCGAATTAGTACATCGCCTTTAGGACACAAACGTTCCTTCACATTTTTTTTTAATTTGGCAATAGAAGCTTTTTGAACGTTTTCTGGGATCCTGTTTTACAGGCGTATACATTGTCCATAAAAAGAGTTACTGACTCGGCGTAAGCGAGTCACAGGCATTACAAGTTTATGTTTGCTTTAAGAACACCTTCTCTCTTTACGAGCTTCTTGCTTTCTTCTTTAAGCCGCGTTTTCACTAGGGGACATTTGTTTCGCGACTCTGTCGCTCGACACGAAATTCACGTGTGACTTTACGTTCTACTTTTTGCTAGTCGATGCGCTGCGAGTGTCGACACGCGCGAACTTCGTGTCCCTCGACAGTCGCCAGACAGGCTTTGAGTAGTCGCTTTTGTGTTCTAAGCTGAACTGAACAACACTACCACCTCGGACGACATATTGATCAAGACTGGCCGATAAAATAAATTAATTAAATATCCAAAAATTAATTACAGGTGATTGCGGCCATATTTATATAAGCAACCTATCGCTAATCCATTGAATACTTCCTCAACATTCATTTAAAATTAATTTAATCAGAATAACACGTAGCTGCAGAATCGCGCAGTGGGATCTTGTACTATACGTGAATGTCGAGCGATAAGTCCCCTAGTGAAAACGCGGCTTTAGACCGACCTTAAAACCAGATTTAGGTACTCATATTTGGTATGATGTTTACTGATTTACATTATTAATACTTTTTATATTATCAGATAGAAAAGTAAAACAAATAAAATGTATGAGTAATAACTTCAGTTTTTTAATAATTTTAAAGTTACCATTATCTGAATTATGTCTGTCTGTAACGTCATAACCAGACAACCAATGGACAGATTTCAGTAATTTTTTACTTTTTACTGCTGAAAAATATCTCATCTGTCATAAATTGACACTAATGTATAAAGTGTAGCGAGGATGAGTAACAAATCTATAACTTACAATGTTTATAATGTATTAAATGACTCACAAATTTAAGCAAACAAGTGTTTTCACGTAATGCCCCTATGCATCCTGCAAAGCTGACCACAAACACCACAGCTCCTAGCAGCGCTATCAGCAGACTGATGTTCAACATGAGATCATACACCGTTTCCAGCTGGAAAAATAAAATATTGTCAATATGTATAACTATAATGTGTAATATTTTGTTTATATACATTTTAAAGCAATAAAAATTTTAGTTATATATATAATTTAGTTATATATTATAATAAAGATAACCTAGACTATTATATATGTAGTAAAAATTCTTTATGTTGACCCAAGTTTGGTCAAAATTGGTTCAATACCTTTTGCGTGAAACATGCATACACAAAGAGAAATAAATTAAAAAAACTTTTGTTTTGTGATCTATATACTGTACATAACACACAGTGATTGTTTTAAACAATATTTCATGTACAAATTTTACGAAGTTACTTTTTTACCTGATATATAAAAGTGGTAAAAGAAAGTGGTAGCCCAGCGGTAATGCGGTCGCTTGGATAACCGAGTGATGCGGCTCGCACCTGTGATATTTTCATGTTCGAATCATTTTCTATCATGATTACCACTTGTCTTACGGTGCAGGAAAACATCGTGAGGAAACCTGCATGTCTGAGAAAAACCTAACAAGTTTTCGAAAGATATGTGAAGTCCGCCAACACGCACTAGGCCAGCGCGGTGGACTATGGCCCGATCCCCTTCGTACTGAGGGAGGCCCGTGCCCAGCAGTGGGACGTTGAAAATGGCTGATGATAATATTAAAGTTTCTTGTAACATTGTTTATGGTCTCACTCACATGAAATATTATATATAAACGGATAAACCGAATTTAGTGTTATTTTTGTCTATGTAGTACTAGGTATGAGAATAGGTTGTAAAATATTTTTACCCTTCCACGACCACCCCCCATTTTATATGGCAGACCAACAATTACTGGACAACATAAATTCTTAGGTGGCTGTGTATCTTATCAGTAAACATGCAAAATAACTCTAAACATCCACACTGAATACATATAGTGACTAAAATTTTGCAAAGATAATATAGTCAATACCTTTTTATTGCTTGACCTAATAAAATAACAAAATCATAAGAAACTTTAAAATTTTTAAAATAAAGAACGGTCTTATTATCTCCGAGTTATCGTAAAACAAAAAGTTTCTAAAGCTAATGTTATCTTGAACTTTTATTGCGTTTGTTATTGTAACCCTGTAACGGAACATCATTCTGAGTTTCAACATTCATTCTATATAAGAATTGAGCTCTAGAATTTACTGCTCATCGAAATTCATTGTTACAGAATCCGTTGTCACGAAGATATTCTCTTATGCATACAATTTTATTAAGACCATATTTCAACCACTCGATTCTGAAAATTGTATGAAGGTTCTTTCTCTTTATAAGAATGTTCTTCTTTTTATAAGAATTGCAAATATCACTATGATATTTGCAATTCTTATAAATAACTTGAAAATAGGTTACAAAGCATATTTGTAATATTTAAAAAAAATTAAAAACAAATAATAATAAATTAATTTATTATGAATTTTTTTAATTCAATTCAATTATTTGGTTCAATGGCTTTAATTGTTTATATTCATTTATTGGGCTGTGATTTTAGCCACATGTACATTTTGTTACTTCAAAATGAATCAATAAAATTCATTTTTTATTGAATTTATGAATATTTGTTTAATTTCAAGTGATTTTTTTTTTCAAAAATTGTTCTTCATTCTCTCATATTTGATACTTTTAGTTTATCACGTTGTTTATATTACTTAAAGTTACTCATTGTAATGGTATTTGAAGATCCTATGTGCTATTTTCCTGTTGTGTCTATATAAGGATTTGTAATATAGAATTTTCAACTATTGTCTTAGTTTGTTGTGACCCTACAAGTCTTGCCAGCAGTGGTGAGTTCGGGCCACACTGGAGGCATTCATTTGTGTGTTGGCATATATGTTTATATTTATTATGTATAGTTTATAATTGATTGAAGTAAAATATAATATGTGTAGCATATCACCTATCTTGTATCCATATCACAAGACTCATAGATTACCATGGAACAAAATATTTGTTGTTTATCATACATTTCACACTCATAAACTAATGGTTATAAAATAAATGTTATAGGTAATTTAAAGACCATTTGAAAAAAAATACCTTATTGCCTCAGCTTTATACAGATGTAATTTCTTAGATAAATTTTGCCAATGTTTTTTAATAATATTAGGATTAAAATGAAATTTACATGTTTCATATACATATTTAATGAAATAATTAGAACAATAACTAAGATATAATAGGTAAGATAAGATAGATAGGATAAGAATAAATGTAGTTACTGCTTCTAAGGTATTTTTCATCCATGTTCCATAGTATAATATTCACTGGATGGATGGCATAAGCCACTTATATAATTTTTATAATAATTGGTATGAATCACAAAAATTTAAATAAAATAAACTTAACATTAATTCTAGACATAGTTAATAAGTCATTCATATAAAATATATTACCTTTATAAGACCAGTAGCTTGCCATTTGTCAATAAATGCATAAAGTCCCACGCCTATCAGCAACCCGCCTATTAACTGAAATAGACAAAGAATCTGCTTAATATAAAATTGTGATGATGATGCGCTCCATGCAAGTTAATAATATTTTTTAGTACCTACAAAGTTTAAAGTATATAGGAAAGTAGCTCTTATAGTAACAAATAAGTGTTGGATAAGCAAATGGCTTTATATGAATCAAAGTAAAGATTAAGTTATTTATCGAAGAACACACTAAATACTTTATATAATAAAGCATTTTATAAACTCTGAAGTAGTTAAATACTTTAAAAATATATTTTTATATTTTTTAAACAAAAAAGCTTCAAAAAGCTTCAACTTCAAATCTGTCATAACTCGAAACTAATACACCTACATACTTTTATATATGTTACACCTTATAATCTAAGTAACAAAACTAGTTAGAAATGAATAAGTAATTTAGTCATTTTGTCAGCGGAAACAATTAGACAGATGACAATACTATTTATTTATTTTTAAACACTTTATTACACACAACAATAAAAATGAAACATACAAAACAAATACATTTAGAGAAATGTGCAAAGGCGGCCTTATCACTAAAAGTGATCTCTTACAGGCAACCGCTAGACGTAGGATACAAAAAAATAAATAGAAAGCGGAAAGGTGCATAAAGTGTACTCAATTAACTTATTATTAATAAACATACATAAAAATTACATATATAAAATACAATATATACAATAAATATTTTATTGTGTCAATACTTAAACATACATATACTATACTTACATAATAATATAATGAAATTGTAAAAAAAAAAAAAAAAAAACATACATAAAATATATTATGATATAATGAAATAGTAATAAACATACATAATAATACAATACATGCAACTATAATGACAGTTTAGTTGTAAAGAGACAAATAGTGTGTTTTGAGACGCTTTTTAAAAATGCTTACAGACTTGGACTGTCTTATTTCATTTGGAAGCTCGTTCCAGAGCTTCACCGTCTTAGTAGTGAAAGATTCACTATAGGATTTGGAATGGGCTAGTGGGATTTCTAGCAATCTTTCACTACGAGAGCGAAGCTCTAGAGCGAGCTGGGAACTTGTCCCTAGGAACTTAAAGTGTTCCTTGAGGTAAGTGGGAGTGTCGTGATGGTAAAGGACAGTGTATAATAGAGAAAGTGCGTGCAAATTACGTCTATTGTGTACTGTTAGCCATCTGAGCTGTGTCCGATACTGCGTTATGTGGTCATACTTCCTAAGTCCAAAAATATATCTTATAATAAGATTCTGGAGACGTTCAAGCTTATTGAGTAATTGCTGAGATAGATCTAGGTAGCACGAGTCAGCATAGTCGAGTATCGGCAATAAAAGGGAGTTGGCTAAAGAAATTTTGGTTTTAACCGGCAACAGGTTCTTCCACCTTCTCAAGGTACCAATAGCAACAAATAACCTACGGCTGAGTTGAGCAATTTGAGGTGTCCAGGAGAAAGTGCTGTCCATTATGATCCCTAGATTTTTGACACTACTACTGTATTCTAAACAGACATTATTAAATGAAATGGGAGGGAGGAAAGGGATATGTATTTTAGAAAGTTGTTTAGAATGGCCAAAGATTGCTACTTGAGACTTGCCCGGATTTACACACAAACCAAACGAATTACACCAGGTACTAATTCTTTCAAGGTTGGAATTAATAGTTTCGATAGCCCTAGCAATGTCATTTACGTTTGTAGTCACATAAATCTGCAAGTCATCAGCATAAAGATGATAAGACGTAGTGAGGTGCTTAGTAAGTGTGTTAATAAAAATGGAGAAGAGTAGAGGAGAAAGTACTCCACCCTGAGGGACTCCAGCACTAATACGAGAGCAAGAAGTCCGCTTGCCATCCAGTCTAATGCACTGTTGACGGTTATGTAGGTAGGAGTAAAACCATTCAGTAGCGTGTGAGGAAATATTTATGGACTTGAGAATGGCAAGTAATATGTCAAAATCTACTGTATTAAATGCATTAGAGAAATCCAGCAGGGCCAGGATGGTAATCTGCTGCTTGTCAAATCCGCGTCGAATATCATCACAGACCTTATTAAGTGCAGTCACAGTGCTGTGCCCAGGTCGAAAGCCGGACTGGAAAGGAGATAGGATGTTATTATTATATAAGTGTAGATATAGCTGCTGATGGACTATGCGTTCAAGGACTTTAGATAAGAAAGGAAGTATCGAAATTGGTCGGTACTGTGAAAATGATGTAGGATTAGACGTTTTAGGTATAGGGATCACAATTGCAAGTTGCCAGGCGTCAGGGAATTCATTAGAGGTAAGGGAATGATTAAAGATATGACACAGGATAGGAAGAACAGTGTTAAGACTTAATAATATCATTTTTCTACTTATGTTATCACTACCTATAGCATCAGATTTGATGGCTATCACATGGTTTTTAATTTCTGCAGGTGTGACATTAGCGAAGTGGAAGGAAGTAATAGAAGGGTCGTGATGGAGTGATAAGGATTGAAGGGTACTCGATTTAGTGCTACTGTGTAACGCATTAACAGTTGTAAAATGTTTATTTAATGAGTCTAAATCGGTACAGTTGCTTAAGAGTGATGTATGTTTGGCACGCCTACCACCAAGCCCCATAGCATCCAAGAATTTCCATGTGTGTGAGGGATTGTTGCTTTCAACTCTTGAGAAAATATATGCTCGCCTGGCATCTCTGCAAGTCTTATTACATCGATTCCGTAGTATTTTGTACCTTCTCAGGTTTTCATCAGTAGGATTTAATTTGTATTTAGTCTTTGCAGCGTTACGCTTAGCCATGAGCAACTTTATATCGTGAGTTAGCCACGGTGCTGGGAGATGTTTAAGTTTTACTGGACGTAGTGGTGCATGAATGTCAAACAGTTCAGTGATAATTGAGTTAAAAATATTGATCTTATCATTTGTAGTTAAAGCATTAAATATACATTCCCAGTCAATATGATTAAGATCCTGCATAAATTTATCATGGTTAAAGTTATTAAAGCACCTTCGCATCACTACTGTAGGCTTGAATCTGGGTGGTCGGATTTTATATGACAAGTAAATAAGGTCGTGATAAGAAAATGCCTCCGCAGACATTTGACCATAAGTGGCTACGCGTTCAGTTGATGAAACCATCATAAGGTCTAAAAGGGATGGTGAACAATTAGGAAACAGGTGGGTAGCATTCGTGGAGAGCAGGTTCAGGTTAGAACTGTCGACAATAGCTTTAAGACGATTTGCACGCGAGTCGTTTTTAATTAAACATGTGTTAAAATCACCCATAATGATTGTGTGATCTACGCTTGGCACATATTTCTCCAAAAGTTCTTCAAAAGAATCAAAATAATTAATATGTAAGTTAGGACTATAAAACACACCAAGAAGGACCTTTAGAGTACCAAATAAAACTTCTATAAAAATATGCTCAGCAGAATTCGAATAAACAGATGGTGATTTGTCTAAAATAGAAAATGGAATGTGACTACGGAGGTATATAGCTACCCCGCCTCCCCCTTTCTCAGTTCTGTCATTCCGTATTAAATGAAAGCCAGGCAAAGCATACGCAATTGAGGGTAAACAGGGCTTAAGGAAGGTTTCGGAAACTAGTACCGCATGGACATTCTTTACGTCAAAAGAATCTAATAAGTCTGGGTAGTGGGCGGGGATACTTTGCGCGTTCAAATGAATGATGTTAAAATTTTTTGTAAAATCGCTAAAAGTGTTCTCTAGAGAAGAGTTAAGAGGCATAGAAATGCTATGAAAACTGCCGTCTGATGATGTGGAATCGCATTGGTAAAATAAATCACTATGCGAACTGCCACTACTTATGCTGTCATTACTGCTCATTTTTAAATAAATAAATAAATAAGTTAGCTAGATTTATTTATATTATATTTATAATAAGTATGTGATATATAATATAACTAAAATATATACTATTTTATATATTATAATATGTACATTCTAATATGTGCGCTATCTTAAAACTTCCCACATTAACGATGAAACAATGCAATGATTCACACACAACAATGGGTGAAAATTAAAACATTCATGCAATGGACTATTATATCTACCAATTTTCTTTTCACATAGAAAATAATAAATAAACATAAAGTAACTTACCCAAAATATAAAATTCAAAACAAAAATCATATATTTCACACAGCCACTAACGTACGTAAAGTTTGGTCCTCTGCGGCGATGCATTTTGACTTAAATTAATATAAACCCTAATTTATATATACTGAAGTATATTGTAATTAAACGACTAGTTAATAATAGTTTCATAAAAGAAAAACACAGCCCCAGTGATGAGTAATTCACTAAACATATTTTAATTTTTAGGTATCCGTCTATCGCCCGTCAATTCCAATCATAGACTAAAAATTAAAATATTTCCCTATGGCAATTGGCATAGACTATAGAAAGAAAGAACAAAGACATAATATAGATTCATACTACAGATTATTAAATAACGACTAAAATTTTATATTTATATTACAATAAAATATATGTTAAATGGGGTATTGGAGGTAGGAGGGTGAATAATATTTTACGACCTATTCTTATACCTACAAAATTTAAAAATAAAAATTTTAATTGGTTCAGCCATTTCGTAGGAGTGCAACAACAAACACCAGGTATGTCCCGGCCATGGATGAATAAACCACTGGACGAGACACATAAGCGACCGTACCTTTACCGGTCTTGTCAGTAATCAGGATATTTTAGCCTTGGCCGTTTGTTTTTGCGTCAGTCTCTAGCACTTACTTGTCAACAAAACATCTCCCAAAATTGACTAAATGTTCTATTAAATGGTGTAAAAACTATAGCGGCAGCACTATTTCTTTTCACTTTTAAGTACAATATTTTATTACGAGTACATTTAATGTTATTTATCACAAAATTTAACCAAATGTCAAATAACATTTTGTATTATCCAACTATGTTAAATATAGTCGATATTTCTATGTATTGTTGACATCTGACAACAATCGTAAAATGACTGGATTAAACCATTCAGAACGAATGACTAAAACTGTCGAGTGAGCCCATTTGGCATTGACTAGTGCTTGACAATGTCAAAAAATATATCGATATTTGACGAAATAACTGAACGAATGAATAATGATAATGTTATTTGTACAGTACAATAACATAAAATATTTTATAAATAAATGTGGAATTTGTAAAAGGAATTTGCATGTACGAGTAAGAATAAAAGGCAATGAATGGAAGGATTTTAAGACTAGAATGCGTGAATAGTATAAAAGGAAGAAATAAGGACGTCATGTCATTATGGCGACACGACGTACCGCGACTATGTTTAAGCACTAGAAGTAGAATAAATTTTTATGTATTTTGTATCTGTGTGCGTATGCTTCAATTGGTTGAACGCAGCGCAGCGCCTATGTACGATGTACGATAGCACTTATTATCGTACGCAGATTGTACGATAATTTCTATCATGATGCAAAATTTGAGAATTTATATTATTTCACTCATGCGTTGATAGTCTAAATCGCAGTAGCATGATTTTATTTTGTCCAATAAAATCTTGGGAAAATACCGGGAAATACAAGTTCTCTATTCCTATTGGTCCTTACGATCCGCTCTACTAAGTTTCACCACTGCCGATACTGTAACTTTATCCAGCGCCTGCTGTACACGCTTTCTTATTGGTTAGTATAGCATCTACCATTTCTTCTTTATAAATACAAAATTTTGGCGTGTTTCATACCCAACTTGCATGGGAACAGTGAAATATTGTCTGAGTGAATTTTAAGCTTGGCGCGTTTATTGAACTTAAAGTGGAAAGGGAATCAGTTCAGGTCTGTATACCACGTGTAAAACATTTGGGTTTCAGTGTTCTGTTGATTTGACAGCGGTGGTTTAAAAAAGATAAACTATAGAGTACTTGCATGCATATCAATATTACAATTTACATGATTTATTTATCTATAATAGACATTATCCTAAAAAATACGATAATTTCGATCCATGTACGATAACTTTACGCCCCTGGTACGATAGTTAGTCCACTTCAAGTTGCTAACGCTGGTTGAACGATGTTTCATGCATTTGTATTTTATGTCAGGTCCAGTTGCTTGTTCGTTCATGGTCTCGGCCTACAATTATCAAAATTTCGAAATAAAAAAATCTCATTTTATAGATCAAATTTGTCTTTTCGACCATCGTTAATTATTTTTTATAAGTCCGTTTTTCGTTTTCACAGGAAAAATCGAAATAGAATTTCCCATTTTCTTGTATTTCAAATAGTCATATCTCTTTGAAAAATGATTATTTACTCCACCAAGTGTAAAAAAATTGCCCTTAGGCTACTTTAATTTGCCCCCATGCAAATTCTTAAAAATATTCAATCAAATAAACAATAAAAAAACTGTCGTGGCACGTAGTGTGTCGGTGGTACCACAAACACTGTGACACGAAATATTTATATATAGGTATAAGATAAACTTTACAACGACACCATAGTATAAAGAGAGAGAACAAAGTAGGGCAACTTCGGCCCAATCCGCGATATAATTACCTGTCATAGTTACCATAGTTGCCTGTCACAGGGTTGTCACTGTAGCTAAATTTTAATTCAGTGCTCAGAAATTGGCATTGGGCCGGGAAGTGTGTTATTAAAAAATATTTATTATTTATATACATTTAAGAATGTAAAACATTTTGTTTCTACATGTTTATGATTATTTTTATTAGGCCTTTAGTTACTTGCTTAACTGATATATCTGTAGAAAATAGTATTAAAAATGTTTGTTTGTTAGATTTATCTCGAAATTTGTTTGTATAAATAAATAAAATAAATCCTTTAATTTCTTGCTTTTACAAAAACATAAATATGCTATTAGTAACAATTAAAAAAAATTAAAAGTATAATATATTAATAAAATCATATCACATCCTATTAAAATAATAAACTAATACAACAAAAATAAAAGTACCAACATAAGTATTTCATCATCAAGTATAAATTATATGCTATAGTTTGTCGATTTAATTAATGGTTTTTTGACAGCTCGACGACTGACAAGCTATAGTGATGTCAAAAGGACGTAATAATCGATATCTCTTATTTTTTTAACATAAAATAATATTTATTTTTATATTTAATAATATGAACATAAATATTACTATCGTAAAAATCAAGTGTGGTGGAGAGAACTAAGAGAATCATAATGTCTGATTTGGACCGTGACATAAGTGATTTGTTTACCTTTTCTGTTCAGTAGGTAATCTGAACAAAGACAATTCTGGAATCGATAAAGAATTTAGACACCCAAACACACAACAATAAGTTCTTCTACGAATATCACACATTTTTCATATAGAGAAAAACCGTGACGCGCGAAACTTGTGCGGCGTCAGCCTTGACTGGCGCACTGATAAACGGTTCGAGATATTGTTTGAGTGTGCGTGCGGCAACGTAAAGATACTATGACGCACACATACAAGCCGCGCACGGTGTGTTTGTATGAAGTTGCCTTACTTTCTCTCTTTATACTATGACGACACTGTCCATATTTATAGCGAATAATATGATATTCTTTATTCTTTATTTTTATAATATACTTGAAATGAGATACTAGATGAGAGAAATAATTGGTCTTGACTGGTTCCTAACCTGTCAGACGCGCTTTGTTAACTTAAGTCATTAAGTTTTCCGCAATTATCCAATTTTCTACGCATTTTTCTATTTGTAAGCAAAGTATGGTATATGGACTACGAAACTTCGCATTTGCGTTTATTTACTCGCAATAATATTGATTTGTTTGAAAAGTAATCGCAATCAATATGGGTATATATATCCGTTTGCAGCCCATGAATACTATTTTTGATTGAATTAAATTTCTCTTTTTGATGATTGATAAACTAAAATTTTATGCGTGCTTTATTGTCGGTACCAGTGTAAGCGGAAGTTTTGATTTTTCTTCTTGGACTTTCTAGTTATTTGGTTGTCATAGCGAGACCGGGGAATATAGACATTACAAATATGCTGAAGTTACCTGAGTATGTTTTTTTTCTTGTAACGTTATTGTTTTGCTATTATCATATCAGTAATATCGGGTTACATAAGATATTGATCTTTACGCATAGAGATCTCGAAAAGGTAGGTACTTTAAAGATAATGTTAAAGTACCTATTCGAGTAAGTAAGTAAGTTGATATAACTAAGAGTGAGGCCAAAAGGATGTTTATCATGAAACAAATCCATACCTTCCCTTCCATTAATATAATATTAATATATTTATAATAATTAATACGAAATATTTTTTTTATTAATAAACTACTAAATTTGTGGCGATTCCTTCCTTCCAAGGGGAATATAAAGTCTTATATCTATCACTCTGTGGTTTGCCTCCATTGGATTTTTAAGGTTTAAGGGTTTTTTTGTCAATGTTTGGAATTAGTGCAGTGGAAAAAAGGGGTAAGCTTGGGTATTAGGTTAGTTTATTGGAGCCCATCGAGTGCCAAGATTAATAAGCAACTTGGGTCCTGATGCAGTGTGGTTGTCGTAGACTCTATCATATCAGTGATCAAAATATAAAATACTAGAAATTACCACGGCTCTACTCGCATTTTAAAGACGGAAACCTAACTCTTTTACATATTAATAAATTACTCGTATACCAATTTCACCGCTCACTGCAATATTAAAAATAAGCAGTACCCTTATCACCTATTTAAGATCTGCCAAATACTTATATACAAAAGATTTCATTAATATCGTCAAGGCGTTTCGGAGGAGTTCTATAACAAACACTGTGACACGAGATTTTTAAACATATTAGAGACTAGCTGACCCGTGCCCACTTCGTTGGGCATAATGTTAATAATTCTTTTTTAGTACAGAGTGTTTAAATAATTTAAATTATTTTATTAATATTAAAAATTAAAAATTAAATTATCAATACTAATATTAAAAAAACTAATATCAACTATTCTACTAATATAACTAATATAAAATATCAACTATCGACTGCGCAAACAAACATAAAAATAAATAAAAAATGTAACAGCATTATGTAATCGGAGACATACGCACTTAGCGAGATTCGAACGAAATAATATCTGTTTTTTTTTTTATTATAAATGTAACTTCCCAGCATATCTTATTATTATACTTATTTTTTTATTTTACCTATGTTTATATCTGTAGCAATAAAAAATATAATACTTTCATTAAAACTTACGATAATAATTTCCGTAAGTGCGGCGCAATTAGTACCTATTAAGTTTTAATTGTTTAATACCCAAAAAAGATAATGTCATAATATTCTTTATCATCAAACCACCTTGGGGGATGATTTTAAAAATATCTAAACAAACTCGTAATAAAATTTTAACTTAGTTGAATCTGCTAAAGTATTTTTTGGAAAGTCTTAAATCTTATTCATATAGTCATTATTATCGATATCGATATAAAATCTATACTTTTCAATTTTTAAAATGTTTTATGTCTGTCTTTCTGCGAACCGCTAAACGAGAAGTTACATATATTCACCTCCGAGATCTCATCTATATTTATACTAATATTTTGTAAAATTAGCAATAGTTTAAAAGCAAAAAGTAAAAAAAATAAGCCGATGAAAAAAATAGTATAGATTGTCCTATCATGTTATACCTATAGATTATGTCACACCTGCCATTGACAACTTACATCATCGCCTATCTAAATCTAAATAATAATATGAACTCAAACGCTAATGATATTAGCATTTGCATGCGTCTTCGCTTGCTTATCTAAATATATTCTAAGCCTTTAACTGAGGATGAATTAAAAACAAATCATATCTATTTTTTTATTTTATTAGTATTCGAATTGTAGATATATAAAGGAACTAGATGATATAAAGTATAAACATAGTCCCATGCAAAAGTTCCCTTATAACGGTCACTATAGTTGTGTTTAGATATTTTCTATAGTTGAAAAAGATATACCTACGTAACCTACTCGTAAGATAAATTCAATCCTAATTATAATGCTGAAAGTTGTTTTCAGACGGCTTTATAGACTCTATCACGCATTTCTTAAAGTTAAAATTAATCATGTGGCAAACGTGTGTAGCAGGTTCAAATCCCGCGTCCTGTATCGATGATAAAATCGTATCCGTTAAATTTCAAATCTTTTCAAATATTTACATGCATTTTTCTCAATACCAAAGCACTATCTTTACAACACGACATTAGTAAGAGAGTTAGTAGATAAGTTAGCACCATATAACTAAGTACAAGCTTTGATATATGAATATATGAAAAAAAAACTATAAAAAGGATATCCGTCTGTCAAATGGGGCAACTTTATATAATATATTTAAACAGACTGACATATATTTTGCTTATATATAAATGAAACTATAATACAATCGCTTATCAAGTCCCCCTCAGTCAGATTATCGCCCTAGAGTGGTTCACGTGGACCTTTTGCATATATAAATAAGTACTGAAAATAATTTCATTATTGTCGACTTCCACCAATAATGAAGCTCTTTTTGGTGTTAGGGTGAGTAATATATTAATAATGTATGTACCAACCAAGTGAATAAAACGAAATTTAGTATTAGTTTTTTTACAAACTTTGAATTTAATTATATTTTTTTAAATTATTAAAACCACGGAATAGATAAAATTAAAACCGTTCCGTGTGCCTTTAAGGAACACACAAAAAAACAAGCCATTTTCGAGTTTTGCGCTTAACAACATTAATTTTTATTTAGGTATTAACAATATTTAGGTAGGTAACATTATAATTTTTTGAATATAGCTGAAAGCTGAAATTACATTTCAGCTACGTTTAAAGTACGATTTTTATTTAAAATTCTATTTTAAAATAATTTTCATCAATATTATCTAAGTAGTACTTCACGATAAAGGAAAACAAACACAAACGGAAAAACCCTAGTATCCAATAAAACCTAGCTAGACTTTCAATGACATAATATTCTTCAGTCCGCGTTTTGCCAAACTTATTACGAAATCAGACTATAAGTTAAAAATAGTATATCGTGTACATAACTATGTTAAATTCAAATTAGTTTTCGGCTTAAATTACTTTCGATTGACCGAGATAAATGGCTATGACATACCTAGTAACTACCAAAGAACAAACAGACATCACGTACCTAATTATCCTCCGTTTTGATCCTTGATAAACTATACGGACCCCTAAAAAGAAGGTATATTCATATACAAACCAACAAATTCTAACTATCGATGTAGCTAATGCTTTGATTATCTAAGAGCTAATGCCATATCACTACATAGTATAAAGCAAAGTCGCTTTCTCTGTCCCTATGTATGCTTAAATCTTTAGAACTACGCAACGGATTTTGATGAGGGTTTTTTTAATCGATAGAGTGATTCAAGAGGAAGGTTTATATGCATAAACGCGGCTTTGTCTGTGCTAAATCTAGGGAAGAGCCCAAGCGAAGCGAGGGCCAGTCGCTAGTCTTTTCATATAATAAAATTCTATGAAAGTCAAACCTGTACATTAAATATTTCTTAGAAAATCTAATTGAAATAGACATTATTATCGATTTAGAGGTCAAATCTATTGTTTTTAGATTTGCGTCTGTCTATGACCGAATGACGAGAAAACCACTGGACGGATTTAGATGTAATTTGGTATAATGATAGCTGGTTACCCGGGTCAATACATAGGATACTTTTTATTGTGGGAGAATACTAATGTGATTTTATAAAACATAAATTTTAACTTAAGTATTATATTGTTCTCGAATTTAATGTATAAAAATAAAAATATTTATATTTATGTTAAATAATTCTATTTCTTTTTATTTATTAATGTAAATTTTTTAATATTATGTAAATAAATAAATTCAGTTTTTAAATATTTTATCCCTCAATTTTTAAAATAATAATGCATGCTATGATTACCTATAAAAAGAAATACAATTATACTTATAATTTATTATGTAAATTATTGTCATAAAAATTATTGTAATTTCTGATAAATCTCAACTAACCGTTACAAAACGGCTATAAAACATCACACGGTATGTGAAATCTATTTTGTTTCCGGTCTTTAGAACGCGGGCGGAGCCGCGGGAAACGCTAGTTTACTAATAAAAACTTCCTCCTTCGGAAATGTACGTGTTGGGTTTGCTTCTGTACTACTATAAAAACATGCCCCAGTATGACGCAGTGACAAACTGACGTAGGTGCATACAGTAATAGCCTATATTGATAAAATTATATAAATATTTTCATAATATTAATTAATTATAACTACTTATCTTTTATTATTTATAAATAAACATGTTTTAAGGATTTTGTGAAATAAATGAGTTTACAATAATAAGCTCAAGCTTCATAATTAAATTTAATTTTGCTGTCTGTTCACTCTTTTTTTATTATACTCGATAAAATCCTTCATAATATTGGAGAACGTAAGTACGTCGAAGAAACTTGTACAGTAGTACCGGCAATCTAGTTTCATGGTACGCTACGACGCTTGTGTTAAGGATCCCATATAGCTGATGCTCATGTGTACTGTATCAACTATAAAGTATAATAAATGACTTTATATAGATACATATTATAAATATAAACACCCACGACTTAAGTAAAAACATACCTGCTCTGGGCACGGGCTTCCCTTGAACAAGAGGGCTATAGTCCGCGCTGGCTTAGGGCGAGTTCACATATCTTTCGAAAACTTGCTAGGTTTTCTCAAACATGCTGGTTTCCTCACGATTTTTTCCTTCACCGTAAGACAAGTGGTAATCATGATAGATAAGATTTGCACATGAAAATCTCAGAGGTGCGAGACCGGTATTCGAACCCGCACTCGGTTGTCCAAGCGAGCGCGTCATCACCGGGCTACAACTTTCTTCGACGCGTTCTTGTCTTCATTCCTGCTCACACAATTGAATGCCCCTACAAACTGAGCCAAACATGCCGACAAATCAATAACTATACGTAATATATTCTTGGTCGTCGGAAATACAAGATGACCACTATATAGGTACATGCAACTCCTTAAAAACTAAAAAAATCAGTATTTAATTATTTGTTACAGTTTGATAATAGCCAGCAGTTATGCTGAGAGGCGGTTTGCAGATGACTTCCTGTTCGGCACTGCTACAGCGTCTTACCAAATAGAAGGAGGATGGGATGCTGACGGTAATATTAATTAAATCATTAATTTTCATATTTAATGGTACCTTAAAATAGATATTACATACTATGAAGCTATAAAATATAAACTATGGGAAGGACTCGCTTTTTTGGAAATATCCCTATATCGCAGAAAAATATACCTATCATCAAAATTGTTTTGAACTCGTAAAAGTAATCGTTTTGAGAGAATAAAAACGCATAAAAATTCGGTTAGAATATATAATATTTTCCTAATTTCAATTATTTTGAAAAATCCTTTTCCTAAGAGGAATGCTTAATAAAATCCAGGTATTAAATTACAATTTTTACCGAACGCTATTAACTATTTGTAGGCAATTACTACCTATAAACCTATGTATGCTAGGATCGATTAAAGAAACTAGCCGAAACCTCTATTCAAAAATTTCAGATGATTCAGATTCTAATATCTCTCATCTGTATCCAGTGCTTTACTTAAGTCCACTAATACCTATCATCTTATCAAGATGTTTTTTTAGGTATTTTTTGTGATAAAATGACAAATTGACTCCAAATAAAGCACCTACCTCCGATAAGATAATATGTTAGTGCTGAAAAAATAATTTCTATAACATCAAGAGTTGATAAGTGACAGTCAGTAGGAGACATACTTTTTGGCATGATATCTTCATCTATGACCTACATGCATATACTGTGCTAACTTGCTACTACTTCCGTTTATTTAAATCTAAAAAAACACAAATTAACAAATTTAAATATAACCTTACTTTGAATAATAAAAAAGAAAACAAATTTTGAAACAATACTTACCGAAAGACAATAAAAACAGCATTATCATATAAAATAACAATAATTTCCCAACAAAAAAGTTGTCTTGCCAATGGCTACTTACCTTCAATTGAAGGGAGGTCCTTGCCCAACTGTTGCAAGTTATAAAGTAATACCATATTGTATTTAATAAGCAATAACATTAGAGTGTTCTACATTGATCAGTCTTATATATATCTTTAAATTTTTAATTTCAGGTAAAGGGGAAAACATTTGGGATCGCATGACTCACACCAAGCCTAATGTAATTAAAGATATAAGCAACGGAGATGAAGCAGCTGACTCATATAACAATTACAAACGAGATGTAGAGATGATGAGAGAACTTGGTCTAGATGCGTACCGATTCTCACTATCCTGGGCCAGGATCCTTCCTAATGGACTGGCAAATAATGTTAATGAGGCAGGCATTGCTTTCTATAACAACTATATCGACGAAATGTTAAAATACAACATTACACCAATGGTTACGTTGTATCATTGGGATTTACCACAAAAACTGCAGGATCTAGGTGGATTTACAAACCCATTATTCCCTGAGTGGTTTGAAGATTACGCTCGTGTCGTATACAAACATTTTGGAGACAGAGTCAAGCACTGGATTACATTTAATGAACCTAGAGAAATTTGTTTTGAAGGTTATGGATGGACTACTAAAGCCCCTATCTTAAACCTAACAGATGTTGGGACCTATTATTGTGCCAAAAATTTAGTACTAGGTCATGCGAGAGCATACTACGCGTATGTGAATGACTTCAAGAGAAGTCAGGGTGGTGTTTGTGGTATTACAATTAGTGTCAATTGGTTTGGAGCTTTGACTGATTCTGAAGAGGACGAGCGAGCTGCTGAAATATTTAGGCAAGCTGAGGTAAGATTAATTACTCACTAAATCTTTATAGATTGTCGCTTAAAATTTTAAGATTTATTTCTCACTTTTTACGGTAACCTTTGAAAGTAATAAAATGATATTTTTATTTGATTATAGTGGGGCCTGTACGCTGAACCAATTTTCTCAAAACATGGAGGTTTCCCTAAAGAATTTTCAGAATTGGTTGCACAAAAGAGCTTTGAACAAGGCTACCCAAGGTCTCGCATGCCAGAATTTACTGATAAAGAAAGGAAATTTGTGCGAGGAGCTTCTGACTTTTTCGGAGTAAATCATTATACTAGCGGTCTCATATCGGCCGATTCCTACAAGGCTGAATATCCTATTCCTTCCCTGTACGCCGATGCTGGTGTAGGAAGATACACTCCTCCAGAATGGCCACAATCTGCCTCCTCATGGCTAAGAGTAAGTTTCTAAGTTATTTTGTTTGCGGCTTTACGTGCACCCCGAGGCAGGGGAGGGACACACCGCAAACTTCCTAACTGCGGGCTGTTACTGAGGCTTACGAAACACTAACACTAGGTACCGAGGAAGTTACAAAAGTAATTGTTATAAAATTATATAATTATAAAAGTAACGTTAAACCTATAATTTATTAATATAATATTTATTATACATATTTGTCCGTAAACCATTGCGATGTTGATTTTTTTAACTGTTGTAATCGACAAATAAAGTCCTTCTCAAAAATAGGAAAAGAAGGAGTTCAAATAAAAATTTAAACACATGACTCAATTCATAAAGTCTATAAACTTTTTATATTTCAGCAATATTGCAAACAATTAATAATACATATTTTTAAAGGAGTAGCTGTTAAGTTTCTCACCGGTTCGACGGAACTGTCGATGGTATATACAAATTTTTGACATTTTCAGCAAGCGCCAAACAGTATATACAACGCTTTAACGTTCCTGATGAAGAGGTACAATAGCCCTACTTTTTATATCACGGAAAATGGCTGGTCCAGCCCACCTGAAGCTGGATTGTTGGATGATGACCGAATTCAATATTATAGGGCAGCTTTGAACAGTGTCTTGGATTCTATCGAAGCTGGTGTCAATCTTAAAGGCTATATGGCGTGGAGTTTGATGGACAACTTCGAGTGGATGGAGGGTTACACGTAAGTAACTTGCAAAATCTAGATGAGAATAATAACTTTAATTCTTAAAACATATAGTAGTATTCAAAAATTGGCCGATTTTACCGATTTACACAGAGATTATTAATGAATAAATATTAATATAATGCCTAATTTTCAGGGAACGTTTTGGCTTATATCAAGTAGATTTCGGGAGCCCGGAAAAGACACGTACCCCAAGAAAATCAGCGTTTGTTTACAAGGAAATTATCAAGAGCCGTGTGATCGACCCGAGCTATGAACCTACTACCCTTGAAATGTGGATCGATGAAGGACATTAAACTTAAGAATATTTTAAAAAATAATTTATTTATTATTGTTATTGTTGTATTGTTGTAAATAAAATGTTTTACACAAATTTATTTAGGTTCTTTACTCGCTTCACTACTATGTACTTATTCAATATACATTACCCTTCGCTAAACGCCATGTTTCATCGTAAACAGACTTACATTTTTATTTTTTATATATAGCATATTATATTTTATTAATTACCATCAAGATTTCAATAGGTTGTTTTTATTCTATAAATAATGATTTCCATTGTTGCCAATTCTTGGTACAAATATTACAAATTATTGTCTAAAAACCTTATTCAAATTATTTTTACGAGTATATATTTCAAAAACGGTATGGTTATTTAAACATTTACTAGGTCAAACCGTTTTTACTTTTGCGATTACCAGGGACTTTGTATTTTTATATCTTTTTGTGTAACGAATAAACTCAAAAAGTAATGGGCCGACTTCAGCTTTGCTCGCACTAAAGCTAGGGACGAACCCGAGCGAAGCGAGGGTGTGTCGCTAGTTATCTATAAAACTACGAGCATTATCTATAGTCATTTCACTAAAAGGACTGTTTTAATGTTGGATTTTACAAAAGCTTTCTACGTCGAAACAATGAGTTCATAAATATATTATATTTTTTATTACAATAATACAATACTTCAAATTTACTCTTTGACTACAATATTTGTTAACCCGTTTAAGTTATCGAGTTTTAATATGATCAACGCAAACAACTTTAAGTTGTCTGCTTTATAAGAAGGAACCTTTGAGCTCACTAAGGAATACCCTAAATTTCTAAAATTAATTAATTACTTACTTGAACTCACAAGTGTTTGAACGGTCTTTTTTAAATAAATATAAACACAAAATAGACCATAATATAATGCTTTCTTCAATAGTAATAGTGCGGATTGTCGAAATCAAATGTATTTCGACTTACTATTTTTCTTCAAAATTAGACATTATCATCATCATCATCATCATATTCAACAAGTATTCGTTCACTGCTGGACATAGGCCTCTCCTATGGCACGCCAGTGAACTTCAGCTCTACGCATCTAATCGCTGCCAGCCTTACGTATATTGTCGCTCCACCTAGCTGGCGGACGTCCTACATTATGTTTGCCGAGCCGTGGTCTTCACTTTAGAACTCTTTTACTCCAAAATCCAAAATTAGACGACGGGTGGTTATCATTTGGGCTAGACCGGAAGACTGTAGGCCGGAAGACTAGTAGCCCAGTATTTCTTCATCTTGACATAAATGATTGCGCGCTTTCATCCCCACTCCATTAAACTCTACCACTCCTTTAAAGTAAGCGTATTATAAAGGTGCTTTCATAGACAAAAACATTTAAAACAAAAAATATTAATTTGTTTTAAATTTACTATCAAAACAATTTGAATAGAATCAAACTAATGATGTCGTCCCGGTCACGGGCCAATCTCTTTGAAACTAGCAATTTGCGCGGGAGATATTATAGTGCATGAGTGTACACGCATATACTTACAAGTGCATTCTCTGTTCCTTATCACTCTCATATTCCGGTGGGATGAATGCTCGACACGACCAGTGAAATTTAAAGCGCAGGACCGACGGCTTTACGTGCTCTCCGAGGTACGGGGGTGAAACACAACCAACTTTCCAACTCCGGCCTGTTAGCAAAGTATAAAGAGAACAAGTAGGGCATCTTCGGCCCAATCCGCGATATAATTACCTGTCATAGTTACCATAGTTGCCTGTCACAGGGTTGTCACTGTAGCTAAATTTTAATTCAGTGCTCAGAAATTGGCAAGGGCCGGGAAGTGTGTTATTAAAAAATATTTATTATTTATATACATTTAAGAATGTAAAACATTTTGTTTCTACATGTTTATGATTATTTTTATTAGGCCTGTAGTTACTTGCTTAACTGATATATTAGTAGAAAATAGTATTAAAAATGTTTGTTTGTTAGATTTATCTCGAAATGTATTTGTGTAAATAAATAAAATAAATCCTTTAATTTCTTGCGTTTACAAAAACATATATATGCTATTAGTAACAATTAAAAAAAATTAAAAGTATATTAATAAAATCATATCACATCCTGCCCATCCACGGGCGCCGCCCCCTTACTGCTGTGCCACATAACGATTACTACGATTGTGCCACAGATTACAAATAATCGGAAAAAATCAATGTTAATATTTAAATAAGGTGTAATATGTTATTTAATCAGGAAGACAACAAAATTAACATTATGTAAAGTTTTACTTTCTTCTTATTATAATCATACAAATAAAACAACTAATCAGTTTAATTCCTTTTAATAACATGATTCGTCACAATCATCATTTATATTAGATTTAGATTTGTCCGATGAGGAGTCTTCAGTTATATTAATTATTAACTCTTGTGTGCATAAATTATCAAATGCAATGTCACGGTCCAAATCAGACATTATGATTCGCTTAGTTCTCTCCACCACACTTGATTTTTGCGATAGTAATATTTATTTTCATATTAATAAATATAAAAATAAATATAATTTTATATTTAAAAAAATAAGACATATCGATTATTACGTCCTTTTGACTATATATTGTCACTATAGCTTGTCAGTCGTCGAGCTGTCAAAAAACCATTAACAAAATGGACAAACTATTATTTATATTATTATTGTTTACCTTTTCTGTTCAGTAGGTAATCTGAACAAAGACAACTCTGGAATCGATGAAGAATTTAGACACCCAAACACACAGCAATAAGTTCTTCTACGAATATCACACATTTTTCATATAGTGAAAAACCGTGACGCGCGAAACATGTGCGGCGTCAGCCTAGACTGGCGCACTGATATACGGTTCGAGATATTGTTTGAGTGTGCGTGCGGCAACGTAAAGATACTATGACGCACACATACAAGCCGCGCGCGGTGCGTTTGTATGAAGATGCCGTACTATGTATTCTTTTACTATGCTGTTAGTGTTACTGAGGCTTACGAAACAGAAAGACTCAATAACTAAACTTGGCCCGACCCGGGACTCGAACCCAGGAGCTGTCGGTGTGCGACATGCTATACACTACACCCTCCAGGCAGTTGAATCAAACTAATACGAAGTAGTTGTTATTTTTTTTTTATGGTAAAAAGGGGGCAAACGGGCAGGAGGCTCACCTGATGGGAAGTGATCACCTCCGCCCATGGACATCTGCAAGCCTGGCTTGCAGATGCGTTGCCGGCCTTTCAGGAAAAGAGAGGAATGGAGGAGGGAAGGAGGAGGGAGGGAAGTGGGAGGGAGGGAGGAACGAAGGCGGAGGATGAAGGGAAGAGGGAGAGGGGAAGGAGAGTGGGCCTCCCGGACTCTCACTCACCGGACGAAACGCGACTACTAATGAACTATACGGGGCGTGCCGGCCCATTCGGCTGCTACCCGAAGGTAGAAGCATGGCACTACCACTTTATAAAACATTAGGGAATATTCTACACTACTAAAGTGTGAAAGCTTTGAAATCATCTAAAATAGATAATATTAATATTAAGTAAATTAAGTTATCGTGCTTAAAAATGTAATTTAATGCTATCTAACATTTTGGAAAACTGTGCGGAAGCACCATTACTTCGAACATTTCGGACATGAATATAAGAGCGAGGTGTCACATTATTACTTATACTAGATTTTTCTACGTCCTACTGCAGCTGGGCATAGGCTTTTCATTCATTCAATACGAAGGGGCTCTGGCCATAGTCTAGCTAAGTATGGGTTGGCGTATGTCTTTCGAAAATTTGTTAAATTCTCTCAAATGCAGGTTTTCTCCCGACATTTTTCTTCACCGTAAAATAAGTAAATAAACAGTTAAATGGAATTAGTAAAAGTTTCTTCATAATTTAGTTAAGTAAATATATGCATCAGCACAACAATTCTTTTCAAGAGTAACAGACTGACATATATATCGTATTTCTTATATATAGATAAAACTAATATAATATCTAATTCTAGTTTAAGCTATAAGCTTATCTAGCCCCCCTCAGTCAGATTATTTTCCTTAAGTAGTTCACGTGGACTTTCTGCATATATAAAAAAGTACTCAAAATCATCTCCATTATAGTCGATTTACACCAATAATGAAGCTGCTTTTGGTGTTCGGGTGAGTAATATATTACTTTATTTTATTATTTGTAAATTAGATCATACCAAGACTGAAAAACATGAAAGAATACAAATTGAAAAGTGTTTATTGAAAATTAAACTTTAAGTTTAATTCAAGTTGGCTTTCAAATGTTAAAGAGAGATAGATTTACAATATTTTTTGATCATTCTAGTTAAATAACTAATTTTTAAAGCCTTTTTAGGCTTGTTGCTTGTTGTGCTTATTTTGTAGCCAATTGCAAAAACAAAATTTCACTAAGTCGGTTTTTTTGTCTATCCGTGTCACAGCTATATTACAGGAAGACTATTAGAGCGACATTGCTGAAGTCTTTAATGAACCGCTAGATATTTTTTTGAAAATCAATGGTGGCAAACCATGCGCATCAAACTGAGGGGTATCTTTAGAAAGGACTTTGAAATTCAAATTGAATTTTTTATTCCAATAATTTTAAGCCTAAGTCGTAAACATCGATCGTCCCAAAGCCACCTCTGCCCACTTCTAATTTTTGATGTAAAGGCTAGAAAATTACGTAAAACAAATTAATTTACCGAGTATTTTATCACTTAAGTATTGTATTTAGGCAACAAACATTTAAGAAAGCTATTAGTAATATTCTGACCTTCTATTTTGTTTCTTTGTTTTATTTTGTTCTTAGTTCGGGAATATGACAGGACGAAATTTCCTAAAAGATTTGATTCAAAAGAGAATAATTACTGATAAATTTTGAGTTAGAAGATTCGAAATATATATATGTCATTTCTTCTTATGTATAAATGTAACTACCATAATCACCAAAATAAAACAGAGCATCTTTATTCTTTGTGAAGGAGAATATAATGTCGGAGAGATTACTTTCAAAATCGATAACATTACATAGTTTTGGTCCATAAAGGCGTAATCACCTAGAACCAAATATAAACTGCAAAGTAAAAACTCTCGTTATTTATTTGCAGTTTGATAATAGCCAGTAGTTATGCTGAGAGGCGGTTTGCAGATGACTTCCTGTTCGGCACTGCTACAGCGTCTTACCAAATAGAAGGAGGATGGGATGCTGATGGTAATATTACTTAGCAAAAAAGTTTAAACCCAACTTCGTGCAGGCTTCCTAGTATTAGTGCATACGAATTTTTATATGATTTTCACTAATACTATACTATAATTCGTACTGCCTCGGTGGTGTAGTGGCTAGCTTGTACGGTCATACATCGAGAGGTCCTGGGTTCGAGTCCCAGGTCGGGCTAAGTTTCATTATTGCGTCTTTCTGTTTAGTAAGCTTCAGTAATAGCCCGGAGTTGGGAAGTTACGTATTCTCCGATGCGCGTAATGAAGCACCACCAATTTCCTAACTAGTTTGTTACTGAGGCTAACTATACAAAAAGATTTGAAAACTAAAGTTGGTCCGACCCGGGACTTGAACCCAGGATTGTCAGATGTAAAGCCGTTTATGCTACAAACGCAGTTAAGAAAATGCTTTTGTGATTATGTAAATACGAGGTTTATATAATAATGCTGTTACTTTCTTATATTCAAAAACTCGAACTCTACATTTTTTTACATTTATAATTGAAAATCATGGGTCTAGTCCTAGTTCAGAAAAATGAAGTCTCAGACCTGAGATGGGGCTCAGCGGGACTTCAGTTCAAATATTTCAGATTTCATTCAATATATCTAATCTTAATGATCTCATCTCAAATTTAAGTCCACTATAAGTATCTTATCAAGGTGTTTTTAGGTATTGTTTTCATCAAAATTGACAAATTGACTAAACAAAACACCTACTCTCGATAAGATATGCTATTTATACAAAAAATTGTATGATATAAGATGATAAACCATTGAAGACGTTGAATTTTTGACATAACAATTTTATCTATGAAGTGTATTATATAAACTCGCTACCACTCTTGTTTATATGTAAATCATTACATTTAAAAACCACTTATAAGTTATATTTATTTATTTATTTATTTAACAATAAGACTAACAATAGCACAATATTATTTTTATATCAAGTGTCACAATTCAAGTGTTGCCTTAATTACAGATGTTACACGCAATTCACAAAACATAGACACACAAGTATATGTAGTGAAAATATTCTTACATAAAAACATTTAATACTAGTGGCTCACCCTTGCTTCGCTCGGGTTCGTCCCTAGGTACCCTGTTGTATAAGTTTTTTACAAAAAATTTTTTAATTTTTTTTTATTATAAAAACATTCCGTGGGTCTTAAGGAACAATTTTTATAAGAAAAATCATTATTTTTAAAGTACGTGGACAGTGGTATGTGGAGAAATAATGAATACTATATTTATTTAATTGTATGTTATGATAATGTATATATGATATGAGAGTGTATTCTGATAAACTATTGTCAGTAGAATTTATATTCACGTTTTTTTTTATGGTAAAAAGGGGGCAAACGGGCAGGAGGCTCACCTGATGGGAAGTGATCACCTCCGCCCATGGATATCTGCAAGCCAGGCTTGCAGATGCGTTGCCGGCCTTTAAGGAAAGGGAGGGATGGAGGAGGGAGGGAAGTGGGAGGGAGGGGGGAACGAAGGCGGAGGATGAAAGGAAGAGGGAGGAGGGAAGGAGTGTGGGCCTCCCGGACTCTCACTCACCGGACGAAACGCGACAGCGTAGCTGCCACTTCACGCCGGTCTTCTGTGAGAGAGAGGTATTAATGAATTATACGGGGCGTGCCGGCCCATTCTGTTGCTACCCGAAGGTAACAAGCATGGCACGTAGTTTTTATTAACAAGCATAAATTAACAGGCCAAAATTATAGGCTAATATGTAGGAGCATTTAAAAATATCTTTAAATTTCTTATTTCAGGTAAAGGGGAAAACATTTGGGATCGCATGACTCACACCAAACCTAATGTAATCAAAGATATAAGCAACGGAGATGAAGCAGCTGACTCATATAACAATTACAAACGAGATGTTGAGATGATGAGAGAACTTGGTCTGGATGCGTATCGATTCTCATTATCCTGGGCCAGAATTCTTCCTAATGGACTGACAAATGATGTTAATGAGGCAGGCATTGCTTTCTATAATAACTATATTGACGAAATGGTAAAATATAACATTACACCAATGGTTACTTTGTATCATTGGGATTTACCTCAAAAACTACAAGACCTAGGAGGTTTTGTAAACCCAATATTCCCTGAATGGTTAGAAGACTATGCTCGTATCGCATACCAACATTTCGGAGATAGGGTCAAACACTGGATTACATTTAATGAACCTCGAGAAATTTGTTACCAAGGTTATGGATGGACTACTAAAGCCCCTATCTTAAACATAACGGATGTTGGCACCTATTATTGTGCCAAAAATCTAGTACTAGGTCATGCGAGAGCATACCACGCGTACGTAAATGACTTCAAGAGAAGTCAGGGTGGTGTTTGTGGCATTACAATTAGTGTTAATTGGTTTGGACCCTTGACTGATTCTGAAGAAGATGAGCGAGCTGCTGAAATATATAGGCAAGCTGAGGTAAAGTAACAATTATCAAGATCTTTAAATTTATTTATCGCTTATTTCTTTACAAGTTTACAATACTTTACAAATTATTATAATTATTGTATTTTCGTTAAATTACAGTGGGGCCTGTACGCTGAACCTATTTTCTCAAAAGACGGAGGTTTCCCTAAAGAATTTTCGGAAATAGTAGCCCAAAAGAGCTTTGAACAAGGCTACCCAAGGTCTCGCATACCAGAATTTACTGATGAAGAGAGGAAATTTGTGAGAGGAGCTTCTGACTTTTTCGGTGTAAATCATTACACAAGTTTTTTTATATCGGCTAATTCTCACAAGACCGAATATCCTATTCCTTCAATGTACTCCGATGTTGATGCTGGAAAATACGTTCCTTCAGAATGGCCAAAATCTGCTTCCTCTTGGCTAACAGTAAGTTTTTAAGTAATTTTTACATTGCTTTGCTTAACTTGTATTCTTTAAAAGATCATGAAGCATTATTGTTTATTATCTTATGTCTATAACTGGCAAAATAAATTTATATGTATAAATCATGAACGAATAAACTACTGGACCAGTCATAAAATACAAATGCATGAAAACACGTTCAACCAATTGAAGTATAACGCACACAAAGAATTGACACAATACATCAAAATTCACTCTAATGCTAGTGCTTGAACGTAGTCGATAAAAAACATATATCAATGACATTAAATATCAATAATAAATATTGTTTGATTTTTCGCCGACAATCAAACCCAGAACGTTCGAATGTGAAAGAAAAGGCGTATCATAAATAAGCCGTACGGCAAAGAAAATAAAGGGAGAATAAAGGTGGGGTAAGCTTCCGGTATTTATATTTTAGTTATACTAAAATAAGCAGGACATTGTTATGAACTTTTTACTCAATTATAGTTATTATAGACTTCAAATTTTTTGTTAAGAATTTTTTTTCTCTTTCGAGAAGGATCCCTAGGAAATCTAAAATTTTGTGTAATTTTGTGTGCTAAAATAAAATAAAAAATTAAGTACAAATACTAATTATAATTTTTGCATTTATAATGTTTTTATATAATTATAAAAATATTATTATAAATTTATTGTCATCAGATTGTAGGATACTGCGATAAAAGTATTTTATGTTATTGTACTGTACATATAACATCATCATTTGTTCAGTTATTTCGTCAAATATCGATATATTTTTCGACATAGTCAAGCAGTAGCCGATGTCAAATGGACTCACTCGACAGTTCTGTCATTTGTTTTGAACGGTATAATCCAGCCATTTTATGATGGTTGTCAGATGTCAACAATACATAGATATATCGACTATATTTAACATAGTTGAATAATACGAAATTTTATTTTACATTTACTTAAATTTTGTGATAAATAACATTAAATGTAATAAAATATATTACTTACAAGTGAAAAGAAATAGTGCTGCTTCCGCCGCTATAGTTTTTATACCATCTAATAGAACATTTAGTCATTTTTGGGAGATGTTTTGTTGACAAGTAAGCGCTTGAGACTGACGTAAAAACAAACGGCCAGGCCTAAAATATCATGATTACTGACAAGACCGGTAAAGGTACGTCCGCTTATATGTCTCGTCCAATCAGTCTTATACTTGCAGAGAATAGTCGTACGTAATTGAATAGCTTCGCAATAGTTAGTGAATACATTTCAAAAATACTAAGTCGCTAGTTATTGAAAACTTTTTATTGAAAAAAATATTGTATAATGTAGATATTTTTTTATATTTCAGCAAGCACCAAACAGTATATACAACTCATTAACGTTTTTGATGAAGAGATACAATAGCCCAATATTTTACATCACGGAGAATGGCTGGTCCAGCACGCCTGATGCTGGATTGTTGGATAATGACAGAATTCAATATTATAGGGCAGCTCTAAACAGTGTCTTGGATGCTATCGAAGCTGGGGTCAATCTTAAAGGTTATATGGCGTGGAGTTTGATGGACAACTTTGAATGGATGGAGGGTTACACGTGAGTTGTGCATTTGAAAAATATAAAAAAATATAAGGCCCATAGCATTCCGCCGTAGTTTACCTATAATAATTAGGGAATTAGTCGAATAGTCCTGTCCGGCTGTCTAGCGGAGTGAGGGAGTCGATATGGTAATATAAAATAAGATTATTAATAATTTAAAATCTTATTTTCAGGGAACGTTTTGGCTTATACCATGTAGATTTTGAGAGCCCCGAAAAGACACGTACACCAAGAAAAGCAGCATTTGTTTACAAGGAAATTGTCAAAAGCCGTGTGATCGACCCGAGCTATGAACCCACTACCCTAGAAATGTGGATCGATGAAGGACATTAAGACTTACTCGATATTCAAATATTTATATTATTTATTATTGTTATTGCTTTATTGTTGTTAATAAAATGTTTTCACATTATATTAAATCATTATTTACTTCGCTATTACTCCCTTCCTAATTTGTAGGTTTACCTTACTTTAATAAAATTACTTATTTGAACAAAATCTAAGTACTTAAATATATAAAATCAGAAGGTAATTTACTCATTACGAAATACTAAAAACTGCTTATCGTATTTAAAATATAAACGGATTTTGCGACAGGGCTGGATTACTCGTAAGTCGATCTAAGTATTCTCGCAAGTATAGGAACTTGTCCTCAGGTCCTTCAGGTTTTGGGCTAAAAAGTTCATATTTGGTGGTAGCACCTAGGGACAAACCTGAGCCAAGCCAGGGTGCAATGCAAATCGTTACAGTCGTTTCCTAGTCACGTGAAATAAAAAATATGTTTCAAAAGAGAATTATTCATCTCATTTTAAGAGAAGAGGTCGATACATCCCTCCGAAAACGTTTCTGCCGTCGCCCATGCCTAAGCGTTAGTCTAGTTTTTGCCAACGCATACCTGTATTTTCTTAATAAAATTTATTTAATCTAGCTTTTTACTTTTTATTTTTGTATAAATCATAGGGGAAAATCAAATAAAATTTAATAGATGAACCAAATTTTATTAAGTGATAAGTTTTATTTACACTTAAACTATTAATACATTATACATACAATAAATAGTGTCACCTTTAGCTAATGTCCTTCATCAATGCTCATTTTAAGGCTAGCAGGTTCATAATGCGGGTCTATAATACGTTTCTTAATAATTTCCTTGTAGATAAACGCTGATTTTCTTGGCGTTCGTGTTCTTTCTGGGCTATTAAAATCCACGTGATACAATCCGAATCGTTCTCTGTAATAAAAATATGATTTTCTCATTTAATACTTAACTAAATTGAAAGCAAAAATCTTGCGTATTTTGCTGATGAAGAAATATCAGCTACAAATGAAATATTTTCATATGTCAACTGCAATATGAGACTCGCAATATCAATTTTGTAATCTCGTTGGGTATCATGGAAATATTAAATTGCAAGAAAATTTGTTACTATGCTTAGATTCAAGCATGGTCCGAACTCCGAGTAGGTACTAATACTCCGGGAGGTAACGTTGCTACTCATTTCATTTCCACTACAGGATAATAATCTCACAAGCCAACTAAGATATCATATTAGTTTTTGTCAAATGGTAAATATTATAGATGATTCTCGTCTATCGAGCCAAATTCCGTGCATATGCAAATATTTCAGTTACCAGCTCTCTTAGATCATAAGTTAGATCAAAATTTGTAAAATATAGTACCAGGTCGCAATTATTAGTTGTCCCCAAAACAATTATCAAAAAATATGCATTTCTTAAGGAAAAATCTAAATTTAAAATTAAAAAAATCGTCAGTACTGTTATGTTGCAATTATGAACAATGTTGTGTTATATAATTATTGTAAAAACTCATAAGAAGACTATTCTTGTGACTTGACTGTGCTTGTTTTAGGTTAGTTAAAGTTATCAATTTTTTGGCTCATAAGATATGTTAACTTTTGGATGTTAATTAAAAACTGCTAATAAGGCACAAATATTTTTTTTATATTTTAAAATTCAGCACTTACGAATAACCCTCCATCCATTCAAAATTATCCATCAAACTCCACGCCATATAACCTTTAAGATTGACACCAGCTTCGATAGCATCCAAGACACTGTTTAAAGCTGCCCTATAATATCTAACTCTGTCATCATCCAATAATCCAGCTTCAGGTGGGCTGGACCAGCCATTTTCCGTGATGTAAAATGTAGGGTTATTGTATCTCTTCATTAGGCATGTTAAAGTGTTGTAAATACTATTTGGTGCTTTCTGAAAAAAAGATTTTAACTAGCGAGTTATTTTATTAAATATACTTACTATTACTAGTACGAAAACACATTATAATAGTATGAGCTATTTAAGCTGTTATTGATTAGGTAGTAAATTTTTTGTTTTTATAAAACGAATTATTTAAATGACTTAATATTTCAGTAAACAGCTTACTTTGGCTTGATAGGTAATATGTGCACAAGCTAGCGACAGTCCTAGATTCGATTTATTCAGCTTTTCTGTTGGTGATGTTTTACCCACACTGGTCGTGTCGAGTTTTGTCCCACCAGTGACCAGAGTATGAGAGTGACAGGAATAGAGACAGTATTTGTGGCTACGCGCATACTTAACGTACGACTAGCTATCTGTGCGGGAGATAAAACGCACGTGCGTGTCGCATAATAAATCCTGCGCAGATCGATTGGCCAAAAGGACATTATTATGTTTAAATATATTTATTTAGACTTACTGTTAGCCACTTGGAGGCAGATCTTGGCCATTCAGAAGGAACAAATTTTCCTACATCAGTATCAGAGGACAGAGATGGAATAGGATGATGAATTTTATAAGAGTTAGCCGATACGAGATAGCTTGTGTAATGATTAACACCGAAAAAGTCGTAAGCTCCTCGCACGAATTTTCTTTCTTCATCAGTAAATTCTGGCAAGCGAGACCTTGAGTAACCTTGTTCAAAGCTTTTCTGTGCTACTATCTCTGAAAATTCCTTAGGGAAACCTCCATGTTCTGAGAAAATGGGATCAGCATACAAAGCCCACTGTAATTAAATAAAAATAATATGGGAATTATAAAAATAGATTACGTGACAAACGTAAAAACGATATTTAAAACGAGTTACCGTATTAGTATTTAGCTTACCTCAGCTTGCCTACATATCTCAGCAGCTTGCTTGTCTTCATCAGAATCAGTTAACGGTCCAAACCAAGGAGCACTGATTGTAATGCCACAAACACCGCCTTGACTACTCTTGAAGTCATTTACATATACATAGTATGCCCTCGCATGAGCTAGTACTAGATTTTTGGCACAATAATAGGTCCCAACATCTGTTAGGTTTAAGACAGGGGCTTTAGTAGTCCATCCATAACCTTCAAAACAAATTTCTCTAGGTTCATTAAAAGTAATCCAGTGCTTGACTCTATCTCCGAAATGTCTGTATGCAACACGTGCGTAATCTTCGAACCACTCAGGGAATAATGGGTTTAAAAATCCTCCTAGATCTTGCAGTTTTTGAGGTAAATCCCAATGATATAAAGTAACTATTGGTGTAATGTTATATTTTAGCATTTCGTTTATATAATTGTTGTAGAAATCAACGCCAGCTTTGTTAACATGTTTGGTTAATCCATTGGGAAGGATTCTGGACCAGGATATGGAAAATCGGTATGCATCCAAACCAAGTTCTCTCATCATCTCCACATCTCGCTGGTAGTTATAATATGTATTAGCTGCTATATCTCCGTTACTGGTATCTTTTATCACATAGGGCTTAGTGTGAGTCATATGATCCCAAATATTTTCACTTTTACCTGATGAAAAATAAAATAAAACTTAAAAGGAACATAATATAGAATAGAATATAGTAGTAATTTATCCAAATTCATTAGCCTTATTGTACTGTAAAAGCATTTAAGCTGGAAAATGGAAATAAAATTCTTAAATTGTACATCTTACAAAAACATGATGTTATATAGCCTATTAGCCTTCCTCGTTAACTGGGCTCTAACACAAACAAACTCTACAGATTTATAATATTATAAGTATTATATAATAAATATAATAATATAAAAATAATAAATATGTTGGGACGTTATTACACACAGCTTCATCTACATCCATGGTAAGCTACGAGGCTTGAATTACTTGGATACAAAACATTCGTGCTCAACAAATGAATGCCCCCAGCGGGACTTGAACCCGCGACCGCTGATGTATTAGCGACCGTTAGTATTTGTTACCTTGTCACTAGCTCTAGCACACGTGTTTTTAAAACGCTGTCAATAGCACATCAAGATGATTAATTGATAATTGCATTGTAGAAAATATTTATTATACTTTTACAATACTATTTATTATTACCGAGAAGAACTTCAGAACTTGTGCATTCTAAATCCATATTATATTTCTTATTCAGATTTTTTGTAACAGATTTTGAAACATAAATAAGTAATAAGAAGTTAGGGAGTAAAAATATATGCAGCATTACAATACTCATTGCTAGGCTCTAAATAGGTATTACAACTTCCGGTGACTTATTATTTAAATAAAACCTTTTTACTTATTTTTTTATATTTATAACATTGTCGTGTCTTAATGTGAGTAAAATGTCTCATATTGTTCTACTTACCATCCGCATTCCACCCTCCTTCTACTTGGTAGGCCGCTGTAGCGGTACCAAATAGAAAGTCATCTGGAAATCTTCTTTCTGCATAGCAGCGCGATATTAAAAAACTGTACATAAAATAATAATAATAATCGATTTAAATTAATATGTATAAATGTAGATTGTAGGTACTAGGTATAACTAGCATCATAAACGAAACCTTAAATTGTCCTAATAAAGGGTAGTACAAGGGTTTTAAAGGGATATAGTATGGTAATTTATAGAAATAATATTTTTTTTATATTATTTCTGTTACTAAAATTTATGATAGGAATATTATTAAAACTATATATCACATTATAATATTACATTAATTTTAAATCAAATCAAGTAACAATGACAGAACATCATGATGTGAAATGTTGTTCTACAGGGATCTATTCTTGGTCATTTTTTTTATTTTTAAATGCGTATAGATATAGAAGCCAAGAAGTTAATGTATAGTTAAGCCCGTTTTGAATTAAAAAATAAATAAATAAACTTTTTTTTAGATATAATGACAATAACGAGTATCATCACATGCCTCTCAATTTGAACCAATAATTCACTCTTATTATTTTGTTAACTTCACTATATTTTCAGGATTCTATTTAATTCATAATAATTCGTTAAAATAAAATATTATATTTAACCCGTTATCATTTTTTATATATTTCATGTTTTTATTACATATATCATTAAGTAAATTAAACTGAAATTCTAACTCACCATATTAACAAAAACAACTTCATTATCAAAGTTTAAAACATATGCATAAAGGAAAGAATGTAAATATGTATTTATACACATAGAACAAAACGCTCGAAATGAACTTGTTAGTACCGATAATAACACGGGGAAGCTGATAAACTTTTATTTAATAACTATAAGTAAAACCGGATGTCTGTCTGTGATTTTAACATAGCTGTATGACAATATAATAATTAATTTAATTATTTTTGCCTCACTTGTTACCTATGTGGTACTACAACTATCTGGTATTCGTAACACAAGCATCGTAGCCTACCACTGAACTAGATGTCACTCTGTGTAATAATCCCAACATATTTATTTATTAGGAACTCAGAAGACATACTGCACGTTTCACTTTATAGTTTCAAAGACAATCTGCAACTGGGTATGACCTAGATGCACAACTACATTACATATCACTACATACATATATAAAACAAAGTCGCTTCCCGCTGTCTGTCTGTCCCTATGTATGCTTAGATCTTTAAAACTACGAAACGGATTTTGATGCAGTTTTTTTAATAGATAGACTAATTCAAGAGGAAGGTTTATATGTAAAATACACTAGTGGAATCCGCGGCTTCGCTCCCGATAAATCTAGGGACGAGTCGAGCGAAGCCAGGGCGAGTCGCTAGTTATCAATATAGTCGTGTTCATCTTTGACTTCTTTATATAATATTTACGCACATTCTATTTAAATGTGGATTATTTAATGCAAAGCGATAAGTCTGAGAGTGGCTTTTGACCTTATACTTAGTTAAAAATATTATTGTTAACAGTTCTTTATCTATTGTAGATAAGTGTACAGATTTGAGATCATTCAACGCATATCGATCGATAGTTTAAGAAATTTTTAGAAAATCTGATAAGTGCGAGTTTGGTTCTCATTCTAAGAATTGTGTTATTTTTATAAAAAACTAGCGACTCGCCCTCGCTTCGCTCGGGCTCTTCCCTCGCTTCGCTCGGGCTCTTCCCTAGATTTAGCACAGGCAAAGCCGCGGGTTCCGCTAGTTAAGCATATAAACCTTCCTCTCGAATCACTCTATCTATTATTTTTTTTTTTTTTTTTTTTTTATTTTATTTTATTCTGAATTAGTGCTTGACTGCGTTCCACCTGATGGTAAGTGGTAACGCAGCCGGAGATGGTAAGTCGCACTAATTCAGTAGCCACCTATTCACTCTTGCCTTGAAGACACCCATATTATAATCGGACGGAAATACTGACGTGGGCAGGTTGTTCCAATCCTTAGCCGCACGTATAATAAATGACGAAGCGAAACGCTTCGTCCGGACGGATGGAATGTCCACGACATAAGGATGGAAACCGTCGTCCGATGATGGAAAGGGGATGGGGGAATTAAATCATGTAGTTCCTGCGCACACTCTCCAAAATGTAACCTATAGAATACACAGAGGCTGGCAACTTTACGTCGGTGATCGAGGCTTTGTAGGTTGGCATTTACCAGCGTAGGGTCACCAATAGTCCTCTGCGCACGCCTCTCAATCGAGTCCAAAGCAGACAGATGGCATTTCGCAGCACCAGCCCATATGTGACTACAGTATTCCACACACGACCGGACTTGAGCTTTATATAAATCAAGAAGCTGTCCCGGTGTGAAATACTGTCGGACCTTTGCGAGGATGCCAACTTTCCTCGCTGCTACATTAGCCTTAGACTCGATGAACCGCCCGTAGCTCATGTTGGAACTAATGTCCATCCCCAACAACTGCAGACGGTCAGTGTATTCTAGAGGCACATTTCGGAAAGTAGGAGTCAAGGTAAAAGGACTCCTTTTTGCGGTGAACAGACACGCCTGTGTTTTGGTGGCGTTGAAACTCACAAGATTGGCATCGCCCCAAGTGGAGACTGCCTTGAGTGTGAGATTCAAACGCTCTACCATGGCCTCTCTTTCGGACTGAATTTGATCTCTACTGGCTCGAGGATTTGGCAGGTATCTCTCTACAACAATGCTGTCGTCTGCGTACCCATAGATACCGGGTATAAGCAGATCGTTAATATGCAGCAGGAACAAGGTTGCAGAGAGAACAGATCCCTGAGGAACTCCAGAGTTGGTTTTTAAGGGTTCTGATGAACAGCCTTCAACCACAACTCTGAGTGATCGGTCGCTCAGGAAGTCTTTTATCCAGCCGATCAGGCCAGGAGATATGCCATAGGCTGAAAGCTTGCTTATAAGGCTAGCGTGCCAAACCCTGTCAAAGGCCTTTGAGACATCGAGGGAGACTGCAATCGCCTCCCCACTTCGCTCAAGAGCTTCGCCAATGGTGTGGTTGGCATACACTAGAAGGTCCCCAGTCGACCGATTCTGGCGAAACCCATATTGTCGATCACTGAGGAGATCGTTCTGTTCTAGGTATGCCATAAGACGAGTGTTCAATACACGCTCCATAATCTTGCAGAGTATGGAGGTGATTGAAATTGGACGATAATTGGCAGGGTCAGCACGGCTACCTTTCTTGGGCACAGGTTGCACATTAGCAAGCTTCCAGGATTTAGGCACTATTCCAGTCTTAAGAGAAAGGCGGTACAGACGTGTCAGTATCGGAGACAACTCGGGAGCACATGTTTTGAGCACTATCGCTGGTATACCATCGGGACCACTGGCTTTATTCACATCTAGACGACACAATATTCTCTTTACCTCCTTATTAGTTATGGAGATTTCGGGCATTGAGATCCCGCAGTGAGGTAGATGTGGTGGAGTAGCATTGCCAGAGTCTAGATATGAATTTTGGGCAAAAAGCGAGGCAAGTAAAGACGCCTTCTCCTTTGCCGTATGAGCCAGGGATCCGTCAGATTTTACTAGCGGTGGCAGTGAAGGCCGACAGAAGTTCGTCTCAACTGCTTTGGCAAGGGACCAAAAAGCTCTGCTACCAGATGGTTGGGCAGAGAGCTTTGCACCAAAATGTGTAATTCGGTCAAGACGAGCCTTCTTTAATGTCTTTTTGTAGGACTTGGCGGCTAAGTTAAAGGCTCTCTTCTTAGGTCTTACATCCGGAGCTTTGCGGTCTCGAGCATCAACCCAGGCAAGGTAAGCCGAATGCTTACGCTTTTCAGCAAAGATGCATTCGGTATTAAACCATGGGCGAGCTTTGCCACCAACGGGTACATCAGAGAATGGGATAAAATATTCCATCGCTTGATGTACCACATCAGTTATAGCATCCGCACAGCTCGACGGATCGGAAGAAGAGAAGCAGACCTGCCGCCAAGGGAAGGATGCAAAAAAGTGTCGCATCTCATCCCAATCTGCTGACTTGTATTGCCATACTCGTCTAACACCAATAGAGTCGTTACCAGGTGGAGAGTAAGGTAATACAGTTTTTACCAGACAGTGGTCAGAGCTACCCAATGGGGATGAAACCTGGATGTTATATCTGTCCGGATCTGTTGTCAGCAGAAGGTCCAGACAATTAGCTGTATGGCCGTCCACATCGGGTACCCTTGTCGCTTGGTCAACCAATTGGGAGAGTCCAAGTGACACCGCAAACTTCCACGCTTCTCTCCCAGCATGGTCCGTCTTCTGGTATGGGAACAACCAATCTTCATGATGGGCGTTAAAGTCCCCCAGAAAGACTAGCTGCGCGGTGGGGTACCGTTGGATAGCCACATCAGCGGCCTCACTGAGATGTCCAAATAATCGAGTTGTCTCCTGGTCACCTGTGTGCGATCGGTAGACACAGGAATACAGGATCTTTTCGATTCCTGTATCTACGATAACCCAGATCGTAGAGAATGTGGGGTCTTCAAGGTGGCGGAGACGCTGGAAACAGAGGTCATTTCGCACGAACAAACAGACTCCGGCCCGCGAGCTGAAGTTATGCTCCAACGTGTAACCGGGATAGTCCAGGTACGCAGCGCTTAATGGACATTGAATCTGCGTCTCCGTCAAAAAGAGCATGTGTGGCTGCGCAGTCTCGAGATGGAGGTGGACTGATGAGAGGTTTGTGTGCAATCCTCGGATATTTGTGAGGTGCACATTAAGTGAGGGGGAGTGCAGCCGCTTAAAAACATTACCCTTTTTGTTTTTAACCATGAAATTTATATAATGGAAGAGTGAATAGGATGGAGAATGGCAGTTGAACGAGGTGTTGCACGAGCCCGGCAGTGATATTGGTGTTGTCATGCCGTTGAGGGCTTAGTCTGGAGACTGCGGGGACGCCCGAACCCCCCCAAGGATCGCCATCGGGCCCCCTCCTCTGGTCGCCAACCAGCACGATGGAGCCACCCTGGGATTTTTCACAGATGGCGGGGCAGCCTTTCATGGGTGGCTAGCCCACTAGTTGGGCCCCCAACTGTCTGCGGTCGGCCAGCGGCAAGCCGTGCTTCGGATCCCGCTACCCTCCGCGACTAAGCTCTCGACACAACAAACAACGATCCACCACCAACACGGCTACTGTGCAACACAACTATTCAGACCCATTCCCCATACGGCTTCATCAGCTCCCACATGCCGGAACGCGCTGTTAGGCGCTTGGCGGCACGACTTCTGCTGATGGGTGGTAACTCTGCCGTCGGCTGATGTTGGAGCCTACCACCGAGACTACCATGGTGTTCGGTAGTTTTTCTCTTAGTCGCCTTTTACGACACCCACGGGAAGATATGGGGTGGCCATATTCTTCTTGCCGTAGCCACACAGCGAAAAAAACCGCATCAAAATCGGTTGCGTAGTTTTAAAGATTTAAGCATACATACGGATATAGGGACAGAGAAAGCGACTTTGTTTTATACTATGTAGTGATAATATTTGTGCATGTATTTTTGATAAGTGATAATGTACTTGTATAACTACTGAAACGATTTTTATAAAACTTTACATAATATGTATAACTTATAGATCAGAATAAGACGTTTATAAATTATAATGATATAGGCTATTTCAACATCCAGAATTATTGTTAATTTTCATTTCAATTTGAAAAAAGAAACAGATTTAAGATATAAAAATGACATTAGTCCCGCTGAGTTTCTTACGCCAGTTCTTCTCAGGTCAGAGGTTTCTTCTTTCCGAACTGGTAGTAGACTCATGACGTTCAGTAAGACTGTAATAATTTTTATGCTGAATAAAGTATTTTGATTTGATTTGATTTGGTAGCTCGTAATATTACATAAGCTAACTATGCGAAAGAAAAAAAACAGAAATCATCAAAGAAGATTTACTATAATATAAGAAGCAGGACAATTACAAGTTGAAAAGTTCATCGTATCCCCTTTTGAAAGTCGGCTAAATTAGAAAACGTTTAATATTTTCGTAGCAAGCAACACTAATGTTAAACATACATGTTATCTACTAATACTATAATCATTGTATAAATTATCTTTAAGTATCAGTTAATTCGTTATCATTTAGTTAGATATTCTTCAGACACGCTTTATAATGTCGTGTTTAAGATATTTATTTTTAGTTTTATTTAGGTAAGTTTACTTTATTTTTCCCCATTTTTACGCTTACGCCCAAATATAGGCTTGTTTTTCTGTGTGTTATTTCGGGTACAAAGTTTTAATACTTACCTAAAATTAATTTTTACTTAATATTACATATTTGACACAACTATATGTATAAAATCTCAAGTAAAACGAAAATGACACACGAATTTAAGATAATTTAAAAAAAATTAAGGTAGGTTATTATTGTAGTGATCGTATAAAGCACTGACCTCTATCATATAGAGGAGAGGTCAGTGGTATAAAGCTATTTTGTTTTTTAAATTAGAATGGTTAATCCCATCCTTCATCCTAGAACGAAAAAATACAACAAATTGGCATTTATTTATATATTTGTACGAATATCCTAACATATCTATTTACCTATATTAAAACCATGGTATGAATGTACCGTCATCTACTTATCTATACTAATATTACTAGCGACTCGCCCTCGCTTCGCTCGGGCTCTTCCCTAGATTTAGCACAGGTAAAGCCGCGGGATCTGCTAGTTATGCATATAAACCTTCCTCTTGAATCACTCTATCTATTAAAAAAAACCGCATCAAAATCCGTTGCGTAGTTTTAAAGATTTAAGCGCACATAGGGATATAGGGATATAGGGAGAGAAAAGGCGACTTTGTTTTATACTATGTAGTGATGACGATGATAAATCAGATAAAGAGGTAAAGTTTGTTCATTTGTTAAATTGTAAGGGATAATCTCGGGATCTACTGAACCGATTTTAAAAAATTCTTTCACCAATAGAAAGCCACATTATTGCTGAGTGTCATAGGCTATATAAAAAACCGAAAAATAAAAAGGCTTTTACGTGGTAGTCCGTTTTGCAATGTGAATCGGAGAAAAAACGGTCGAATGAAAGCGTTTCTTACGAACGCTGCCTTAACTATGAAAGATACATTTTTGAGTTCTAGAGAAAAGACGTGGAGCTTAAAAATGCCTACAAAAATGTCAACGGCAGCATATGTGTAACTTTTATATTTAGGTTACAAAAAGTAGTTTTTTTATTATTAGTATAGTAAATTTAATTTTTAATTTTTAATATTAATAAAATAATTAAAGTTATTTAAACACTCTGTACTAAAAAAGGATTATTAACATTATGCCCAACGAAGTGGGCACGGGTCAGCTAGTTTATAATATAATTTTTAATTCTGATTAAATTATAAGAGGAATAACCAAATGAAAAATATATTTTTTAGTATATCAAACATCTACGGATGGTCAGACACGAGGGTGCGAAGGTTCAAAGATGACTTTCTTTTCGGCGCCGCGACGTCCGCGTATCAAGTGGAAGGAGCTTGGAATGAAGATGGTAAAATTATTTATTAAATAAACAGATTGTTTATTAAATAAACAAAGATATTCATAAGAACATTATAAGTCAATAATTTTGATTAATAATCTTAATTTTACGACACTTTTGACTCAGTTTGTAATGACTTGCTGTGCGTGGTGTGGTTGCGGGTTCGAGTCTCGCGGGGGGATATAACATATTACGCAAGCCTCGTAGTTTACCGTTGAAGTAGATGATACTGTGTGTTAATGTACCAACAATCATCATATATATTTATTTAATTTTATATGCAGAAGCTAGTTTTTAAATAATATTATCAATAAAATACTTTTCTAAGGTAAAGGAGAAAGTATATGGGACAGATATCTTCACGATCATCCCGAAGTTATATCAGATGGCAGAAATGGCGATGAAGCTTGCGACTCTTACCATAATTATAAAAGAGATGTGCAAATGTTGAGAGAACTCGGTGTGAATCATTATAGGTTTTCTATATCTTGGAGCAGAGTTTTGCCTGATGGTAAGTGAAGGTTTGCTTTATTCAACTTATAGTAAATATAAATATAGCTACTGACTTAGGGGAAGCCCGGGCAAGAAGCATAGTGCGGGTAAGAAGAATAATTGATTTTTACACAAATATATAATAGATAGCGCTATAAAACTTTCTCAAGTCGTGACACGTGCGACCGGCTACGCCATGATAGTTCAACCAAAACAATAAGCGAGTGCATTTGTTGTGGAAGGAGAAAAAAAGGAATATCGTTGTTTTGTTACGATTTTTGTGAAGGTTTGTATATAAACTTTTTGTATTAGTCATCAGTTGCCTATGAATATTATTAGTTAATCATTTTGCACATTTATTTAAGTATTATTAATTGTGATTGTTACTTTTTGTTTACCTACTAAAACATTTCATGTGTTGACTTGTTTCTAATATTAGCGTGTTGGGCATAACGGATATGGGCAAAACGGATAGGTATTCGTTTTCTCATTTAGTTATTTCATTATCTCCTTCTTTAGTAAGAAATATTTTAACACTTTTTTGATAACTAATGTTAATTTTATACAGATCTCGGTTTACTAAAATTTTGGTACTTATATTTTATATTCAGTTTCAATGAAATCATAAAATATAACGAATATATTTTTTTATTTTAGATGGTGTTTAATTAAAAACGCAAAAGTAATCGAGCAGCATGGTCAGAAGAAACACCAAACAGAGCAGTAAGAGCTGTAAAAGGTGATGGACAATCTATAAATTTAACCGCAAAAAAGTTGGAATTTCATTTACAACTCCTGAAGTCAGAGGTATTGACATCTACTCCCGTCAAAACTGAGCAAGCATTAATGTTTGAGAAAGCAAATATTAAGAAGACCAAGATTTCTGAGTTAGCAGGCCCCAATAAAACTAAAACTAAAAGATCCTCAGTCAAGCAACAAAAGTAAAACCCGAAACAAGATTTTTACTGTTTAGTGTGCGCTGACAAATACACTGAACCACCAGTGGAAGATTGGATTCAGTGTAATCAGTGCAAAAGTTGAGCGCATGAAAGTTGCACTTCTTATGTAGGAGATGACAACTACTTCTGTGATAAATGTGAAGACTGATCTGAACTAATTCAACATATCCTTTTTGCCCTTGGGGCATATCCGTTTTGCCCGACCCCTCCGGGCAAAACGGATAATTGATACTTTTTGTAAATGCTCATAATTATTATAGAAATTGTTAAAGTTTTTTAATTTTAGTGATTATTTTCAAAAGATGATTAAACATAGTACAAACTAGAAGTACAAAAAGTTCTCTTGAATTATCAAATTGTGGTTTTATTTACAATATCCCTTAACATATGCGTCTTGCCCGGGCTTCCCCTACCCTAGCTCTGTTTGGGACCAGAAACAAAAATTCCAAAAACTATGTATTTGGCTTCTATATCGATAATATTATGATGACTTTCCAAAAATGAGATTTTGAGATTGATTCTGAGATTTTCCAAAAAATATTTAATGTTTTTCAATTACTTTATTTTGACTTTTTTAGATTTGACTAAGAACTTTACTAGAAAGTCCATATTAATAAAATTGAAGTATGAAATTTTATACGTTAAAGATATCTTTGGAAATACATTTTTTTCTCCAGACCAGTATATAAATATTTATGATATATTTAAGTTATAATTATCCACTTTATATTTATTTCATTTATTTCAGGGTTAAACAAAACAAACGAAAAAGGTCTACAATATTATGACGACCTAATAGATGAATTACAGAAATACGATATACAGCCAATGATCACGTTATATCATTTTGATTTGCCCCAAAATCTACAAGACTTGGGAGGATGGACGAACCCATTGGTCGCTGAATGGTTTGAAAATTACGCGAAAACAATCTTTAATAGATATGCCCATAAAGTAAAATATTGGATCACAATAAATCAGCCTAATTCTATTTGTGTTGATGGATACTCTGGAGGCTTCGCTCCTGGATTAGATTCTAAAGAGGATATTTATTTGTGTATTAAAAATGTGATGATAGCTCACGCTAAAGCATATCGGTTGTACGAAAAGGAATTTCGAAGTAAATATAAAGGTATTAATTTTTTCATTGTATAATTGTATTGACGACACGTTTGGCTCAGTTGGTAGTGACCCTACTTTTTCCGCCAGCGGCCGCGGGTTCGAGTCCCGCAGGGGGCATTCATATGTTGAACACGAACTTTTGTACTTCAATTGTATTCAGCTCTTTATATCGTCCTACAGCTGGGTACCTTCAACATGAGGGAGATAAGTCCATAGTCCACCACGCTGGCCCAATGCGGATTGGCGGACTTCACATATCTTTCAAAAACTTGCTAGGTTCTCTCAGACATGCAGGTTTCCTCACGATGTTTTTCTTCACCGTAAGACAAGTAGTAATTATGATTCGTACATGAAAATATCAGAGGTGCGACATCCGGATTTAAACCCACATTACTTATAGCGTGCTACCACTGGTCTCAAAAACCCTAGAAAACAAACATTGTCGTTTAAAACGTATTTGGTACCCATTTCAATACTCCTCGAAATTTTTAACCTCAAATTATCTTTATTTTTCACTAGTGTCGTATATTCTCGTGTGTTGTACTTACTTATAGTTAAAAAAATATAATTCTTTTTTAATTTCAGGCTCTGTTGGCATAGCATTGGGTCTCAACTGGGCAGATCCTATAACCAATAAGACTGAACATGTTGAAGCAACTGACATATACCGACAATTTACAGTATGTTATTTTATTTATTTATACTATTTTTAAAAGGACCGTGTTTAATTTGAATGTAATTTAATTCCAATTCCACGATTCAGAGGCCGTTGTATAGTTCGAATCTATATTTTTATTTTTTTTCTGTGTGTGTCTGATCGCATCACGAGAAAACCACTGGATATTTTTTTACGAAATTAGGTGAAATTAGTTTAAAAAATGTAAATTAAAAAGTTTAAATATTAAAGATATTTATAACTTTAACGTTCCATTTAATTTGTTCCAAAATACTTAGTTACGTTAAAAGATAGCAATCTTATCTACTGATTTCTATTAAATAAATAATAATTTACATATAAGCATACTGACATAATTCTCTGTACATAAATGTAAGTATGACATGTTCATAACATTTCCTGTTGTTTTTTTTTTCATAAGAATTAAACTTTAGCCTTTTTTCAGTTAGATCTGTACTTAAATCCCATTTGGTCTAAAAGTGGGGACTTCCCCGCAGATGTCAAAAAGCGAGTAAAACAGAAGAGTCTCGAAGAGGGAAACGAAAAATCTAAATTGCCTGAACTGAGTCGTGAAGAAATGGTACTTTTAAAAGGTTAGCTTATTTTATTATTTAAGTAAAATATTTAACTTTAAATCAAGTGGTATTTAAAGTCTCGTGCATCTAAGATATTCGCTCCAATTGTCCGAAAAAGGAAATATTCTAAGGAATTCTGGAAGACTGACAGAACATAGGGTCTTCGAAAAATTAGTGAAGTCAACCAAAAAATATCGTACATTGTTACAGACTTATAGAGTTGAAATTACGTACCCGTACGACCTGCACCTTGGGAAATGCAAATGTACACAAACAAATAAACTATTATCTACAATTAATAAAATTTTATATCGCATCTAGTTAAACTATGTTATTTAAGACTTTAAATTATTTAATTTGATTTCAATACATATATTTTTTTCAGTTAAGTTACAAAGCATATTATATACATATATATTACTGACTAGCGACTCACTCGACTTCGTCCCTAGGTTTAGCGTCAGCGAAGCCACGGGTTCCACTAGTTAAAATAAATGAAATTTCTACCTCCTTATTTTTTGAAATCAGTTTAAAAGTAGCCTAAGTTACGCCTTATACCATCAGCTATCTGCGAGTGAAAGTCCCGTCAAAATCGGTCCATCTGATTCAGAGATTACCCGGAACAAACAGACAGACAGACAATTTTTTTTTGTTTCTAGTATCGTATATTCTTTTATATGCATTTAGTGAAAAGCTGTTAAATTAAAAATAAAAACAGACACTCCAACTTTATTTATATGTACCTATAGATGTATAAATTGTATGTTCTTGAACTATTATTATTTATTACTAAGATAGATAATAATTATAATAATGAGTTCAAGGAACAGAATGATAGATGGTTTAAGTTAAATAATAGTATAATTATTTGTCCTTTTGAACGTCCCACTGCTAGACACGGGCCTCCCTTATATACGATACCATAGTCCACTATGATACTGGCTATATGCGGATTGGTGGACTGCACAATGTAGTACATGTCTTTCAAAAACTTGCTAGGTTCTCTCAGATATGCAGGTTTCCTCACGATGTTTTCCTTCACCACTTATGGTGATATAAAAAAGAGTAATCGTCTTAGAAAGGATTCGTTCATGACAGTATCAGAGGTGCAAGATTCGGATTTGAACCCGCTTTACTTGGTTTGAGAGTCTACTATCTTTTATAAATATTGACTCACTAGAACACATTATTCTTCAGGTTCTTCAGATTTTATTGGAGTAAATCATTACACGACGGTTTTGGTGACAAAGTCAGAAAAAAGCTGTTCAAGTCCAGCCATCGAATGTGATGCTGGTGTAGAATTAAGTTTTAGGAAGGAGTGGAAAACGTCACAGTCATCTTGGTTGAGGGTAGGTCGAAGTTTAATTTGACGACACATTTAGCTCAGTTGGTAGTGAACCTACTTTCTGCGCCAGCGGTCGCGGGCTCGAGTCCCACTGGGGGCATTCATTTGTTGAGCACGAATGTTTGTTCTCCAGTCATGGGTATTTATATTTAATATTTATAATATGTATGTATTATATACAGTTATATATAAATGATGATATAAAATTTTATAAGTGGTAGTGCCATGCTTGTTACCTTCGGGTAGCAGCTGAATGGGCCGACACGCCCCGTATTGTACCACTCTCTCACAGAAGACCAGCGTGAAGTGGCAGCTATGCTGTCGCGTTTCGTCCGGTGAGTGAGAGTCCGGGAGGCCCACTCTCCTTCCCTACTCCCTCTCCCTCCCTCTTTCATCCTCCGTTTTCGTTCCTCCCTCCATCATCCCTCCCCCTTCCCTCCCTCCTCCCACCCTCCCTTTCCTGAAAGGCCGGCAACGCATCTGCAAGCCAGGCTTGCAGATGTCCATGGGCGGAGGTGATCACTTCCCATCATAAAAAAAATGTATAGAGTATCAACTATCTGGTATCTGTAACAAAAGCCTCGTAGCTTACCGTTGAACTAGATGGTTATTACTTAGTATAGCTTAACTGTTTATATAAATTAAGTTGTTGTTCATTTCAGTAAAAATAAATTTAATATTTTCAGAGTGTCCCATATGGTATTTACAAGTTAAGTCTGTACATAAATAAGAATTACGACTACCCACCAATGTTTATAACGGAACACGGCTGGTCTACTGCTGAGAGTATCTCAGATCCCTCACGAGTGGAAAATATGAGACAGTTCTTTAAAGCTTTATTGTTGGCTATAGAAGACGGTGCGGATGTGAAGGGATATACTGCTTGGAGTCTCATGGATAACGTTGAATGGGTAGCTGGTACTAGGTATGCTTGGTTTATTGTATTCAGCTCTTTTTAACGTCCCACTGCTGGGCACGGGCCCCCCTCCCTAAAATACGAGGGGGATTAGGCCATAGGTTGGCGAACTTTACATGTATTTCGAAATTTGCCAGGTCTTCTCAGACATGCAGGTTTCCTCACGATGTTTTAGTTCGCCGTAAGTGGTAATAATGTTAAAAACGATAAGCACGTGAAAATATATGTGATGCAATTTCGGATTCGAACACGCATCACTCGGTTATCCAAGCGAACAGGTTACCACTGGACTAGCATTGTCATACCAGTTCTTATTAAGTTCAGGTTTTTACCCCTGCTCGGTTCCGCATCTGGGCATACAGAGAGAAGGAGGCTAAGAGCTTTTAAAAATGCAAGAAAGTTTCATCACAATCAGATGAAAGTTTTACCGTTTAGCAACGTAGAGATTACAAACGTACACTTAAATTTACTTTGAATTTATAAAAATGAAATGCGGAATATTCCTATAAATTGATAAGTTTAGTAATAAGTATAGAAATTATTTACATTAAAAAAATCATAAGCTTTTATATAAGTTATATTCTTCGCAGAAAAGATAGTTTAAATGTAGCTTTTAAATGTTCGAAACAATTATTATTTTCTGAATATGTATATATTTTTTATTAATGTACCTAATTCAATTTTTAGTGAACGTTTCGGGTTGTACGAAGTGGATTTCGAATCAGAAGAGAAAAAGAGAACAGCGCGACTATCAGCCATTGTGTACAAGCGGATCATCAGAAAGAGAATCGTAGAAGAAGATTGGCATCCTGCTAACTTAAATATTTCTGTGAAAAATAAAAAAAAGAAACCCCATAGAGAAGATTTATAATATAATTTTTATATACTTAAGATAGTTTTTTTACTCACATTTATTATTAATTTATAAACGGGACTCGAAAAAAAAGAATGGCATTTGTTAAAAAATATTAGGACTTAAAGAGAAATATTAGCCAAAATTAAAATACAGCGCCATCTATTAATACGTAACAAAACTATCTGCAGCTACAGCTTGAATACATAATATCACTACTTGTTTCAAGATGTCACTAAACTACATCAAAGCATTTTAAGCTATTCCTCAATAGATGGCGCTTTTTCTTTACACTTTAAAATAAGTATATTCTAAGCAAAAAAAGTATACCAAAATATAATATATTAAGGAATTTTTCTAAAAAAAAAAATTTTAAAAGTAGATTTATACATTATTTGGTTATAGTACGAATAGTCTTATTGCGTTATATTTATATCTCAGGGATATATTTTTTACCGTTGTGAAGTATCATTTATGTTGATTAGGAAAGCCAGCTACCACCAATTATAAATACCAAATTTTATTAAAATCAGTTTAGTTGTTTTCTCGTGACCTCATAGCAAACAGATAGACAAAATTTCTAAAAAGTATAGATTCTGTGTTAATAAAGACTGTTTCAATAATTATTAAGAAAAAGAATTATTTTTTATGTACAGCTTCGACTTTTATTATGTATTTATGTAAAGATATCCATATAAATTATGTTATATGCTTAATATTATCTTTATAATTAATGAAGATTAATTTAAAAAGAATGAATACTAAACAAATGCAAATACTGATCACTAAATATTTCAAAAAGTTAAATATTTCATTTAGACGTAAATAATACCACCTTCGCTCCAAGTTCGAATCCCGCGTAGGGTCATAACATAACGCATAAGTAAACAACAGCGTACGTAACAAATCCCTAACAATAGTTTATCCAATTTTTACACTCATTATATTCGGTATTTAGTTTATTTAATAATGGATGGAAAAAAATCGCAACAAAAGCAAAGGGCGGGGGAAAAAAAGATCTTCAAAAACACACCGCGGGTGGCGGTACAAACAAACTATTAGTAAATTTAATCTATATATAGATTGTTAATCAAAAATATACTTTATTACATAAAGATAAAGGCTATTTTGATGTATCTGTTTCGTATAATGGTGCTTAGAGTCAATGAGTGGTAGCTACTGAAGAGCACTTAGATACAAAGTTCGAAATCCGATCATGTTGATTCGTTTCGGCGTTTTAAAAGTGTTTTAAATCTATTGTCCAGATTTTAAATACCGCCGTGAGATATTTTTTTTAATAGTTATTCATTTTCATACAAAATTTATAGTATTGTATGGTTAAAAAAATATCTATACATATTATATACAAACAAATAATTAAAATTGAAGTGTCTGTTTATAACATCAACATAAGCTTTTACTTAATGCATAATAATAAGTAATTATTATATACGGTACTTGTAAGAAAAACCCAATTTTTAATATTTCTGTCAGTCTGTTCTTGCTAATATGTGAAACTTATAAGCTAATATGTGGACTTTCGTTTTGTATTTTCTTCGATTTTGTCCCCACGCACATTTAAATGGTTAGTATACATGTTTCAGAGACGTTATATTTTACCGTAGTAAAGAGGATCCTATATATTGACCCAAACAACCAACTATCATTATAACGAATTTAATCAACATCCATCCAGTGGTTCTCTTTTACAAACCGACAAAAATTCTACGAACTATAGATTCGACCTCATTATTGATCATAGTGATTATTTCAAATCATAGTGATTATTTCAAATCACAGTGGTAGCCCAGCGGTAACGCGGTCGCTTGGATATCCGAGTGATGCGGGTTCGAATCCGGGTCTCGCACCTCTGATATTTTCATGTGCGAATTACTTATATCATGATTACCACTTGTCTTACGGTGAAGGAAAACATCGTGAGGAAACCTGCATGTCTGAGAAAACCTAACAAGTTTTCGAAAGATATGTGAAGTCTGCCAACTCGCACTAGGCCAGCGCAGTGGACTATGGCTTGATCCCCCTCGTACTGAGGGAGGCCCGTGCCCAGCAGTAGGACGTTAATAAGGGCTGATGATGATGATGATGATGATGAATCAAAAAATATCGAATATACAGATTTGACTCAGAACTTCATTATATGAATAGATTTTAAATATTTTATTATTAGGATTTTTCTTTCCAAACAATGGTAGACTTAAGACGTGCAGATATCACTTATTTCGTACCTCTTTGTTAACAATCCAAAAACTATGCTATTTTAGCTTTCAAGTCGTTTGGTTCAGTTTGTAGTGACCCTACTTGCTACGCCAGCGGTCTCGGATTCGAGTCCCGCTAGAGGCATTCATTTGTTGAGCACAAATGTTTGTACTCCAGTCATAGGTGTAAGGTGTTTATATTTATAATATGTATTTATTTAAAGTTATATATGTAGTTTATCAATTATCTGGTATCCGTAACATAAGCTTCCTTCGTAGCTTACCACGGAACTAGATGGCGCTGTGTGTTTTATTTATAATAACAATCTTTCCTTAGAAAAAAGGTTCTTAGTAGAAAACGTCGCAGGATTTATATGATACATGGTATCTCTTAAAACAGGCTTGACGCGACGAAATGAGAGTATTCACATAATGTAATATGAAATACCTCAGTCTGAGAGGCTTTTATTATATTTGCTGTTTGCGAGAAATATGGACGGGATGATGTGACGGGGGAGTTGTTATGTATGGAGATGGATTTTTTATTTAGGTATATTTGCTTAGAAATACGCTTTTTTACTTTCGAGTGTTAACAATGCCATGCTTCTTATTCTTTAAAGCTATGCTTTGGTTAGAACAAAAATTACTTAGTTTTTTTTCAAGATTTTTTTCTCTAATGGTATAATTCGATTTATCTTTTAAGTTGTATTAATACCTTTTTGACGTCCCACTTCTGGGCGCGAACTTCCCGTATCACGAGAGTAATTAGGCTAGTCCACTCTAGTGAAGTGCGGGTTGATAGACTTCACATGTCTTTTGAAAACTTGCTAGGTTTTCTCAGACAGAGATTATTATATCCCTGAAAAATTGTGTTACATTGACACCCTCATTAAAATCCACTTATTTGATATATTCAGAAAATTAAAGCTACCGCCATCTTTCATTGCTTCACAATTTGCAGTTCACACTCAATAACCATAATAACAAAAGCCCATTCCTTATTTTCACAGATCCCCAATCTAGCTAGGTATTACACCGGGCTATGTCTGTACCGACATCTCTACTCACCCGAAAGCTTTATGCGAATATATCAGATTTACCCTACTTTCTTTAAATCTTGCTATTACGAAGATATTTATATATTACATACTTGTGTATATAAGAAATAGTACTTGAAGAAAACGCAATGGTTGTAGCTTAAAAATATATTGGAAAGTTTGTGCCAGTTTTGTTTTAGATGATTATGTATTTAAAAATATGATTTAACTGTATTAAAACCACTCACATTTTTTATCGACTATAAATTATTGTAAGTGTTCAGGAATGAAGGACTAAAGTAAACAAATTAACTTTTTTTTTTTAATAAAAAGTCACTAATATATAAGTGTATATATAGACATGTACATAAATAGGCTGTTGCTGTTCGTTTGATAATATCTAAATCCACCTTTCCACCACGTCACATTCTATGTATTATTTTCTTTATGTAATTTTAGTGCAATAAAGAATATTATATAAATTTTTAATAATATTTGAAATTTCAATATGTGTCTGAATTCTGAAACCATAGTCTCTTCAGTAGTCCTGGCCATCCCTGGACTGTAGCCTGATCCCCCTCGTAAGCTGATGGGAGGTCCGTGTCCAGCAGTGAGACGTTAAACCACTTTACAAAATACCTACTTTATGCAGCTATGTTTGTAAGTAGCAAATGTTTGAAGGAAAAAAATAACAAGTATCTATCGATATCGATAAAATTAAAAAGTTTATCGTACAGACTGACACACATACACTAAACTAATATTCTAAAGAAAATTAAAATACAATACGTAAGAAAATGATAGCAAATTTCATATTTATAAAGGCATTATATAAGTAATGGATGGTAATACGGTATCGCGGTTCTTTGTAGTTGCTTTATTTGCCTTGTTCCGTAATTGATTGAAGCTTTTACCACTTAGCTTATTTTGTAAGCTTTTGTTGTACCGAGGTTTTGCTTATAAATTGGTTTTATAATCTATATTACTTATAAGAAAATTCTAACTTATTTGAATTTTTACATTTACCTAATATTTTTTGGAAAAAAGCATTGAAGTAGTCATTAATGTTATTATCGATAACAGAGCCTAAATGTATGAAATTTTTGTCAGTCTGTCTGTGGCTAAATCACGAGAGAACAACTGGAGCTGGACTGATTTTGATATTTGGTATGATGATAGCTGGTTATCCGGATGAGGATATTAGAATACTTTTTACTGCTGAGATTTAGAAAGGGCATATTATAAAACATCACACGGTATAAGAAATCTATGAATTTAGTTTACGGTCTTTAGAAAGCGGGCGGAGCCACTCGAAATGCTGTAAATTGCTGTAAATTTATTGATAATAACAACATACATATAAAAAAAATCCATCTGTCTGTTCCGGCTAATCTCAGAAACGGCTGGACCGATTTTGAAGGGACTTTTACTGGCAATTGCTGATATAAGAAGTAACTTAAGCTAGAAATAGACTTAAAATTACACTCAATAAACATATCCAGGAACGAACCCGAGCGACGCGACAAGTGCCGATAAACAATTTGAAAAAGTAATTGGTTATTGTATTTAGTTAAGCTTTTAGGGGCAACGGCAACTTCCAAATTCCAAACTAAATTATTTTAAGTTAATCGACACAATATAATAAATTCAACATACTGAAAATTAAGTAAAGCCATGGACAGATCCATGTTAAAATATTTAAAACCAACACAATGTAAATTATGTTTTTTCTTATACTTTTTCTGATTTTATCTTATTTTAAAGCTAAGTAACGTAAGACGGTGATGTAAGGGACACTTTCTTTTATTGTATTATCGCCTAATCTGTAAACACGTTTGAAAACATTGATAACGCTCTGACGCACGCACATAGAGATTTTGTGACAAAGCTTTTAGGGTTCCTCAGGAATGGAAATTAATGGTAATAATAAAGTAAAATTATAATAATCCATATTAATGTTTTGTAGAACGAAATTCCTTTATATTTTATAATGAACCTATTTTAAGGTTTTTTGCAAGACGTGTGAGTTTTACTTAATTTTTTGAAAGTATAAGTTATTATAATAACCCTAATATCTGCCGAGTGATTCTTGTATATATACTAGTCTTTCCCGCGGCTTTGCTCGCGTTCTAAAGGCTGGAAACGAAATTCTTTCCGAGTCGCGCAGTGTGGTACCTCGCAGAGCTACCGGCGTCTTTCCCCCGTAATTCAATACAAAAAGAATTTTTCAATTCGGATTAGTAGTTACTGAGATTAGCGCGTTCAATTAAACAAACAAACTCTTCAGCTTTATAATTTTAAATAAATTAAATATAGTATTATATATTTATTTAATATATCTCGTAAACGGCTCTAGCAATTTGGATCAAATTTCGTATTGAGATTCCGCTCCCGCTCTCTTCTTTCTCTTTCTTTTTTATAATAATATTATTATTATATGGACTATAGCCTGATTCCCCTCGTACTGAGGGAGGCTCGTGCCCAGCAGTGGGACATTGAAAATGGCTGATGATGATGATAATGATTATTATTATAATATTCTAATATTTCACCAAATATACAGAACCAAATAAATAAACCAGCTACAACACGCCCTAAATACATTATCAGATGCAATCGGTGTGAGGACAAACACTCAGGGCGCCATTATTCACAAAACATTGGACTATTGCATTATTTGCCTACATTTTTTCCAAGATTTGTCACGGTCCACGCAATTTGTATCAATAGAGGGAGATAATAGAAGAAATACGAGAGTTGCAATTTAAATTCTTAAGATAATATGTCGTATTTTGCTTTGTGAACTTGAACTATTTCGTTGATATTCGGTTGTAGACTAGGTACTTCACTTTAGGACTCGAATTTGCTAAATAAATCAACAGCTAAGTTCAATTTAATTCATAATAAAATTTTATCATAATAATTATTAGATACTGAGTGTAAAAAGGTCAAGATGATACTATGTTATACTATTTAGATCAAAACTTAATTTTTCTTAGTTTAGAAAGGTCTTAATGTGCAAAATCTATTAGATATTTTACATGTGTATGATATATGGATTTTTATTTGATGACACAGTTTGCTCAGTTTTTAGTGACCCTACCTACTGTGCTACGAGTAGCTAGCTGTCGCAGGTTCGAGTTCCATTGGGAGAATTCATTTGTGCGGGGACGAGCAAGAATATTTATAATATGTACGTTAAATGTGTATTATTAATTAAATATAACAATTATCTGGTATCCTTAAAACTAGCCTCGTAGCTTACCATGGAACTAGATAGTGCCGTGTTTTAATGTCCCAGCATACTTATTTGATTATTTTTTATTTACAAATTAATATTTTACAAATGTTTAACTCATAATGGAAAGTATTCACATTCATACAATATTTTTTCTAAGATAAGTAATCTAAGCATCTAAGCATTCTATAAAAAACATGTTTTGTATACTGTTTGTACAATTTTGTGAAACGCAATGCCTTTGTTGAAAGTAAAAGTGATGCGATCCAAGGTTTAAAGTATTAGTATTCTTAATTCTATAGTGATAATCCGAAAAATCAAGTTCATACTTTACTTATATTTTATGGGGTTTTTGATATAATTGATTAGATAAATTAAGTCCATTTTTTGTATTAAAAACCTTAAATAAAACTTATTTGTAACAATAGATAAAAAAATCAAATAGTGATGATAAGTTTTGCTATAAAAATATTATATAAATCACTTTTGGTATGACTACTAGTGGGGATAAAAAGTACTAAGCTACAGCAGCTTTTGACCTTTTTAGATATGAAATAAATTAAAACATAGCTGCCAAATGTAAAAAATAAACTGGCAATAAACGAACATACTTGAGTTTTTCTAATCTACCAATACCTAAGTAATATATCTAATACCTAAATAACTAATTAGTCAATGACAAAGACGAGCTTTACAATTTACATGACGTCATCAATAAAAACTAAATATAGTACGATTTAGAATACTAGTATTCAGAATCCTACTATACTTAGTTAAAAGTAGTATTAGTAAACATTTTGTTAGGTCAGCATAGAATTTGCGATGTGCGGTAATTAGAGTTGCTAACCCTACTGTATAATATAATATCCTACTGTACTAGAAGCCCGACTACTATATTTCTGAAAAAGTATATAGCAGGTGAACCTACTACATTTCAAAGTCAACGTAATAATATTTTAATTAAAGCTGAGCTAATGGTATTTTGTGATTTAAATTTAAATACAATAATAGCTATGAGGCATTCCTTAAAATAAAAATTTATTAATAAAGGCTAAAAAGTTGCAAAAAATATTGTTTCAAGAAATAAAGTATCTATCTATTTGGAACCTACTATTTTTTTTTCATTTTTCGTTATCTACTATATTGTTATGGGTAAAAATTGTAGAACTACTATTTTTGACCGACAAAGAGTTGGTAGCCCTAGCGGTAATTGAAATCGAACCGGTGACCAGTCAGTGAGTTCATTTCTTTAAAAGAAATATATGTTGGGACATTTACACACAGCACTATCTAGTTCCACGGTAAGGTACGAGCCTTGTGTTATGGATACAGATGGTTGATATACTACACATATATAAGTTTAAATACATACATATTATAAATATAAACACCCATGACTGGAGTACAAACATTCGTGCTCAACAAATGTATGCCCCCAGCGGGACTCGAACCCGTACCGCTAGCGCAACAAGTAGGGTCACTACAAACTGAGCCAAACGTATCGTCAAACGTTTAATATTATTACTTACAGCTTCTGGTACGACCCCTATATTTGTGGCCAAAATATTCTCCACACGTATCTGAGTTACTAAGAACTCTAAATGGAAACAGTAACTTTATCGCATTAAATCACACTCGAATGCTTTTTCTAAACGCACAAAGACATAATGCGTAATCTGACGAGCCTTATGGCGGTTCAGACGGGAGATTTTAAGGCAAATTTTACTTCGCCAATGTCGCGTAGGATTGAGAATACACTTTATAAATCTTTATATATAAATATCTTTACAATATCTTTATAAATAAAGTGATCGGTCAAATCAAAAAAAACGCGAACGCTAAGACGGATTACAAGTAGTAACGGAGCTACTCGTATGAATGATATTAATAACATTTTTAATAAATACTTGTACTTTTAAATATTTTTGTTAGTTTATATAAATTTGCTTAATTTCTAACATTCTTACACAAATTTCATTACACACTTAACCAATTATTTGTCTTAAAATTGATTTACCTAAAAATTACCTATTTTAGAAAAAAATATATATATACACAATACACATAACACTTTAATTTTTTTTACAACTACAATAATTTAAAATTTAAAGTTCCTTGTGTCCTTGTGTGATACTACCTTTACAATTACAAAAACTGAATCAATAAGATTACCTTAGATTACGCCGACAGTCCACACTTCGGCCAACAAAAGCCTTTATATTGGTCACTAAGTATTGTAAGATAAGTAGGTGCTTATAAATTTATTCAAGTGATACCGAATTATCACTATTGTAGTAGTTTTGGCTAAAAGTTATTGTTAACTGCAAAAAATTACTTTATTAGCGGGTACCCTATATTTAAGATTAGCAAACCTGGCCCGCTCTACGGGGCGTAAGTTAAAATAAGTTAAATGGTTTTTATAATTTTCTTTTAAAAAATAAAGAGTCTAAGGTACTCCTTATAACATTAGCTATCTGCGAGTGAAAGTTCCCTCAACATCGGTTCAGCCGTTTCAGAGATTAGTCGGAACAAACAGACAGACAGACAAACATTTAAAAAAATACTTTTATGATGTTAGATCGAATATAGTACTTTCATATGCATTTATTGAAAAGCTGTTAATTTGAAATTAAAAACAGACACTTCAATTTTATTTATATGTACCTACCTATAGATAATGTCCTCTCGACAGATTTCGGCCACGACGGCCAATCTGACTGTTTGATATAATATTGTATTTCGGTTATCAATAAATATGTTGGGTTATCATAACACACAGCGCCATGTAGTTCCATAGTAAGCTAAGCCTCGTAGCTTACCACGGAACTAGATGGCGCTGTTGTAAAAAATGTCCCATAATTTATACATAATATAAATATAACCGATCACTGGAGTACAAATATCCGTGCTCAAAAAATGAATGTACCCAGCGCCCAGCGGTACTCGAACCCGCGACCGCTAGCCAGCAGCAAGTAAAATAAGTGTTACTTCTCTAATAATGTAGATAAAATATTAATTTATTTTATTCCATAAAATCTATAATGGAATCTCTAGAATTTTAAATACCATGAAAAGGATAATGGCCCGGATTATAGTCAGTCGTTCGACACTTAAGGTGACAATCAGTGACTATCAAAAAATATTAAAATGTTTAGAATCTTTCTATAATGTCCTTCGGACCGATTCTAACCAAGGCGACCAATTCTTTCCAATCTCATTGAATCTAGCCAACTGCGCAGGAGTTTTATTTATTTATTTATTTTTTATTTATTTTGTAATCAGAAAAAGATACAAACATACCTACTAATAACAATTATAATGTAACAAAACTTAGGCAAATGGAGTGCTGAGACGCACGCACTAGGATGTAGTTACCCTGTGTCGCGTATGTCTAACCTTCCATAGGATCCTATAATTATATTATAGTGCATGAGTGTACTCATCCTATGTTCCTTTATTTTTCTGGGGGTAGAATATGTATTTTTTTAAAAATCTAAAATCTGTTTGCATTTTAAAAACTATATTTACGGCGGTTTTGTTTATCTTATCGTACGTTTCGAATAAAGCATCCATGGTCACGGGAGAGATCGCCAACATACGCGAAAGAATACTTTTTCTTTAAACATAGTTTATGCATGAAATTTAAAGTATTTTATTTATTTTTATTTATTTATGTACCATAAACAAAGTAACACAAAATGAAATAACATAATGTTGACAAAGGATATCTTATCTTTTTAAGAGATCTCTTCCAGAAACCAGAAAGTAATATAATATGTGGATTCAGAGCACGCGGTGTAAGTAAAGTAAATCATTATTTCTAAGACAATAAACTTAGATTTAAGATACAACAACTAATTATTGTATTAATTACACAAAACAAATAACTACTAACAAACATACTTATATGCATATATATACTTATAAACATACATGCTTATCCTACATACATATTTATATATATACGTACTAAAATAATATACTTTATGTCTGATTTGATAAATAGTGCTGCTTGATTCAAAACTTAAATGTTGTGAGTGAGGGATAATCTTATAGTAATGAACTCAGGCAGTAAGTTTTTCTACCATATTCCAGACAAAATTACAGTAACTAGTTTAAGCATAAGTATTATGTACGCATATTAAAGCGCCCCCACACGTGGCTGCAATTTGCACCGTATATCGTATATATCAGTTTACATCGACGGTCGACTGAAATTAGAGGGTAGTTTTTATCTGTACCAATCATCGATTTATTAATTATCTACATTTATCATGTACTCATACTAACAAATAAAATATTTTTTAGTATCACGAATAAACCACTTAACAGACTTCGATGAAATTTGGCATGTAAATAGCTGCCTTGTCCGGGTCAACATATATATTCCAAGATCCCAGGACCGCCAGACTGTTAAATAAAATATTATAATATAAATAGTATATTCTAAAGAACATATTATATGAAAATCAGTCATGAGATATACGTAAAGTAAGTAATGTTTTTATGTACCTTGATCACCTGATGTCTGGAAATTGGCCGTTTGACCAAGTTAGCAGGTAAGCATACGATCGTAGTACATACTAGCACTATCCAATCGTCCACAGTTCATCCGTCAGAAAATACGTGACGTCTGGCGGTCCTGGGATGTTGATTTAATAGGAAGCTTATATGCATATGATGGCATATAAGCTAAATATGCCATCTCTGTGAAATAAGTAGTAACCAACGTACGTGACAACCCGAGCCGAGCAAGGTTAAGTTTTCAGTAATTTATACAAATAGGTTATGAAATGAATACTATCGCTTTGAGGTAAAAAAAGTATTTTTACTTTGAAGTAGTAGTTTCTGCGTTAAATAAAATTATAAATATGTTGGGACATTAACATGCAGCTTGTTCCACGGTAAGGTACGAGCCTTGTGTAACGGATTTATACACTACACCTATATAACTTTAAATATATACATATCAATATTATAAATATAAACAACCTTGACTTACTGACAACCTTGACTTGAATACTTCACTCAAACGAAGCCCGAGTGAGACTCGAACCTGCGACTGTTGACACAGCGATTTGTACACAAACTGAGCCAAACATGTCTTCAAAATTTGTTCATCTTTATAATATACATACTTATATATTTACTAACTAAAATTTTATATGAAACAAGGGTCTCGCACATATCGCTTCCACAACCCCCTTTTCAACTCGAGTTCCCAATCATTAAATCAAAACTCACGTTACAAACTATAACAGCAAAAAAAACTCGTACTTAAGTATTACTTAGTTAAGAGCTCCAACAGACGGCACGCGACTGCCATTACCGCTTTAATTAAATACAATATGTCTGTGAGAACATTACTAAGCCTTTATCATGTTAGTGGTTATTTCACGGGGTTTTGTACGTACTTAAATAAGAAGTTTAGTTATAACTAGCATTTCCCGCGGCTTCGCACGCGTTCTAAAGACATGAAACTAAATTTTTACTGAGTCACGCGGTAGGTATCTCGCAGAACTAACGCCTGCTCTTCCCGTTTTTGGAACATTTTTCATTGATGCTCCGCTCCTATTAGTCTTAGCGTGATGTAATATAGCCTATAACCTTCCTCAATAAGCGGACTGTCTAACACAAAAATAATTTTTCAAATCGAACCATTAGTTCCTGAGATTAGCGCGTTCAACCAAACAGACAAACAAACAAACTCTTCAGCTTTATAATATTAGTATAGATTACGGAGTAAAAGCTTGTAAGGACTGCACTGCTCTTCAATTTGAGGGGGATCAGGCCATAGTGCAGGTTTCCTCACGATGTTTTCCTTCACCGTAAGACAAATGGTAATCATGATAGAAATGCTCAGCACGTATATCAAAGGTGCGAGACCCGGATTTGAACCTGCATCACTCGGTTATACAAGTGAGCGTTACCACTGAGCTACTAGGATCAGTGTAATTCAATGTAGTTTTTAAAAAATATCAGTCCATTACCGTCAATTATGTCGCGTGGCGTATCAATTGCACTTCAAATTTTCTCCTTCAAATCTACGGTAGTTTTTATTTATATGACGATAGGGCTCAAAATAGAAATGTAATAGGCACAGTGATTTCAAAGCTTTTCTGTCGATAGTCTCTATTATTTAAGGAGTAAGGTTTAGAATTTACTTAAATCTTTAAAGAGACTTGCAATAGTATGATAACAATAGGTTTTGTAACGATAGAGGTTCGAATATTTTAATATTTTAATTTAGCATTCTGTATTGACGAGGGAATAAACATAAGTTTGTATGAAACTTTTATTTTTTTAAGTTTTGTAAATTCAAATCATAAATGCAGATAAGAAAATATTATTAATTAATATATATAAATTAAACTATCTTTCGAACTTCTTATTCCAAACGTCGGGAACCAAAAATCATAATAAATCCGCGAAAAATGTCAAATATTCACGTTAACCAATGAAAGTATTAATTATTATGTTTATTAATTATTATTATAGTAGAGTAGTAATGAAGACGTGCATGTTATTAGTAACAAAAAAAATGGACATAAAACAATTTTTGGGGTAAAAAAAATTCGGCCAAGTGCGAGTCAGACTCGCGCACCGAGGGTTCCGTACAAACCTGTACGGAACGGTGTATTAGTAAAGGGGTAATAAGTTTAAAATTATTAAAAATATTTTTATTATATGATGTAACTAAAAATTTATGCTTTCCGCAATTTTTCCTTTATCTGTGTTATAAGACGTTGCTTCGTACCAAATTTCAAGATTCTGAGTTCACGGGAAGTACCCTGTAGGTTTTGATTCCCTTGCGAGTGTCGAAAATTTGCGGCATAAACGGGAGTATCTTTTGATCGCGTTGACTTAGAAGTTTGATTTTTTCACAGCTCCAAGAGACCATAGACTTGAGTATTTGATATGAATTTCAGCTTGATACCTCCACGCGTTCCTGAGAAAAAAGGTCTTGACAGACAGACAGACAGACAGACAGACAGACAGACAGACAGACAGACGGACAACAAAGTGATCCTATAAGGGTTCCGTTTTTACCTTTTGAGGTACGGAACCCTAAAAAGAAGACTTAACACACATCTGATCGTAAAATTGAATTATTCAGCCCTTTCTGATATCCCATTGCTGGGCAAAAGCTTAATTTTAATACTTTCGGAAATACTTTCTTAGGTTTACGCGAATGTTTGACATTATAAATGAAACTATCTTTTCGGATTTTGTCGCGGACAAAATCCGAAAAGATAGTTTCATTTATACTTTCGGAAACTTGCTACGAGTAGATTCTCTTATACATGCAGTTTTTTCACGATGTTTTCCTTTAAGATAAAACTCCCCTTTTAATAGAATTATGAGATCATTCAGTTAAACATCAATAAGGACATCGATAAATTTAATGATAAATTATTTAGTTTTTAAAAAAGATTTATTTATTTATTTAAGTTGGTGGTCTAATAAGATAAAATAAAATAAAAAATAAAAGACGGTTTTGATTCAAGAACTGGTAATAATGTTAATAATTTTTCGCACGTTAAAATATCAGAGGTGACAGATCCGAGATGTAATTTATCCACTTCGAAAATGTAGAGCAATATTGTACAATATATTATTATACTATATCAAACAACAAAATTGTGCTCAATTTTTACAATGACAATTTTCGCGTCTATGTTTTTTTTTAATAATTATGAACTATGAACTATCTAACTATAATATTATGTATATGAAGGGAAATATGTAATCTATACTTAATACTAGATGCGCCCCGCGGTTTCACCCACGTAGTTAGGGATAAAAAGTAGCCTATGTCCTTTCTGAAGGTCTTCTCTATCTGTGTACTAAATTTCATCGAATTCGGTTCAGCGGTTTAGGCGTGAAAGCGTAACAGACAGACAGACAGACAGACAGACAGACAGAGTTACTTTCGCATTTTATTAGTTAGGATTAGTTAGGATTATAAAGCTAAACAGAAAAAAAAATATTTTGATTTACGGCTTTTTAGAACGGAGGAGTAGCGGGAAAGGCTAGTTTTTAAATATAATGACATTTGATGACAAGTTTGGCTCTTTGTGTAGTGGCTTACTTACTGTGACAGCGGTCGCGGGATCCAGCCCCGCTGAGGCTATTTATTTGTGTGATGAATACGAATATTTATACTCCAATCATAGTTGTTAATGTTTTATCATAATTTACGTACAGTGTACAAGTACTGGTATCCATAACAGGAGCCTCTTAGCTTATAATATAACAAGATAGTTATGTATGTGTGTTAACACACTAACCTATTAATTATTTATAATATCAATTTTCTTCCATTTAATTTTCATCATTCAATTCGATAGTAAGAGCAAATAGAAAAGAATTTGTGTAATTACGTAAAGCATTCCAAATGAGAATCAAAAGGCCATACACGTATTTTTAGTTTTTATTAAAAACATCGAATATCGTGAAACAAGCACATCGCCTATTCATTTTCAATTTCAAAACGTGTCGAATTTGAAATTTGAATTGGGGATACGTAAAAGGACCGTTTATATATCGTTTACACGATGTCTGAACGACTAGCTGATATATTGAGACTAATCTTATTTATTTATTTTCCTGCATTAGTTTTTTTATTCATTTTTTTCATTAGTTAGTTTATTTTTAAGATAACTATCGTATTTTACATTAGCAAAGTTGTCATGTAAAAAATAGTTGTAAGGATTCTCTTGGTTTTTTTGCGCGATCAAACTATAGAGTGAGAACTTCACTTGGTTTTCTAAGCGAACGTTCTGGGTTATTTATATTAATTGAACGAGCGAAAAAATATTAGCAGGAGTTATTTCTAAACAGTTAACATTCATATAAAAACATTAATTCAAATCAAATCAAATCAAATGAAAATATTTTATTCAGCATAAAAATTGTTACAATTTCTTACTGAACGTCATGAGTCTACCACCAGTTCGGAAAGAAGAAACCTCTGACCTGAGAAGAACTGGCGAAAGAAACTCAGCGGGACTAATTTTTTTTTATCGTATTCTCACTCTTTTTTTAAATTAAATTGTAAATTAACAATAATTCTATATGTTGAAATAGCCTGGCGGCGATCACATAATTCCCAAAGCGTACTGTCTTCTAAAAAATCGTTAATCGAATAATAGCCAAAATAATAACTTACCAATTACCAAAATTATTATTATGATTAACAAACAGACAAACAGAAAGCCAATGAATCATGATCACAGCTCCTTACCATCAAAACGTATCCACGATATCGTATAAACTGGTACAAAGTCCCTCAATTTTGCTGATTGGCGTTCGAGCTCGATTTTCAAACGCTCAAAGACTTTCGACTGGACGCTGGACTCTGGCAAATGAGGCTAGTCCTGTGACGGATTGCCTTTGAAGGTGACTTCATATATAGAAGCTACTACCAGTAGGTATATAGATTGTTAGCCTAAAATGGCCTAACCACAAATATTTTGATATTTGTAACGATTTAAATTGTCACATTTACCATTTAATATGGTAGTGCTTTATTATTATAATACTTCCTTAGGTTTACGCGAATATTTGACATTATAAATTTAACAGTATACCTATTTATTTACAATAAAGGAAATTAGAAGTAAACTTAACTATATGTACAAAGCAAATGTACACTTAATTATTACTGTACAAGTCGTGTGCGCGTGGAATAGTGACAAGAATGCTGGCCGCATTCCGCTGAATGGCAATGCCGATTCTTTGATTTGAAATTAAACTAACTAGGTATGTTTTCAGATTTTATCGTGGATTTATTTTGGTTTTTGGTTCCCGACGTTTCGAATGCTTTACAGCAATCAAATCCAAAAGTTAATTGCATTTATAATGCTTCATTCTTATTATCTTACTATATTATTAGGATATATGTAGTTTTTGAAAAGTTTGCTTTATCTTTTATAGCAGATAAGTCATTAAGAAACTTTGCTAAAACAAACACTTAAAGGTATATTATAAAGTTATATAAAATTTAATTTGTAAGTGGAAATAACAAATTTCGATTTTCTATGATTATATTATTCTATTTTCTACACAAATTACTTTCAATTAAAACTTTTTAGAAATAAGCCAATTAGAGTGGATTTTTTAAGTCCTTAGAACAGAAAATCATTTCAACCCACGAGAAATATAATTTATATATTTTAAATATACTGAAATTAAATTAGTTTAACTGGTTTAACTTTGAAAAAACATATTAGGTAAATGGTATCAACCTCAGTCATATCCTAACTATACTAACTAACTAACTAAACCTAACTATGAAGTAAGTAAAAGGTGAACATTAATCCGACGGTTAGTTAGTACTAAAAGCTAGGCTCTGACACGACAAAGGATATTTCAGCTATAGATTCCATCACATGGGTCTCACTCAGGTAACTTTGACGCTACATTTGTTGCAAATGTACTGGAAATAACTCAATTTTTGATGATTTAATTTAATGATAATTTTGATAAAAGATAAAACAGACTTTTTCTTTTGATTTAACTATTTCATAATAAGGTTTTTATCTATTTATTACTTCTTCATGTTGAAACGACTGGTTTTGGATGAAATTTAGTATAGCGACACACTTTCACTCTATTCTAATTCATCCCTAAATACACTTACAGCCAGTAAGGATTTTTCAGAAATGGTTTTTTTTCATTGGATTTTACCAATGTGTTATAATTACTAAAATTTTATTTTATTTCTTGATAAAACTCTCACAAATAACGTAGGTACTTCACTTATTCTAAAATATGATACTACGTTATTCATTTTTATTCGAACTAATAGATAAAAATAAACACTAGCTTCTTTAGAATAAGAATAAGAATATTGCATAAGTTTATGTTAAAAATAAAAAAAAATACTTAAGTAAAGTCACAGGCTATAACTTCTCAAGCAAGTATCATTTAAATATTAAGTTATACGGAAATAAAGTTCTAAGAGGAAGCGTTTTCACAGAGTTTCTTACGAAGATAAGTTCAGAGGTGCAGGACTCAAACTCAATTCAATTTGTTAATTCAAAAGATTGAGGGGATAGACATGAAATAAACTGTCAACCAATGTCCAACGATGATTATTACGTAGATACGAATATTTATTTACCACATTCTTATTATTAAGATGCTGATGTACCCAGATACGTTTTACAACTAGACAAAATTTAATCAAAATTAGTTCTCTTTCATTTTATCCGAAGAACATTGAGGTCCAGAAAAAACAAACAAAAAATTCATTATTTTTCAGGGTACATATATTACAGTACATATTATTTTTCAGTACATTCCACGTGCATATTTCAGCCTGTTACTATTTTTCAGTAGAGTTTTTGTATTTTACGTGTATTAATAATAATTATTAATAAAGTACAACATATACTTTAAAAAAATGCAGCCCTGTCCTTTCTCTGTATGAGATAAAGTTTTTTTGTTGTTGTTATCCAAATCTGTCAAGCCATACTCAAGAGATTCGCAACATACAGAAATTCATTTTTATATTTATATATAAATCTATACTAATATTATAAAGCTGAAGAGTTTGTTTGTTTGAACGCGCTAATCTAAGGAACTACTGGTCCGAATTGAAAAATTCTTTTTGTGTTGGATAGTCCGTTTATCTAGGAAGGCTATAGCTATATGACATAACGCTACGACTAATAGGAGCGGAGCATTAATGATAAATCTACGAGGTATGCGCGACTCAGAAAGAATTTGGATTCCGGTCTTAAGAACGCGAACGAAGCCGTGGGAAATGCTAGTACATAATATATTTACTTATATAGAGAAAGCCAAATACCACATCTACATTTACTTATTCTATCAAGTTTTATATTCAGATTTGGAACAAGCGATACCATCTCGTGGGGACGACCGTTAATCGTAATTAGGGCGTTGATTAGCTCTTTATAATTACTTAAATTTTACTTGTGACTTTCTTGATACCCTGGGGCTTGAGAAAAGGGTAGGTAAGATGGATACGTCTTTACATATTTTTGCCTCATTTATATGTCTTTTATTTCTGGACCACCACTGCCTTGATGTGAATACACCGTATGTCGCTATTTAGTATTATATGCTGTAAGGATAGATAAAAGTTAAGTGAAATATATTTTTAAAAAGTAATTAAATAAGAATTAAAAAATAATATCCATAAAAATGTAAACAGTCGCTTAGTTTAAAAAAAATATTGACATAATAACCCCTGGTATTACAAAATCTCATTTAAAAGCTAAAAAAAATTAAAACGAAGAAAAAAGCAAGATAATCCGTATCCTTATTAATCTAGACGCGGTCGAGGTATGATACAACATTTAGAGTTAAGACGCGCCGCGAAAATTTGCGGGAGACGACCGTCTTAGTGGGTACCGTTGGTGAGAAAAGTGACTGAAAAATACAATATATTTATTAAATATTTTAGTTATACCTATTATATTAACACTTACACCTAAATCACGAACTTCTATCTATTAAAGAAAACCGCATGAAAATTCGTTTAGTAGGTTTCTGATTTACGCGAACAGACAGACAAATAAGACATGAAATAGTGGGAAATTAATAATTATGATCGATTAAATAATTGAGAAAAACTAGTAAAAATTTATAAAAATATAAAAATAGCAATATAACAATTATATTTCAAATTAGTCAAACAGTTTAGGTATCACTTCACTATCATCACTACTCACTACATAGTATAAAACAAAGTCGCCTTTTCTGTCCCTATATCCCTATATCCCTATGTGCTCTTAAATCTTTAAAACTACGCAACGGATTTTGATGCGGTTTTTTTAATAGATAGAGTGATTCAAGAGGAAGGTTTATATGCATAACTAGCAGATCCCGCGGCTTTACCTGTGCTAAATCTAGGGAAGAGCCCGAGCGAAGCGAGGGCGAGTCGCTAGTCATAGTATAAAACAAAGTTGCTTCCCGCTGTCGGTCTGTCCCTATGTATGCTTAGATCTTTAAAACTACGCAACGGATTTTGATGCGTTTTTTAATAGATAGTGTTTTAAGAGGAAGGTTATTATACAGTTTTTCAAGTTTATGTATAAATTTACTAGTGAAACCCGCGGCTTTGCTCGCGCTAAATCATCGCTGGTTATGGATAAAACAATTTACAAATTACTATTTAAGCATACAAAAAAAATGATTTCTATACTATACAAATATTTACCTAACATTTATGTGCTTAAATGTGTCTCATATTGTAACTTAGCTCTACACCTTTGAGATATTCTTCTAAAGAGCACGAATAAACTCTTGTACTTCGTAGAAATTATCTTGATACTTGCTAATAGGTTTACTAAAATTAAAAACATTGTGAAAAAATATACTTTCATCATCATCAGCCCTTATCAACGTCCCACTGCTGGGCACGGGCCTCCCTCAGTACGAGGGGGATCAGGCCATAGTCCACCGCGCTGGCCTAGTGCGAGTTGGCGGACTGAAAATAGAGTTTAAGATATGTATAAAAAACAGCTTTAATTGCTGCTATTCAAGTTTCCTAGAGAACTTAGTGTAAATAAAATTCATCACTAAGCGATATTATAGTCTTAGCAGCATCACCTAAGTTACTGCTTAGTTTGGTTCTGGATCATATTTAGGATTTTGTTTATTTAGGAGTTTGTAAAAACTAAAGTAAAATACTTTATATAATTTAATTTATTTAGGAGTTTGTAAAAACTAAAGTAAAATACTTTATACTACTGATAAACAATAATATTAAAAAAAGTATCAAGATCAGTTGTTCCTAATAAACCCCAAACCTCTTAAATGAAGTCGAGTCGTTGAAATAAATAAAGTTGCGTTTGCGAGGGACTCACTAATTACCTATACGGACTAAGAGTAAAAATATGATAGAAGTGGCATAATTATCTAAGTGGCCTACTTTATTAGTTACAAGGAAAGCTTGTTGAGTTACAAGTAATTAGTTACCTAAAAATATTAAGCATACTACTCGCTTAATACATGTATTTTGACATTATATATTAAACTTAGTTTATTCTATATATTTTTTAATTCTATTATCATAAAATAAAAATCAAATTTTGATTCTAAAATCTAAATAATAAATTATTATGTCTGGCTGTGTATCTTTCAGCCACACACTTTACTCGAACATAACATTTTGACATTGGACATTAACACAGTAGTATATTAATACATGATAATCTACGAGGCTCGAGTACAAATCGATACCTCAATTCCAAAGTGTAACAACTAAATAAAAAGTAGAAAAACTTCTGAATGGCTTAAGAATTATTTTATTTTCTTCAATTGCATTATGGGCTTACCTAAGAGAAGACTGTTCATAATAATATTTCTTTTCGAATTAATTGAATAAAGTGTAAAAAATATACTGGTAAAAGTATCATTAGTCATATAATTTTCTAACTATCTCTTAAGAACACTTTTCTGAATTGTTACTCTTTGGAACTGAGGTATCGAAATATTCTACTCATCAAACAAATGAATGCCCACAGCGCGGCAGGACTCAAGCCCGCGAAACCCGGGACAGATAGGTTCGCCATAAACTGAGCCAAACGTCAAAAAGAACCAGATTTGATTTCAATAAAACTTAACGTGAAAATTAAAATTTTCGGTAGTATTTTAATTTTCACGTTAAAGTTTTCACTTTTATGCTATGCTAACACAATCATTTTAGTATATTTATTTTAATGTTTAAAATATTGTGTCACGTCTGTTTTCATAATCTATGTATACAACTTATGAGTATATCCCTCTCACAAACTCAGAGACGCTTACTTACAAAGTTGTAAGCAGAAGGGTGAAAGATAAAACAGATTCTTATCATTACTTCTTAAAAATCTTATAAGACCGTAGAGCTTTTAGTAGACGCAATATTCGTTTAGTTTCCATTTTAAATTCCACATTTAATTAATTATTTTAATACGTAATTCTTTAGATAATTACATGTACAAATGAAGATAAGAGAGAGAGAGAGAGAGAGAGAGAGTATAATTTAAATTTTAAAATACTCTCATTTTATTGAATGGTAGCATTATTACTTTTTCGTATATAATATAATAATAAATATTAATAATAATATGTTGGGACATTATTACAACAGCACTATCTAGTTCCGTGGTAAGCTACGAGGCTTGTGTTACGGATACCAGATAGTTTATATACTACACATATATTAATTTTAAATACATACATATTGTAAATATACCTTGTCCGGGTTAACATATCGGATACTTATTACTGCGAGTAAATATCTCATCTTTGAGAAATGTATACTCGCGCGGAGTGAGGATGAGTCGCTACTATAAAGACATTACACAATTTTAAGCAAAGGTGGACTAATCTCTAAAAGATATTTTTTCCAATCGATCTAACCTAAGTAGTTTTTAAAAATACATATAATTTTAGAGACATTTTCATGCATTATTATATACGAATTATAATGTAGGCACTAGTGATTCGATTCACTTACTGCCAGTTTCTATAACCTATCTACCGATAGACCGGTAGATACTTTCATACGATTTTGACAGGTTGTAACTTTTAATGTGTCAAAATAGTATGAAAGTAACTACCGGTCTATCGGTAGATAGGTTGTAGAAACTGGCAGTTAGTCATAATATTGCCAACTCAGAAGCGTTAACGCAGGTACTACATAATATTGTACGAATACTGTACGTAGTGTTCTAAGAGTTAACTGGACAAACTTTGATGAAATTTAGTATAATGATAGTTAATTGATAGCTGATAATCCTGGTAAATACTTTTTCACACAGACACATCATTAAGAAATTTATCACTACAAACAAATTCGCTTCCCGTTGTCTACACAACAATCTTTTAATAGATAGAGTGATTCAAGAGAAAAGCTTATATGTATAACTAATGGAACCCGCGGCGTCGCTCGCGCCAGCGAAGACGAGTCGCAAGTACTTCTCATAATACACACCTAGGGAAAGAACCTTAAGGTAGAGTAAATATTTTTTCGATCAAATACATATGTATTATATACATAATACAGGATATTACGCTTTGCGTTTCTTGAAAACATCAGAAATTTTCGATATCTATTCAAAACATTACCAATTTGAATTCAAATGTGACGGAAGCGTTGATCGGGTGCGGGTAGGAAAGGGCGGGAAATAATTAGCCGTCCCGCCTAGGGCAAAGGAAACTCGCTATACAGCCTACGACTCGAGGATCATTGCTTATTATATTGAAATGTATTTTTAACCGTAATAATTTAAAAAGGTGATATATGAAAATAGTAAAAATCTTTTTATGTTTAATGTTCTTCGAAGTTAGGTACCTATGTTTCTACATTGTTGTGCGTATAAATTTTTTTCTAAATGTTTTTCTTTTGCTTTAATACATTATCGAAAAATTCAGTTACTCGTAATGATATATATGTACAGTCGTAAGCAATGACATGTATACGTTGACAACTTTTCAAATATATGTAAACATCAATCGTTTCAAAAGAAAGTATACAAGCTTTGTGTCAAAATAAAGTATACGTAAGATGTTTCATAATTATGTATACATTTTTATCAATTCATAGTAAATAACATAAAACGAATATTATTGTATACTTTTCGTAATATAAGTAGTTAGCCATTAGTCTGTGCACAAAAAAGTGCACAGGTTTGCGCTCGAAAAGCATAAAATAATATTTTCGTATTTGAAACAAAGTTTTCTAATGCATATATAGTGTGTCTCTTCCATTAACATTTTTTAGTTCATATTTTATGACAATATTATGCTATTACTTATAATAATTAAATTCCCATTTAAATTTCCGCCACGCTTTTATGTGGGTGGTCCATAGAACCAGTTATTGTATTATCCAGTAAGAATAAACGATTATCCTGTAGTAAACGGTATCCTACATATTGACCTTAGTAGGTAATAAGCGTTTAGTAGTCGATTAGCGATAATGGTTGCTGATATATTTTATCTGTTTCATAATAAAACTTCCCAATAAAGTAACTGGCAGATAAATTTATATGTATTTAGCCCGTTTAACTCAAACTCAGACTTGAACCCCCATCACATGGATATCGAAGCAAGCGCGTTACCACAGCGCTACTACAAATTACAATGTGTCAAGATAAATTTATATTAGGCCACATGTTATTTGACGGAACGACAACCGTCGTAAGCGACGCGACGTTGCCGTTTTGCGCATTGATACAAAGACATCAACTTAAAATCTATTTTGAAAAGTCAAATAATTCACTATCTATCATAAACATATATAATAAAATAATTGTAACTGAGTCAAATCTGTACATAATTTTTTTTTTAAAACTAATTAAAATAGATAAAAATGTAATTAAAATAGATAGACATTATTATCCATACAATCAAATCTATCGTTTTTAAAATTTTTGTCAGTCTGTCTTTCTGTGACTGCATCACGAGAAAACCTTAGGACAGGTTTTGATGATGATTTTGTAAGAAATATCGACTAACCGTTACAAACCGACTATAAAACGTCACACGGTGTGTGAAATCTAAGTATTTTGTTTCCAGTCTTTAGAACGCGGGCGGGGCCGCGGGAAATGCTAGTTTCTTACATTTTTAAAAAGATACATTTTTTTAAATATTCTTCTAAATAAAAGATGAATTAATCATAGTGTGATAAAAATCATAGATAAGTATACTCAACCAGGTGGGGATTTGCGAATTGACCTGGAGTGCAGACTTGTACTCTTCCTCTCTTACCTCTCTTACACTTACTTATATGACCTCCTGGTCCTGTTACCTGCATCTTACAGGAGCTTATGCAATTATTATGGTGGCCGAGTTTTGGGCTTCGTTTTTTATTCTTTATTTTTAAGGGGTTTTGGGCTTTCTTACTTTAACTATTGCATAGAAAGTATATACGGTACTTACATCCATACATCAATTGTCTGTCTGTCTGTTAGTTTCGGCTAATCCTCGAAACGGCTACACTGATTTTGACGGGACTTTTGACCTCAGATATCGAAGCTAATGTTTTAAGGAGTAACTTATGCTACTTTTAATTATGAAAACTGTTTTATTTATTTTATCTTACGCCGAGCGCAGCGGTCCGGGCTCGCTAGTGGTAAATATTAATTATAAAAAAATTAGGTTTACGTTCAAAAATTTGCATAAATCAATCAAATCAAATCAAAATATTTTTTATTCAAATAGACTTTAACAAGCTCTTTTGAATCGTCATTTTTACATTATCAAAATTAAAAGTCAGTCTGTAAGTCTGTGAGTAAACTACCACCGGCTCGGAAAGCTGTTCTGCTGAGAAGAACCGGCGAGAAGCTCAAACTCGGCTCGTAAAATAGACACAGATGAACTTACCGTTTAATCACTAGCTATCCAAGGAAAACTCAATACAACCAATTATTATTTTTTCCTGTAAATTAAAATGCTTTTATATGTAATGAAAAGTATCCTAAGTCATGGTCCGAGAAATATGTTATAGGTAACTACACAATTTGGTTAAAATCGGCCAAGTACTTTTTGTGTTAAACGAAAACATACAAACAGACAAAAAAATTAAAACATATTTTTTGGGATTTATATTCAATGCACTATACGTTACAGTATTTTTTTTTATAAAAACAAAAAAAAATATTTCATGTATAGATTTTTTAACTCACTGTTCTATTATAATTATACGTATTATTGTATATTCTTATAAATTCACAAATGTGGAAAACATATACTCAATGATGATGACGAGCCACGTTCATCACGGCTCACTCCTTGTCCCTAAATCGCCATCCAGTATATAATGCATAAATTAAAAGATACGCACGAAACAAAAATTAAAAAAGTTATCCACGCGCGGGATTTGAACCCGCGTCGCAAGGATATTATACGCTTACTACAACTACGCCAATTGAGCTATGACAACTTAATATAATTGGGCGAATTCATGAAAAAGTAAGTTTCTCATTACAACGCAAACTAAACAAATAGAGAATTGTCAGTTGTAATTCTAATAATTTCGAATTCTTTTCAATGCTTTGTTACACATTAAAATTTTAAATAAACTGATCTTGTCCTCGAATTGTCAAAAGTTTAAAACTGTCATCCAATGTTGTGAATGTGTTACAAACGCTCTTACACATACACATATGCACAGTCTATTACGCGATAATATTTGTATTATACGTATGATTTAAAAATGTATTATAATATTTAAATTTAAATACATAATAATACATTTTTAAAAGCAAAGTATTATGCTTCATTTTCCGATGCAAGAAGCCTAAGATCTTAAAACATATTTTACTGTTAATTATCTAATTAATAAGTTTACGAATCATGGTGTTACAATATTTTAAATCCTGTCTGTGCTGTTGGCTGCAGAAGATATCTCATATACCCTGGGTAAAGCTGTTTAGGAGAGCTCTGCCTAAAGTGAATCCAAGGCGCGTCCTAGAGAATCAGGTCGCAATTAGTCGAATTGATTCAATCACTTAACATATAAAAATAAATTAAACTTCTAACGACCAGTTTAAAGAATTCACGTATTTAATGAAAGAGACACAGTATTTGTATTAGAAAACTTTGTTAAATACGAAAATAATATTTAATGCTTTATTCTTAGTTCTTAGACTAATGGCTACATAGTTATAACACGAAACTTGTATATAATAGTATTCGTTTTATGTTATTTACTATGAATTGATAAAAATGTATACATAATTATGAAACATCTTACGTATACTTTATTTTGACACAAAGCTTGTATACTTTCTTTTGAAACGATTGATGTTTACATATATTTGAAAAGTTGTCAATGTATACATGTCATTGCTTACGACTGTACTTAGTAAACTAAACGGCAGTGAAAAAAAAACAAAATATAAATTCACATATGACAGTCACAAATAATACACCGAAGATCCCCAAACGAATTGGTCACGTATCCACTCTATACCCATTTACGTCACTTTCAATTTCTCATGTGGCAACATAGAAAAGGGAGTACAAAATGGCGTTATTATCACAGCTAATAAAAATTCAGCGCGCGAAAAATGGTGATCACTGATTGGTCCCAGCTCCCTCGAGCCCTCACCCCATTGGTTGTTTTCAGTTTATCCCATTTTCAAATTAACTTTCGCTGTCGTACGGTTATCCCTGAATTTATTTATTTCCACATTTTATTAGTAAGGAAAGGTTTCATATAATACGCTTGGAGAATTTAAATATTTGTTTATGAATATTTGTTATTAATACATCATCTGAAACGTGATATCAAAGCAAATTATTAGGTTCTCTTCATTCAGAGTTAATTTCAATTTTTCAATTTGCCTTAGTAATTATTGTTTGAAATTATTATGTAACCATTGTAGTTAAAATTTTTGAGTTCTAAACTATATTAAAAATACACAAAGTACTTCTATATAAATTGTTATTTTTGTAACCTATTTACTCAAATAGATTGATTCTATCTAAATTTATTTGCACCGTCTAAACTGAAATTAAAAAATAAAACAGAACCTTTGTCGTGGAATAGACTTCATGTCCACTTAATGTTAAATACAGAGTAACGACTATCTTGTCATGAAAAACTTGAAAATGTCATCTACTAGATAGCTTAGTTTTTATTTTTATTATTTATATGTTTGAAAATTTGGACTAAGCGATTCATAAAAAAATAAAATGTTGATATATTTATTAATAAATAATGTAATCTATAGAAAAAATAATATTATACCTACCTATGATGAATTTAATGTCTAGTAAAAAAACATATGAAATCATTAGGAGAATGCAATATAATATTCATCTTAACAATGTTGCTAGATTCACCATAACAATCATTGCATGCATATAAGAATATATTTATATATTCTATACAGCAAACTCAAATAGAATGTACATACCTCCGCTATAAAATAACACCTCTGATTTACCTTAAAGCCGCTACATTACCGACTAAATTGGAACGCGCTGTAATTCTCTCCATAAGGACTTAAAGGATAGGGGGGAATCGCGTCGGGTAATTTGCGCAGGTGGCAACACTGTTAAACGCGGTTTTTATGACGTTTACTAAATCTATCTTATTTTCGTTAGATCTCTGAAAATTGTTATTTTTTTCTTTCTAGAGTAGGTTTTTTTTGATACATCTTTACGTTATATGATATTTTTAAAAGGTAGCTAAATAGGCTATTAAAATATTTAGACGTTAGGTTTTTTATTTTTAAAACACTTTTATCGGAAATATCAGTTATTATTAATTTATTTTTACACTGTAACCATACAGTGATGAAAACTTGTCTTGCTGAAGGTATAGTAGGAAGCCAAGTAGGTACCTGACACACATATTTAATAATAAGCCGTAATAGGCAATATTTGATTTTAAAACTTACATCATAGTAGGAGATCCCGATGCGGTAGAGCCCTTCACTCTTTTTTCAGCCGAATCATAGTTCCGCTAGCTATATGCATATAAACCTTCCTCTTGAATCACTCTATCTATTAAAAAAACCGCATCAAAATCCGTCGCATAGTTGTTAAGATTTAAGCATACATAGGGATATAGGGACAGAGAAAACGACTTTGTTTTATACTATGTAGTGATCACACATATTAATGAACACGACCTAAGGCTAAGGGGGATTGTCACTAAAATTGAATAATCTAAAACGTTTATTTAATAATAATAAACATTTTTTTATTTAATAAATAATCAAAATAACTAGAATTCAACTATCCCAACTATACAAGTCAAACAAAGCCGTTGCTAAAACTTGTAATAATAAAAAAAATAATTGTAATATCACGAATCAATAAATTAATTTGTGATTTGCGAAGATCATGTAACAACTATCTACGAGTAAACGAGTATATCTTAGCGTAACAGGTCTTTGGCAACTGATTATATAAAAGTAAGTATTATAACTTCTCCGAATATTTTAGTTAGGTCAGTTTTAGGCTGCTAGCTTTAGAGTTTAGGTACAATAGAATGCCAAAGTCAAAATATCAAGAAGGCAAAGCTGCCTAATTGGCTACCCGAAACGCAGAAGTGAATGTAACAGAAATTCTAAACTATCTTAATTTCCCCAATTTCATTTAGGACTGCAAGTGAATAAGATCTATCCTTTAACTTATAGTATAATAATATTAACGTATATTTACATACAAAATGATTAAACTGAGATTGTGTGTGTAAACTAATAAATAAATTACTCACCAAATCCTAAACTAGTATTATTTATATACATATAATAAAATTTCTAACCATATATTTATTGGAAACAAAATATTAATTTATATTTCAAGGGTTATTGCAGATGTCATATTTCCCGCCGTAAAAATATCCTATACCAAATTTCAATTAAAATCTATTCAGTGCTTTTCTCGTGGTGTGATCACAGACATACAAAAACTATAGTTTTGGCCTCTGTATCGATAATAATTACTTTTTTAATAAGATTTTCCAGAAAATATTTTTATTTATTGCTAAGATATCGTAATGGCCTACATATTATTTCTAAGAGATTATTATATTCTTCTTCCTACGAATTTCATGAACTACGTAGAAACACGCACACTTATATCATATAGGTTAAAATATCATCAGCCCTTTTTAACGTCCCATTGCTGGGCACGGGCCTCCCTCAGTACGAAGGGGATCAGGCCATAGTCCACCGCGCTGGCCTAGTGCGAGTTGGCGGACTTCACATGCCTTTCGAATACTTGTTAGGTTTTCTCAGACATGCAGGTTTCCTCACGATGTTTTCCTTCACTGTAAGACAAGTGGCAATCATGATATAAATGGGTCGCACATGAAAATCTTAGAGGTGCGAGACCCGGATTTGAAACCGCATCACTCGGTTATCCAAGCGACGCGTTACCGCCGGGCTACCACTGTCATTAACACAGGTTAAAATATGGAGCAAATTAAGTGGAAAATTTAAACAATAAACCAATTAAGTTGAATCATTGAGAAATCATTTGGCGAATATTTAAATTTTTTTTTATTTTACTTCTCTATACTAACACATTCGAAAGGACCAATATATTTAGATAGTAATCCGGCGAGTCTATTCAAAGCACGACAAAATTAATCACCGGATAAATCGTACGCGAATCAAGAAACCATTTAACAACCAATCCGTATTTTATGAACAGGCATAACAATTTGCCGCCAAAACTCATCTGACATTTCAATTTATACTCTATGGAGTAAACCACAGAGTATACTTAAAATGTTAGAGAGAGTATTTTGACAGCACACCATATTTAATCACCTACAAAGGACCTCGTTGAGTTCAGAGCTACATACACGCATTGAAAACTAACAAAAGAAAAAAAGCAATCTTCTCAGATTGGCATTTGGGGGCCACTGTACAAAAGGGGCCTCTTTTAGGGGAATATTGTTAGTACAGATTGAAAAGCATTTTGTCGTCAACATGTTATTCGGTAATTTAGTGTTGCCCGATCGAAATAACTGGGGTTGTAATTGGAAGAGGTTTTAATGCATGTGTCTGATTGATTGCTTTTTGCATGTTTTGAATAGACATCATAAGATTAAACGTTCACTTTTGCCAGGCATTCCTGCACTATGGCTTTACAAAATAAGTAAATACATTATTATCAGAAATAAATAAACTTTTAGATATAAATTGATTTAAGAATGTCAAATAAAGAAAAATAAAATTAAAAACATATTATAATTGAGAATAGTGCAAGGTAGATGGTGATCCGTGATTAAACTAAACAAGGTTAAGATAATTATTTACATTACCCTTTCACGGAAGTCAAACTTGTGCAGTGATTACTTAATGGACCTTATCCCTTGAGAGTCCTTTATATCTTATACTTTGAAAAATTAAACAAAATGTATGTATCTAACATTATATAATAAAATGAATATTTTGTAACACTGTTTTATTATTTAAAGATTTCGAAAGGAAAGATTTGAAAAATAATAAACAAAAAGCTAAACAAAGAATAATACAATTAAAAATGTAGGGAGAGTTCTTATAAAAACGTTTTGTAAGGATATTTTTTGCCCTATTTATATCGCTTTCAAAACAATCACATCATCAAGTCAATCAACCAGTTCATTTTATTACAAGCCGATTAAAAAATATTCAAAATAAATTAAACGGTTTTTATAATTTCCTAATATAATAAAAATATCCTAAGTTACTTCTTATAACATTAGCTATCTGCAAGTGAAAGTCCCATCAAAATTGGTCTAGCCGTTTCAGAGATTAGCCGGAACAAACAGACAGACAAAAGTTAAATATAATTATATAATAATTTTGTAATGTTAGTATATTACTTTCATATGTATTTAGTGATAAGCTATTAATTTGAAATTAAAAACAGGCACTTCAATTTTATTTATATATACTTATAGATTTAAGCTTGTAAATATAGAAGAGGTAAAAACGCCTATGAAATACTTCCCCCAAAAGCCCCTTTACATAACAAGGGATGTTCCTGAACTACAGACGAAATAACATAGAGACTTTTATATATTATATACGTAAAACCTACCTACGAATTATATTATGCAAATTTACTTATAAATGAATTCCCCTCCACTATTTTTTACATATCGAGATGAAAGATTTGATTCGAAATACCTTTTTTCCTATAACTTCATTCCCTTCAATATTTCACTTGGGACTGCGGTGAGCTGTTGGACAAGTTTTAATATGAAAAATGGTATTATCATATTCCGCAAAGCAAACTTGCTGTTGAGTTATATTTTACTAGCGAAAAGAAAACCTTACGGTTAACAAAATAAGACTGAGTATGTGTAAACTTTTATATTCTGAGCTTTTTTAGATTTGGTATTTGTACAACGTACCATATTAATATTTTCTCTTTTTGAAGTGCAGTATGGTACTTATTGGTTTAAAAATTAGGGCTATATTCGTGTAAAATATACATTTTTTGTATCACAAATAGTATTTTTCACCTGACTTACTATATAACAGAAGAATTGTTTAACATTCGACACGAGCGGTTTTTTCAATAAATATTAATGAGTTTCAGATGCCATTGGATCATTTCTGTTGCCTTACTTTGATTAATAAAGTTTCGTTTCGATTATATTCTCCAATGAATACATTTCTATCAGTGATTGCAAAGTTTTGTATAAAAAGATTTGTTAGAATTTTTAGCTTTAAATTTATATAGGTGTATTAAATATTACGCATTCGGAAAACATTAAAATTTTGATTTAAAAATACTATATTATCATTTAAAAATATAAAATTTACTGTCCGGAATTCATAATAAGTACTATCGATTTATTAACTATTGGTAGCCTTTGAAACATTAAGGTAGTTAGATTTGCGAATTAATATAACGAATACAAGCTTTTCTCTAAAATATTAACTATAAATAAAAAAGCGCTATGAGGACTTAGTGGTTTTGAAAACAACGATACAAAACTATTCGTGTATGTTTATATTAATTATTATTATTGAATTTAAAAAAATTAAAGCAAAATCCGAAATACAATAAGAAAAAAATGTACATGTTACACAACTTTTTAACTGAAAATGACAAAGGCGCACCATTAAAATGCCGCGAATACAAACATATCTTTTAACTTTTAAATCAAAGTCTTTACTTGGAATTAAAAAAATATATATTGATCTAGAGTATTCCAGTGAACCCAAAAGATCCAAAGCTTCAATCAAAAATGGCGTGAATGAAAAAAACATTATTTTTTTTCGCTCCACTGCGACAAAGGCGCGACGTCAAATGCCATTGCTTAAATGAGAACGCAGTCATTCGCGAGTGTGGTGGAACGGAAAAATCATCCGATGAAAAAAAATGTTATCATTCCGTGAAATACTATCTGGATGAACTGTCATTGAAATGACATTTAATTGATTCTCACTCATTCATTCATTCATTGTTTTTATATAGTTAAATGATATCTTGTAAAGAATATGTCTGTAAAGCCATTAACACCTCCTTGCTTTATGGAGGGTTCAGTATTATATTTTTATTTATTATTACATTACTTTTACCCTTTTTATTGTAGAAGCTTGGAGTATAGTACCTATAGATTTTCTTATAACAATATATTTTCTAATATCTCACTACATACCTCTGTCTTTCATTTAAAGTTTCTCGCTGATTTCTTACGTCACTCAAAAAAAATGGAAATCCTTGTTTTTTATTTTTCCACCAATAGTAAGATCAGAATCAGGTAACTTTATATTTGTCACAAATATATATGAGTCAGTTCATTAAAATCAGTACGTTTAAACAATAATTGGAAAATTCAAATAAAAACAGTTTATTACGTTACACTTACAAATTTCAAATATTACCTTGCACGGAAAAGCAACTCCTAACTTATGTTATAACTAGCGACTCACCCTCGCTTCGCTCGAGTTCATCCCTAGGCTTTGCTAGTTGAAAAAATACCATTTCTAAAATATACCCTCCTCCTTTTTTAAAGTCGGTTAAAAAGTAGAAGTTATAAATGAAACTATCTTTTCGGATTTTGTCGCGGATTTATTATGATTTTTGGTTCCCGACGTTTCGAATGCTTTACAGCAATCATGGTCACGGGAGAGACTAAGGTATTAGACGTCTCAGGGGGTTATATACTTGTTACAGACAGTGCCTACCCACATTTTTTTTTTTTACAAATATTCAAAATGATAGACTATAAAATTATACATTTCAATTCTATACTTTTAAGAATAGAATTGAAATTATATAATTTAAAATTTTAGTTTCAGATTAGCCAGAACAAACAGACAGACAGAAATTTTAAGATTAATTTTTTTATGCTAGTACTTTCATATTAGGTATGCATTTAGTGAATTGCTGTAAATTTTAAATTAAAAACAGATACTTCAATTTAATTTATTATTTTATGTTACATAGATTACTGATTTATTTGACAGATTATTGATTAGATGATTTGTGCTGTCATTTTTTCATAATTTATAATTTATATCCTTTTATTTAATACCTAATCTCATACAATTTATATATAAAGTTAGAAGTATGGTATACAGTTAGAAATTCAAAAGTGTCACTTGTTTGTGTTGTAATTCTGGATTTGGGGCGCGGAATCGTTCGGAGACACCTTTCACGTGGATGCTGATTACGAACAGACGGATTAGGGGTCAGGGTTAGCACTTATAATATTTTCGAATATTTTTATCCGTAAAAAGATTTATTCTATGAGAAATTAAAAATTATATGAGAAATCAATAATTAAAAATTATATTAAAATAGTTTAATAGTTTTTTATGTCTATCAGTTATAATTCAACCAAAATTCCAAAAATATACTAAGTTAATATATCTCAGTAAAGTGACTGGATTTACACATTATTTTTTTAATTAACATAATATTATATATATATAACTTATTTAACTATTTTATTAAATCTTCATTAACCTATTTTATTAAATCTTCAGAAATGCATTCACGCGTACCAATAGAACTTCTGCCGGTGAAGACGGCAGGTTTGCCGATACAGACCACAACATCTATGGGGTTGCTCCAACAGTCAATGCCGCTACCAGAGACGCGACGAACATAGCGAGGCTGAGTCGCTAGTATAATTTTACTTAGTAACAAAAAAGAAATATTTTATAACTCTTAAACATTATGTAAAGGATCATTTTCATATTACAACTTGTAAAAACAAAATAACGGTAATAATAGACAATAATATAGTTATAATAATCACGGGAAGAAGGAAGGAAAAAGGAGCGGCTTATACCTGCTAATACCTGGTACCGTTTCTTCCCCTCCAAAAATATATTATATAGAAAATTCATATTAATAAGTACAGAAAAGCTAAGTCTTGATGGACAGCCCTATAAAGGCACGCTATGATTGGCGCGTACCGTGCCTTGGGAAATCAGCCGCGCTTACTTCACAGCTTGACAAGCACAGATTATATTCGTGACATATATACTACCTAAAGTCATCAATTATTATATAAAGAAAGATTTAGCATTAAGCTAAATTTTCAAAGACATTTATTTCTAGTAATACATTATACCTGTATATATAAAAGAAAGTCGTGTTAGTTACACTATTTACAAATCGAAGAAAATTTGATAATTATAAATTTTGTCAGAAATCAATAATCAGTAATTTGTATTCTGGCGGAACAGAGTTCGCCGGGTCAGCTAGTATAAAATAAAAATAATGAAAATATCTATATCGAATTCTACTCACACTTGACAATTTTATCCACAAGTATTACGTTTTTAAAAGTAACCTCTTTTTTTATGGTAAAAAGGGGGCAAACGGGCAGGAGGCTCACCTGATGGGAAGTGATCACCTCCGCCCATGGACATCTGCAAGCCAAGCAGATGCGTTGCCGGCCTATCAGGAAAGGGAGGGATGGAGGAGGGAGGGAAGTGGGAGGGAGGGGGGAACGAAGGCGGAGGATGAAGGGAAGAGGGAGGGGGGAAGGAGAGTGGGCCTCCCGGACTCTCACTCACCGGACGAAACGCGACAGCATAGCTGCCACTTCACGCCGGTCTTCTGTGAGAGAGTGGTACTAATGATCTATACGGGGCGTGCCGGCCCATTCGGCTGCTACCCGAAGGTAACAAGCATGGCACTACCACTTTAAAACCTCTTATATAGTTTTTAATAAATATGAAATAACAAACCAAATATTAAATTTTATTTCAACAGTAATTTATTGCAGATTAAAAATACAGCTCTAAGGACATGGACTGCCTGCGTAGAGTTAGTAATAGCTTTCCATCCTAATCAGATATTAACGTTTGATTAGAATACGAATCCGCAAAATACATTTATAAAATTAAATTACGACAATGACCATCTTAGGATCACAGAAATTCTTTGTTGTACTTATACTTCAATTTAACTTTTAATATACTTACGGCTCACCTCGCTTTACTCGAGTAATACATAATAAATGTTTCTGAACTTTTCGATTTTCCAGCTGTTTTTTTAGGGTTTCCCAAAATTAATAAAGCTTTATTCAAAAAAACATGATAAAACGTAATAAAAACATAAATTTCTAAAGCTTTATTCAAAAAAACATGATATAACGTAATAAAAAATATACATTTCTAATTAAAAAGACTACCCAACAAATCAATGAACCTGTCAAAGTAACAAATATGGTGCTATCACCGAACACAATTACATTACGAATAAAATCAAGCTTAGCTTCCATTTGCCCTCCAAATCACTATCGAATAGACATCTTAATAAATATTATAAAAAAATACTTACGCAAATTCGTACCTTATTTTCATAAAAATAAAAGCTACTTATGTTTGATTCTGTTTGAATACAATCATAGAGTATGGAATCCAAATAAAAAAGGTGTCAAAGATCGAATTTACGATTCATTATACTTAATCCGAATAAAATTGAGGGTGGCCTCTTCCAATGGTACATTTAAAAAGCAAACTTACTCATCGCTAATAAGGTACAATTTAGAATAAAAGAAAATATAGTATTTGATTTTCAAAAAAGCATTCCAAGTGCTCATGTAAGTGCCCATTGTGGCGACAGATGGTACTTTTAACTTTTACATCAAAAACGTCGTAAGTGAGACAAAAATCTTACCCTCTATTTTCATAATGTAAAACCTATTTCGTAAACACTGGCTGTTTTTTTAAAGGTCGTAGCTTCATTTAAAAAAATAACTTGATGTTAAAGCACGCTAGGGTCGCGTGTAATTAAGTCAGTGAATCAGTTTCCGTGACAATTAGTTTATGAATAAAATGATTAGTGCCCATAATGTTAGGGAGTGCCTTTAAAGTAATAAGGCTAAGTTAGCGGTAAATAAATGACGTAACGCTGAAATTAATGCAATTTAGACAATGTGTTTTTTATTCTCGCAACACATTCATTTCGTGTTCGTAATAGCAATTTTAACGTTATTTATTACAAATGTCAGTTTAATGATTTGTTTTAGTTTTTATAGTTCATGTAGGAACGCTTGTTACTATATTATTTTAGATACATACAACCGACATGACTATGTGACTAGACGAAAAAGTTTTATTATTTTTCGTTCAGCCGTTTTTTGTTCTATTTTAATATAAATACTCATACATTTCTCAGTTTGTAGAGTCGGGTATAACATTTTTGGGACTTAGCACTGTAGCGTACTATTGGTAGGGATTAGATTTCCCTAGTGGATGCTTTCGGGACTAGAAAAGCAGTTAACAGTACTACTTACTTAACAGCAACTGTATTTACTAATTACTCGGTCTCTTATTACTTTGATCTATATTTTATAGTAGTTTTATCGTGTTAGTTCAGTAACTTGTTGGCAAGGACTCTTCTCACCGTAAATATAACTGGGCTTCATTAACGTTAATGGTAATTTTATAATTAATTTGATAATTAATATCCACCAGTAGCTATATTTTTAAAATTGGTACAAATCATTAAACTAATAAGTATTATACATACACGTAAATAACAATTATGTAATTTAAAGGTAGCAAATTTTTTAACAACTTATTTAAAAATGAGACTCAATTCAACAGTACTAGAAGTTATCCACTACGTACAAACAAACACATTCTATTAGTATAGTAAAATAATAGTAAAAAATATAATTAAACGTAAAATGAATGACCAGTATTAAGTAATTTGTATATTGAATTTTAACAATATAATTAAATTTTAGTTATAAAAAGCTTAAATAATAAACTTTAGCAAAGATAGCATCGTAAAGAATTGATCCGCAATAAAAGCAAAGCTAATAGGCGAAATGAATTGAAAATATGTGTCGGACCATTAGTGGGCGCCATTACGCATCCCGCGGGCGCTCGGCCTAATGCGTCATAGAGTATGCTACGCGCAGAAATGACTTGAAGTGAGAATATTTTCAACCAATTTATTAAATAGTTATAATTATTACTTCAAATAGATAAAATAAAGAAATGGTTAACATTTCTGTACAAAAAAAATTAAATAAGGCGTTAATTACAATAAAATATAAATGAAGTTATCGCCTTTTTATTTCACGATTACTAAGTCATCTTCAATTTTTAGTAAATATTTTAATATTATTTAGTATCCAAATATTATTAAAAACTTGAAAAACATTCTATTAATAATTTTATTAATAGTACAAAGGTATAATGTTTTATTTTTTATATAAAATTATAAACAAACAAAAAATTAAAATACATCTCAATAATTTATTGTTTATTTTAAAAAGGAGAGCCGCTAAATACCTATTAAAATCTTTAAAAACATCTGACCTACAATCGATCTGAACACCAAGAATCGTACGTTCTATAACACCAAATATAATATATATTCCTCATAACAAATCTTTAAATGAGTAAACTATAAATTTATTAAGTTAATAGAACGACCGATGGTTATAATTAAACTGTTTATCTATATAGTCTGTATTTTATAGTCAATGCGACGCCCGCCCTAATGTTTTAGGCTCGGCCGAGGGTCGGATTTCGCGCCATTTGGCCAACCGGTCGTGTAATAGCCCCGTTAAGGATAACTAACATTGAAATTGTTTTATCATTTTGCTCACATAGCTTTTACGTGTGGTTTTGCTTGAGTTATATAATTTCTACATAATCGAAGTAAATCGAGATACAACGTACAGACACACCACCATAAATGATTTAAGGCCAATTCATATAAATAAATTTATGAGGAAATCGTACAGTTATCAAAATTATGTAGAATGTTCTTGATAATATTTTTTTGCGTTATTTTAGTTTTTCAACAAATAAACTAAAGCGAAAAAGCAAGTAATAACCAGGATATAGAATAATTGAATATACTAGTATCTAAATAATATAATAAAATTCCGATCGATTCGAATGTGTACATTACATATTTATTGGAAATTATAGTTTAGCCAATATATCGACACGGAGGCGGAATCTGTAATTTTTTAAATTTATGTCTGTTTGACTGTCACGAGAACGGATTTTAAAGAATTATGATAATAGCGATTATCCAGGTCATCATATTATTGGATAATTCTTACAACGGGAAAACTCTGAGAAATCTAGCAAATACTCTTATCAAAGCAAGGGTTATTAAGGGTTGCTAGCTCAATATGAATAAGTATAATTTTTCGTTTATTATCATCATATTAATATTCCACTGTGCGTCGCGCTTTAAACTTCTAATACGCCTCAGTCATTGTCTATTTGTATTTAGAATAAGCCCGCTCGAATCGAGATGTTTGTTTTCGATTCGATGGTTACAGTTAAATTTGATTCCCGCAATTGTTGGTGAGGATATTTTAAATATAATTGGGCTTGTCGGAGCAAAATTGGCGTTATTTTAACATAATTTAAAGACACGTTTGGCGCAGATTGTAGTGACCCTACTTGCTGCGCCTGCGGTCGTGGGTTCGAGTCCCGCTCAGCTGAGGGCATTCATTTGTTGAGCACGAATGTTTGTACTCCAATCATGGGTGTTTATAATATGCATGTATTTAAAGTTATGTAGTGTACTAGATGACGCAATGTGTAATGTGTTCAGGAACAGTTGATATACTTAGCATGTATTAGCAAGCTTTCGGTTATATACAAGTAACTATTTAAAATATTCGAAACTAATGGTACTTACCTGTAAGTATAATATTTTTATAGATTCATGCAAGTCTTAGTAGTTAGTATTTTATATTAAATTGTATTTTTTTTCTGTACTATCGCTGCTTAGTTTACTAGATATGTATGACCTTTAAGACATAAAAAATCACAATTTCTTCTACGAGTTCGCTATAAAGCAAATTTTCGTATTTATTCGTAAAACAGTCGTTTTAAATAAAACAATTATCTTGTATTTAATATCCTAAGAACAGCTGGCTACTATCAATTATTTGACTCCCGCTATATGCCCGTCACTCTGACAATTAAGATAATGTAATGACACTTTATGCTAATTAAATAGTTATTTTGGGCTTAAATCATGAAGAAAGAAAGTCACTTAACACTTACATGTTTGCATATTTTATTTGTATTTCCACCTTTTATTATAATTGTTTAAAACAAATTCCTTAGATTTTAATGATAATTTAATAAAACTAAATATAAACAGTTTAAATTGTGCCTTTGTGATATCAAGGGTATAGCTACAAGTTCATTAACATCCTAGTATATATGCAAGATAAAGTCATTCAAACTACCCCTACGTCTTAATTAAACAATAAATTAATATTTATAACAAAAACCAACAACACTGTATCCGGCCCGAAGGACCAACATCAAAGCACATCAAAGGGTAGTAATTACTCCAATAGTAGCGTTTTTGTGAGGGTGAGTAATTGGATGAGTAGTGACGCCTCGGGGGGTTGATAGCCATAAGATTTTCGTTATTACAGTTATAGTAAGAAAAAGATAATGTTAGATAAAAAAGGTTATTTTATTTATTTTACATAGGTAATGTCAAAAAGATAGGGATGCACTAAAATTGGCACATCAAAGATTTTACTTTATTATTCTATTATTCTAAGGCCAATATAAAAGTACTTTTTTAAATAAAATTTGCAATAAAACATTTTACAATAAGCCTTCTCTACATAAAATGTACAAAATCACACTAAGTTAATTAAAAAATAAATGCAATGCAAATATTTAAACGTGCTTAAAATCCACGATTGTATTTCTCTCCTTCATGTGGAAATCGCTAAACAGATTTGGATAAAATTTAGATTACAGTTAAATTATGATTTTAAGTAACTTACCAAAGATATTTACTACAATTAGTAATAAAATTTGGCATACATTGTCTATACTTATAATACATACATTATGAATACAAAAAGCATCTATAGGTAAGTCTAAATAAAGCAAGGGTACGGTTGCTATTTCGTCATATAGGAAAATAAAAAAAATGTTAAAACAAACTTAGTAAAATTTTAACCACTTCAGAAAGTTCGCCATTTTCACTTCTATTCAATCCCGTCAAAGTAAAGCTCGGGGCAACGATTCATGGCTTGTACTGTTCTAATTAACCATACCGTCCGATATAAAGAATTGTTGCGCTAATTAACTTTTAATGTTTAACTTTAATGAAGAAAAGTGAATAAATTTTATAGGTTAAAAAGTTAAATGTAGGATGAAAGGTAGTTTAAATCACAATTGCAATCTTTGGCTTTATTTAAGTAATATGAATGTCTTGAATTTTTTGGCCTTTTATTGTTCTCAATTTATTGTGATACAAGCTGATTTGATATTCATAAAATATAAGTATGATGTACATATTTAATAGTAAAAGTAAACACAGATTAATAATAATACCAAAAGCACCATAATAGTAGATATAAATTATGAATGTTATCATTTTCGATTAGTATTAGTCTATGATCAATAGACTAGAAAGAAAACAAAACCTATCAGTCATCAATACATATAAATTAATTATTAAATTGAAGTGTCTATTTTTTTTTAATTAACAACTTTAACTAAATTCATGTGAAAGTACATACCTGGTACTTACATCGGACAATCTATTTTTCAAATTTCCGTCTGTCTGTCGTTTGTTCCGGATAATCTATAAAACGGATGGACCGATTTTGACGGGACTTTCATTCAGAGATAGCTAATGTTATAAGCAGCAACATAGGTTACTTTTATTTTATTATAATATTATAAATACCGCTTAATTTATTTAAACTTATGCCCAGCGAAGCGGCCGGGTTAGTAATCTCTACAATCATAATATTTATAATCACTTTATACACCACAACGGCCACTCAATTACCTCAAAAAACCCATAAAAACCGCAACCCCAGCTATTGCTCAAACAACTGGCAAAACATGGCAATTTTATGGACATATCAGATGTGCAATCCCGCGGGATTGAGATGGGTCTCGTGGGATCTAAGATTCGGGATTCGGGATTAGGGGACAAATCCGGGTACTTAATGACTATAAACACTAGTTAAATGATTGAACGTAGGGGTGTCTGTGCTATTGTTGAGCCACTTCGAAATTGAGTGATGCGAAATCATGACTCCATTATTTTGATATTTTCTTATTTGTGCATCAAAATCGGCTTAGTTAAACGAAAGGGTGCTTTACATAAGTGGTTTCTAATTTATATTAGACAAATCTCTAAACATTACAGTACGTATATTTGAATAAGATGTTAAATTATGATTTGAAGAGTCAAACGATATATGGACTAGATCGCAAATTCGATTCTCACTCAATACATTTATTTATCTAGCAATTTAAATTTTTCATTTTTTATCAATACATGCTACTATACATAGTCAAATATCAATGTTAAAATAAAATGCTTTTTATAAAAAGTAGAGTTATTCCTCTAAACTAAAACTTTAGCAAAAAATGGCAAAGAATGGACTTAATTGGCCAATTTTCATTATTTTTCCAAATAAAGTTAAATCACATGGGTGTTATATATTAAAACAAAATTCCATAATAGCTCCTATTAACTATAACGTCATAACCCATTACCGCCCCCATCGCCGGGCTCTCCAATTACGCGCCCCATGGATAAGTAATATTGTGATACATTTTGGTTAGCGGAATCTGTTGCGATTAAATTGAACTTTTAAGTTGTCTTTTCACTATGTTTCTTATTTTTTCTTTTAGTTTAATAATCGGTACTAATGCAGAAAAAGCTGTTTGAAGGAAGTGTAGAATTAATATATTTGTAATTAGTAATGTAGATATATAGATAGATACATTAGCTATTTTTTATCTTTATTTTATTTTGACGTTGTTATAGTAAAAACTATAGCGACTAGCGACTCACCGTCGCTTCGCTCGGGTTTGTCCCTGGATTTAGCGCTAGCAAAGCCGTGGGTTCAGCTAGTGTATTATATATATAAACCTTCCTCTTGAATCACTTCATCTATTAAAAAACCCCATCAAAATCCGTTCCATAGTTATAAAGATCTAAGCATACATAGGGACAGACAGACAGCGGGAAGCGACTTTGTTTTATATACTACTCGTATGTATGTATTTACTTAAACGTGTAAAAATAACAAAATTACTTACACATTATATTAAAATAGACAAACAACTAACGAGGCAAAAAATCGTACGCACTGCCCTTTAATAAGAATTTTGAAAACACTATTGATAGTATTTTTGGTAAATTGTAATATTAGTAGGTAATTTAATTACTGTTTTGTATTTTTCAGAAGATAAAAACTAAAATATATGAGTGTTACAATTAAAACCAATTCTGTATCAACTAATTCCATTGGCGCGACAATAATTAATAAACAATATTAATTGCTTTAAGTTTACAACATTAAATTTTCATAAAATTATTATATAATAATTTAATATTTAGATAATAAAATCTCCCTTTTTTCAGGAAGCTTGTTACCTTGTTATATATAATTAATATCTATATCAAAATGTCTATACTATGTTTCATATGTCGAAACAATTATAACGCTACATTAACCTACAATGAAATGGTCAACAAATTGGCAAATTCCAAATTACCGCCATCTGCCATGTGACAGTTCCCAAAGGGTTTTGCCGCGGTTTTACATCTGTCAAACGGCCATCTTTCTGCATAGACGAAATTTGCGATTTTACGCGCCATAGAATACAGTTTGGTGAAATTAAGCGCACAGAATCCGTTTATTTTAAATTATTACAGCTTTTTCTATTTAAGCTACCGTTAGGGTTTATTTGCAAATATTCATGTGGAAGTAACCGTTCTTACTTTAAAAGTTTTGTGCACAAAAAATATTTTTAACGAATTCAGTGGTCCTATAATTTGTTTTTTAAAGTATGCAAATCTTTTCCACTGCCTATCAGATTTTCTATCAACAGGTTGCAACATTATACACACTTGTTTATAAGACTTACTCATAGCTGATATTTTTTTACTTCCTAACAACTAGGTGAATCTTTGCCACATTACAATAAAAGCAACGAAACATAATTGCATTTCGAGGAGAAAACCTAGTGCATACAATATATTTGTATAATTATCAATTAGTAAATTTGTAAAAAATATAAATTAAAATGATCAATACAATTAAAAAAAGACCCATTGAACTACATTTGAAGTGGTAGATTTTTTCTACTATTATATTGAAAATGGCAACAAAATGGTAACAAACACCACTCAAAACGGGCGGCGGTCATAGTAGGGCACTCCACACGCAGCCGAGCGTGAGATATGGGAGCATCGACAAAGGAGCTAATAACTCGTATGAAACACCCTTAGCGCACCCTCTCTGTATGGCACAAGTGTAAGAAGGACTAGATAAAATTAATTTCACTCATATTGGGTAAATTTATTTTATATACATCTATATTATTATAATCGCCAAAGTTAGTAATATTCAGCGCATAATATTACTTCATCAATCGTCATACTGAAACAGCTTGAAGGATTTATACATTCGACATAGGCACTGTTAGGCACCTATCAGATGAAAGTGAAGGTAGTAAGTCATTAGTTATTTATGTAAATATAGGTAAAATGATTCATTCCTATATTTACTGTTTGGAAATATTTTTTAATTATTTATATTCGTGAAAAAAAAACAACTTATTGTAAATAGGTACACATTTGAAGTTTTAATAATATATATTAATTTAAATCGCTGCAAGTTTATATTAAATACCACACAAAACGGTGGCTATGGAAAAATATTATTTATCTGTAGTAGCATCGGTAATTCCTTTGTCGGGTATAAAGACTATTGTTGGTCATAGACAAGCCATTTTTTTCTTGGCGTCTGCCATTTTTTTGTGATTGAACGTTTGTTTTATTTTTACCGAAGCGAATGTTTTATTATTCAGAAATAAAATAATTATTGAGATAGATTGATATTGACGTGAATAAGTTCGATACAACAATAAATTAAAGATGCGTACTCCTGATAACATTTACTTTCAAAGAGATTATCTTCTTAAGTAAACCTATTATAACTATCACAATATACATTATTATCTTAAATAAATTTCACTAAAAAGAAAAAGACTTAATAAAAATAACCTAAGAGTATATAAATAATATAATATTTTAAAGGAAAAATTAATTGCGATTAATATATTTTAAAAATATACTAAGGTATATTTTTGAGACAAAAACTTGTAATAAATGATTACAAGTTTCGTTTGTTTCGTATAGATTTCTATCATTCGAAAATATTTTTAAATTAAAAAAAAGGAAGTGTACACTGAAATGGATTTATTATATAACTTTGATAGAGCTGCTAAATATTTCAAAAGAAACTTTCAACACACGCACATCAAAATTTTAAAAAAAATTTCGTCTCTATACACAATTTGACATGGATATTTAAACTATATATTTTATAATACAAAAAATACAATTGTTGCGACTTTTTTAATACAAACAATCTAGCCGCAAGCAGCCGCAGCAAAAAGCCTAGCCACGTCGAATTAAATGAATAATTACTGTATTAAGTGCGCGATCTAAATTATAAAAAATTATATATGTACCTAGAGTGATATACATTTTTAATTATTATTGGTATATATTTATGATGTATATATTATGTAATTATAAGTTTTAGCTCTATTATATTTAATTCTCGCATTATATCGCGGCTGACATCCTCCTTCAGGTGGACTGGAAGAGTTCTCTTTCAGGGATAAGTCCACATTTGTTAACTAAGTTTGTTTCTGTCCAACTAATAAAATGCAATGAATGATATTATAAAATTACTAAAAAATATTTAAAAGCGAAAGGTCACTCACTCACTCACTTACTCATCACAAAAAATCAAAAGCCTCTTAACATATAAAGATGAAATTTGGCAGGGAGGTAGTTTATAGTTAGAGCACGCCCGCTAAAAACGGCTTTTGCAAAATTGTTATTGCATAATTGAGAATTTGCATGAAAGTCTTTCTTTTTTTGTGCTACAAACATTAAATTAGGCAGGAGCACCTAGGAATGAACCCGAGCGAAGTTGGGGTGAGTCGCTAGTATATCATCACCAATAAAAAATTGTCAGATCTACGTTTAGAATTTAGGAAATCCCAAAAATATTACTCGTAGCAATAACTGGAGAGTAATCCGAACTCAAAGCCGGCCTTAATAACGTTACTTTGATGGTTTTCATTCGATTTTTTGCAACCCATTTGCAGTGCGCCACTTTTTAATTCTTTTGACGATGGGCGCCGGCATGTAGGCTTAGGGAGGGGGAATGCTTTTATCGATATTATTCGTTTCATTTTCGTATAAATCGATATCTCCAGACAGTTATATGAAGATAAACGAAGTTGTTTGAAGTCATTGATACTCGTAGTATTATGTTGTGTTGTTTAGACTTGTGAAGGGACATCTTAATAAAAGAATTATTAAAATAAATATACAATTGGAAAAAAATCATAGATTATAACCACATGAATAAAAATACCGAATATACGACACGAAAATTAATAGCGTTTTCACAACTTTAATTAAATGGTTTTTGGAAAATGTTATTGAAACTAAAGTCATTGTAATAATCGATACTAAGTAATAATTTCTAAGTTTAAGGATTTGTGCCAGTCTGTCTGTTTTTTCTGTGTGTCTGTTTGTCAGTCTTTCTGCGACAGATTATGATGAAATGTTGTATGATGGTAAATGGTTAATATAAATCCAGATTAGATTATAAAAGATACATTTTACTGTGGGAATATATGTCATTTTTGATAAATCTATATGAATCGTTCAGACGTATCTAACGACGAGTGGAGCTAGGATGAGTCGGTATAATTACAAAATCTGACCTTGCCTGATTCTTCTTTTTGTCTTTGCCAAAGAAATATTTCGATAATGCGTATGTCCCTCCCTATCACCTGCACACACATCGAGAGCCTTCATATTTCATTTTTATCATTTTATTCAATCCTTTGCCGAAACCATACTTTTAGAAAGCCCGCCTTTTAATTCGTTTTGCTATGATAACTACGGCGGGCTTTTTATTCGTTGAATATTACTTTTGACTACTGCACGGCTTCGGTGTAATGTGCACTCGCGTTTCTGAATTTGGATTTGGTACTTAAACTTTTGCTTTTTAATAATCGTGCCTATTAAGTAATATTTTTAAATAATGTAAATAAATAAATAAATATTGGGACATTATTAAACACAGCACCATCTATTTCCGTAGTAAGTTACGAGGCTTGCGTTATGGATACCAGACAGTTGATATACTACATATATAAGTTTAAATACATACATATTATACGTATAAACATGCCATAACTGAAGTACAAACATCCGAGTTTAACAAATGAATGCCCTTACCGGGACTCGAACCCGAGACCACTCGCGCAAGAAAGTAGAGTCACTACAAACTGCGCCAAGCGTGTTGACGTGGCGGACTTTACACGTCTTTCAAAAACTTACTAGGTTCTAGTAAGCTCTTAGCACATGTAAATAGAGGTGACATGGGATTTGAATCAGCATCATTCGGTTTCCGAAGCTAACGCGTTATCATTGGACTACACTGCATTAACTAGCAAACCAATTTATATTTTAGTATCCAAAACACCATCCGCAATAGGAATATCGCTTGATGAAACGCGTAAATATCAGTTATGGAGTCATTAGTGAGATATTTTATTTACGGCCGCTCCGTCCGACGCTACGTTATCGTAACGTATGACATCATGTATTTATTTTCGTTTACTTCGCCACTGCTTTTGCTACGTCTAATGGTTCGACATTTGCATAACAATACACGCATAGACTAGTGTATGTTCCTGGTTTTGTCTGAACTAATACACGATTCTTGATTAAGGTTTGCTGTTTTGATAGAAACTATTGAAATTCCTTCATTTTACACAATTAAATAACAATGTAAATCTTTCTTATTCAATATATATTATTTTAAATAAAACCATGTTTTCGGCTTATTTTGCGGATTAAATTTTTTTTTTAGATTATATCATATTTTAGGTAACGGGAGAAACTAAGCTTTTAGATCGTCGTGAATGAAGAATCAAAATAAATCCGTGAAAAAATCAGAGAAAAGAGTTTATTTAAAATAGTTGTCTTATATTAAACAAAAAGGTAAAGCTACAAATAATATTATATAATAATATATTTAAACTGAATTTGATTTAAAGTTGCAGTGTGAATAAGTAGTTATTTAATCTTTCAATTATTTTTAGCTATGGTCTTACTGACCACTGATAAGAAATACTTAAAAGATGTAGATTTGATAAAAAAGCTACAATTAAAAATAATTATTATACTGTTAATTAATAATAAAGTAAATGCAGCAGTTAAGTTATGCTGCTGGCAACACGTTATTTTTTAACTAAAACCAGGCAACATTGAGTATGTCATAATCAATTACCATGTATAATTTCTCGATGATTCATTGTGGGCAGACGCGCAAGTTTGTATGTAAATATATTATAATACGGAAACGCTATCGCTTCTAACGGTATTTGAATAAAAACACAATTAGACGCGCTGTTTTGACTGGCGTATGTTAGATTAATTTTGTATTACTGATAGGAGGTGAGACCACTTAAATTTAGGACTTAAGTATATTTTTGTTCGTTTAAACTATTGTGTTGTATTTAGTTGTACGTACTTACTTTTAATATTTAAGGCTTACATATATGGGATAGTTTCCCTTCGCGATGCGTTCCCAGGTAGACAGACTGCAAAAATTTATTAATTAAAGATTCGACCACTGTATCAATTATAATAACTATTTAAATAAGATTTTCCTAAGAATATTTAATGTACAGATAGACAGACAGACACAAGAATTCAAGAAGAATATGATTATATGATTCTTAATAAATTTTAATATATATCAACTTATTTCACTGCAAGTGGTTAAAATTGGATTTCTTTGATTGAAATGTATATTTTTTAATACACTTTTGCGATCACTTTTGAATCATCAACCTCCTTTAAACATAATCAAACCGAGTAGTATACAGTACGACATAATAGCTATATCGCATAAGATTATTAAGTTTTTATAGACTGATAGACCCTACCATAACAGATAAGGGAAGAGGAGAAAAGACAAGAACGCTTGTAATAGAAAGAATATAAATACTTTTATAATAATTATTGATACAAATAATTTATTTAAATTTTATGTTATATGTTTAGTTAACGTTGTAAGTAGTAATTTAGTAGTTTTCGTAGTCACCCTCTACTGTATTTTAGGGTGGGTGTAGATCCATATCAGATGTTCTTGTCCAAAAATTAATTGTTAAAAGTCGCTTCTTGGAATGCTTACGTTATGTTAAATTATCATTGAATTACTTTTTTTGATCCGCTCGTGTTTTATATTTAATTTCAATTAAATGACTTAAAACATTCTTATTTTAAATATTTTTTATTATTTTGAAGTGTTTTGTCTTTTAATACTACAAGATTGTTGGTGGTTTGTGGCTAAATGTATTAGACATCTAAAACCTTAATCTCACTCAGTGATGTGATTTTGTAAAATATTATAAAATATTGGTAACTGTAAGGTAACTAATTTGTAAGGCATACCTAAAATAAGTAGAAAGAAAAAACGCAGACCTTCTAGTTTTTACAATTGTAAGATATGTATAAACATGTAATAAACTCTATTTGTTACACAGAAAGAAAAAATTATTTCCACATTTAACACATTTCCATTTTCTACACATATAAGCTATAATAAATTTCCAACCGAGTCAAATTTGTAAATTAAATATATTTAGGAAAATCTTATTGATATAGACATTATTAACGATACAAACGCCGAGTCTACATATGTAACTATAGTTTTTAGATTAAAAACTATCTTTTCGGATTTTGTCGCGGTTTTATTATGATTTTTAGTTCCCGACGTTTCGAATGCTTTACAGCAGTTATGGTCACGGGAGAGACTAAGGTATTAGACGTTTCAGAGTAAGACTAACATATTAGACGTCTTCGCGTAAACCTAAGAAATTATTACAGTTTTTAGATTATATCTTTGTTTGTATGTGTACGCATAACAAGGACACAACTGGACAGATTTTGATTAAATTTAGCATGATTATAGCCGATTTTATATTTAGTTAATAGTTTATATATATTATGTATGTATATATAATATACTGGCATTTCCCGCGGCCTTGCACGCGTTCTAAAGACCGAAAACAAATTCTTTCTGAGTCGCGCGGTATGGCACCTCGCAGAACTAACGCCCACCCATCCCGTTTTCGCAACACTTTTCATTCATGCTCCGCTCTCATTTGTCGTAGCGTGATGTATAGCCTATAGCCTTCCACCATAAACGGACTACGAAACATAAGAATAATTTTTCAATTCGGACTAGTTCCTGACGTTAGCGCGTTCAACCAAACAAACAAACAAACAAACTCTTTAGCTTTATAATATTAGTATAGATTTAGTTAATATATATTTAGTTAACCCGGACAGTTAACATATAGTATACTATTTACTGAGAGAAAATATCTCATCTCTATGACACCTATAATTACAATTAAAACGCACCTACAAATGAACCAGAGCAGAGTAAAGGCGAGTCCCTGGCTTATATTTTTAAAACATTTGAATAAAATACAACTAACTACATATATTATTTAAGTCACACTTCGACAGGCAAATTTTAATTATTGCTGACATAAAATTACTTAACTTCAAAAGTAACTAATAGCTGACAGTAAATAATAATTCTAATCTATACTAGATAAGGGGTAGCAATTAAGCTTTTATCCATGGGGTTGTCACCTTTACTTTTATTTTAATCGTCACAGTGACCATCTGTCTATCATTAAAATAACAATAGTAAAAATAGTAGATTTTGACCAAGAGTTGTATTATTAAGAATGCTATAATACACTACAGCACATATTAAGTCACTGGCTAATTATTTTCATAGTATCTTTTTTTAGCTATAACTAACTAACTGAGTATAGTATAATTAATTTTCAGAAATCAACTTTTATAATACTACTAATTTTCTAAATGATCTAGCTAACAGTTGAAGCCTTTTTATACTATAGTTGATCTGAGTTCGGTTAGTGAAACTCTTCATGAACCATTTGTAAAAGCTTCTGCTCTTACTAAAACCTGTAATATGTACCTACTTAGACCAAAATTATTTATCATTACTAGGATTTGCAGGGTTCGAAATTTGTCCATACTCACTATTAACACCTTAAGAAATATCACTACATCACTACATAGTATAAAACAAAGTCGCTTCCCGCTGTCTGTCTGTCCCTAGGTATGCTTAGATCTTGAAAACTACGCATCGGATTTTGATGCGAATTTTTTTAATAGATAGAGCAATTCAAGAGGAGGGTTTATATGTATAATACTAGCGGAACCAATGGCTTTGGTCGCGCTAGTATTAAATATAAATTACTTCTATTTTTATCTAAATCTCTAAATGTTATAAAAAAATAGTAAAACTAAAAATAATAAATGAAAATGAGGAAATGGTACTATATTCTCGTCTTTGCTTATTTAATATTTATATATGGGTATAGATAATATAATAAATCTATCAAAAATATTTTTATAATTGTTCATTGCAGGATCTTATAGTGGAACGGCATATCGGCTTTTGGCGAACTTATTCAGCACATACCTATTTAACAAAATCGAGTAACGAGTAAGAACATTATGCGTATAATAGGTATATGTTTAAATTAACAAATTACCATTTTCTTATAATTTATGTCGCTTACAAGAGACATTCTAAAAAGTATTTTATTAACCCTAAAAACTTCGCCAAATATTAGAGAGAGAAAAAGAATAATATATGTAATTTCATGCTAAATTAGTTTAAATAATTACATCAAAGAAAACGACTTTTCTCTACAATATACACTTAAGCTTATTATCTAAATACAATTTAATTTGCCTGCTCACACGAAAATCTACCTTAACTTTGACAAAATAAGGTGTAATTTCAAAATGAATAGTAATCTCTACATTAAACGATTTGTAACAAGACTCTATAGTATTTACCTATTCATTTTTCAAAAACGGATCTCAACGCCCAAATCGAGGCATTAATACGTGACATAGAAAAATAAACGGCTTTGTATGATTCGACAAACTTAAATTTGCCATTCTTATCAATAAATTGAACCTTATTCAACAGCGATGAAGGTTAAATTAAGTTATAAGAGCAATTTACAATAATAGCATCCCTAGAAATAGAAAGAATAAAACACGGCCCTTTCATTTTTTTTAAATTGTAATTCGTAGGTTCGAGTTGCGCGTCTAATTTCAAAACATCAGTAGGTGTCATAAGACACTCCCTCCGAGTGACGGAGCTTGGAAGTTTTGGCTACAGATAATATAACTAAAATTATCATTTTTCTGTTTTCTTTTTTTTTTATTAGCACATCCGTACATATAAATAAAAATGAAGTGTCTTTTTTTAATTACAATTTAACAGCTTTTTACTGAAAGCATATGAAAGTATATACGGTACTTACATCAATTTTTTAAATTTTTGCCTGTCTGTCTGTTTGCCCCGGCTAATCTCTGAAACGACTTGAGCAATTTTGACGAGACTTTCACTCCCAAATAGCTAACTTAAGCTACTTTTATTTTCAAAATTTTATTTTATTTATATATTACGGTACGGATGCTTGTGCTACAAACATTAAATGTGCCAGGGAGCACCAGCTAGGGACGAAAAGCGAGTAAAGCGAATGTAAGTCGGCTAGTTGAAAATATAAAAACTATTTACTTATATCTTCTTATTAAAGCAGCAAAAAAGGCAAAATTTTCTCGTCTATTTAATACTTAAACTAAAAAGAGACCTAATATAGTTCGGTTCTTAGATAATCCCTAAAAAAGTCTTAAGGAAAAAGCCTTATACATAGTTTGAGCCAGATAAGGCATGTAATTAAACCGTGCTATGAATACAAAATTGTGTACATTGAAACGCTTTAATATATATAAGTAGTAAAATTCTAACTTGTCGAATCGAAAATCTTAAAGCATTATTGATCGATATAGAGCCCGAATTTATTTATTTTTTGATTTTTTTCCGATCTGTCTGTCTATCTGACTACGAACTCATCATGAGTAACCATTGGACAGATTTTGATGAAATATAACATGACTAGAGAGAGACTCGTCCTCGCTTCGCTCAGGTTCATCTCTGGATTTAGCGCGAGCGAAGCCGCGGGTTCCGCTAGTTATACATAGAAACCTTCCTCTTGAATCACTCTATCTATTAAAAAAACCGCATCAAAATCCGTTGCGTAGTTTTAAAGATCTAAGCATACATAGGGACAGACAGACAGCGGGAAGCGACTTTGTTTTATACTATGTTGTGATATTGTACTAGTTGTCTTGTCCAACGTATACCGACGATACTTTTTAAAAATATTTCACCTGGGGATGACCCCGAGAGGAGCGAGGGTAAGTTACTAGTAAAATATAAATAGAAGAATTATATAACCTTTTTTTAAATGTGTAGGTAAAACCCAAATACATTGCTTGTATGTGAAGTATTTCGGAACAGGAGTAACGATTGAGGTTTATTTGCCTACAATTGTAACGGTATCGAGCAACGATATTAATGTAACGAATATCATCATGTTAATTGAGAATACGAAATTAATTGGTAGTTTTAGTAAAATCACGCTTTATTGTCAATTACTTATTAATGATGCTAATTAAAATATTTTCGATGTTTATCATTGAAAAGAAATTTATGACTATTGTGGGAGGTGCAGGTTTGATTTTCCGTTACAAAAATGTTTGTTTTTACTGCAAAGACAAGTACAAGTACATTGGTAAATACTATGTTTTACTGGTATATATTAGAATTTTCCAATGGAAGTCGGTAAATGTAAGGATGAAGGATGGAAAATGTAAGGAATTTCGTACTATTAGCTTTAAGCAACGATGCTTGGAAAGTGCGATACTCGGATTTGAACCCGCTTCACTCTGTTTCTCAAGCACGTTGCTACTTAGCTACTACTGCAATAGCTAAATAAAGCTATATAGTGTCTTCCTCATTTTTATTAATACACTAACGCAAAATTATAACAATACTTTCGTCATACCCCACATAAAAATCAAACGATTGTAATAGGAGTCGAATGTTTTTAAAAGCGACTCATAAATGCAGTCGAATTGTCACCATTCTTACCTCATATTACTAAACGTATTAAGATTACAAAAAAGCTTCGTATTAGTCAATTCTAATTTTTTATTCGTACAAGTTGAACATCAAATGTGTTTTTGACTTGTGAGAGCTTTTAAAAGTTTAATTTTTTGTGATAAGTTTAGGCAAAGTTCTTTTAAAAATAATGTTCGCATCCTTATGATAATGTGAATACAGTATCAGTTTCTAATTTTTTTATATAAATAATACTTTGACGACACGTATGGTTCAGTTTGTTGATGATTGCCGGTTTGAGTCCCGCTGGGGGCATTCATTTGTGTGATGAGTACAAATAGTTGTATTCCAGTCATGGGTATTTATGTTCATAATATGTATGTATGTATAAAAAAGTTATATATACCATGGAACTTGATGGTGCTGTGTGCTAATGTCCTAACAACACAATATTTATTTATTTATACTTAGTTTTTTTAAGTTAAAAAGTGACTTGACCAAAATCTTCACAACTTCAAATGTTGACCCCTCATATAAACCCCCTAAAAATAACTTAGGTGCAATAAATCAATACAATTCAAACGATTTTGGATTTCCACTCAAAAAATTAAAATAATTTTCACGTTCAGACACAGTTACATACTATTAATATTACATAGTAAATAGTACATACAGATTAAATTTAAATTGTAAACAAAGCCATGTGTTAAAAGTAGTATAACGTTATACAACGTTGTATCGCCTAATTGGCTTCGACTAATTCCGAGTGAGGACGCGCGCTTTACATAAAATAAACATTAACGATGAACAGTAAATACTCTTATAACTCAACTAGCTTTTACCCGTGACTTTACTTATGCTATTTATTTCTTTAAGCTGTAAAACTTTAACCATACTTATAAGTATATATAAATATTTTTGTAAATATATAGCATTTTCATAATATTGATCTGTTTATTATGGGTATTTTAATGCTATAGGAATCAAATAATAAATCAACAAACAAAATAAAAGCAATTAACCCAAGGTGGGGCGATACATAACTTAACTAAAAGTTAGTCCAGCTATTATCGAATTATATAATCATTATTTATTTATTTATTTATTTATTTTATTATGTAATAGGAACTAAAATATGAATTACTTTTAAAATAATTTAAAAGTATTATTATACTCCTGGGGTTAAATGATTTTGTGGCACCACTCTTTTACAATATACACTACAGGCAGATAAAAAAAACTACAAATGACAAATGCTAAGAAATCACGCATATTTTTGCTTTATGTACGAATTTGACCTAATTTTTACTCCATTTAGGATTACTCCATTTAGAAGTATTTAATTTAATTGTCCTAAATATGGGTATTCAAAAAACTTTTTTTATACTTTTTAAAACTATAAAACAAATAATAATTTAAACGCTCTCCAGAACCAAGAAAAAGTTAAAAGAAGAGAAGAAAAAGAAGAAGAATGGAGAAGCTAACTCAGCTTAATTTGTATGCCAAATGACTACAAAACTAATTGAATTGAAGCCTTCTATGTATACATTAAATATTGTATACTAATGTTTGTCCATACATCACTAAAGTAAAAGCCTCGCTGGCACAAAATATAAAGAAATATATACGAAAACATTTAAAATAAACAAACATATATGTTGTAATATTATTACAACGGCGCCATTTAGTTCTGTTGTAAGCTACGAGGCTTATGTTACGGATATCAGATACTCGATATACTACACATATATGAAAATACATACAATTAATAAATATAAACACTCATGACTAGTACAAACATTCGTGTTAAGCAAATGAATGCCCCCAGCAGGACTCGAACCTGCAACCACTACAAACTGAGCCAAACTTGTCGTTATAAACTTGGACGATAGGAAATAGATTAAAACTGTCGAGTATATTTTGAAAAGTATCTAACATTTGTCAGACCGTCTCTACATAATATGCAAATATAAAACACAATTATACGATAGTAAGGGATATTAATCTTTCCCATAGTCCATACTAATGATCAATTTATTAGTCATGGAATTAATTTATGTAAATGAAACTAATTTAGTGATTTAAAGCTTCACCGGTTAAATTTAACTACGTTTTTTGTGACTAGCGACTTACCCTCGCTTTGCTTGGGTGCATTTCTAGTTCTAATCTAAAACTCCAAGTTATAATCATCTGTGTACAAAACTTTATCCAAATCAGTCCAGCCAATGAACGTGAGGGAGTAGTAGAATAATATACATGCACATACAAACTCTTGTATCAATACTATTAGTTCGATAAGGTTAAGTAATATATTTATAGTACAGATAATTAATACAAAATATTTTCTACATTAGCCAATAAAGTTTCCACTTGTAAGTAAACATGGAGTGATGGTACAAATTAAATAAATAAATAAATAAATAAATATGTTGGGACATTTACACACAGCACTATCTAGTTCCACGGTAAGGTACGAGCCTTGTGTTATGGATACTAGATGGTTGATATACTACACATATATAAGTTTAAATACATACATATTATAAATATAAACATCCATGACTGGAGTACAAACATTCGTGCTCAACAAATGTATGCCCCCAGCGGGACTTGAACCCGCGACCGCTGGCGCAGCAAGTAGGGTCACTACAAACTGCGCCACGCGTGTCGTCAAAATGTTTGTGTAAGTTGAGTTTCAAAATTTTACAGTATGTTTTACATAGTCTACTACATATGTATGTAGGAAGCACCTACTTAAGAGGTATTTTTATTATAAATGAAACTATTTTTCGGATTTTGTCGCGGATTTATTATCATTTTTGGTTCCCGACGTTTCGAATGTTTTACAGCATTCATGGTCACGGGAGAAACGAAAATCCGAAGGATAGTTTCATTTATAATGTCAAATATTCGCGTAAACCTAAGTTAGTATTGGGTATTTTTATTACAAGAAATAAGTTGCACTAAATATTATGACATACACATTTACTAGTCCATTTAGTTTCACAGTTTCTGTACTCAGAGTAGATAGGATTAAGCAATATGTTTGCGTGGAGGTAATCTTGTTACTGTCTGGGAACTGCTCGTATGCACAAACGTTTGAGTTACTTTTACGTGATTTAACAATGTTCTTAACTCAAATAGAATTAGAACTTATTAGTTATAAAAATAGGTCTTCTTTACCAGCTTATTTATATTTATATATTATAATATATGTTATAATTCAAGGTAGTGGTAGTCCAGTGGTAACGCGCTTGCTTAGAAAAAGCGGGTTCAAATTTCGGGTCTCGCACTTCATTATAATTTTGTGTAAATAATTTAAAACGTGATTACCACTTGCCTTACGGTGAACCTATCATTTGATAGCAAGACGTTAAAAAGATTGCATATATACATAGCTGGGCACCGTTAAGCAAATAATTAACTCGTTAATCGTTAATCCGTTACTTAAAAAAGTTAACTTCGTTAAACGTTAAAACGTTACATTACGAAAGATTTAACGCAAGTTAACGTTAATCGTTAATCCGTTAACACGTGATTAAAATTGTATTTTTATATCATTGCAACAATAATGTTCTACTTATAAAATCTGTTGATTTGGGTTCCGGAACTTAAAAGCTTCTCAGCATTTCGAGGAGGCGGGACCGGGCTTTTTAGAGGCTCAGTTCAACGCCTTCAATACCCAGCCGTTTGGGACTCTATAAGAGCCACTTCGCTATCATGAGGCATCCCTTTGCCCTGGACGGACGCTGGACGTTCCTTTTCATTTTTCCCAGTTCACCACGATACTGATGGAAGCCGACTCGACTTTCGGCAGGCTTTTGCCGAATGTCCGGGGCATTGAATCTCTTTGCCAGTTTTGAGATTGTGAGGTCCATGGCACTGTATGGTGCCCCCGTTTGGATCGACGCCCTCTCCGTGCCGAACGGGGTGCAATTGTGCAGTACGCAGCGGGTCCTGGCGGTGAAGGCGATAAGGGGATGACGCACGGTGTCCTTCTGGCGGGTGTTTCACCCTGGGTACTCTAGGCGCAGGCAGATTTACTCGCCGAAGTGTACCAGTTTCTTCTTCAGAAACTTCCAATGTGGGATCCCTCCCGTCTAGCTGACGAGGCCATGATCCGGCGATGGAGGGAGCAACTGAGAAACCCAGAGTAAATTTCAATTTGTATCTTAATAACGACATGTTAAATACGGTAGATTCCACGGTCTTCTTGGGATTGACTTTAGATTCGGGTCTGCAATGGGGTCCCCATCTCTCGTCTCTTGCGAGTAAACTGAGCTCAGCTGTTTTCGCTGTTAGAAAAGTCAGGCAGCTAACGGACGTTGATACTGCCAGACTTGTTTACTTTAGCTATTTCCATAGCATTTTATCGTACGGTATTTTGTTGTGGGGTAATGCAGCGGATATTAAATCAATATTTATAATTCAAAAAAGGGCCATTCGGGCTATTTATAACATGAGCGCTCGGGATACTCTCCGCGAACTTTTTAAAGAAATAGGTATACTTACGGTTGCTGCGCAATATATATATTGTAACATCATGTTTGTTCGTCAAAACGTTAATAGCTACTCAAGGCACTGCGACAAACACGGTATAAATACAAGAAATAAGAATAAACTTGTAACACCCAGTTTTCGCCTACAAAAAGTAAATAGGTCATTTATGGGGCAAGGTGTACGCATGTATAATAAAATTCCACAGTCAATACTGAGCTTGCCTTTGAAGCAATTTAAATCTAAAATTATAAATACGCTACTGAATAAGGCTTATTACACCATCACGGAATACCTAGTAGATGTAAATGTGTGGGAGTGACTGGTTGTGTCTCACGTAGGATAAATAGATAAATTGTAATACCATATTGTTACCAAATATTTGAAAAGAGCAACTGTTGAGTTTCTCGCCGGTTCTTCTCAGCAGAACAGCTTTCCGAGCCGGTGGTAGCTTACTCACAGACTTACAGACTGACATTTAATTTTATTAATGTAAAAATGACGATTCAAAAGAGCTTGTAAAAGTCTATTTGAATAAAGAATATTTTGATTTGATTTGATTTGATTGAGAGGCTGGCTGGCGAAAGTGGATGCCGTTCGTCCTGTTTCACTGGGTAGAAGCTTACCGGGCGCCCGGCACGTGAACACGCACCGACAACCTTATCTACCAAACTTTACTTAGGTATAATTCGTGTCATGTAAAAAGAACGCTGGCTGTCAAGTTGCGCAGAGACGATTTATAGGCCAATTTGGTGGTAAGACGCGGGGTGTGGGACGTAGAGGCACGCGCCGCATGCTTTCTGGCTCGGTATTGGTCCGTCAGTTCAAAATACCATCGCGCACACAAAAGTTATTAATTACGAAATGGTTTCATACATATATAAAAAATAGAGAAAAAATATTTCTGAACTATTTATAAAGAGAGAGAGTTCGATAAAAATTCAGTTTATAATTTTAAAAAATATATTAAATGAATTAATTAAGTTTTTTGTAAGTAAAGTACACATTCTACACTGAATCAAACATATTTTATTAATTAATATTTTTCAGTGTACCTGCCAATACCCAATATACGTCGCGAGCGAAAGGCTACTTTAAAAATAAAATAGACTTAGTAATTACGTGTGCGAATGTACCCATGCGCAAATACACCCCCCCACCACTTTCTTTCAGCGTTCTTTTTACATGACGCGAACTGTACTTGGTTTCGTTTTACTCGACGCGACGCGGTGCTTGGTAAAGAGTACGTACTGGATTAACGATTAACGGACTTGAGAAAATGTAACGGAAGTTAACGAGTCCGTTAAGTTTTTTCTAGGTTAACTTAAAAGTTAATCGTTAATCAAAATGTTAACTTCGTTAATTAACGATTAACGGATTAACGAGTTAATGCCCAGCTATGCATATATACATAATATGTAAATTGTTACTACATCGTTAGTGTAGTGGTTAATATATACGGTTTAAAATCTTACAGTACTGGGTTCAAGTCTCGATGATAAAAATATCATAATACTAAACATATTGGTATATGTATATCTATATCTATACATATAATAAAACTGTAGAAAAGTCGTTTTTGTACATCAAAAAAAATTACAAAAAAAAATAGCCAGGGTGTTAAAGGATAACCAATAGAACCCATTTCCAGCATTTTTAGAATTTTTGTCTGTTTGTCTGTTTGTCTGTTTGTCTGTTTGTCTGTTTATTTATCCGGGCATCACGTAAAATGTACGAAAGCAATGTAGATAACTTTTATACACAACGATTGAACGTAACTTGAAGTAACATTTAGTTTTTGTTTCATTGCAATCGGATCAGTCTATCAAAAGATATTTGAGTTTAAAGTGAAGAAGTAGAGAAATTTCAGAAGTAAAATTAGGGTTATGTGCATTTGGTCTCACAACTTCACGTAACTTTTATACACAACAATATGTGCGTAAATTGAAGTAACATTAAGGTTTTTGTTTCATCGTAATCAGTTCACCACTTATAAAAAATGTAAATTAATAAAAAAAAATAGTGTTTCCGAAGTAAAATATTAAAACAGTGCCATCTACGAGTATTCGAATTTAGACGGGACTATAACTAGAGATCAACTGCGTGCAGTATTGTTCGATAGATGGTGTTGTGCGTGTAACGTCATTTTCTGAATCGCGGTGTCAAGATTTTCTTTGAAAGAATGACCTTCGCCCATGCCTGCCGGCCATATTTAAGTTTTGTAGGAGTCTTAGCTAATGTTGTTTATAAAGAAGCACTAGCATAAATAAAAAAATGATTTGTATCGGTATCCTCCAACAGCGCTTCGCACTAAAAAATACTAATTAAGTTCCGACATCCACGCGAACGAAGTTGCGGGCACAGCTAGTTAATAGAATATGATCCTCTAAGAAAGAGCAAGATTTTCTAAATTACTTTAATATTTTAATAACATTGCGTAGTTTATATTTTAATTACTTAATGTACTCGTAGCTTTATTTTGATGCGTCCATAATGCCTATGGGCTCTGACTCATAGTCAATCTTTATATTAAACTTTATCCAAATCAAACCAGCCTTTTCAATCTAAATGTGTAACAAACGTACGATACACAAAAAATACTACAAAGTTTTGCTTTTGCCGATATAAACAATTAACATATTATGCATACTCATGTTAATCTTAACAAATATGCTAAAAAGTCGAAAACTGTCACACTAATGATCGACCATGTATCGCGTGCGGCTCATCCGTAAATTAAACTACATTTATTCTTTGTTCCATCAAAATGGGGCGAAAGTCAAAATTATACTGCGCTCGCGCACCGAAAATTTGATAATTATCTACAGAGATCTAACCGAGATATGGTAACGGTCGGTCTGTTTGCATTGTCATGTTAAATATGTTAGATGCTCTGTTGTTGTTAACTTGAGTATCGACGAGTTAAGTGTATAATTTGGTTAAAGCAAATTACTTATATTATTATTAAATAAAACTTGTTAATAAAATATAACTAAAGATATCTTTCTTCAATATTATAATCTTTTAAATAAGAAAGTTGGTTCGGCTGTATACTTACTTCTAAGGGTGGTCTAAAACCTATATTATATTGAAAATCTATTTTCTAAAGTATCTTTCTATAGTAGAATTAAAACTAACCGATTTTACAGTCGCATACCTTCTCGGTGCCATCATACTTCAGTTTTTTAGGTTTTTCCTAAAGAGGTAGGTACATATTATAAGCATTTGACATATTACCGATTATTACCTAAATATTTTTATAAATAATTATCTTATAATTATAAACTGTTAAAGTTATAATTTTATGATAGATTGTTATTCAAACATGTGTGTTCTAATAACGACACATACTAAACAATTTTTAGTACTATCCCTAAAACAAACCAATTTCATAACCAAATTGCATTTAAAACGAATTATTCCCTAAATAAATAATCCCCTTATAAAATATTTCACAATCACAAATTTACCACACAGGACTCGAACCGGCAAGACAAACATTCTTCCACTAAACTATAATGCCTTTAGCACATAATTTATGGTCTTCATTTAAAAAATTGGACTTAAATTTTGAGAGGATCTTTTATTTTACCCTCTAGCAACTGTCCAGTTTAAAATTTATGTTACAGATATATCTAACCGCTTGATCTACATGGTATTGCTAAAATAATTATAATTACTAAAATAAATTTAGTCGATGGTCATGACGCATATTGTTAGTGCGTATACGCAAAGGAAAATAATTGATTATTATTGTTAACACTTTCCCTTGAAATCTCAGTAATGATTCTGATGTAGTAACCTATAAATGATTTTAAATAATTCATTATTAATAATTAATAATAAAATAATTTAGAAGAAAAATAACAGTCCCGAGAAAAACACGATAGTTTAAAGTTTATTTACAAAAGATATCGACAGACATAGCTTCTTGCCTTATGACTCTAAATTATCGAGAAATGCCATATGGATATGTACAGGTTTTGTTTTCTAACCGCCGTATCTTTTAGTTGCCTTCACTTCACTTTTTACAGCTACAATAGATGTTAGATTATTGAATTGAGTATTTGATTTTAATTTCAACTAGAGACTTTCACAAATCACACCTTATATAGTATTCACGTATTGAAACATCGTTCGGCTCAGTTTGTAGTGTACTTGCTGCGCCAGCGGTCGCAAGTTTGAGTGCCGCTGGGGGCTTTGTTGACCACGAATGTTTGTACTCTAGTCATGGGTGTTTATATTAATTATAACTAGCAACTCACGCTCGCTTCGTTCGGGTTCAACCCTAGGTTTAGCGTCAGCGCAGTCACAAGTTCCGCTAGTTAAAATAAATAAAAAAGTAGCCTAAATTACGCCTTATAACATAAGCTATCTGCGAGTGAAAGGCCCGTCAAAATCGGTCCAGCCGTTTCAGAGAGACAGACAAACATTTTAAAAAGGATTTTTGTTGCTAGTATCGTATATACACTTTCATATGCATTTAGTAATGAAAAGCTGTTGATTTGAAATTAAAAACAGACACTCCAGTTTTATTTATATGTATAGATATGTATTTATTTAAAGTTATATATGTAGTGTATCAACTATCTGGTATCCGTTACATAAGCCTCGTAGCTTTACACGAAACTAGATCGCGCTGTGGCCAATAATGTCTCAACATAATATTTAGTTATTTATGTGATGTAGGTAGTACGTATTTAATTAATTTGTCATTTGAGGGTAAGATAAATCTTATTTCTGTAAGTCAGTCTCCCATTAAAGCTGTAAACGGATGAACGTAGTTTCTTTTGAATAAGCTCCCGTAGGATCCCCCGAAGTCCAGAGATTCTTCAGTGGCGACGATTATTAGCGATTATCACGCGTGCACATTAAATAAACTCTGTGTTTGACTGTAATAGGTGTAAAAGTGCCGGAACTGTGTGGTGTTAACTATTGCGTAACGAACAGTGAGTACAAAAGATGGCGGTTGGAACGATCGGCACGTTTGACGTAGCTAAGGACAATTGGGACACATATGTGGATCGTCTAGATCAATATTTTATAGCAAATAATGTGAAAAGTGAGTTGAAAGTCGCAACTTTAATTACGGTCATTGGTAATAGTGCGTATGAGTTGATGGTTAACCTTTGTACCCCGGACAAACCGTCTTCAAAAACCTATACGGAGCTTGTTGCAGTAATGAAAGGTCACTTAAACCCCAAGCCGAGTATGCTGGCCGAAAGGTTTAAATTTCGGCAACGGATTCAGAAACCGGGTGAAAGTATCGCTACATATTTCTCGGAACTAAAAAGACTGAGCAAGGATTGTTCTTTTACGGCAGACAGCTTAAAAGAAAATATGAGAGACCAATTCGTGTGCGGCTTGGTAAACGATGACATACGGCAGAAGTTGTTTACCGAAGACGACAGCATCACTATCGACAAAGCGTATAAGTTGGCCTTGTCAATGGAGGCGGCAGAGGCGAACGCAGCATTAGTGGAGGATGGTACGAGGGGCAGGAACGGCAGCAGCACACAGGAAACCGCGACCGTACCCGTGCATAAGTTTGGACAGCGCGGCAGCGGGCGGCGCAGGGCGGTCGACGGCGTCAACGCGCGGCGCGAGGGGACCGGCGGCGGCAGCGGGCAGCGCGGGGCGACCGGCTGCGACGGCCGGCCGGCGAGGCGAAACACGCGCATGATGCGTGAGTCAGTGCAAGCTAGCGGCGGCGGTCAAAGTACCACAGGCGGAGCGGGCCCGAGCGAGTGCAGAGTTTGCGGTGGCAAACATAATTCAAATACCTGCAAATTTAAGCTATACGTATGTCGAATTTGCACTCGAGAGGGGCATTTAAAGAGGATGTGTCCGAAGTTGTCGAAAAATAATTCTTTGCATAATGTGCAAGAAAACCGACAGAGCAGCGACGGCGACGGCATCAGTGGCGCTTACTCGGCGGATAGCGACAGTGACGAGGTAATGGTACCTATTAATCGCTTATCAATTGAACAGTGTAAACCTATTACGATTTCTGTATGTGTGCAAGGCTATGACTTAAAAATGGAATGTGACACGGGGAGTGCAACTTCTTGTATTAATTACCAGTTATATCAGAAAATGTTTTCAAACTTACAAATTAAACCCACTAAGTTAGTTTTAAAATATTATACGGGTGAACTAGTGTGCCCGGTGGGTGTAATTAGGCCAGTTGTAAAATATAATAGTACGGAAAAGGTATTGGATTTGTACATTATTGAAAATGGAAATACAGTTTTATTAGGTAGACAATGGATGGCGGAGTTAAACATATTAGTTTCAACCTTACAGTACAATAGAATTAATAACAGTAATTGCGAAACCGGTTTTAACTTCTCGGAATTTCATTCCAGATATTGTGAAGTGTTTGCGGACGGTCTGGGGCGGTTCACGGGAGGACAAGTGAGCATTCATGTGCGCGAGGGAGCGCGGCCGGTGTTTATGCGCGCGCGGCCGCTGGCGTATGCGCTGCGGGAGCCGGTGGAGCGTGCGCTCGAGCAGCTGGTGCGCGACGACATCCTCACCCCCGTCGACCACTCGGACTGGGCGACACCGATCGTGCCCGTTGTGAAGAAAGACGGTACGATTCGAATCTGCGCCGATTTTAAGTTGACCTTGAATAAGGTTTTGGAGGTCGATCGTTATCCTTTACCTAAAGTAGAAGATCTTTTAGCTCGCTTGCATGGGGGCGAAAGATTTAGTAAAATAGATTTGTCACAAGCGTATGCTCAGCTGGAACTGGATGATACTAGGAAATACGCGGTAATTAACACACATAAAGGGCTTTTTATGTATAAACGCTTAGTATATGGGTTGTCGTCGAGCCCGGGGATTTTTCAACGGCGATTAGAGCAATTGTTCGCAGATTTACCTCACGTGGGAGTATTTTTAGACGACATTATCATAACGGGGAGGGACACGTCACAGCACTTAGATAATTTACATAAAGTTTTCAAACGCCTGAAGTCCAGTGGTCTAAAAGTAAAAAAAGAAAAGTGTTCTTTCTTTGTGGAATCTCTCGATTATTTAGGGCATGTAATAAGTAAAGAAGGAGTACATACGTCAAAAGATAAAGTAGAAGCTATCGTTAGAACTCCGATTCCACGGAACGTATCAGAATTAAGGGCTTTCATTGGAATGGTTATGTATTACGGGAAGTTTATAAAAAATGTAAGTTCAATCCTTACACCCCTGTATAATTTGTTGCGTATCGGTGCGAGATACGATTGGAGTGAAGCGTGCGATGCGGCGTTTTCGCGGGTGAAGAGGGCGCTCAGCTCGAGTGAGGTGCTGGTGCACTACTCGCTGGAGCTACCGCTGGTGCTGACGGCGGACGCTAGTGCCACGGGGATCGGCGCCGTCATCTCACACATCACGCCCAGTGGCGAGCGGCCCATTGCGTACGCATCAAGGACACTTAACTCGGCGGAACGTTCGTACGCCCAAATAGACAGGGAAGCATTAGCCATTATATACGGTATCAAGAAATTTCACCAGTATTTGTACGGTAGGAAATTTATTTTGAGGACAGACCATAAACCTTTAACATACATTTTTGGTAGTAAAGTAGGTATACCAGTTATGGCGGCGTCTAGGTTGCAAAGGTGGGCTATTATCCTTTCAGGTTATTCGTACGATATAGAGTATGTTGCGTCTGCCAAAAACTGCGCCGACGCACTGTCACGGCTACCTCAACCAACAAAAAAAAATAAAACCGTTAACGAATATACTTATTTAAATTTCGCGGAAAGTTTTTTGCCAGTGACAAATGATGACGTGCGCGTAGCAACGGCTCGGGATCAGGTGCTGAGCAGAGCGATGGTTTACATACAGTCGGGGTGGCCGTCACAGTGTGTAGACGATGTGTTGAAGCCGTATTTTAACAGACGACATGAGCTATATATTGAACGGGGTTGTATTATGTGGGGCTACCGAATTGTAATACCATCGTCATTACGAAACACAATTTTAAAAGAATTACATATTAGTCATATGGGCATAGTGAAGACGAAATCTATGGCTCGTAGTTATGTATGGTGGCCCAATATAGACGCAGACATAGAAGCGACGTGCCGCGCGTGCGAGACTTGTGCGATGGAAGCGACCGCACCGCCGCACGCCGCACCTCGCAGTTGGCCGTATTTAGCCCAGCCGTGGAGTAGGTTGCATGTAGATTTTCTAGGCCCGTATCAGGGAAAAACTTTCTTTATAGTTATTGATTCCAGCTCAAAGTGGATCGAGATATTTGAAATGAATAAAACTAACGCGACAGCTGTAATAAAGGTAATGCGGTCGCTATTTGCGCGTTTTGGCCTACCATTAGAGGTAGTATCAGACCAGGGCCCGCCGTTTACTAGTACGGAGTTAAAGGAATTTTTAGCTTTAAATGGTATTACACAGTCGTTTTCTCCAGTGTATCATCCGGCTTCAAACGGGGCAGCAGAGAATGCCGTCAAACTATGCAAGCGAGCAATAAAGAAAGCCATCCGTGATACCGTAGATATTGACACAGCGTTACAAACATACCTACTAGCTTATAGAAATAGTATTCAAAGCACAACAGGGGAAAGCCCTGCCATGCTGTTGCAGCGCAGGTCGTTGCGGTCGCGTTTAGACCTCTTGCGTGGAGATCACGCGCGCCATAACCAGGTGGAGAAGGCACAGCGCCGGCAAATGACGAGCTCCGGCGCTGAGCCGCCACGACAACACGCGGCGGGTGATATGGTGTGGGCTAGAAACTACGGAAGTCAGGACAAATGGTTAAAGGGAACAGTTATAAGTCAAGAAGGTTCGCGTAGGTATTTAGTAAAGAGTGATGACGGTCGACTTCTAACGAGACATAACGATCAGGTTAGGTGCAGACTTCGACGTTCTAGTCTAATGTACCCAAATGCAACGTCCGAGGAGGCTAGTGAGGATGTCGTCGAGCAACAGCAGCCGCCGACAGTAGCGACGCCCAAGAATAGGGAGGGGACGGGTAGTGGTGAAGTAGGTGGCCAGGAACCATCGCTGGTGACTGATGCTTCGGTATCGAAAGATTCACCATCCCGTAACGTAAGCGCGCCACACTCGCCGTTGATAACTAAAGAATCACCGACCGCGCCTACTGCGAGTCCCGTGAAGCGTCCCACCCGTATTTGTAAGAAGCCGGTTAGATATGGGTTTGAGTTTGATTAGATTAGTTACTTGAGAATACTAAATCTTTACGTAGGCATAAGACTTAATCATGTTTAATATAGCGTCGTAGTATTTAAGTAAATAGTGTGGATGTAATATATAAGTTAGATATAAGTTAGATATAAGTTAGATATAAGTTAGATATAAGTTAGATATAAGTTAGATATAAGTTAGATACAGATAGTTCTTAATAAGTATTATAATATTGGTAAATGCTATAGTTTTAGGTGTGCGGTAGTTTAAGTGTGGAGGTGTGATGTAGGTAGTACGTATTTAATTAATTTGTCATTTGAGGGTAAGATAAATCTTATTTCTGTAAGTCAGTCTCCCATTAAAGCTGTAAACGGATGAACGTAGTTTCCTTTGAATAAGCTCCCGTAGGATCCCCCGAAGTCCAGAGATTCTTCAATTTATTTATAAGCAGAAAAGTACTGATGCAATTTCGTGACCTCTTCAAAATGTAAGTGCTATTAATCTATCATTTACCATGGTATTTTGGTAATAGCTTGATATCTTAATATTAACGATCAATAGGCAAGTATTAGGTATCACTTTGTGTTATTAGAAGTGCCTGCAAATTTGTTAAAGGGAAGTTTATTGATCTAGAAAATGGATACGCCTATTGCATATGACAAGTTATGTTTTTATATATTTATACCTTTATAATAAATCAAATCTGAATTTTATTAAATTTAACTTTTGAATCGCCATGTTTGTTTTTCTACGAGATCTATTAATACTCTACTTACTCTTAAAATAAAAATGCCTACAACTTCACTGGCAATTAGATCCATTTTAAATCTATAAATAGTATGAACTACGAGTATTTATAATCTCTGGAACAAAAGTAAATAAGTATAAATGGATTTGAATAAAATTTAGTACTTATATTAGATAGAAAATGATATCTTGATAGGTCGCTTTAAAAATATTCTTTTTAAAATACAAACTAAACTGTGCCTTAACAAAGAAATATTTATAACATCGGCCGCACGGCATCCGCTCATTATCGCTACCATCATTTACAATCTAGCATTTGCTGTACTTGGGCTGGGTTAGGTGTTATTTCATGTTATTGCTTGTTTAGTCTGAATACTGTAAAGACATAACTGTACATGTACATAACTGCCTCGGTGGTGTAGTGGCTAGCCACGTCTGTATGGTCATAAATTGAGAGGTCTTGGGTTCGAATCCCGGGTCGGGCCAAGTTTAGTTCTTGAGTCTTTCTGTTTAGTAAGCCACAGTAACCGCCTGCAGTTGGGAAATTGGCGGTGTGTCACCCCCGTGCCTCGGAGAGCACGTAAAGCCGTCGGTCCTGAGTGATAGGAATAGACAGTGTACTTGTGTCTGCGCGTACACTTGTGTGAAGCGGTCTGAGAACAAAGACCTATAAAAATACGCCATCTCTACGCCATGGTACCAATACCAATAAAAACATTCATTATTCATACATAATAATGTCTAAAATAAAATGTCTTCTTGACTGATTTAAGCTACGGCGGATGTTCTCACTGAAACTAGGAAAGTGGGCGAAGATATTATAATGCTATTAGTAGGTACATGTGCCATGCTTTAAAGTGGAAGTGCCATGCTTAAAGTGGTAGTGCCATGCTTGTTACCTTCGGGTAGCAACCGAATGGGCCGGCACGCCCCGTATAGTTCATTAGTACCACTCTCTCACAGAAGACCTGCGTGAAGTGGCAGCTATGCTGTCGCGTTTCGTCCGGTGAGTGAGAGTCCGGGAGGACCACTCTCCTCCCCCCCCCTCCCTTTTCCCTTCATCCTCCGCCTTCATTCCCCTCTCCCTCCCACTTCCCTCCCTCCCACTTCCCTCCCTCCTCCATCCCTCCCTTTCCTGAAAGGCCGGCAACGCATCTGCAAGCCAGGCTTGCAGATGTCCATGGGCGGAGGTGATCACTTCTCATCAGGTGAGCCTCCTGCCCGTTTGCCCCCTTTTTACCATAAAAAAAAATAATAAAACAAACACCAGTCCACTCGAAGTTCGATGGGAAGACAGTTCAACGTGACGTGTATGAAATCGGATGCCGAGGGACGGAGATAATCCACCAGCTTCCCAATTACAAGTTGCTACTGAGGACCTCTTGAGAAATCCAATAACTATACTTTATTCAAGCGGGGACTCGAACTGACGGACTTGGGGATCTACAAACGTAAATGCAAAAGCAAGAAAAGGATTTCTATACGAAGGTACGTAACTACACCACTGTAAATCTTTCATATTTTTTTTCTTAAAATTTATATTGAGCCTTTGTTTGGACCTCCTTTCAGCCTTAGTTTTCTCGAGAGATTCATAAGAAAAATGGCCGGTGAAAAAATCATTGAAATCGATTTAGGAAAGATAACATCCAAAAAAAATATTCAACTAATATAATAAGATTTATTTTTATTTTATTTTGGTGCCAAAATGTCCACCATGTTTCAATTTCATTTTGTTTCTCTAGGTATTCTCTTAAATAAGCGGTTACAAAACTTACCTACTACGGGCTTACTGGATAACTAGTTTGACCTATACACGAGTAGTTTACTGTTACACTGATTTTGGTTACTATCAGATTCTTGTATGTATTAGCCTTTTGGGATGTTAATTATAAGTAGAACATTAATAAATGGTCCTGTTCTTCCTTATTGGTACTATTTCTTTAAATTACATTCTAAATTATAAATTAAAAAAAATATATTTAAAAAATGTCTGTGAATTTCTTTTTAGGCCGATTATATAACACTAGTGGTTCAAACTTATCGTTAACGTTAACTTGGATCGTTTTAACGGTTAAGTATAGATTTCTCAGAAATTACATATTTTCCCGCAGTTAAATGTATTGTGTATGTTGTCCCGGACCAGCTATCACCATAGCAAATTTCATCAACGTCTTTCCAGTGATTTTCTCATGATGTGTTTACAGAAACAGACAGACAAAAATTTAGAAATTATTTCAATAGGATTTTTAAAAAAAATATTTAATGTTTCAACTTTTTTTTTATTATGCGTATATTGAATAGACATGACATACTAGTGTATAATTCGCGTCATGTAAAAAGAACGCTGGCTGTCGATTTATAGGCCAATTCGGTGGTAAGACGCGGGGTGTGGGACGTAGAGACACGCGCCGCATGCTTTCCGGCTCGGTATTGGTCCGTCAGTTCAAAATACCATCGCGCACACAAAAGTTATTAATTACGAAATGGTTTTATACATATTATATAAAAAATAGACAAAAAATATTTTTGACGTATATTGTTTTATAAACTATAGAGCCTCATAATAATTTTAAAAAATATATTAAATGAATTAATTAAGTTTTTTGTAAGTAGATTATACATTCTACACTTAATCCAACAAATTTTATTAATTAATAGAATTCTATTTAATACATTCTATCTAATATATTTTTCAATGTACCTGCCAATAAATGCCAATATACGTCGCGAGCGAAAGGCTAGTTTAAAAATAAAAGAATATGCTTAGTAATTTCGTGTGCGAATGTCCCCATGCGCAAACACACCCCCCACCACTTTCTTCCAGCGTTCTTTTTACGTGACGCGAACTGTAACATAATTCGCTTTTATGATATGAAAATTTCTAAATCACAAGATTGTAATACCTTTTTCCTAAGACTTGCTTATTTTCTTCGAACATTGATTGTTTATGGCGGCTGCGCATACATGTGAGTTAAAATTACTATTGTTTTTATTCTTATAAAAGCATAAGTGTTTTCATTTTTAATAATATTATCATATTCGTTTCAGCCCAAGTACGTCCATTTGGACATAGGCCTCCCCCAAAGATTTCCACGACGACCGGTCTTGCTTCAACCGCATCCAGTTGGCTCCAGCGACTTTGATCAAGTCATCCGTCCATATTTTGGGAGAACTGCCCACGCTTCGCCTTCCAGTACGTTATCCTATTAACACACATTATTTAAAACGAAAATATAAGAACATATTTACAGCTGAACTTAATCAATCGCACGTTCCATTTTTATTTTGGATATACCATCCAAAATAAAAATGGTATAATATTATTTCTTAATTTAAATCGATCGACTAACCAAAGTTAATACGATAACACTATGCCCATTCTGGATAAAAGAGAATAAATGGGTTGATATACCTTCCTCCATGTTCAATTTTTAAGTGTTCTCCGGATAAAATCATTAGAGAATTCCCCAATTTTAGATCTGACTCCCTTAGTGTATATTCTTATTGCTCTTAAGATAAATTATAAGTTAATCTTAAAAGCTATTCATTAAGAAATTCTGATAAGGATTGTTAATAACATGAGGAGGTTTTTCGCAACATAAATTCAAATAAAATGAATAATAAATATATATTTTTTGGAAATCAACACCATGAGGCAATAAGTTGATGCACGGTTTCCTTTAACGACGATCAGCCAGTATCATCGGCATTTACGAATCATTAACCCGTCTAATTGATGTACTACACAATATTAATTAAACAGATCATTAACTACTTTGTTGCGCACCAAATGTAATTCATATATTTTTTCTTAATATATTTTATGTCCCTCAAAATAAAGACCATAACAAATTATAATCGACTTTTAAAAAGTAAATAATATCCCTTACGTAGTATCGCTTATGCCTATCTAAAAAGGTTTCATATCGCCCAAAATTTAAGTACAACCAAACGAGCACGCGTTGAAATTCGATTAACGTATCCGAACGCATCTGCCGTTCGAAATTTGTAATTACAAGTATTAAAAACAAACATGGTTGACAGCAAGCCAGCCATTAGCGGCCATTTCGCTTATCTGTCATGTTTGACAGGAGGATATATAGCATTTCACGTAAATTACCCTGTAATTAATAGGATCACTTTAATTGTTCTGACCATTACCAAAATTCGATGAATTTTAGGAATGTTTTTATTACTAGACAAATAAAAATGCATGCATCCTTGAATTTATGTATCCCTCATTAAGCATTAGAAAATAAATTATCACTTTACTCCGTCGTCTCTATCTTAAACACATAGCTCTAAACAGACTTAAATCCACACTGTATAACATTACGAAATATTTACTTAAAGTTTAATACAAAGAAATAAAAATAAAAAAGACGAAATATTTGTTAAAAATACATCACGTATTCGCGTACGTCTAAGAAAGTATAAACTATCAAAAGAAACGTCAGTGGCGGAACTTCATAGTAATTTCCAAAATACCATTAATTAATTCCTAGGTTTTAAGATTGGTTATAATTAAGTTTGCAACTTTTATTTAAATTTTCAAGTCTAGACCGCACGTAAATTCACATCTACACGTATATAACCTATATGTTCACCATACATAGATTTAATAAAATCTAAGTTAGGAATCAAAGCTACTTTAATATATAAAGTATAATAAACATCTCATCATGTCATCTTTATCATCTCAAATATAGGTATTGTACATACGAAGAATAACTTATGAGTACAACATAAAGACTAGTTTATTATTAGGTACAATATAAAAATAAACCTAAGCAAAATTATCAATCAGATAAAGAATTAAAAAAACAGAAAACGTTACAAATTCAATTCCAATAATGTAAAAAGTAACATTTTAAAAATCCGTAGTCGCGTGGCAACACTTGGGGGCACGCGCGAACCGTTCACTTTTTAATTTAATTAAGATTCCCGACCTAACTCGATCTAATGGCCGATAGATGACACCACTTACACTTTACACGACATTCAAATATCAATCTTATCTATATAAAGATAAAGTTAAAATTTCTTCACGCTAATGTGATTGAGATTACTAGATTAAGATCAGTGTCGTGCTATTGAAAAAAATACTTTATTGCGATTACATAAGGTTGCTTTTAAATACAATGTAATATATAGCGTGCGATTTGTACAGTAATTAGAGAATAGACGTGATAAACCAATGTAATCTCTATTACTTAACGATAAAATCCAAATTGCTTTATAGCATGGCCGTGCCGTGACGGCATGTCGTTTGCGCGGCAAAAGTCTGTTTTAGCTTTTTACGAGGAGTAATAATCGAATTAATATCGCGAATCGCTTAATTAAATAGATATCTTTACATAACGATAAGGGTCTAACGAATTGGTAGGCATTAAGTTATAATGGTTTGGAAATGTTGGTAATATTTGTAGAAATAATACTAGTATTAATTTAATAAGCTCAATGGATATTATCATAATCAAGTTTTAGATGTTAAAGGTACAGGCTTTATGGAGAATGCACTAGAAAATATTATGGTCTAATACAAATTGGTGGGTAGAGGAAAATTATCATACATAATATAGGTAAATTAAGTTTAAATATATGCAGATCATATTATGTATCTCCTGCATGACTGTTATATAGGCAATAATTTATAAATATTTTAAAAAATAATTGACGGGTAATATTTTTTAAATTAAGTCGAAAAATCGTCACATCAAAGGGAGAGATTAGTGGATAGATCATAGTATGAAATGCTACTTCTACCGTATATTAGATACGTTACGTTATAATTATGGGTTATTGAAGTCGTCTTATTATATATTTATATTCCTTTATACTTTATTATTAATACTTAATTCAAACTATTCATTCACTGACACAAACTTAGATAGTCTCACGCGGTGGTGCTGCGATTTACTTATAGTTTCATTTATTCGTATGTATATTACCCTTATAATCACAGTGAACGTAAAAAACACGTCTAGTTGCAAAGAAGATTTAGTTAACAACATTATTATATTTAGTTCTAATTTTTTAAACTTAACATTAATTTAATTTTGCAATTCTCAAGGCGGATTGCTCAAGATAAAAAATCACCAAAAATATACCTAATATTTCTAAGTTTATTTCTAGTGAATTTTTAAGTATGATTGTGATATTCATTAGTCTATGGTACTTCCCTGCCCATAAACTGCATAGTACCTAATTAAAATCTTACAGTGCCTTTTCCTTATTAATTAACAAGTGAAAGTAGGACAGAGAACACGTTTCATACATTTTATATTAATAAGAGTTTATTTGTTAATAACAAGTGTCTAATATCCCACTTCATAGATATCCTTGCCATATTAAATTATTTAATTTTAAACCTTTATTACTGCTTAAAAAAATTAAAAACTACGATTTATTTATCAATTCTGTAGTTAAATATCACAGTTCGTCAGCGTGTAATCCACCCTCGCCTGTACAGGAAGCGTGCGGTGTTTGACCGGAAACATTGGTTTGTTAACGTGTGCCGACACTTAGCTATCCATGTTTAATTTACCCCTTTTTCGGTTATTCCCCTTTTTAAAATGTTCTTTTATTTTTTTTAATTTATGGATATATAAAGATAAGAATAATTAAGTTTTTGCTTTTTATTTAGTTTTTATTTCCGATTTTGTCGGCCCACCCTGAATTTATTATCTGTATTTATTGTCCTTTAAATATAAATAAACTTTTTTTGGAGAAATTATATTTTATATTTAACTATAATGTTGGTAATACCAATAAAACAAGTAGTATATTGCGTGATGTCTTTATTATCGCCTTATCTCAGCATCATTATAATAGTTCAATGTAATTTAAAGATAGTCAACTACTATCGTAACATTAATATTTAGAATTAAGCATTAGGCTAGCTTTTACATTGACAATGTGGCAACACTTCATACAAAATTAGGACTACCCGACTACTGTCTGGGTTGCTAGCGTTATTTCTACAATTTTTGTCCTTTATTTATTTGGTGTGACAGTTGATTTTCAATAAAGGTTTTTTTTGTTATTAGTAAATTTACTTAATAAATTAAGTTATAATAGTAATTGCAAACAATATTTTTATTTCACAAGATTTGCTCAATAATAATAAAACAGCACATTGCAAGAAGCGCTCCGGTCACCGATTCCACTAAATCTATTTACAATATTAGCTAGCTTAGCACAGAATAAATACAAGAAGATATTAAAACATTTCTATTTACAATAATATACAATGTGGAATGACAACGATTTTGTACGTTACATTTATTCTATTATACCTACTCACAACTAAAATATCAATTACAAAATACAAATATTAATTTGGCATTTGGCAGCTATAACACTCACTGGTATGACTAGTCCGCGCCCATACAAAATGTTTATTTAAAAGTGTCCATCAGCCGCTTCGTTTCGAGCGGCTTCAAGCTGACACTACACTAGGCTAGATAAAGGTGCTCTGGAAGTCACTGGGGACGCCGGCAACGGCTGTAGCTGCTGTGGTGCCTGAGGGGGGAAGTAAACACCAGTTTCGTTCGAGAACTGAGGATGTATCGCCATAGGCGTGTGAGGCATCGAAGTTGGCCTCGACTCGTGGTACAAAATCGGTACTCTTACCAATCTTTGGGCAGCATGCGCCATATTCGCGGCTTCCAATTCTGCCGCCAATTGCCTTTTCCATTTGTTTCGTCGATTTTGAAACCAGATTTTCACTTGAGTTTCTGTTAGGTGCAGACTAGCAGCAAGACCAGCTCGCTCCGAGCTGCTGAGGTATCTTTTCATGTCAAAAGTGGATTCTAGCTGAAACACTTGTGAGCGGGAGAAAACCGTTCGGGTTTTCTTCTTTCTCTTTCCCAGGCTAGAAGTAGGGTCTCGTTTCTCGTCTTTGTCGAAGTCGTCACTTTCGTCTACGTCTGGGTCTGAGTCTTGTGCATCTGGTTGTTGGGGGTATAGTGCGGGATGAAGACGCGGCGAACGTGGGGATGAGCGCGACGGCGACGGAGGTGAGGGGGCACGAGGCGGGCTGCGAGGTCTGGGAGACCCTGCTGCTGAACCATCTTCGTTAGTTGTTGAATCCTCTGTAACAATATTTCATTGTTAGACTTCATTTGTCACCTTATAAAATGTCTTTCCGAAATAACTTAAAATTATTGTAAATTAACAAACGCCTCTTCAAAAACCAACAACTTGCTGTATATTTTTAATACAATTGTTGTCTCTGTTACCTATTAAACAGCCATAAATAGTTTATCATACCTTTAAAAGGTTTCACTACAAATCGACACGTTATTTCGATTACGATTCCGATCCAATTACATTATTAATCTAATCGAAGGATTTTACGCCGTTGCGCCCGTGATTGGGCAATTTGGCGGTGTTTCTTGTTAGGAGTTTAATGAACACTGAAGCCCTAGAAGATTAATTAAAAACAAACATGACGGGACTAATCAACCAACAATACCTACAGTTAAATGAAAATTGATTATTTTTTTAATAATATCTACACTTAATATTGTAAAGACTTTACTAATGGCAAGTTTGTATAAAGAGGGTAAGGAAGGAAGCAAGGTTATGACACTACGAATTAATACTTTTTTAGGTTTACGCGAATATTTGACTTTGAAATTATAAATAAAACTATCTCTAACTATTGTAATTGCTTTGAAGCATTCGAAACGTCAAGAACCAAAAATCAAAATAAATCCGCGACAAAATCCGAAAAGAAAGTTTAATTTATAATATAAACTACGAATTAATGAAACCTAACTATTAATTTTAATAATATTATATTTTTGTAATTATCCATACTTATATGCAAATTCAAAATCCAAAGAGACAGAGGCGCGAAGTCAAATGTCATCAACGCCGTTGAATGAATCACTACAACCGAATCGGGAACACTCTTGTTACTGTCTGTTATTATAAACTTTAATACTAAAACACAAAGTTCAAATTAGCTTACACCACTGTCATAACTTTTGAGATCACCATCCATTATAACTTGAACCCTGTTAACATGTACAAGTATAAATAAAGGAGGTCTCATTAAATGGTAGTTTTAGCAGTGATTCTCATTGATTTTAGAAGCCATATCAGGTAATCCTTTGTTACCGTTGGCTTGCTGTTTACACAAACGCTTACTAGTTAAGCAGTTTATGAATACGGAATTGTTTAGAAATTATTAAATGGGCCGTTGTGTTATGTTAGATGGTTATGAATATGTTGACATTATATACAAAAATGTCTTTACCGTTAATGTAATTACCGTCAATGAAAAATTACTTTTTGTTTTTTATACCCACTTTAGCTTATAAAAGTATCAATTATTCAAGTTTTAGTAAGCATTACATTCTAGAAATATCTTAAGCAAATAACATATGAGTAAGTACACAATATGTAAATGCGTGCGCTAAAAATAAGTCAACTCAGTTCATACGAAGCATTCAATGCTGCGGATTCCATTTCAACGATGTTTGCGCTATTCTCTATCAGCACAAATAGTCTCTTTAATAAAAGCAGACATTACAAGTTACAACCTAGATATATCAAGTATCGTTTAATAGAAAAAAAAACTATTTATTTGGAGCGTTCATTCCTGTCGACATCGATCACCATAAAAAAATAAAAGAGCAACAAATGCACTCACAGCAATCCGAACAAACCGCATTCGAAAATTAAAAGAACCGCATGCGACATTACCGCGCTTTCGGTGCGGGGGTTCCCCTTGGTGCGAGCGAGATGGATGTATGTTTGACAACTCAGTGTTGCTATATCTACGAATGTATAGTAGGATGGTAGAAAAGCATTGTTCGGTCGGTTTGGACCGCGTGAAATGGCGCTGGCTTTGTTTTCCCCGGAGATGGGTTTTGGAAAATTAAAGCGAAATGAACGGGGTTGAGTGCAGACGAGATGACGATTGCTTGTTTTCTATAAATATAGCCCGCTAACATACAAAATGTGTTGTCGTTTACACAATGCGGAATTAATGTATAAACTTCGATTCCGCTCAATAGTTTATGATTCTTTGAAGCGCATTTGTTTTGTATAAGTTTTCGATTCGATGGAGTGATTTTGATCAACTTTGTCATGGAAATCTTTGAAAGCTACATTTATTGCACATATAGAATATAACTAGTGTAGTTTATTTTTATATAAATATAACAAGTGACTCAACCTTACTTCGTGCGAGTTCTAGCCAAGGTACTATTTAATGTTTTTGAGCAGAAACCGAATTATTTTTCCTTTCTTCTTATAACATCAGCTATTTACCAGTACAAAGTACTAAAAGAATTGTTTTTCTGCATATATTTATATATGCACCTAGTTTTTTACTAGAGCTGTGCTATGTTGATGTTACATATAGACATTTCAATGATCTGTATTTATATATACTTAGATGTAAAGATAGCGTGAACTAAAGTAAAACTAAACATTGAGCAGATGTAAATTGAATCTATTGTTAATAATCAATTCTTTTACGCTCAAAATGACTACAACGGTTGTTTTGTCTGTTTATCATAATTTTATAACAATTTTTTATATAAATATTTATATGTTAAACTAAATCAAGTGTAAACGTATCCGAGTACGGTGCACTTTCATAGCTCCCCTTATAAAATCTCGACGGGTTTAAGGCTTATTCAAAATCGATGATGAAATATAACACCACTATCAGCTGGCTCTTTAAAAGGTTTTCATGTTTTATAAATAACACGTCTTAAGAATGCTTTCGATACAAAAATAACAATATTATCTTTGATATTTTGATATTTGAAATCTTGTGATCAAGAGATATGAGATAATGTAATATTTTACAATAGTTATATTTAGTACAAAACTTAAACAGATAAATAATGTCATATATCATCATATATCTTTATCTATTACAACTATCACTTCTATTACGGGGAAATATTTAGGGAGCATATCAGAGAATTAACCAAGAATAAAAAAAACCCTCAACCAAACTTTACTTTATTAGAGTTAATTTAGAATAACTTTAAAAAAGATCTTAATAAATAAGATGTAAATATAAAATTAATGAAAAAACTTTTCACTAATTTAACTTAATTGCCAAATTTTATTCAATAGATCTATGTATTAACTAACTATTCACCCTAGCTTCGCTTGAGGAACTAGAATCCTCCCTACCAACTAGAACAACATTGTAATTGTTTCATACAAAACTTTTCCATTTTCCTAATTTTTAAGTTCAGGTTTTAGGTTTCTAATTTTATTTATACTTAAACACACTCCCAACGAAACAAAAAAAATCATAGAACCAGCCGTTTTTGCGTTATATCGAGATTAACAAACGGCAATTTAGTTTCACATAAGTATTATACAAATAAAATATGAAATTATGCAAAATATATTAAAGGCCTTTTTAAATATGTCTTCACATATCATATTATTATGTGATTGATGTATATTGTCAATTTACGCAAGAGTACATTACTTTACTTTTAACCCGGAAGTAGGACGTCCATATATGCGAATACACTGGAGACAAATTTATCATTCAATTTAAAAAAGACCTGTTTTCTTTCTGATATATTTGTAATTCTTCATAATATTTAACTGACAGTTAACTGTTCTTAACTAAAGATTACGTACTTTAAGTAATCAGTGAAATAAATACTATGAAAATATGTTTTAGGGATTTTTATAATTAACCATGTAATACTTTTGATACCTTTTTATACTTGCAATAAAAAGTATCCTATCTATCTATCACCGTACTAAATGTCATCAAACCTGTTCAGTGATTTTCTCGTGATGAAGTCACAGACATACAAACATACACATCATCACTACATAGTATAAAACAAAGTCGCTTTCTCTGTCCCTATATCCCTATGTATGCTTAAATATTTAAAACTACGCAACGGATTTTAATGTGTTTTTTTTAATAGATAGAGTGATTCAAGAGGAAGGTTTATATGCATAACTAGCGGATCCCGCGGCTTTGCCTGTACTAAATCTAGGGAAGAGCCTGAGCGAAGCGAGAGCGAGTCGCTAGTATTCTATAAACTATACATTCGGACAGACTTGTTTTTGGGAAAATATTCAATTATAAGTACGATATGTACATTTATATTGTGTATAAATAAATAAAGTTTACTACTTCAAAGTTACTTAATAGGTAATCATACTCTACAATAATATACTTACGTATCATTCGTATTCGTTAGGTAATACAGGCAAAGATGTTAAATCTTTATATTATAATAGAACTAAGTTCGACTAAGCTTTCACTTTCTAATAATTTACTTGAAAGTTAAACTTTCATTATTTCACTTTTACTCTACATTTAAATAAATTACAATTCAATAATACATATTTACAAAGCTCTAAATTGCCGTTAGGATTTTGAGTTTTGAACAGAAAATTTTATTTCCCATAGTAAGTCTACGATAATTAGAGCAAATCACGGCGTACAATCGATTACGTGGAGGCCGTAGCAGTGCTGCGACATGATACCTGTCACCGTGCCCTGCCATATTATATTTTAACTGACTTAGCTTTATCAACTATGGCTTAATATGTTTGGAATTACTTGAGTTTGGTGAAGGAAAACATGTATCGTGAGGAAACATGCATGTCTGAAAGAACCTAGCAAGTTCTCGAAAGACGTGCGAAGTCTACAAACTCGCACTGGGCCAGTGCAGCGTGGTGAACTATGGTCTGACGTATTGAGACCCCTGCCCAGCAATGGACCCAGTACCGAATATAGAAGTTTGGTTTTTTTTTCACCCAGCACATACATACATCTATACATATTTAGTTTATTTTTTTATATCTTAACTATGCATTTCCTCATTCACGCCTTATTCCGTTTATAATACATTTTTAGACTCTATAAGTATGACTATGTATTTTCAAAAACAAGTAGGGTACATAAAATGTACTAATAATATTTTAAATAACGTATATTTCATGCATTCGTAATATTAACTCGCCTTTATTTAGTTACATATAAATTATAATATTAAATTGTTTTGTGGCACTCCCACATCTACCCACATTGTAATATCGTTAATCCGACTGTGACTTACGTTTAAAAAAATTATATTACGACCATGTTCTGACATGTCCTTTAATTTAATATCACGACATTTTGGCTAAAACTATTTCTTTACATTTCACTTTAATGTATTTCTTTTTATATATAAAGTATCAAACTTTTATAAATGAAACTATCTTTCGAAATTTATTGCGGATTTATTTTTGGTTCCCGAAGTTTTGAATGCTTTACAACAATCACACGAGAGACTAAAGTATCCGCGACAAAATCCGAAAAGATAGTTTCATTTATAATGTCAAATATTCGCGTAAATCTAAGAAAGCATTATGTCTCAAGAATCGTTAAAATCAAATATGTAGTATAGGACATGACGAGTTTATAAGAAACAAACTAATAGAAAAATAAATATGTTTTTTTAAATATCTACAGTAGTAAAGTAATCATTGATATATTTACCTCTAGGCGGAGTCCTTTCATGGGGTCTTTGCCAGTACCACGGCGCAGGCACGAGGCCACCGTACCGCCCCGCTAGCGCACTCCACTGTGAGATTAGACCCAACCTACGACAAAAAAGTATTTAAAAATAAATTATCTTATATATTTTATCGTATCTATTTCGTTTCTTAATAAAAATGTCACCAGAATCTTCTATTTTTCAGTAAAAGTTGCGTTAAAATCAATTTAGGTGTTTTTTCAGATTACTGAAAAACAGATAACCAAATATTTTTTTAATTTTAAAATTAAAAATTGAGAAGATTTTTTATGTAAATTACGACGATGCCAAACTATAGCTGATGATTATGATGATGATGATAATTTATTTTAAAGGCAGCATATTAGTATTTTATAAATATATTAGAAATTCTTAGTTACATTCATCATCTCCATAATAATAATATTTTTAAAAAATAAACAGAATTCGAATTACTTTGTTGAAAAGTATGAGGGCACGATTTGAATCAGGCCCTAAAATGATTCAGAAGCGTGAGTTAATCCCCTTTTAGCTCCAACTTAGCGTGAAGTTACGCACGACAATAGTTCAAAGAATGGAAATCAAAATTCGACATCGTGGATAAATCGATTCTGCTTTTAGAGAAACCGACTTTATATCGATTAAAATAACATTAATGAACAAAATTGCTGCCTCGGTGGTGTAGTGGCTAACATGTACGGTCATACATCGAGAGGTCCTGGATTCGAGTACCGGTCTATTTATTGAGTTTTTCTGTTTAGCAAGCCTCATTAATTGCCCGGAGTTGGGAAGTTGGCGGTGAGTCACCCCCGCGCCTCGGAGAGCACATAAACTCAGCTCACTGGTCGCGTTGAACAGTCGTCCCACCGGAGTATGAGAGTGATAGGAATAGAGAGTGCACTTGTGTCTGCGCGTACACGCGATGCATTATAATATCTCCTGCGCAGTTGGCCAGCCTCAATGAGACTGGCCGCCATGGCCGTAATCGGTTGGAGAACATCATCAATGATCAAATAGAGCTGAAATATTAATATAGGGCTCAAATCTTTCATATCGTACAGTTTTTGTTATCATACAAGGAATAAAAATATACCTATTAAAATTAGTCGAAATCTTCGTTTGAATTCTTTTATTTTCCATTTATTATACGATCAGCTCTGTGTTTTAGAGGAATAACCTACTTTAAAAGTTAACGATGTATATTATTTGCATATTCAAATAATTATCAATGATTCCTCATTTTAAATTAAAGTGCTCAATCCTACTTTTTGTTCCGAAACGTTTAAAAGCTCTCAAAGTAATAATAATATACAATCAAGCTTAAAAATATTGCTCTAAATGATAACTAACGACAAAAACAAATTTTTCTACGTGAATAATTGTTTATTATGCTTAATGAAAAGCTCTAGAAAAAATATCTATAAAACTTTCAAATGTCAAGTAAACTAAAGTAGAAATAAGTGCAAAGTGATAAATCACTAAATGAAATGTTTGGAATCCATTGACACAACAAGCCCGCTCGCTTTCGAGCTATGGAGGTATAAATATCGTGAGGACAAAGAGGATTGCAGTACTCCAGGGAGGTAGTGAGGTTTATCTATAAGCTATCGATAAATTACAATACATAGAAAAATATACAAAATTCTTTAAAAATAAGTGATTAAAATGACAAAACTATGAATGTTATGGTTTTTAAAAATTAAATTTTTAAGCTAGAACTTTATATTAATGTATGTTGTTATTATAAAGCAATTTTTTTAAATTGCTTCCTTATATGTGAACTGCTAAATCGATTATAAGACTCTTATTGACTTATAGCCTACTTATTAAGTACGCTATTTCCCTCAGGCAATATGCTTAATAATTGAATACCACGAAAGCGATCTCAGATTAAAACCAATCTTTATATCCAGTTAATAAAATTCAATTGCCTATTTGTAATGACAAAATAAGAGCTTTTACTAATGCATATGAAGTGAAACGTTGAAAAATTAAAAACATACGGTACTTATAAGAAAAATTCAATATTTTAATTTTATTCTGTCTATCAGTTTGTTCTGGCTAATTTCCTAAACGATTTATCCGATTTTGAGGGAACTTTCACTGCCCGATAGCCGATTTTACATGAAATACCTATTGGTACTTTTATTTTAGAAAAAGAATTAAAGTTCCCCTCAAAAATAAAAAAAACAACCGAAGCGAGTGAGTCGTGTATAGCAAAAACAGCTAATTTTTATTTTAAGTATCAAAATTTAGCGCTTATAATTTTAAGATATTATTAATATTCTTTAAATTTATTTTGCTCATACATCGAGCTAGTTATATTTAATTCAGTAGTCTGCTTATCAGCTTAAAAAAATAATTCCTTATACTTAATAGGTTAATTTTAATTTTATTTTCTTCTTAAAAGTTTGACAATAAGACAATTATTTCGAGAACACCAATGGACAGATTTGATCTCTCTTTGAAGGGCTGATGACAATTAGGTTATCCGAATATACATATAGAATATTTTATATTGTGGGAAATTATCATATCCCTGAGAAACAGATTAAGTATGTTCTGTAGTAATATATTCTCTACTTCTACAGGCATGTTTAAAATCTACGAATTAGGTTTACAGTCTTTAGAACGCGGGCGGAGCCACAGGAAATGCTAGTTTAGAAATAAAAATAAATAAATTAGAAAGTACCACCTAAATGTATGTACGTATGTATAACATGACATAAAGGATAAAGGGTCGTAGCATCTACTAGCTACGAGCCTCTACGAGCTACGAGCGTAGTACAAAACGACTACGATGTAGCTCTCACAATTGCAGCATTTGTAGCGACATTTTTAAGTATAAGAATTGTTCATATATTTTTAGTTTACTTTCTTATACTAATATACTAATTATTTCTTTTGAGATGTAGTATATTTAAAATAAAATTATGATTATAAACGATTTCACGAAATATACGTCATTAAGTCCATTTAAGAACCTATATATCAATACAAAGTTTTATCAAGAAACATATAGCCTCATAATTAATTACCAAGAAGATATCGATAAATTCCATCACTATTCCCAAAGCCACTCTCGCTCTGAACGCAACGTTTATCGATATTCGAGACAATAACGATTGCGGGCTTTCTATTTATTTATCGACTTTGGTTTAGATTTCATACAAGTCAGTGCATAAATGCCTAATGGATATCTTGTTAAAGGCATTTTATAAAAAATATTGTTTCATTTATGAAACTAATAACTAACTGTTTATAAATAAATATGAATTCATGCGTTAATCATTTTTTTTATATTTTATTTAATAAACAACAATATAACTTATAAAATAATACTAATATCAAATCTAAAACGAAGTCAAGAGTCAATGGCGCACAAAAAAAGAATTATTACCAATTTGCATTGGAACCGTATTTAATCCTCGCAGTGAAGTTCCCAACTGAAATTCCATTACTCGATAAAGTACTGCTTCCTTTTAAAGCGGAAAGTAAGAAGCCGCGTGATTGGTCGGCTCACCGCGCTCTGATTGGCCGACTCATGACCCCGCCCCCTCTTGAGGGGTATAAAAATCGATGCCCGTCACCCGCGCACTCTTTTTGCAACGGCGCGTCCGCCCGACACTCCACGCTTGTTACTAATAATGGCGTTTGTACTTTCTTTTATAGCATAAAGTGTTTAGTTGTATCTGTTGTCCGTGGAAGCGACACGGGAGCCTTTTGTTGGAACAGATAGGGAGGTATTCTCGGACGCGTTTAAAAGCTTCTCAGAGATATCTTTTCACTTATTTCCTAGGTTACAGACGACAATGTGGCGCGTAACGGCCATTCAGCTGGTGTCTACAGCTTTTAGTGCTTAACTGTCAAGGCAGTATAGCTAACGTTCTCACTCCTAATGAAAAATTGCTTTTATATTAAAACAGAAATAAGATCTCACCTCTTTTCTTCTTTCTTAAAATATTTTTGTATAATGGATAATGTAAAGTAACCTTAAACTTTTTGTTTGTTATTCAAGTTGTATTAAACAATAGCAGTACTTAAATCTTCATTAAACTATAATTTTACTATATGTATAAATTAACTTAATAAGCCAACTTATTTAAATCTTGAAAGAATTTACTGTTTCATTTATATTGGCTAAGAAGCCATATCTATTACATACTTTACACTATGTAGTATCTATAGTAGATAACTATAGAGATATAAATATTATTATAATGACATAATTATTTATTTCTTAAGCTACATATCGGTTATAACACAATATATAAAAATAAAAAAAAATCTTAACTGACTTCATTTTAAAAGATAATTGGCAAGATGGACGAAGGGTTAAATAGAGTGTAACAAACATAATAAATAAGGCAAAGTGGTTCTATTTATAACAAGCTTAAGGCCTATATAAACTAGCTCAAATATAATTTATAACTTTTATTTACAACAAAACGTTTTTAATTTTCTGGAAAGTAGTCCTAAAAATCCCTTACTGAGTACCTTTGCTATGTAAGAATTATTGTACATAACTTATTGCTTTTAGAATCTAGACCCAAACTAGGTATAAACTACTCGTAGTCTCACACTTAACCTAGTGTATAATATGACGTTTTCAAATTTATAATGTAAATTATATGTATATGTAATACATATGCTACGGTTAGGCTGCTAGGGAGAAACCTAAACAAAGTGACTATAAATCATTAGTCTATCCGTCTATTCAAATGGGAATCAGAAGACTGAAAAATAGTTATATGGATTACATAAAAATACGTATACATAGGAAATTATATGACTACAACGCGGACTACCTATGGACTAAAAAGCCATACTTATGCGGGCAAAGTCACAAAAAATAGCTAGTTAAACACAATTTAAATAATAAAACCGACAGACTATTTTATGTTAGTAAATTTCGTCTAGATTAGTATTTAGCCTTCATAGTCTCACAATAGATTTAGACTACAAATGCCTGAAATATATGCATGGATACATTTCTTTTGTGCGACATATATTAAAATCCCTCTGTGTTGCCAGACCTTTTGGTAAACGTTTTCTTTTTTCCTTTTATTCGTGTTATTCATACAATGAGAACACTTAGAACTTTAGTTTAAAGCTTTAAGCTGAGTGTAGTAATACAAGCACTTTTCTTATAATAATGAAAAATGTATTTCATAAAGTTTGTGTAATATAAGGTAAGTATATAACATAAGTATGAGTATATTTTAGATATTATATATTATATTGAGATGGAATATTTACATAATTATGTTATCAGTGATTTGGATCCTTGGATCAACTAATTTTTGTAACATAATTTTTATATCTGAATATAAGTCATTGTTTCTCATACAAACTTTTTAATATGTACCTATAGGTATAGAAACTTTAACCAAGATTGACTAAAATATATGTCAGACTGGTCACAACGCTAGGTAACCTAGGTTATTAATATTTTAGTTCAAACGTATTGATGATATCTGTGTAGTGGGTACATTATATAGGTAAAATAAATAAATAATTTGATATAACCTGTATAATAATTGTATATTCAATTAACGATTAGTCATTCTAGGGTATGTATAAAAAAATCAATTCTAAAAAACCTAGAACCAAAGCCAATATCAATTTAAAAATACAAAAAAAAACAAACCTATAGGTATTTTAAATAAACCCAACAGAGATGAAGACTGAAATTCTCTTAAGGGATAAGAAAGTAATGGTCCCGCCCTCCGTATATACTGAGTGCATAATGGTCTAAGATTATAAGCGGAGCTTATTAAAGGTATAAAAATATTTTTTCTATCGAACTTAAAAAGCTGTCTAAAAGCTTATCTATGGTGTTTTTCATTTCGTTTAATGACGATTCAAAAGACAATTTAAAAAAATTAAATAAATATGTTGGGACATTATTACACACAGCTCCGCGGTAAGCTACGAAGCTTGTGTTACGGATACCAGATAGTTGATATACTACATATATAAGTTCAAATACATACATATTATAAATATAACTATATAATGTTTTTTTTTATTATTTTTTATGGAGTAGATACAAAAGTGAGGGTCAAGAATTATTCATTTTTAGGTACGAGCATTTTTTTCCTTTTTTATCTCTACCTATGTTTGTAATATATACAAATAATATGTTCTGTATTTAAAATCAAATATTAGTTTTTTTTATTTTAACTAGAAACATAAAGTCCAGAATTACTAAAAATGACATTAATTAAAACTTTCATTAGTCATTACATATTTCATACAATATTATACCTCGCAATCTACATGTGCTGTTTCTCGCTACCTCTACCAACTTGGAACATACAAGTCGTTAAGTTATTTATACTTAAGAGGGGTAAGTAACTCACCCCAAGATAAGGTTGGGGTGCAGCATATTTTGTATTATTAGGTGTTTAAGTTGGGGTTTATCAAAAGATTCCATTATATTTATAGGGGAAACATTGAATGAAGATATATGATTCGCAAAAGAAACTTTATTTGGGTGTGTTAAAACTTCTTTTGTTTTTTTTTTTTTTGTTTCTCAAGAGTATAAAAATATTATAATGGCTTATTTATGTCATGCCAAAAACAGTAGACTTATCTTAGTAGATATAATACGTTATAAATATATTTATAACTACTAAGATAATCTCCTATGTAATAAGTGTATAATTATATTCAATAAATACTATTTAGTTAAATGACATAAATAATTTAAAAATAAATGAATAAATATTAAAAAATAAATATATTGGGACATTCTTACAACAGCGCCATCTAGTTCCGTGGTAAGCTAAGATTCTTGTGTTACGGATACTAGATAGTTGATATACTACATATATAACTTTGAAATACATACATATCATAAATATAAACACCCATGACTGGGGTACAAACATTCGTGCTCAACAAAATATGAATGCCCCCAGCGGGAGTCGAACCCACGACCGCTGGTGCAGAAAGTGGCTGCAGTTAATAGTGACCCTCACTATCAATTGAGCTAAACGATTCGTTAAAATTAAAATATACATTCAAATATTTAAAGTTAAGTAATAAGTAAACACGTAAAACTAGCCAATAAAATTTTTTCGCCGAATTCTAAATAAATCCCACAGGATTTACAAAGCCATAAAAATGGAGGAATTACGTTTCTGATCAAATCGTAAATAACACATAAAATATGGTGCATGATAAACTTCTGAAGGGAATTCATTTTTTTCTAACTTTCTATATTGGATTGTGTAAATATAAAATGAAAGAATGAAATAAGAAGTACATATTTCTTTAAAGTTATTTTTTTGTATAAGTATTGATTAGATGCTACCCGGTTTTAATGTTTTTACAATTTTTACATTATATTCAGTAATTCAAGTGGTATTAAAGATGAACGGACAGACTTTCCTAGCCATTTAATCTTTATACTTAATAAATTTTAAGTTTTTTTAACTTACTACACTAAAAATAATAAATTTAATATAATCGAAAGTATGTAACATGTTGTTATTAATAGGGAACCTTTATAAAATATCGTTTAGTTAAGAAACATAGACAAAATGTTACTATCTTGTAAATGTACAATATTATATTTTATACTGTAAATAAATTTAGTTTGATCTTGTCTATTAAGTTTGTTGTACGAACAAAACATTTCGATTTTATAAAATCTGCCCCAGAGGCTAAAAAGAATCCCTCTCAATAGCCTTTATTGTCCAAACTCCGGACCTAATTAAGATGAAAATCCTAAAAGATATAAGAAGGATAATTCCCCCAATTTAATCATTTTATTTTTCTTCTAAAATTACCTAATTAAGGTTCTTAAGAGACAAGAGTGTAAAGCATTAAAAAAGGAAAAAGTTTAAACGTCAACAATAATGGCGCGAAGAATGACAGATGGTTTACATCGTAAACAAAATGTCGGCCGTCACCGTAGGCGTAATTAAACCTTGGGGTGGAAAATGAAGACAATTTTCTTTTCAACTTGCTATGTTTTAATTTGTGTAATTTATTTGGTGACACAATTATTGGTGTTTTATTGAGAGCCTAATTCAAGTTAGTACTTTCATACTTTATTACTTACTTTGTTGTTAAAATATTTTGTTACATTGAATGATTGTTTTTCATTGAGTTTGGTTTAAAAGTTTGAGGCGTATATGAATTTAACATTTCTTTTCCAAAATTATAAGAAATCATCAATTTTAACATAGATCTCTGAGACATTTTAAATAATAATAATCTATTATTTTTAAAAATCACAATCTATACCTATTTGATTCAAATCTGTACATTAAATATTTTTATGAAAAATCTTTTGAAATAGTCAGTAATTGTATATATATAGTTTTTTTTTAATTTTAGCATTTCTGCATGTAGTCACGAGAAAACCGCTAAACAGATTTTGATGTAATTTGTTATTATGATACTCGTAACTTGTCATCCCGGTCAACCTATTTAAGATAATAATTCTCAAATCAATAGATTTCTAATAATATATTATAACTAAAACGTAGGCACTTAGTAACAATGCCGAGCGGAGCACGAGTGAGTCACTAGTTAATATTTACTTGTCACATAAAAAATACGTGACAAATGTCTAAATTTCACAGAAAACAAGTGAAATTTACGTAAAACTACAGAAAATGTTGCCACGACCTCCATCAAGATGTTAACACCGACCAATTTGTTGGTCACTATATAAAAGGCTACAGATAAAAGGCCCGTCCTTACCCTATAAAGGGGGAAACTACTTGTAACCGTTGATTAGATGGGGTAATGATGTTTCTTCATACGGATTAAACGGATAAAGCTTTGTGGGGATCACATTTACAAGGTTTCTTAGTGAGATTGGACGTTTTATTACGATTTTTAGAGTAATATGTTAAAGTTTACTAATAAATGTAAAAAAATATTTTTCTTATACTAATGAAATTAGTGTTGCCCAAAATCGGTCTTGGTCTTGCAGTCTTGGTCTTGGTCTTGCATTTTTGCGAGACCAAGACCAAGAACAAGACCGCCTAATTTCAGCAAGACCAAGACCAAGACTGACCATGCAAGATTTGAGCAAGAACAAGACTAAGTCTGCGAGACTCTTGCGTCTTGCAATTAGGACTGAGTGTCGTTTCAGGAAGCGGACAGGCTTAATTTATAATACAAAAAATTGACACTTAGAAAACAAACGATACAAAACAAAAGAAAGTACCAGTACATAGAATTTTGAAGAAGAAAATAGGGAGAAAATAGGAAGACGTAAAGTACAGATATATTTTTATACCTAATTTAGTTTAAATCGGTAGGTACAAGTATTTTTTACTCAAAACGTGCACATCGATCCGCTAAGGAGAAAGATATTTGATGTAATAGACTTTTCTGTAATTGGCTTTTTATTACCTACATTTTCCTACTACATAGTTTTGATATATGATGTACCTATCTCTTAAGATTTAGCCACCGCTAGCTTTCTAAGGACGACTCAATAAAACCAATTAGGTACCTATTTTGTTTTCCTGTGGAAATGAATTATTTTTCTGCAATAAAAAGTATCCTAAGTCACGACCTGAGTTTTGTTTGGCTCAGTTTGTAGTGACCCTACTTTCTGCGCCAGCGGTCGCGGTTTCAAGTCCCGCTGAGGGCATTCATTCGTTGAACACGAATGTTTGTTTTGAACTCCAATCATGGGTGTTTATATTTATAATATGTATGTATTTAAAGTTATAGTACTTGGGCGACCGATTTTTGTAGGTAAAAAATAATAAAAAAATATGGGTGCGTGTACTTCATGTATGCGCGTGAGTAGTTAGACTTCTTTTCTAGTTGTAAATCAATCTCTGCAGTAAGAAAGATGAAGTCGTTCAAACAGATACAGAATATTTAATTCCTAAAAAAATATACCTACTTCGTTTGTAAAATATACTTTTAAAAAAGAATAATATAATAATGTGGTCTTAACTCATAATTCCGTACTTTCACTTATCAAATGACGTATAATTATTTCTCATAGATGGCGTTTTTAATATTTTTATTAGGTATTTAATTTTAGTAAATGTCAATTGTATTTTGCTATCACATTTTTAGATACTATATAGGTATAGGATGGTGACGCTTAATCAACATTCCTTTAAACTGCATGTAGGGTGAGATGATATAAGTCGATAAAAATTGACAATTTGAAAAAATACCTTCAAATAAAAAAGTGAATTTTTCACACAAAATAAATTATAAATACAATAAAAATGGTCATAAAAATAAACACTGCTAGATCAGAGTTTGTTGACCCCAGCTAAAGGCGGCAACATCACACTGTCCCCGAGCAGCCGTAGGTACTACTAGCCCTAGCGACGTTTGCATAGAATAATTAATAAGAATTCGCAGGAGTGGCATAGCATATTATGTCTTAGAATTGAGTAAAATATCTTGTAAAGTAGGTAAATAAAATACATGAAAATAATCACATTATTATGAGCATAATACGGTTCATTGAACACGCATTTTATTGATTAATCACTGTCGGTGAGATTTGTCGACCGAGACAGAAAATCCGGTTCATTAAAAGCCTTAAATCGTAAACGATAAGTTTTATAAAAAAGTTTACAAGAAATAAAAAATGCGAAATTTTATTCTCTACAATAATGGTTTCAATAACTTTTGCTCTGAAGTGCATAGTTTCTGAGATATCGCCCAAAACATTTTTTCTTGAAGTTCCACCTAGATTGGTCAGCATTTTGTGTTTTTTATGCCCATCAACCCTAAATCTTATAAAAAACAAAAATTGAAGATGGTTATAAAAAATCATTGATGTCAATTTATCACCAGGTATTTAAAAAAATAATCTAATATGTAATAAAAACAGGAAAAGCTTTTACTATTTTCATACTATAAATTATCATTTTGCAATATTATTAAATACTAATTAAAAGTAGGTTTTACCGTGTATTTTTTAGTCTATGACGCAAAAATCCTTGAGAGTCGCGCCATTTTGTCAAATCGGTAAAATTCAAAGAAATTTAAAGACACGTGTAAGCATCGCCGCCCTTTGAATGTGTACCGACAGAATTGTGAGGTGTGGTGAGGTGTCATAGGCGATAGCGGGGATAATAGCGAATTCGGAATAAGTAATTGAATTAATTTATTTTTCTTAAAACATTTCCTATAGGAAAACATTTATAAAATAATTATTTGAATTATTTTTACTAGAATATTTTTTTAATAATAATAATAGGCCTAAAAATACCAATAATAATATTAAATAAAGCAATGGAATTACCGCCTCAACTACGCTTACACTAGCACCCCAATGTCGGCATTTCTTTGACAAGGCGGCTTATGCTTTTAACTACCTATTTAGTATTTTTCTATTTCTTTAGTTGACTTTAAAGTGTTGAAGTGGGAGCACGCAGTACGCACATAAGCAAAGGACTGATTTTAATGAATCGATGTACCTAATAGTGAAAGTGTCATACTGAAGCCCCGTCATGGCGATGGTATTTGGTACCATTGCCAAGTGGTGCAGTGGTTGCCATTGATAAGGTTCGAAGGCACGAAAACATATTTTAACGGTGTCAACTGTTTCATTAACGGGAGATGATATAAAACGGCAACATCAGGAGCTCTGCAAGAAATTCGGCAGATTCACCTGAGACGCCAGAGTAGCCGCCGATCGGTCGCTGATCGCCTGGCTGGGCCTCCCTGAATAGAGTCTCACACGGATGGGCTGATCGCCCGGGCGGCTACCTACTCGATCGAAGCCTCAAGGGTCCCAGATAGTACCCTCCTAGTGACGCGCTCATAGTCGTGGGCGGCGGAAGAAGGAATGTGAGATGACCACACAGCTCTGCGTACGTACAAGGCGGTATCAACGGCTATCTACCGCTGCGCGTACCTGGTACTTGGTTTTGAGGAACTGTTTGGTTGGTAGATGAAGGCCAATGCCCAGTCCCTTCGCCTACTCTTACCCCGAGCAAGACTTGCTTCGATTGTTTAGTGTGTGTAGTTATGTGATACAGATAAAATTAATTGAAATCAAGAGTCAAAACTCGAGTGCCAATGTACCTATTTAATTTTTTTCTGTGGACTGTGTCATACCTACAATATTTGAAATATGCTCGTAGGTATCGTAAATGTCCTTGTAATTTTATCAGAATAATTATTTATGTTGTTTAAGTATTAAATGGATCGCCGACATTCGTTTCGAATTAAAAACTTGTGAATACATTCTAGATACATAACAGTTTGAATGTATTTTATTATAATTATTATGGTTGATAGGTATTACGAATATTTTAGCGAGTGCCTTTGCCTAATAATTTTGCAATTATTGTTATTTTTAAATTTTAAGTACACTTAAGAATTTTTACGAAAGTAAATTAAACAGTGTTTTGTTTAAAGTATGTAACGAGATATTGTAATAGATTGTAATTTCTAGTGAACGTTTTTCAATATTGCATTATTCATTATTGCATCTTTCAATTTAACAATTTTATATTATAACTTTGTGTATTATTTTAATCAATATTTGTGTGAATTGATGGAGGTTTAAAATCATTTTAATGCTACACGAATGTCTTATAATTTGTAATAAAGTAGTAACTAATAATATTATTTTGTTTAATTTATCCTGTCGCATAAAGTTACACTAAATAGAAAAGTTAGTACCTACCTACCTATTTTATTAAATAAATTTCATATTATTCCATCGTGAATTTGCCGCCCTTATAGGCTAATTGACCTCCCAGGGTCACAAGTTCGAATCCCGGTTAGATTACATTTTACTTTTTTAATTTTGCTGTTATTTTATTTAAGTTAATGTTAAGTATTGATACCACTAACAGAACCTTTAACTTCTTTCTTGCACGCATATTTTCTTGTCTCTCGTAAAATGATAAATCGAATAGATAAATTCATAGGCATTTTGATAAATAAATCGCAGGTTATTGGTACCTAAATAGATTTTTTGAAAATTGAAAGAGTAGCTTGTGTAAAACCGTGTTTGTGAAGCACGACGCAGAAAAAATTGCCGCCCTTGTGGGCTTATTGGCCCACAGATAGAGGTTGTGGGTTCGAATCCCGGTTCGATTACATGTTTCTAATTTATTGTTGCTCTTAATTTAGTTAAAAATTGATGTTAAGTATTAACTATAAATAACAATCGATTTACTAAGAGTTTTATGTTCATCTAATATTTAGGTAGTTTTAATAATAATAAAACGAATTCTTCAATACTTTTTCGAAATCGCTACGGCCGCACTCTAAACGTCGGAATTTGATTGAAAAGGTGGTTTGTGTTTGTTTTGCTTTTAAGTTATTTTGATTTTAGTTTAGTCAAGTTTAATGTCGTAAAGAAAAGTTGCTTTTATTAATGACTAGGACTACCTTAAAGACTTCGTAATAAATTATCTGAAAGAAGTACAAAAGTTAGTGACTACCTACTGACTACATCTGTGCTATGAAAATATTATACCTACTAGGTGCATAATTGCCAAGGTGGATGGAACAAAAAAACATTTAGGGGTTCGGTGTCAACGCTTGTTACGACTTACGAGGCAGTGTTCTAGTACAAGTAGCTCTGCCTCTGCATATCTGGGAGTAGGTATACATCTTGTATCTACGAATTACCTACTTACCTATCGCATGTACCTAATGCTTTGTTTTCAGTAAAGTACTGATTGGTTGTAGAAGACTAGTTCTGCAACTGTTAACAACCCGGACCTGATACAAATCTATTGTTTTAGTCTACTTACGTCGCAAAAAACTGGTGTTCTTAAATTAGTAGGTACAGGACTCAAGCGTAGATGTATTTTGAAATTCACATACATAATAATATGCCTTTTCATCTTTAAAAAAAATAATTAAGTAGAGGTAATTAGATAGGTACTGACTACTGACTAATATCATCGTCGTGGTGCATATTATGGTAGGTACCTATCTGAAGTAAAGACATTTACTAAGTTTTAACGAACTTATGTTGTGTGAATTAATAACATGTAGGTACCTAATTGGCCTATTAAAAAGTGGTTAAGTAGTAGATTTTGAAATTGCTTTATTAAAAATTTAAAAAATACAATAAAGTCATTGATTATCTAGGCATGCAGGTCCTATACATCCATACCTACCTCTTAATGCGTAGCGAGTACTAAGCTTTAATTTTGATATTGATGATGTTATGATAATAATTTATGTACCTACCTACTTCTAGTCCATATTATTGTAATTATGACAGTCAATAGTTTTGTGTGCCTATCAATGCGGTTCACTAACCTAAGTTAGTAGGTAATGTTGTCACACAAAAGTGGCTGTAAAATGAGGTGGTAGTTTGAGGTAAAAATGTTATTTAAAAAATTTGTAATTATTCGTATGTCGAAAATGATGAGGTTTTTAAAATAATTTAATGATGTGATGTTTATAATAATTAGTAATAAAGTAGTCGCTAAAAAATCTTTTTATTTCTCTCTGAAAGACAAATTGAAAATAATTTATTAGTTTTTTTTTGGAAATAAATTACTATACAGATACTTTTTTGATAAACGTAAGCATTTTAACTAACTATAGTAATTGATAATGTTATTACTATGATCAAAATCACATGACTATTGAGTTTCGCGGCGAACTACGCTTGCGCGTACATACGATGATGGTTTTAAATTTTAAAACGAAAAAAACTTCCTGTGGCTTCATTTTTGAATATTTTCAATTAGTTTTTTTTGTATTCAACTCGTAATTTTTTATACTATATGTGGTTTGAAGGAACGTTGATCAAGCGTCACCACCCTGTATAATATTAAAATAATTATAAATAATATGAAAACAGTGATCAAAGGCAACTTCAACTTGCTATGAGCGGTTTAGCAGGCAATTTCAACTTGTTACTTTTGTGGTACAGTGATTCTTAAAATTTCACTCTCATAATTTTTTCATAACGCGCCTAAAGAAGTACCAATAAATTCAATTTCAAATTTCGAATTTCTCATTAAATGTTTAGACATTTATTAATTTGTTTGCACTTTACTATGGCTATATTACATAATTCAATCTCAAAATGTACTTACTCCATTACGTTGTTCTAAGACTTAAAGTAACGTTTAATAAATAGCAATAGGCTAATAGGTAATTGCGAGACTTGCAAGACTCTTGCGCAAGACCAAGACCAAGACCAAGACTGGGAGGCGCAATACCAAGACCAAGACCAAGACCAGATGTGTTGGCGCAAGACCAAGACCAAGACTGGCTAAGTCTCGTCTTGTTCTTGCATTTGGGCAACACTAAATGAAATGTGTGTGTTTGTGTGTATGTATATGTTACAGTTAAGCCCCGTTTTTAGATAGAACGCGTTTTGCCCAGTTAGAACTAGTTTTTACTAAATGCTTAGACTGCCTGGACAGATTTGGATAAAATACTGTACACAGATAGACCTAGAATCTATAGTAGCACATCTTAACAGTAGTTAAGAACCTAATAAAAATATCCAAACGAAGCCAAAGAAATTCTTTAATAAATATTTAAAAGTGTTTCAAGATAAAATCGAATCCACGACCTTACCAATCAGCGCTGTAAATACAATTTTAATAATTAACTAACAGCCTTTAAAAAGATGAAATGAATATAAAAACGTGAATTAACTCTTAAACAAGCTCTTCACTAAGGGGCGAGTTGAAATTAGTTGTAAAGTAGTGGCGGTAGACCGGCGGATCATGATCGCTCGACCGTCGTGGCCGCTATGGGCTTAATCTACCAAATCGATCAGACGCGTTTGAACGGTGTAGTAACTTGTGCTAGTCGTACTTGATTTTAAGTTATACTATTTTTACTTACGATTTAATAAGTTTGTAGCTTATAAAAAATAATGTTAATACATTATACTTATAATAGTACTCTACAAAAAAATAATACTTTTATTCCATTCATTTGAATTGTTTTGCTAATGGCTTCAAAAACATATTTTATGAGCTATTTTATAAAAGCAGTATGGACGTACAACACCGACTACAAGTAATTTGGAAAGTGGGAAAAGATGGAGTAAACAAACTATTTTAAACTTTATAACAACTTGATCATAGTACTAGCATATGCTAGTGAGATTAAACGAGCCACATTTGATCATCACAAGACGCTTTGAAGCTTGCGGGCTCGGTATATAGCAATTAATTCCGTAGATTCATCCAAGCAATTATATAGCACTAGAATTTAACCGGTAATTTATCGATTATTACTTCATGCACCCGACGTTACGTGTAAAATTATAAAATACTAGCAATTCCCGCGGCTCCGCTCGCGTTCTAAACACTGTTAAAAATAGGGATTGATGATGGAAGGATGAAAATTTAGGGTTATAAGTATTTTCTAATGCCAAATCATAAAAAAATAAAAAAATGGTCTAAATCTTAAGGAATAAGAATGTGGAGAGGGTCACCGGTGTAATGCAGACCTAGGGGAAAAAAATCGCCTACGACCTATTCTCAGACCTACCAAATAAACACAAAAAAAACATTAAAATCGGTCAAGCCATTTCTGAGGGGTTCGATAACAAACACTGTGACACGAGATTCTTATATATTAAAAAGAAGATATAATAATTATTGAATATGATAATACTTTCTTATTAATTTTAATTGACTAACTAATAACTTAACTAATTAATGAACTACACATTTAATAATATTTAAATAACACATACCTTGAAAGCATAGCATCATTTGTGCCAAAATGATTTGCTGCGAGTGCCGCTTCAAGGACATTTGACTCTCTTCTGGGCTCCGATCTGTTTAGAATAGAACTGATAGAAAAACTTGTATAAGGTGCACTTCCAGTTGCCTTCTCTTCTTTATCCTTCTTTAAATCGTAGAAAGGACTCTTCTGATCTCGAGAGGGAGAAGAAGTAATATCAGGGCTGCTAGCACCAGATACGACGTTAACTTCTATATCGTTGTCTTGAGAAGACACCGGCGAATCCATTTTGATATTCAGCACATCGTTCAAATCCTGAAAGTTAAGGCGTGAGGTTAAAATATGAATAATTTAAATAATTTGTGCTAAATTTAGCAACCATGAAATATGGTGAAATTTAAGTTTTTCCAAAAAAATAACTTTTAAACCTTGAATGTTTTCTGTAGAAATAGGTAAATAAAATTGAAGTGTCGGTTTTTAATTACAAATTAACAGCTTTTCACTATATTCACATGAAAATATATACGGTACAAGCATCAAAAATCTCAATTTCTGTCTGTTTGTTCCAGGTAATCGCTGAAACGGCTGGACCGATTTTAACGGGACTTTCACTTGCAGATAGCTAATGTTATAAAGTGTAACTTAGGCTACTTTTTAACCGACTTAAAAAAAGGAAGAGGTTATATTTTAGAAATAATATTTATTTTAACTAGCGGAACTTGTGGCTTCGCTGAAGCTAAACCTAGGGACAAACCCGGGCGAAGCGAGGGTAAGTCGCTAATAGTAAGTAAAGATATATACTGTAAGATTCTGCGATAGTTAAGAATACTGAGTAGCAAGTAAACGGACAGTTCTTACTTTTTTGTATACTATGTATATTCCTCATCAAAACTACTTTGTACATCAAAATAGCAATGAATAGATATCCTTATTAGTACTGATTACTATACTTTAAACCGATTTTATTTTTTTAAGCCTACCATATGTATATATGGTGAAAATCGCCATCCTACTCTTTACTCTTTATAAACCCGCCCACGAACTCATTATACTAAATACTATACATTTTTAATCCACATTAATTAAATCCGATAAAAATGTTAAAGCATCCATTAAAAACCCTAAAGATTTTCACTAAACAGCTACTTACTTATTCACTATAAGGGACCCGGCCCTCTTAATATCTACGCCCGAGGGACATCCCTAAATAAAGCTAAGAACAATAACGCACTTACTGGTTTGAATTATATATTAGTTAAACGTCTCGAGATGGCTACCCTATGATCGGTTTATTGATCCTAAACTTATTTCTTTAGTAACATTATATGCTTATAACTGAGCTAAATCCACATATTATATGATATCTTCTCTATATAGATTATCACTACATAATATAAAACAAAGTTCTAGCTGTCTGTCTGTCCCTATGTATGCTTAGATCTTTAAGACTACGCAACGGATTTTGATGCGGTTTTTTTAAAACAGAGTGATTCAACAGGAAGGTTTATATGTAACTAGCGGAACCCGAGGCTAATAAATGGCGAGACTTTTTCTTGTGCGCTCTAACTGCAAATGTTACAAAACGGGTGGTACTAATTTCATAGGATGCAGCGTAGAAAGTTTTAATATATGTAAAACTAGCTTTTCCCGCGGCTCCGCTCACGTTCTAAAGGCTGAAAATAAATAGAAATATTTTTCTCCCGTTTTTGCAACATTTTTCATTGATGCTCCGCTCCTATTGATCGTAGCGTGATGTAATATTATATTATAGCCTTCCTCGATAAACGGACTATCCAACACAAATAGCATTTTTGAGAAATTTTTCGGAGATTAGCGCGTTCAACCAAACAAACAAACAAACTCTTCAGCTAGTATATATATGAGAACTAGTAGCTTTAATAGTATAATATAAATAACTTTTAAATACAAGTTAAAGGTTGTTATTTGTAAAATTGTTGATCTCTGTAAGTTATTTACTAATTAATATGTATTTTTACATAGAAAAGGTTTTATATAAGAATTTTTTTTTTAATTTTTTTCGGAATATCTCCCGATGATGTTTTTTGTTAGGCATTCGTACCTATGCTAGAAAAAAGGAGATAAAACAGCGAAATAAAACTGATAAATGTATTAGTTAAAATGTCAAATTTTGCGTTATCCTAAGAAGGTATTACAAAAATGGTTTTCTGCGCTCCATTTTGCTGTAACTTGCCACTAGACACCGATAGAGAAGTACAACAGTCTGAACATGCACTATTAACATTGTTATATTTATTTTTATTTATTTAAGCCAAAATATTGCAATTTTACTGTATCTTACAAAGTACATAATATTAAAAGCCTCATAAACAATTTTTTATCATTCCTTCAGTAATATTATATGCATAACAATTACGGCGTAAGTTAAAATAAATTAAATTATAACATTACCTAACTTTGAGTGAAAGTCCTGTCAAAATCAGTCCAGCCGTTTCAGATATTAGCCGGAACAAATATACAGACAGAAAAAAAAATAAAAATTGTTTTTTTTCCATGTAATTACCGTATATTCTTTCATATGCAATTAGTGAAAAGCTGTTAATTTGAAATTAAAAACACACACTTCAATTTTATTTATATGTACTGATACTATTCAACGTTATTTTGAAAGAAAAGAAGAAAAACGTATGTTGCAGTAACCTTAAGATCTCAGTTAAACCGCAAAAGAACTGGCTTTTGAAGATTTATTAGAAGTTTCTTTTAAGGTTAAGAATTTTCAAGGAATCGTCTACTAACAAATTACTTATACTTATACAAATGAATAAGACCCTGCTCCATCACCATACTTAGTATCACGGTATCACAAAAACTTTCGGTATTTAAATACTTAGTTAATTTAAAATGTGTGGAAAAACTTTGTAATTGAGGGTTTAGCTTGTAATATAATACTTTCTTTGATTTATTTATTTAATATTTGATATTATAATTTACACATATTATTTATATTCATCTGCTCTGTGATAATTTAAGTGTCTTTTCTTTTTTCGTATTTATTATTATTTGTTGTTCTCGACGTTTGAATGCTTTACAGCAATCATGGTAACGATCAATTCTTTCCGAAAAATGACTTTTAAGACTCTAACTCGTATTTTTAAGTAGCGAAAGATGAAAAGACAAACAATTTCAAAATTTTGTTTTTCTCATAAGTACCTTACTGTAAATAATTCCATATACATTTAGTAAAAACCTATTATTTTGAAATTACAAACAGATTTTGATTTTATTTATCTGCGTAGATAACTTTTTTACCAGGCACTCACCCTCAAAAATACAGGACTTTCTTACAAACTTGCGAGAGCCCTTAATCCAGCCCTGTCCCAAAATCCGTATTTAGCGGACATCTACATCAACTACCTCCCTGCCAAACATCTTTATACGTTAAGCGGTTTTCGATATTTCATGATAAGTAAGTGAGTGAGTAACCTTTCGTATTTATATATTTAGATTACTAAATACTGTAAATAAATGTGTTGGGACATAATTACACACAGCGCCATCTAGTTCCGTGGAAAGCTACGAAGGAAGCTTGTGTTACGGATACCAGATAGTTGGTATACACATATATAAGTTTAAATACATACATATTATAAATATAAACACCCATGACTTGAGTACATACATTCGAGTTTAACAAATTAATGCCCCCAGCGGGACTCAAACCTGCGATCGCTGGCGCAAGAAAGTAAGGTCACTACAAACTGCGCTAAGCGTGTCGTCAAGCCAAAGTATCTCCACAATCGAAAAATCCAGACATTACCCAAATTATAAACCTAACTATGACATCGCGAACAAATCTATTAAAAGGCTTGCAAATTACAGTAACAGTTGTAATTTATACTGATGACTGGTTGATATGGCCATGCAATAATATCGGTTGAAACTCCCTTTCATTGGGAATCGTTCGTTTGATTGCCACTTTTGGTATTTTAAACACGTGTATTTGAATTTCCATGGACATTTTATTTAAATGTATTGAAAATTTTATTGATGGTAAAAATTGAACAGCTATATGTTTTGGTTTGCTTTATGATAAGCGTTCAACTCAAAAATACTCTTATATACAGTTGGAATATAATTAAATTACATTTTAAGTATCGCTTGTATAGCTAGACAAGTTATTGCTACTATTATAAATCTGAGAAAAAATGTTTTTGTAACAGACAGTCAAACAAAACTTTTAAAATTTATTTTTTTTAATGTAAGTACCGTATATACTTTCATATGCATTTAGTGAAAAGCTGTTAATTTGAAATTAAAAAGAGACACTTCAATTTTATTTATATGTATATGACCCACGTGATAACAAAAGGTCGATGTGATTAAAAAGCTTTCGCTATCTTGCTAAGCTTTCAGCGAAAGCTTACTTGGAAATAACAATTATTTTACTTAAACAATTGGCATTGTTTATTTAACCAAAACCATTATTTAATCGTTGTAATAAGATATAGGATATCCTCATCACCCCAGGTGTGTGGGCTCCGAAGCGAGATGTAAACGATACTTTATAAATCGATTCTAATGCTCGATTAAATTTTCTAATCGATTTTTTTATCATTTTTAATTAGACGCCTTTGTGGGGTTTTTAAGTGTCAAAATATTTTCTAGTGTGGGAGAGTACAGTGTAATGTGATATAGGTCGCTTTTTTAATATTCTTTTTTGAAGAATTTTTAATACATGATCTAACACTTTAATGTAAAAAATATATTTCGCGTAGTGTTGAAAAAATACAATTTAAAATTTAATAGACAAAATTAATATCATAACTTTTAATAGTATATAAGTGAACAATGTATTTAAAGATAGCTCTTATAATTTTAGAATTTAATTCGAAGGTAAATCTAACATTAAAAAATCACGAGTCACAGTGTTTGTTATCGAAGTCCTCCGAAACGGTTTGACCGATTTTAATGAAATATTTTGTGTATATTTGATAGGTCTGAAAATAGGTCTTAGGTTATTTCTTATTCCCCTAGGTGTTGGTCTTCTCCAGTTTTTTTTAATTCTAGACCAAGTTTTATTTTTTATTTATTGTGATTTCTACCACCAATACCTATTGTGATTAGAACGCGGGTGGACCAGCGGCAATTGCTAGTAATGATTTTTTTTGTTGTATATTTTATAATGAACCCTTATTATAGGTCTTATATTTCTACCTAGGTCTATATATTTTAAAGAACTTTAAACGATCTTACAGCTTACTATCTGTAACATAACATAAAAGATAGGCATTCGCCGATAACTTCGGTGAGTTCGGGTCTTTTGATTTTTACGACCCAGAAGTTTATAAAGTAAAAAGAGCTTTTAGCACTAACACTATTTTCTCTATCCTTGATGTGTCTTTTGGTCATTTTTAAACCATAGATAAGAAATTATATTTTGAAAAAAAAACTGTATTATAATTTAGGCACTGGTAAAAAACAATCCGCAATAAACTTTAGTTAGTTAATTAGTCGGTTTCCATCACAGTACTTGTGTAATGTATCTTCATCGCTTTTTAACGCCCCACAGTTGGGCATAGACCTCCTTTCAGAATTTTGCTCATATGCAGAAAGTATTCATTCTATAATTGTAGTATAATGGTAACAAGCTTGCTTGTGAAACCGAAGGAAGCAGGTTTAAATCCCGGGTGTTGCATCTCTGATATTATCATGCGCGAATCATTTTTGACCATGAAGGAAAACATGGTTATGAAACGTGCATGTCCATGAGAACGTAGCAAGTTTTCGAAAGCTATGTGTAGTCCGCCAAATCGAACTGCGCCAGCGTAGGACTATAGCCTAATCCCCTCGTAGGTACTAGAGGAAGACCCGTGAACAGCTATAAGACGTTAAAAAGTGCCGAATAAAATGTATTATTTAATATTGGTTAAACGACCAAGAATCTTTGAAAAAGAAGCTTTCTTTAAATTTTACTTTATTTACTTTCTAAAAAATGTATATAGAATATATAAAAATCATATAAAAATATTCGTAGTTCTTTTCAATAACAAAAAATAAAGACTAGAGATACTCAAAAACTTTTGAATAAAATAATTCAAAATACAACATACGTATAACCAACACAAACAAAGTCGAAGGCAAAAGTTAGCCACAAAGTTAACAAGATTGCTCTAATGGCAGATGGTCACTTACTGATAACATCTAACTCATAAAGTTTACGGCGCCGTAACCCTTTGCATGCTAATTTAACTTATGCCGTGTATTACACTGTAATGTAATTTACACAAATTTTACAACCGATGCAAATCTATACTATAGCGGAGGTCGCCAGTTCGATTCCAGTTCGTATCTTTTGTATGGATCCTGTAGATAGTAATATTAATTATTATTCTCGTCTTATATTATCTATGTTCTTAAATAAAGAGTATTGTAATATTTTTTTTGTATTGTAATACTCTTTGTATTGTAATATTTTTTGGATAAAATATTCCTTTACAACAGAATCTTCAAGAACGGTATTAAACTTATATAACTAAATAAAAAATATTAAAAGAAACAATAAAAGTTATTGAAAATAAAATATATAAGTATAATACTAAATGTAGAGTTCGATACATCAACAGTCTAGCAAACATGTATGGTTCAGTAGACAATAACCATTATTATTTTTTTCATCTTATGATAAGTCTAAGTACATATAAAACACTTAAATAAACCACTAGCGATCGCCCCTGACTGCGTTTACATGTTAATTTAAAAAATATGATTACTCAGAACCAATATTTATTTCTATTAGTAAATAATTGTAAAGTTTTTAAGGTTTATTCACTTTCTAGACACATTTCAGTATGTTAAACTACGTCTTTAGCTAAAAATCGAACCCACGATCAGTGAACTAGTATAAAAATCTTTTAACAAACTAAGAATAACTAAAATTATATAGTCGGTAACGGTGTAAGCGTCGGCCATACGGTCGGTCGTAGCATCTTACAAAAGCGTAGCCTTTAATTATACTTGTAATATTTTATGACTTAACGGGCCAATGTTAAAAGTTCATTAAGTAATTAAATCAGTCAACTATGTCATAATAAAGGGTAGCTTTGCTTACAACGTATTTACTATAGAGTATTTTTTTAATCTGTATTAAATTTTGTATGTATGTATTTCTATTGAATTTATATGGCAGAATACAACTGCCTCGGTGGTGTAGTGGCTAGCATGTACGGTCATACATCGAGAGGTCCTGGGTTCGAGTCCCGGCTCGGGACAAGTTTAGTTATTGAGACTTTCTGTTTAGTAAGCCTCAGTAACAGCCCGGAGTTGAAGTTGGCGTGAGTCACCCCCGTGCCTCGGAGAGCACATAAAGCCGTCGGTCCTGCGTTTTAGCTCTCACTGGTCGTGTCGAGTAGTCGTCCTATCAGAATATGAGAGTGATAGGAATAGAGAGTGCACTTGTGCGTACACTTGTACACTATAATATCTCCTGCGCAATTGGCCAGTCTCAATGAGATTGGCCGCCATGGCCCAAATCAGTCGGAGAACATTATTATTATATGGCAGAGTGAAGAATTTATATGTATTCGCCTATGAAATTTGATAGTTTATACAAATGAGATTAAAATGACTTTGGTAAGACCAAGATATACCTTACCCCTATTTCGAAAGTAAGATGCAGCTTGTTACGGTGAAGGTCTACTTAAATATGTAGAAAGGAAAAATGAAGGAAAAAAATAATTTACACATAATATATCTTAGCGGACTTGCAAGACTAATAATTTTACAAAACAAAATCGATTTAAACGTTTAACATCGAATAAATTGTCGCGCGAAAAAGCCGATGTCAGTCGACAAAATGCACATTTTATCTGTGCAACAACTCCATCGGGATCGGTACAACGATTTACCTACAAAACGCTCGCGCCATTTACATTTATGCTAAAAAATAGATGTAAATAATAAAATTTATTCATTTTATTATTCATACGAGTTGTATAAATTGAATTATCGTAAGCTCTTTCGAAACAAAACACTTTTAATTAATGAATGTATTCAAATTAGTTAATTACTCGAATAACGTATGTTTTAAGTGATAAGGGAGAAATGACAGTTTTAGGCCTAAGGGGACAATTTGTGGGGTGGATTGGTGTCACACTAACTTTGGCCTGTGGCTATGCTCGTATAAATACGTACATATATAAAGTATTCTTTTTAGACATCAATGAGAAATTCAAATTGTCTGGGACTATTAAATTCGATCGATCGATTATGATACAAAAAATATATGTTATTAGGAAAACGTTATGAATATTACTTATTATAATTGCGTCAGTTTGTATGTATGTATATGTATGATTATTACTCCTTCACAATGAAACGGCTGGACATTTTTGGATTAAATTTAATATACATAGGCCACTAATAGGTATCTGTAGAACACACATGAAAGATGCGAACATTATTTTAATTTTCGAACACAAGTTGACATTTTGTGTAATTTAAAATGTTCAATGTTAGGTACCTATTATTATATATTACATACATACATATTGAAATAAATATAAAAAAGACCTATCTCAAATATATAATAAATATTGAATGAAAAGTGAGCAATTTTATTCCTTGATATTTTTGTATTTTAATTGGATAGAGCTAAAATATATTTATTTGCTGAATTATATTATCGGTTACACAAATGCCATACTAATTTGAAAACCTCAGATTTTTTACGTAGATTCTACTTGTCAGTATATATTTTTATCAACGTATTGTTTATCAGACTACTTTAAAAATGCAAATACCTGGACGGATTTGGACGAAAATTAGCATTAGGTACTACTTTTTACTCAATGTATTGGCAAGTAGACATTAGCAATATGCAGTACGTATAGGAGAAACAAAATTTATAAAATGTTTGTTGGACTGCCCATTTGTTCCGGCTAAGCTTCAAAACGGCTAGTTCGATTTTGACTTTTATTTTTAAAAAGAATTAGGGTGAGAAAAATAAGGAATTGCTTAATAATACTATTTTATTTTTACGTCTTTTTACGTCTTTTATCATTAAAATATTTTAAGCGTTCTTTTAATTCGTTTAATTCAAAAATATAACAATAAAACTGTAAAAAAATAAAAGTAAAATAAATAATATTATTCTGCTTTTTAGCTCATCGTAAATATTTAATTATAATATACATACATTCTTTAAAAAATCTCAAAAACAAAAAAAAACAATAAACAAAAATATAAAAATTCCCAAAAGAAAAAAATCTATTCAAAAATCAAGACCTCACCTTTCAACTAATAACCATTCCTTTGAATCACAAACAAAAAAACCATCACACCACTGTCTCAAAAATCACAAAACATCGTCCTATTAAACAATAATATTCTAACAGTATCTGTTGAACCGACATGTGCCGTACACCACTCCGGCGAGATAACTGGCTTCAACCCTCTAGATTTGGGGCGTCACTCTACTGGCACCACCCCTAGAACCAGCCAACCCACCCTATACTCTATCCCCTTCCCACAATACCTCCCTTACACACAAAACTCACCCCTAACCCAAAGAAATAAGAGATTCACACCCGCAAATTGAAGTTGTGAAACGCAATCGATCGTCAAAAGTAAGGACTGTTAGCCGAATCTCTAACACAATTAAGGGTTGCCTCTAAAGGTAAAATTGCGAAGGCACGCGGATCCCATTTGATTATATACTTAAAACGTTTGTGGGTGGCTTTTTAAATTAGTTTAGTTGAGTACACTGTTACATCCAATTGGTATGCGGCTATTATATAAGTTCATAATGTCAATTTTGCGGGTAGGTAGAGAAAATTAAGACGCTTCGATCGACGGTCCGGTCAAACTTTGTCGGCATATGAGATTTAGATATAGGCCGTATATATTGTGGAAAGGTCTTATCAATGCTGTTCCAAGTGTAAAGTATAACGTTACTTTTAAACACGCTAAATTAGATCAATTAATTTATTTTCTCAATTTTTGGTTCAAAACTCTAAATTCTTCTCAAACTTCAAAATTTTTTTAATATGTTGGGACATATAATAGCGCCATCTATTTCCGTGGTAAGTTACGACTTACGAGGCTTGTGTTACGGATACCAGATAGTTGATATACTACACATAATATCTAACTTGTTATATTATAACATGGAATATTAGTGAAGAACTTTACTTTAAAATATTATGCAAGACAATGAAATTGTTGGGAGAAAATTGTAGATTAATTTTATTTAATTGCTATATTGACAGATTGATATTTTGTGATTTTGAGATGTAATCATGGGTCAATATAGTTTTGTTGCTAATAGTTTGCTCTATATTGACTTTGTAAAGTTAATTGCTCTAACTTTGAGTATTTGAATAAATGTATGAGCCACTTATTTAAGTGCCCATTTAAATTTAAGAAAATGATAAGTTTTCAAGGTTTGATTATATTTATCTTCTATAGCGTATCTCGTATTTATAATTTATTTTATTTCTTAGAGTTTACATTCAGCATGTTCAAACATGGTCAGAGGTCACAATTACCCTTCCCGTACAGTGCGTTATACGTTTATATATTTCATTATATAATAATTTAAAAGTAGCTTGTTGTCTGTTGATATTATAATTTATGTGAGACAACACATTAACTATAACATTCTCATAGACAAATGTAATTAATATTATTTTTTATTTAAATTTCGGGCTCATTGATTGCTACAGGCGGTCATGGTATGACATAAAACTAACTTTTTTTTCTATAGGATAAGATAAAAACAGAGACTATAGTGATATAAGTTACCACTATGCTAAATTTCTGGATAGGCGTAATTAAACCTCTAACAATATATGTACTCTACATTAAGGAGAAGTGAGTTTCCGCCTTCGCCGCAGATTCTAAATAATAATTACCTTGACTTGATTTACTAAAAAATAACTAAATAAATATGTTAGGACATTCTTACAACAGCGCAATCCAGATCCGTAGTAAGCTACGAGGCTTGTGTTACGGATACCAGATAGTTGATATACTACATATACAACTTTTAAATACATACATATTTTAAATATAAACACCCACAACAAACATTCGTGCTTAACAAATGAATACCTCCAGCGGGACTCGAACTCGCGACCGCTGGCGCAGAAAGTAGGGTCACTACCAACTGAGCCAAACTTGTCGTCGAAATGATTTGTATATGACCACATAGATTGTTGAGGTACGTAATTTGAGCTAGCTTTATCTACGAGTAATTGGTTTAAAAAGCTGCGTTATGGCAGTCCATTGCCACGATCTTAGAAGATATCAAAAAAATCAAAACAATTTTTTTTAAGATACATACTCGGATAACTAGCATTTTATAATAATAATGATAATAATTGCTTTCATTTCTCTACTTTATTTTTTTTGTCAGCATCAGAGTCAAAGACAGTATTTCGTTTGACATCAATAACATTAATCGATATTAAAAGTTACTCTATAACATATTTGTAACTTGCAAAGTTCAAATGAAAATCCCATAGAAATGTCATAACAATTTCCATCATAACGTCCACGATTTTGTCACGAAAATGAAAATTAAAAGAGAAATTCAGATATTAGCCAAAAGCCTCCAAATAACGCAACAAACAAACGGATACGGAAATATGTCTTCGTGAGCCCTTTCATTCACCCTTTAGCCCTTGGGCGGAATGAAAAACCTCTACTAAAAGTATTCTATAGATGAAAACATTTTTCAACGCGTTATACATTACGTCTATTAAAATATTTAAAAAATACCATTTTTTCTTATAACAATCGCTTGAGTATGTATAATGTATATATTATACAACCAATTGTAGTTTTTTGCACAGAGCAGGTGAATATAGATTGTCAATTCCGTGGTTTTTTGAACAACGGCATCTTTTGGTAAATTTCATTAATAAGCATGTGTTTTTCTATTTGTAATTGATCCAGATTTTCATACGTATTTGTAGTAGCGGAATACGTCATACATATATATTTAGTTTACATAGTATTGTCGCTAAAACATTCGAAAATTATTTATTATATAAATATTAAGGAAATCTCTCAAAGAAATAAATTATTTAATGAATAAAGATCTTTTCTTTAATTGTTATATCTTTGTAACAGTTATGTGCTCTAAAAATCATGGAATCAAAATACAACGAACTAAATTTTACTCGTAATGAAATTTAGTGATATTTTTAATATTTTATACATCCCTATATTTTTTTAATTTATAATCTAAATTCAGTTCATTTCTCTTATTAATTCAAAGTGTGTCAGTTCAGATGAGTTTTCCAATATAGGCACATACGTAACTAAAATGCGACTAATAAATTAAAAAATACTATAAAACCTTATTACCACGAATTAAAACATTAATTCGTTTTGTACCCGACTGTTTAGACAAAAGAGGGTTATGTGTTTAACCTGTTTTTCGAAGTTAGATAAGAAACCGTCAATGTATACAGCTGAAGCGAGATAACCGCAAATGTATACAATAAATTTGTATTAGAGTGCGGAACCCCGAAGCACTTCCGAGTGTTGGTGCGTACTCCTAATGACTAATTTACCTCTATAATTGCCCTTGTAGGAACCCAAGGGCGTATTATCTTCATTTGATAACTTCCCCAGTTGCCAGCATTTTTTTTATTTGACCGTTTAATTACGTTGGGGGTTGAATTTTGTTTTTTTTTTTTGCTAAATTTATAAAAGACAAATTAAGTTTATTTTATTTATATGAATTTTTTTTGAACTCGTAGAAAAGTAAAAAAGTTATAATTTAAATTGATGATTAGTATTTTTTTTCTAATTTTAATAGGTACTCGTATCATATAAAATATTTTTTTTAATAATGTCTAAAGATTTCAAACTCCTAAATAAAGCAACTTTATTTTTACAATAAATATGTAGGTAAGTATGTTAAAGAAGTAAGTACTTATAGAATATGTAATGCGCTAATTACTTATGGAATTTCTTATTTGAAGATGAAAAAGTAGTCAATGAATCAATTTTTTATTTTATCATAATGATCCATTTTAATCTTTCGACTCCCCTTAAAAATGTTGAAAGATATGAAATAATTTTGCTATCTAATACTATTTAAACAAATCAAAATATTATTTAAAAAAACTTTTTCTTACGGTTCTACTTGTAATTTTTATTTACAGAACAATAATAATGGACCTAGTTATGCAGAAAGCAGCCATGTGCGAAAAAGTACAAACGGAGATATAAGCATTTTACTGTTGATAGTTGCACTTTTGTTACGTTTCGTTTTTCTGGTTATTTCGAAATTGAAAAATATATGTATAAGTATTGTTTATTTTTTTATCCTATCCAGTATTTTGAACTGTTGCTATTAAAGCAAATAATTACGTTTTAGACGTGGCTGTTTTATACAAAATAGCATATTTTACAGTAATCAAGTAAAGCTTAATCCAGCCACATCCAGTTGGCTGTGTTTTGAGTTATTTTTAAACAGCAAAACAAATATAAAAACAGCCAAAAAACCTGTAGTAAGTAACAAAAATCATAATACAACATATGTAATAAAATAATTATTTTGATATTTTCATATTGTTTTTGAATTGTTATTAGATTTTATAAAATCATGTTAGATTTTGAGAGGCTTTTTTCTTCTTACGAGTACATAATGCCATAATTTGAATGTAGTCATCACGCATATACCGGGTGTAACATTTAAATCTGTCATACGAAGTCTGACATTACGAATAACTGTTTTTAAATATCATGTCATTGATTTTAGTAACAAGAAAAACTGCATTCATACATTTAAAAAACTTGTACTCAGCTCGGGAATCGAACCCGGACGCTTTGAAAAATAAAACTAACATTATTTCTATGTAAACATAGATGTGTAGTTCTTAAGCAGTAAATATTACTAGTAACACAATCGATGTGATGAGACCTGCATATGTTTCATAGTAACATTTACAGCTTAAGACCTACACAATCGATATCTAAATAGAAATAGTTTTGGTTTTGTTCTTCCATACTTCCGGCTTCGATTTTCGAGCTGAGTACAAGCAGTATTAATGTAGTTTTTCTTGTTACTAAAATCGATCACATAGTATCTCCGAACAGATCTTCATATGTCTTATAGTTTTAGACTTCCCCATACTGACCAATTTGAATGTTACACCCGGTTTTGTTTATTTCAGGCATTACTTTCATCATAAGAGTAATTTTAATATTTTTATTTTGATCAGGGACATTCTTATCTACGTTTTTCAGAAGAGACGATCCCACCTCTTGTGCACCATGTCCAGCCTGATCCTTTATCCATGTATAACAGCTTTGGATATATTTAGCACTGTGCGCTCTCAAGTAATAAAGCCAGATTTGTATTTTGTAAAATATTACATTTGTTTGAATATGGGGTAATGCTAGTGTCTTTTGCATATCAAATGTAGGACATTCAATGTTTTCTTGATTTTTAGCTAGGTTTATATCTATTTGTAATTGAGATCTTGCTCTTTCAGCCTGATGAAGATGTAAATTGTGTTTTTCTCTTACAGAGTTAACATCCCCACCGCTTTTTCCTGCATTTTATAATTCGATGCGAAAGGTATCGCAGACATTGCACGTATCTTTTGCTTAGTGTTTTAGTGTTTTAACTTTGATGTTATAGTATCTGTATCTCTCTATCAATGAATTCTTTTATATTTTATTGTTTACGCACACTAGGCATCCTATTTTCTCCTCTTTTTATAGAGCCAAAGAGGCTAAGTCTAATAAAGGTTTTTGGGAACTAATTTTGTCCATGAGATTTTAGTTGAACATATTGAGAGTTTTACAGAATATATCACGGAAAACATCATACTGTGGTTGAATTTTATATTTGCGCAAAAACTTTTTTTTTTCTAATGGGTAAACAAAAATATAATAACCTATTTGCTGCGCACGCAAAATCTTATTCGGTAAACAAGTAAGTAGTTATAAGTAGACGGAAAACGATATAATATATTGTAACAGTCAACAGATAAGTTCCTTTTTACTTGCCCATGTGAATGAAACTAATTATTTACCTAATTAAATTACTTAAACAGATTTTTTTACTAAATAATAATGAGATCGTGTTATAAAATCAAAAATATTTGAATTCACAAAACAGCCAGGATAATAATAAAAAAAGCCAACTACCACTAATAACAAATATCTATTTTACAGAAAACAGCCATCATAGACTGGCTGCTTCTTACGTAACTGGAACACTGATATCTTCTAACATTTTGAAATTTGTAAAAAACAACCATATCGGTAGGCTGACTTCTGCAATATAAGTATTTTAGTTAGTGTCAAAATTGGCTGCATTTGACACCAACCTGACTGTTTTTTACGAAATGGATTTGTTTGAATGGCTGGATTTGACGGCTTATTATCTCCGAAATTATTAAAGATATCGACATGGGTGTTTTTTTAAAAAATGCGCCGTGTCTAAATTAGCAGGGCTGCTTTTATAACTCATTTTTGGAAAAATTGTGAGATGGCTGTTTTCTGCATAACTACGTCCAATTTATTACACCCTAATATAATTATTACAGCGCCATCTACTGTAGAGTAGCAGTAGTTATAACTATCGTTCTATTCCTCATGTACTAGATGGCACTGCTCCAATTTTGAAATAAAATTAACCAAAGCACGGAAAATAATCATTTTAAAATAATATTTTGTTTATTTAATTATGAGAAAATATTTTTATTAATTCTATAATGTTAATATTATTTTAATAAATAGCATTATAAGATTTCGTTACACTGCTTTTAAAACTCGTTCAAGAGAAAAAAATGCATTTACAAAAATTTAAACAAAAATCATAAAACTAATCTATGGAAATGTTTTTCATTATTTAGAAATGAATCTGACCTATTCTTAGTTGCTATCAAAATTCAATCTAGGTTTTATATCTAAAAAATAAATGAGTATAACTTCTTTAAATAAAGAAAATACATTTAAAAAGGAAACGATATAAAAGAAATCAGTTGTCAGTTAATGTATATAAAACTAGCTTTACCCGCGGCTTCGCCCGCGGTTATTTTTTAATTGCTAATCAACCTCATTGGGTTGATCTATAGGATGCATGTTTCTTCAAAATTACTCTAGCTATTTCAGAACCCATTTAATACAAACAATTTTTTAATTTTTCGTAAAAAATATATATTTTTTTAATAAAACGTATCCTATATTACTTCTAATACCTTCAAGAATATGTGTTCAAAGTTTCATGATGATCGGTTGAGTAGTTTTCGCGTGAAAGCGTAACAAACAAACTTACATTCACATTTATAATATTAGTAGGGATACTCACATATACCGAGGCTCCACCCGCGTTTTTACGGAAAGCAATTCCTTAGTATATTACGTACAGCGAATATAGATTTTTCTTCCCATAATACTTTCTTAGGTTTACGCGAATATTTGACATTATGAATGAAAATATCTTTTCGGATTTTGTCGCGGATTTATTTGGATTTTTGGTTCTCGACGTTTCGAATGCTTTACAGCAATCATGGTCCTGGGAGAGACTAAGGTATTTGACGTCTCAGGGGTTTATATACTTGTTCATTTATAATTTTCTTCCCATTTTGAAACAGTTTCAATACAAAATATTATGTTAGTAAATAAAACCAAACAAATCTGATCAAAATACTTTATTTCTCAACAACATTACGTATAAAACATCCTTACGGCATCTATATAATGCACATACTAAAGCCATAGTTCAGTTTCGGACAACCAACTACCGACTTTATCATCAATACATAAAGTATCATTTCCATTGCTTTATTTACAAAATTATTCATCAAATCAATTCCTATTTCGATTATCAACGAATATATTTTGCACATAATTTTTAGCTAAAAAAACATGTCTTCTAATAAAACATATATTTTGTCTCTGTCTTGTAACAACAAATTTGAAGGAGACGGATATAGTTCTTAGTTTTTAATATATTGGATTTACCAAAGGTAGTACATAAAAATATAATAATTACATAACTTATAAATTATCTAAAGTAAGGAAATATAATATAACAGTATTTTAATTAGAAGAGTATTTGATTGCATGCCAGCCATGGGAAGACTAAAATAAATTTTTACACACACTTTCCCCACTTTTTTGACTTGACACTTGACAGAGACAACTATATACATAATTAGATAAAGAAAGATAACAAAATCATTTAATTTACCTATAAAAAGTCATTTTCGCCGCTCTTTTAAATAAGTTGGAACATAAATTTATAGTGAAATCAAAGTTTTAAGCATATAATTAAAGCCTATTGTCAAAAATCTCAGCTTATAAGTTAGACATTTGGACTTAAAAATTTTAAACTTAAAACCATATTTAAATATGCTTAAAATTAACGTAAAAATAAATATCATCACAACGAGAAAACAATATCATCTAGTTACATTGACTAGGTTTTCTTTTTTACAAAACTAACGCACAGATTATATTTTATATACGTCAATGTGACAGATGAAGCTTTTGCCTCAACATGATATTGCTAAAAAAAAAATTAGAGCAATTCCATTTTTAATATTTAAATTTACGCTGACTGAGAAGATACAGAAAATTTATAACTTTAAAACTTTTTAATTTTGACTGGATTAATTCCGATATCAAAATCTTAGGGGGGCAGTACAAAAATATATCTAAGATTTGTTTAGTTACGGCAAAATATCGCAACCAATCCCATAGAAAGCTGTAAATATCTTAACAGTCTGTTTAAAGCAGTCTTTTAAGCAAGCAGTGTTTAGGATGTATGCAACACTAATTGACATAATTGTATTATGTTATTTTTTTAATCTATATTAAATAAATTGATAGGAGACAATGACTCAACTTTATTGAGTATTACTATGATAATTAAACTCTAAATTAGTTCCATGATATTTTTGACAGTCATATTTTTTTTTTATAGATTAAAAATCACAGTCTATGACGTGAAATTTATGTATTAGGTTTCTATCTTGGCAGTAAGCTTGTGCATATATTTTTAATTATCGAATATGCATTATTATAAGAAAGCTGCGTATATCGTATACCCCCGTATTGAAATGCTATCTGTAAAAGGAAATAGGAACGAAATTGCATTTGGCACTAGCTTAAATGGAAGCATTTGATCACCTTTCACTCTTAGCTACCTTTATTATATTAAAAAGATTTGTTCTCAAAACGTTTATTTATAAAGTACATAATTTTTAATTTTCGTATTATTTTTTTAAATTGCGTATTCCAACATGGTGGTTAATACATTATACACCTATAATAACTAATAGACTATCAGAGTTATCCTTAAGTATAGTATATACAAATAATTCGTAATAGTTTACGATAAAGTTACAAAAAAAAAACAAAAATTACAAGTTGTAGTGATTAAGCTACGGTAACATAGCGTTCATACCCGAAATAAGGTATAGATTAAAAAACTGCAAAAAATGAACGAAAAGTTAATCCTAATATATTACATAATATAAGAGCCTCTGTGAAATTATTGCTAAATAACTGTAAAAGAACGATGGGCAAACGAATAATATTTTTATTTTTTTTATTTATTAGCCATATCTTTTAGATTTCGAAGGCTCGAAGCAAAACATGTTAGAAAATAAGAGGTAGCGTTAAAACGTACTTGCGTACAAAACTATACTACTACATAATAATATGTACAAAAACTAAATTAGATTAGAAAAGAAATGTCCTAAAATTCACTAAAGGAGTACGAGGTACGTTGTGAGCTCAACAAAAACGTCTTTTCAATTGCACAACAACACACTGTCAATTTGACAGTGACGTTGACAGCTGTCACATTACAAATAAACAAATCACTTTGACAAGCACAACTATATGACAATACACAAACAACTGAGGCTAGAGTGTAGTAAATGTCAAGCTGTGTCATCACGGTTTTTGTCGCCTTTTCGTTTGTTTAATTTCTTTTTTATATCTAGCAACATTTGCTCGAATGACATGTCGTCGTTTCGGCGGGCCGGCAACGCCGCTTGGCCGTGGAAAGCGCTCTCAGTGTATTTAGCTTCCAGGCCATCTGTTAGAAAATGAAATTGTATCTTAAAATGTTACATAAAACCTTATTGTTAGTAACATGTTAATAAAAAGAAATAATAAGCACTAGAATATTTGATTGCATTATGGCATGCCTCAATTAAATTAAATAATGTTTCTTTTTTACATGACATAAAATATTTTTAATCTACTTCTCTATTTAGGCACAGCAATAATCTTTTAATGCCATCATAAATTTTTCATTATCATTATATTTAATTAATTGCATCATTACTTTCTATAAAACACACAATTGACAATAGATAAAAAAACAATAAAATTATTTATTTTATCCTCCTTACTTTATTTATATGCCATACATAGTTTTTCAATGACACTGATGACGGAAAATATAAAACTAAAAAAAATATGAAGGTCTTATCGTCTACTAGACTACATTACTACTACATTTTTGATAAGTAATTGTATAGTTACTACAAAGGTTTTGTTTGTAAGTGATTATTTGCTCAGTAAAACCAACCCTTAACCCTGTTTAAATAATTTTAACTATTATTATTAGACTAATTAAATAATTTTGTAAAAATGCATTATTTTTAAAATTACCTACATTGAAAAAAATAACATTTCTCATTGAAACTATTACTATTTTAATTGATTTTAGGCATTACATCCTTGGGTATGAAAAATAAGGGATCAAAGTGCTAATTTATAAGCAAAATATTAAAAAATAGGATCAAGTAACATAAAAAACACTAAAAAAGTACATTTGATTAGTGTCAACTTACCAAGATCAGCATAACTTTGCCTACAAAACGCTCTACGCCCACCGAAACCCACATCGTATTGTGGGAATGTACTGGCTGACTCGACGGCAGACCACGCGTCTCTAGGCCTTTGGAAGGTTACGAACCCGTATCGAGTGCTAAAGACATAATAATTTTTTATTTTATTTTATTTTCATAAGAGTCTCCAACAAAGAATTCACACGTTACTTTAAAAATTACAAAAAGTTATTATAAAATAAAATATGTGTGCTCCTTCAATTATAGGAAACTACAGCTTTCTTATTTTTATATTGTGACTACTTTTAATTAAAAAAATACACTACTGTTACACAATAAAAATAATAATTAATTAATATATTAATATGAAAATGGGCTTTATATGTATAATAGTTAGAAATAATTATTAAATTGTAAAAGTGGAATGTTCTGATATTTAGTATAAAATATTTATTTAGGTTTTTTAAGTTGGCAACACTGCAATGTCGTTAAAGTCACAATCTATTTAAATAGAGGGGATCGAGGCATAGTCCACCACGTTAAACAAGTTTGTAGCGGACTTTACATGTCTCTCGATTTGCTTAGTTGTCTAATAAAAGCAGATTAACTCACGATGTTTTCCTTCACCGTTAGACAAGACATGAGAATATTAGAGGTGCAAGACTCGGGATTTGAACCCGCTTCGCTTTGAACTCGATTGCCTAAGTACGTTACTACTACTGAGCTTGCTTAAGATTACTTAAAATTAAATATTTCTGATTAGTGATTTTAAGTCGAGTAGAGTTTTTTAAACCAATGAGTTTAATTACCCATTTGATAATTCTTTAATTCTTACATTTTTTATACTACTATTGAGGGAAGAAACTCGAAGCTTAGTTCTGATGATAACTGGCAAGAAATGAGAGATGAAAATATATATTTTTCACCTTAAAATTCTACCCTCAGAATTAATACATAAGCCAAAAACACATACCCCTTTCTTTTAAAATCGGATAACTTACCCGTCTTCCTTCGAATGCAATCGTACTTCGGTGACTGGTCCGAATTTCACGAACTGCGCCCGCAACGCCGCTTTAGTCATGTCCTTTTCTAACCTACCCACAAACACTATGCGTCTCTCTTCAACAGGCGTGTTGCTCTCTCTGAAATAAATCATCAACATCCTTATGAATAAAAGTTAGAACGAAATCATTCTTCGTCTCTTTCTAGCGGACACAAATATTAGATTTAGATAAAGACGAACGTTTTACAAAACAATATTAGATTAAATCAACTGAATCGCAATCATGCTAAAATTAACAAAAGGCTATAGAGGTGAGACCAGATATATTCAATGGACTTTCAAGGATATAAGTTACGTGCTTAGCTGAAATAGTCAAAAGAAATCAGTGCTATATAAACATATTACTAACTCTAATTATGATAACTTGTAACAAAATGGTACAAAAAATAAAATAACAAGGATGTCAATAACAAGAAAGACTTAAAAATATCAATGTATTTATAAAACAATTCACGAAGTCCTATTCAAATCTATACATAATATAATAAAATTCATCCTTTTTTCTGTCTGTCAGGTCATCACGAGAAAACCACTGCACAGATTTTGATGAGATATGAATCACCATGGTTGACAACCAACTCTACATAATACTTTTTAACGGAAAAATATTTCTGGGAAATCCTATACTAACCGTTTAAACGTATCTATAGAGACGAATCCAAGCGGAGCAAGGGCTAGTCTCTTGTATGTATTAAGAATTCTCAAAATACATATGTAAAGAGAGACACACCAAGATATTGATATTGATGAGATATTGCACTTCACTACATAGTATAAAACAAAGTCGCTTTCTCTGTCCCTATATCCCTATGTATGCTTAAATCTTTAAAAATACGCAACGGGTTTAATGCGGTTTTTTTTAATAGATAGAGTGATTTAAGTGGAAGGTTTATATGCATAACTAGCAGATCCCGCGGCTTGGCCTGTGCTAAATCTAGGGAAGAGCCCGAGCGAAGCGAGGGCGAGTCGCTAGTACTACAATAAATGCAAGAGTATTGAATACCTCCTTGTATTAAAAAATGATTTAAAAATAAGCAGGGGATATTATATGGAAGATACGAGAACTTTTGGCCTCTTGTAAAATCTTTTCAAGCTGCAAACTTGCGTCATACGCATAAGTAAATCTGGTGCAAAATTTACATACATCGTTTGGGACAAATTATGTTATCCGTCAGTCAGTATTTGCGTTTTATGTTACCTTTACCTTTTATTGACGTCACGTTTGACGCAGTTTGTAGGGACCTACTTTCTTACGTCAGTTGTCGCGGGTTCGAGTCCCGCTGGGGGCATTCACTTGTGAAACTCGAATATTTGTAATGTTTATATTTATATGTATGTATTTAAAAACTTATATATGTAGAATGTCAACTACATATCTGGTATCCGTAACACAAGCTTCATACCTTACGACGGAACTAGATGGCGCTGTGTATAATAATGTCCCAACATATTTATTTTTTATTTTATTTTTATTGGTCAGTATGAACGACTTAGGAATTAAACATTTTCTTTTAGTAAAATGTATGACCTATATGACACAGCTATCATCATAATAAATATATCAGTAGTATTCTCGTGATGCAATCACAGACAGACGAACAAAAAAAACTATAAATTCGGCTTTTGTATCGATCGATGATACATGATAGTACATGATACGAATCAAAAATGTTTAGTGTACAGAGTCCAAAAAGTTAAAATATTTTACCAAAAATTGAAATCAATTAAAACGAATCCCTATCTATGTGTAGGTGTCCTTACATATCGAGATCCTCTGATTCTGATTATTACGAATTAATAAACTACGTAACAGGTAATTCTATACTAATAGGGAAATATATTAATAAAGCGTAATAATAATAAAAAAATGTATACACATCTTCAACAAATCAGCTCTTCCCAAAATTTTCTCTGTAATAATTTAGGAAATTGCTTGACTAATTTCCATGCGACTTCTAATACACATTTAATATAAACTCGAATTAAAAATACATTAAAATCTGTTCCATTGTTTTAATAGCTCAAACCCTAAGTAAAGTTGAGCATAAACAGATAACCTAACACAGTGAAGTCACGTGAAATATGCTAGTCTCCGTATACAGTTACATAACCATTTCGTAATCGCCTCAAAATTATGCAGAGAATATTTCCCAAAAAAGCCAGCGTTATTAAATAGGTCACACGTATTTTGGAGGAGGCCGGATGTCACCAGATCGACTGATAAATTTTAAATACTGATGCTTTTATTTTGGCTGTATATCTATACTAATATTATAAAGCTGAAAAGTTTGTTTGTTTGTTTGCTTGAACGCGATAATCGGAAGTACTGGTCCGAATAGAAAAATTATTTTTGTGTTGGATAGTCCGTTTATCGAGGAAGGCTATAGGCTACATTACATCACGCTACGACCAATAGGAGCGGAGCATCAATGAAAAATGTTGCAAAAACGGGAAGGGCGGGCGTTAGTTCTGCTAGGTATTATACCGCAATTTCGAAAGAATGTGGTTTCCGGTCTTTAGAACGCGTGGGAAGCTGCGGGAAAAGCTAGTGTAATATAAGCGACAGCTCCGTTCGGAATTTGTAAACGTATTAGTGTATATAATTGTGTACATAGTGTACTTGAACGTACATAATGGCTATTATACATATGAGAGAAACGGACGAAATTTTATTATATTGATGAATTTTATTATGTGATTTACAGAACACAGAACGTAACAATAGGTTGTATATTTCAACTAAAAAAATTGTAGGCATGCAATCCCTGCAGCGCGATAAAGGGTTTCTAAAATTCCACGAAAGTTAGTTATTTTTGTTTAACATATTCAAAATTGAGAATAATCTATCTAACTTAAATATTCTAACTAAAAAAACATACATTCGCCTTATTATCTATATTGTGCGATAGAGAAAAGCACTCACTCTCTCACTCCTTTATTTATTCTTACCTGTCTTCAGAGCTGTAGGAGCTTCTATAGCCCTTATTTCTGAACGAATCGTCTTTTCTATAAGGACTACAGGATCTTCCGGAATTAGAGGACACTGTTGTACTACTTGACGACGACGAACTAAAAATACGTGGTAATATATTAAGAAAATTTCTTATTTTTAACAAAATCCTCAGATCCAAATAAAGAATCAAGATTTTTCTAAAGTATCCCATTATATTATTATTCTTATATTATATTGAAACGTACCTCGAGGATGTAGACGACTCGGAACTTTCCGATATAGTTGGTTTCCTGATAGGTGGTGTTAAAGACTTAACCGGCTTTTGTTCACTATTTACACTATATTTGGGGGGACTGAGTTTCTTTTTAGGAACTGGACTTCGCGATTTTCGTTCAGCGTGTTTCGATCTTGATCGTGATCGGTTCGGTCTATAATCGCGCCGAACGGATGGCGATCTTCTAGATCTGTATGGAGATCGCGTTCGTTTCCTCCTGTAGGGAGAGTCTGACCGACGATATCTCCTGTACCGTCCGCGAGACCTCGATCTATTACGACTGTGTGAACGCTTCCTACTTGGCGAACGTTTCCGTCTATGCCCACGGGAATGTGACCGCGATCGCCGATATTTAACATCGTGCCTATCTCTTGACCGTGATTTCTTTTCCTTAGACTGTGATCTATCTAGCTGCCGTCTGCTTTCAGGCCTCGTTTTAACTGCGTTTTCATCAGATTTAATTATTGGCAAGTTTTGGACTTTTGCGCGAACTGGACTATCTTCACTTGACATTGACATGTCACTGTCATTTCTTTTTCTAGGTGACGGACTTTTATCTTTGACGATGAGCCTTTCAGGAATCTTAACCAAAACTCCAAACTCAGGAGTAGCATCGGTTTGGATATCCACAGCGGCGTAATCTGGTTTCTTCCTCTTTTTCTCTAAATGAAGTATAACTTTGTCTTCTCCATGTTCGCCATTCGCATCGTAATCACGTATTATAGTCGTTTTTGCGTATTTAAAAACTTCGCGTTTCTCGGTCGGAGAGTTAGGTTTCACTTGTTTCTGTTCTCCATTCGACGACGTAGCGATAACTGTAGGAGTTTTTTTCATCACTACGTCTTGTATACTAGCGAACAACGAATTACTTGAGATTTTAGTATCTACTTGTTTCTCAACACTCTTTAGAGTAGCCGTGATATCTTTAAGTCTTTCCTTATCAATTTTGATATCAGATCGTTTTTTATCTTCAACTGGGCTCCTACTTTTAACGGAGTCAAATACATTGTGCTTAGAAACATGATCTGATTTTTTTATCTTGAAATTTATTGTAGGTTTATTTTCTGTGGACGGTGACTGTGATTTACGTTTTTTGCTTTCAGGTGGCCTTTCCACTCTCATGAAGAGATTCTCATCTGTATTCGTTCCAATGCTTACTAAAACAATTTCATCATAATCTTTTGTTTGTTGTTTTTCTTCGCGGACGATTTGTGGCGTTGCAATTGGCACTGGCAGTACTTCTGGTGTCATGCCAACTATTTTCATCATTTCCGCATCACTTATGAGTGGTTGTAACTCTAAATTTTCAACTTTTGGTATTTTGCTCATTACAATGTCTTCGTCTCTCTTCCGCATAGCTTCAGCTTTTAGTTTCTTAGTATTCATTAAAATTTTTCTAGAAGCTTCTCTAATTGGGTCAAAAATTACTTTTGAGTCCTCTAATTTTACTTGTTCCTTCTGAACCAACACACTATATGACGGCCCATGATTTGCCATTTTAAAATCTTTATCCAAATTAAGATTGCACGATATATCCGGAAATATCGCTTCTGGACTGACTTGGGCCGAACTGTTATTAGAACTGGCACCTCGCCTTAATTTATATTCTTGGAGATTCAATTTCTTCTTTTTCTGTGGCTGTTCGAATTCATTAACAGTTATATCAACAACAGGTTTGTTTTCCTCATCGTTGCTTTTCTTCTCTTCTTTCACTTGTATCGACTGGGGAATTTGCACATCGTGCTTATTACTAAAAAGCGCAGTATAAAAGTGCTCAGGCTTAGAATTGACTTCCTGTTTTATACTTACATTACCATATCTATCTATACTAGTCATGTCTTTATTTTTGTTCCTATCTATTGGTTCTACCTTTTTACCATTGTTTAAATGGTTCGCTAATTTATTCAGATACCCACTAGACTTAGGCTTATCAATGACTACGTCTTTATGATTTTCCCTAACATCACAGTTTTTGATTATAACTTCGGATTTATTTTTAATAGTTAACTTAATGCTACCATTAGAATTTTGACTACAAGAAGTATCACTTGCTTTACAAGCATTTTTCACCATCACAGAACCGTTACTTTTCTCGATATCGTTCGGAGCACGCGCAGGCGATAATTTCTTACGATGATTTGAATTCACGGGAGGTTTAACACTTAGTTTCACACTAGATTTTTTATTTATTTTATTGTCACTATCGTCACTAGCACGATTTGTCATTATTTTATTTTTTTTAGCACTGCTTACGTCACTTTCGTCGTCACTACTAAGGTGGTACACTACTTTCTTATTTTTACAAGACCTATGTCTTGAGCTAAGTATCCTGCTGTTGCTAGACAGGACTTCCGGTTTTAGGAGGCTTTGTCCTCCCTTCAAATTGGGAAGACTGTGCCTCTTTTTCGATGAACAATAATCATGATCAGAGTGAACAGGACTTGGCGATCTCCTGTACACCGGATTTACAGTGGACGGCATCTGTAATAATTTTAAAGTAGAAATATCGCTGTCTTTAAATGGACCTGAGAATTACCGAGCAAACCCACAATACTTACCAAAATTTGGCGCATTTTTGTTTTGTTCAAGTGAACGCCCGCATCCTGCAGTCGCATACCACTTGACAAGCTAATATTTTTTGTCTTTACGTCGCTGACATTTATAACTGGCTTCCTTGTTTTATTATTTAACTTCTCTGTTGCTTCAAATTGTTCGAGCAGAGAATTAAGGTTATTAGCTTCTAACACTGGGATGACTGCATCATTGCACGATTCGACGTCTACGAAATCATCAGCTTCAATTTTAATATCTGGTTCTTTTTTGATTGTTGTTTTTTCTATACAAAATTCTAAAACATTTGCACCTGGTATAGGAGTTGAGGTACATTTTCTGTCGGGTAATGTGATAGGAGGGTCAACATTATCGATTATGGAATCAACGGGGCGGTCAATATCCATATCTTGCATACTTAAATCATCTTCTTCTTTAATGACTTCCTTAGGTTCTGTTTTGTTAGTAATAAGGAAGCTATTAACATCTTCTTCAGTCAAAGCTCGAGGAATGTCATCGCTCTTTATGCTCGTAGCTGATTTTTCCTTATCACTTTCAAACGTGAGATCAGTTAAATCAAGATTAAGGTCTTCAAAACTTAAACAGGTCTTCGCATCAACTATATCCATACAAACATTGTGCATAGGTGAGTGGGGTAGTGAGACTGAATATGTTTTTTGGACATTCTTTAATTTTGTGTATGGCATATCTTCTAAAAGATATCGTTTTAAATCTTCGATATTAGGAAGAACTTCTAAATCTGATTCATTTATTGAAACTTCAGCAACAGGATCCTCATGTTCACCTTCGACTGGTTCTTCAATTTCCTCCTCCTTCTCTGTTAAGGAATTATCAGGAGCAAATATCTGTTCTGGCACAGATTTTGATATTCGAAAATCAGGTTCTACTGATACTGGCAATTCTTCCAATTTGAATTTAGCATTGGCAACTTCTACCACTTCATTTTGTGTAAGTTGCCAACATTCTTTTGACTCTTTAATGAAATATTCATCGACGTCTTTAACGACTGGTTCATCCTTTACCTCCAATATATGCTTTTCATCAGTATCTTTTATAAAATACTCATCGACATTTGAAACTACTGGTGCATCAAAGTTGATGCCTAGGCTATCTTGGCATATATTTGTTTGACTTGGAGGTGGATGTGGAGATGGGCTATCATCTTCATCAGATGTTAAATATTCGCCAACATCAGACTCACTTTCTTCTTCTTTAATGCAATTATCTTCTTTAATGCAATAATCTTCTTGCTCCTCATCTGATGAGGCTTCTAGATCTAAGTCAGGATCTACGGCAAAGACTTGTATCACATCATAATCATCACCTTCGACAAGGGAATTTTCTTCCATATTTTCTGCCTCTAAAACATCTATGTTGTCATTAGATTCAGAATTTGTATCATCTATAGAAACTTCTTGTACTTCTACATTTTCATCTTCATCTATACTAGTATCTTGATTTGATTGTGTTATATTTACCTGAAAGTTATTAAAATATTTACTACTGAAATATTTATATATTAAAATAACACACACATACATAGGATACTATTTATGCAAGAAAAAAATACAATTACTTGTATTTTTTTCTTGCATAAAAAGTATCCTAGTCTCCTATGTATAATTGACATACAAAACCTGCAATAGCCTAAGTATTAGTTTTCATAAAGTACACTCTTAATAACTATTGATATCTATCTATATAACAATAATTAAAATGTCTACTTGATTTCCTAAATAGTTTCCTTTAATAAAGATCCTAGTATTATTTACTGTGTTATAAGTTTTAGACACAATCTAAACAATATAGGGAGCTGTTGCTATTATAGATCTTAAAGATTAAAACATAAAAGAAGAGAGCTACATACATTTTGATTTTGACTCCACACCCGGTGACGGTCATGAGGGTCCCAATACTCTCCGTCATAGATTTCTTTGTACTGATTAGTTCTTTGACTTTGAGAGTATTCTGGACTATTTTGATTACAACTACTTTCAGATGAAAGTGATTCACTTGTGGAGCGCATTATCTTATGTCCAATACTACGATAAGCAGCCTGGTGGTACATATTCAAAATGTGTGACTCCATCTCTGTAAAAAAAATCATTATATAGAAATATTTAGTATGCAAAACACGTATGTTGTACATTCCCTATGTTAATATGAAATATCTTCTTATTACTAATTTCTAAGTTAATATTTCCTTTGTTTTGTTAGATAAATTATATGACTGTTTTTTAGTTCCCAAGTATGACATCCAAGGTCAAAAGAACATTGAACTTTCATTATACTTTTAGTGAAGTCAATGGACTACCATAGATCTAAGAGTAGCAGTTACGATTTATATCTATGCTTGAGCCAAGATTTATCAGTTATAACTACAATTTAATTTAGAAGTGAATGAAATGTACATACTGTTTACCTTATTTGTGATGTTATTTATATATTTTGGTATATTAAAAAAAATCAATATTAAATAGTTAAAACTTTACGTTTTTTTTTACTTTTATAAATGTTGTATACACAAAATAATGTTATAAGTAATAGTATTTTTTTTATATTAATGAATTTGTTAAGCAAATAGAAAAAGTTGTGAACAAAGCTAGAGTTATCTCTATAAGATTTATAGTTAATTTAAAATACCTATTATGAAATTATTTTTTATATGCTTATAATAATTTCTAATGAAATTGGTTTCATTGACTTTATCACAAGGAATTTAGTAATAATATGAAAATATTTTTTTAAAGCAGGCACCTAATAAAAAAATAACAGTCAATCAGCTGTAATCAGTCAAATATGTTTGACAACAAATAGAAATGAAAAGTAATTCCAAAAAAAACTAAATATTCAATGTAAACTCAATTACAGGAACAGAAAGAATAATTTAAGGTCACATTTTTTAAATTATATTTCTTTACTAGTGTTGTTAAAGATTTTTCTTTAAATTATTTTTCTATATAATTGTGTGAATGTATTATAATTTTATTTATAACCAATTTTCTATGGAATCAACTTAAAATATAGTAGAAATAGTAAGTTTTTAGTTAAAATTATTAACAGAAGTAAATATTGATGCAAACACATAATAAATGCATTTCAATGTGTCAATAAACATAAATAGAATGTTATATGTTCAAATTATATATAGGTTTCTGACTCCTTAAGACATTAAATTTAATTATAATTGCAAAATTTAAAATTTTATCACACATATTGTAAAACTGCAAATATATTGGAATAATCAAACTTATTTTTTCATATGATTTACTTATTGTCTATACAAAAATTTAAAAATATAATCTAACAATATATTGTATAGCTTCTTTTCAAATAACTTATTCAAGTTAAATGTTTTTTTTTCTATTTTATGACACAATAATAATTTGGATTCCTTACAATTTGAGACATAGATATATACATCTGCATTCTTAAGCTATATAGTTCATATAACAATGTATATTTAAATTTTACTAGTGTTTTTAGTAAATTTTGCACGTTTTCGTTATCAACCGTCCGATACGCGATACTGACAATCTATGGGAGATAGCAGTTAAATTTAACACTACTGTCAAATGAAAACAGATCATGTGACATAAACATGGAATTCATGCCAAAATACGCCATTAATTTATATTGGAACCATTTAGTTATTTCCAAACTTGATATATATAACGGTTATTTAAGCAACAATAAAAACTGCAGTAAAAAATGACCACGATCCACGTTTAGGTTAAGACCGAAAAATTTGCCACAGTTCTGATAATTTGAGTTTATTCAGTGATATGAAGTACAAAGTAATTGGACATTAAGTTTTAATGCGATAATAATAGTTTCCCTATAACTATTATGTAAAGAAAATAAACATTCAAAGTGACAAAACGCGCGCACTCGATCCTAACCTTGATAACGAAAAAGGCTGATACAAGTTTCTAGTTCAAGGTCCCGTGAAAAAACTGAAAAGTCACATGAAGGCGTTACACAAACAAATCTGAAATATCATTGCAACCCGCACTGAAATCTATTTTAAGACAAACAACAGACGAAAAAAGCACTAACCTTAACAACCTCAAGTGACGGCTTTATCCATGTAATTTTATTTCGATACTATTTCACTATTTACACTATTCACCAGTTATAGAACATTAATTATAATATTTTTATAACACTTTCAGGCACGGAACAGTCCAATATTTTAATAGTTTTTGGTAAAAAAATTAACACTTCACGAAACATCACATGCTACAAACTTCACGCACGACAGCAAATTCTTATTTCTTATTTATGATGTTGCCATACCTAATATTTTTGACAGCTGCCAGCGGCACATGGTTTGGTGGGAAAGATTAAAAAATATCATTTTTAACACCTGTTTATTTATTTTTAATTAAGGAAAATTAATAATTTTCGTAAAACGTAGATGAATAATATAATTTCAAGAACAAACACTTCAATTACATAGGTAGTGTATGTTCAGGGAATCATTTTTTTGCAACTTCTCAAAAAAGTATAACGTAAAAGAATATCGATATACAAAATACCAAACAGAATGAAATACTAACTTTCAAAAATAAACTTTAGTTAATTTACAAAACCTATATTATTTATAGATGCATTATGTCTGAAGTTAAAAAGTGCACTGACCTACATATTTTTTGCGTAAATTGAGATAGCAACAACGGTGACGCGGTGATTATTTGGAGTTAATTACGGTGTCTACTGTCCGCAAAAAGTGGGTTGTTTAACCTTACTGCGATCGGAAAAGCATACGATATGAATTCTAACTTTTCAATTTATTACTATATTCTTTATCCATTTTTGATAAGCTGTACGTTTTATGATACTCCTGTTACTATAATTTATTACGAAGAGCGTTATATATACATTAAAATTTTAAAATTTGCCTATCATAAGAAATCGATCACGTATCCTATCTACTTACCGGTCACAGTGACTTACCCTCAGGTGCATGCACAATGCACATAGCGTAACAACAATTTAATAAGGTCGTCATTATATTTTACAAATCATCCCCATATTAGAGCAAATTAAGAATAATTGATTAAGTAGGTAAATACCTCACCCTTCCTAAATAAGTCACTTCCTCTTTTGTTGGAAAACGCATATCTCATACAGTACAGTTTTAGAGTTTATCACTGACGGATAGACAGACATGGCCTGGGGACCATTTATGTAGTAGTGTGAAAAAACTAAAATCGATTAGCATTATGCCTCAGAGGTTAAAATGATCTTTTTCCTAATTATCCTATTGCTATAAAATATTCTCACATATAGGTACGTCAGATTAAAACATTAAGAATTTAAGTCTAATATAATGGAATAGTTTGATTAACGAAATCATTTTGCCTGCGCATGCATTCAAAAGTAGCTGGAATATACTATAACAAAGTTGTAATCAAAGTAGTGACCTACTCTATTTTTAAATTTTAATAATTACTAAATAAGCTCCATAATCTGTGTTGTAATCAATACACAACACTTAACCTCTTGATTGCATATTTACGCACATCACTATCCACAAAGTCCCACATATTTGATAATTTTACTTTTGTCGATGTAATCTGCTACACTTTTGACCACGCAATGAGAACTGTATGAGTACGCTAAGAGTTTTTTTTTTTCTATTATTATTAAAGTCGTAGAGAAGCCTAGCCGTAAAGAACAATAGAGTAGCAGTTGTTTTTACCAGGTAGCTTTCCTACCTTTGAGACCTTGAGACGCATATTAAAAGGCCTTATAAATGGTATTTGAACTAAATTTAAATATTTTAAAGTATACTTATATAATAATAAATAATCAATCTTACTATATATCGATGCTAGAATTAATTATAGAGATGGATTACCTCAGCCTATGCCGATACCTCGATAATCCGTTGCGTAGTGTTTAAAATCGTTTTAAGCATAGGTACATAGGGAAAGATTATGTGATTGAGTATACTATGCACTCGTAGTGATTATATGTATGGCGTATGCTTTTTCATTCTACAATTACTTATTAGATGAACAGTAATATAATTTATACGCAAAGGGGCGAATAACATATTTAAATGAAACTTAATATTTTATATTCTCAGATGTCACACCACTCGAGTCACGAACGAATAGTAACAATAGCCGGAAGCGCTGAAGTCCTGGAATGCCTTAAGGAAGAACAAGCTTCACCTAAATCATCATCATTAATAAAATATTCACTAATTTCTGAGATTGATGAAGTAAAAGATGATAAAAAAGAAAAAGTCATTATATGTCCATGTAAAGGTAAGTTAGCCTGAGTATTTCTTTTGATATAAAAATAAAGAAAGGCAAAATCAAAATAAAGTTATTAATTAGGTATAAATTTTAATAATTGTAACTAATTGCAAAAATATTAACAATAGAAAAATTACACATATTATGTTATTACATAATATATGGTATATTTATTACACAATGATTCATGGCCATTATTATTCCGCAAACTATGTAGCTATAATAATATAACAAAACAAGTAGCTCAGTGGACAGTGGTAGGTAGAGCGCTCGCTCCGAGTGAAGTGGGTTCGGGATAGACCCGAATCTCTTGTATTTCTAAGTATTTGTCATACGGTGAGAGAATACATCTTATGGAATCTGCATGTCTGAGAGGACCGCAAGTTTTCAACGTGACGCCCGCCAACCCGCATTTTGCCAGCTTGGTGGACTATGGCCTTTTTTTTTCTGAATGTCTAGTGCTGTTGGCCCTACCGGCCTTGACAGCGTCACCGGGCGGGGAACTATGGCCTGTTTCACCCCACATTAAAGGGAGATATTTTGTGCCCAGTAGTGATGCTCGCTTGGAAGTCCGAGTGATGCGGGTTCAAATCCGAGTCTCGCACCTCTGATATTTTCATGTGGGAATCTTAATAACCTTATTACTACTTGTCTTTCGCTGAAAAAAAACATCGCGAGGAAACCTGCATGTCTGAGAAAACCTAGAAAGTTTTGAAAGGACATGTAAAGTCCGCTAACACGCACTTAGATAACGTGTTGGTCTATGGCCTAATCCCCTTCGCATTGAAAGGACAGAGGACTGATTACATACTATATAATATCTTTTGTAAAACTCATGAAGGTTTCTTGTTTGGGTTTTTACAATTTTTTTACAACAAAGCTTAGTGTAATAAAGGATTGCTTAACTTATTTTTATTACTTAACTATCAAGCCGTAAAAATGCCAACTTACCCGTAAATAAAACAAAAAATACCTATTCAAATGTTATTTTTTGTTTTGAAGTAAGCATGAATAAAGCCAGGTAGTAGCTTTCAAGTTGCAAAGTGTTGCTCAACGAAACAAAACGTTACGACTGGGACTTCCCCGTTGATGACGCATTTCGCTATATTGTATTTTACCGTCAAGTAGTGATTAAAAAGAGTTATTAATAGAACGCGAATATATTTAGGTATATAGTTTTATACAGTTACTAGCGACTCGCCCTCGCTTCGCTCGGGCTCTTCCCTAGATTTAGCACAGGTAAAGCCGCGGGATCTGCTAGTTATGCATATAAACCTTCCTCTTGAATCACTCTATCTATTAAAAAAACCGCATCAAAATCCGTTGCGTAGTTTTAAAGATTTAAGCGCACATAGGGATATAGGGATATAGGGACAGAAAAGGCGACTTTGTTTTATACTATGTAGTGATATAAGTAATTAGCGTTCGAAAGACCGGAATTAAGATTTTTAAATTTTGTTTTTTATATATTACTGGAGAATAATAATATGTTTAAACTGTTAGTATAAATTTCTCAGAGATTAGATATTTTCCTGCAGTAAGAAGTACTTATCCTATGTGTTGACCCGGATACGTATTGACGATACGTATGGCTCAGTTCGTAGTGACCCTACTTTCTGCGCCAGCGGTCGCGGGTTCGAGTCCCGCTGGGGGCATTCATTCACGAATGCTTGTACTTCAGTCATGGGTGCTTATATTTATAATATGTATGTTTTTAAAATTTATATGTATATGTGTAGTATATCAACTACCTATCTGGTATCCGTATCACAAGCCTCGCAGCTTTCCACGGAACTAGATGGCGCTGTTGTAATAATGTCCCAACAAATTTATAATTTATTTATTTATATTTAATATATAATAAGCTATTCTCATACCAAATATCATCAAAATTTGTTCAGTGGTTTTTTCGTGATGTGATCACAGACAGACAGGCACAAATATTACCAACTAATAGATTAAGCGTCTCGCTAATGTCTTTTTTAATAAGATTTTCCAAAGAATAGTTTAGATACAAATTCGATTCAGTGAGAAAACATATTTCAGCTGTAATAGATGCAGAAATAGAACGGAAACATTCAGAAGAAATAAAAAAATTGTTGAAAGAAAAAGAAATAGAAATGGATGAAAAATTCAAAGAACGCATCGAATGTGAGATGGAATATTTGAAAGATAGATTTGAATTTATTTTGCAGTGAGTCAACATCATTTCCAATATTCGAATTATTTAAGTCTTTTTTTTCACTTTATTATTCAATTTCAATTTTCTAATAAGTTAAATATTTAATTATGAAGATTTCAAAGTGATCCAATAAATGATTTTGCCAACATTTTTGGAGAATTCAGTATGTTCTAAGATTCAACTTTAGTTCTCGAGCAGCCACAATAGGTATAGAATTAATACTTTCTTAGGTTTACGCGAATGTTTGACATTATAAATGAAATATTTTCGGATTTTGTCGCGGATTTTCGGATATATTATGATTTTTGGTTCCCGACGTTTCGAATGTTTACAGCAATCATGGTCACGGGTTTCATTTATAAGGTATAGAATTATTTTAAGCATTTTCATTTTCCATCAGTAATGAACAAGTGCGCGCATCCTATATGCTAAGAGAAGCTCACAGAGAACGCCAAGAAAAGATATCTGCTCTTCAAAAGCAACTGGAATGTAAGAACTTAGCTGGTCTCATGTACGTTATGTGTTCGGAGAGAAAGAGAAACAAGATGGAGATCATGAAGCTATGCGAAGGTTAGATATTATAAGATTCTAGTATCACATATTTAGTATAACTATAGGTACACTTATTACTTTGTAGCAAGTGACCCTACTTTCTTGCGCCAGCGGTTTTGTTTGTATATGTATTTAAACTTATATGTGTAGTATATCAACTATCTGGTATCCGTAACACAAGCCTCGTAGCTTACCACGGAACTAGATAATTGACATCACTTATTTGTTATTACTTTGTATACCACTACCATGAAACTTTTAACATAGTATAAAGAATTCATTCTTTTTACTATGCTTTTAAGGTGTTTTAGATGCGACTGTTAAACTCAAATAACGGAACCAAGGTAGATTCAGCTAATTTATTTGGTAAAAAAAATAAAACATCTGCTGCATTATTACTGTTTTGAAGAACAAAATTGTAGATATTTTGCTTTATAATAAGTAATTAAAAAGTTTTGGTAGGAACTACGTTCTTAGTATGTACTTTATGTGTTGTAATATTTAAGGATGAATACAACTGACCCGATTTTCTAAAATATCAAAAAATATTAAAACTAATATATAATTACACAGCCCTTTTCCTATAATACTCTCTACTCTACTACATTTCAAAATTTCAAATATTTCTATTGAACTATGCCAAAGTTACAAGCTTTAGAATGTTTAAATCGCTGTAAAGTTGCTTTTTTGCACGTTGAAGCAGGGCTTGAAATACCGTTATAAAAATGATAACGTTATACGCGCTAGAGGCAGATAACGTTAAAAAATATATAGCGTTAAAGAATATAACGTTATTTTTGGACCATTTTACCGTTATAAATAAATAACGTTAATGCTTGTTATTACCGATAATTATAACGTTATGTTGAGTTTCGTTATCAACGCTTGCATTGCATCGAAAACGTTGCCAAACCGCATAGATCAACTTTACATGGCGAAGAAGCCGCATACGTACTTATGAACGTGCATTATTTAATTTTCAAAAAATATTGAAAATTGCATGACAATTGACAAAAGAGTTGTTAAATAAGACTGACGCCTATGTATAGACCGTGTTTTGTTTTCCCATTTTGCCCATTCAATTCTGAGTTTTATATTTATGACTAGCAGTACCCGCGGCTTCGTCCCGCGTTAATTTTTTTAATCGCAACTAAATTTAATTCAATCACTCGCTGGGTTATCTGTAGATTGTTGTAAATTCTTAAAATTACACCAGCTATTTGCACGCCCCCGGCCCCGCTCTTGGCAAACACCACCCCCCTCCCTCTCCCCATTGCCCGCTGTGCTGCGCTTTACTTTTCTATTAGTATTTTGTTTATTGTTATTTGATTGACATTTTTAAATTATATTTTGAATGGAGTGTCCGATTAGTATGATCCTTAAAGTTATCTGCAAACTATAAACTAACTGCCTGCCAAATTTTAAAACTTTTAGCACAAATTTGAAGATTTTTTTTTTAACGGGGGGAAATCCTCATGGACTACCTCGCCTGGGAAAAGGCGGAGGGGAGTGCCGGACTCTTACCGGCTAAAACCACCCCGGTGTCTCCTCGCACGTGCGCGTGAGGCCGCGGGAATCCATATTCTTCCGCAGCCCCACACTAGTGCTGGCCGGATCTGTCCGGGCCTCATCTCCTGCACGGGGTAGTGAGGTGTTGAACTACCCCGCGCATCGTCTCAGAAGCCGGGGAAGGGAGTCGAGATCTCCCTCTCCCGTTCCGCAGTTTCCTTCTGCGACATCACGTCCTCGCAGAAGGACACCACCGTGTCCCACGACTATGCACTGCTGACCATCCTCCTCACTACGGCCGGATCGCCTCGACGGTAGTGAGGCCGGCGGTAGGGCGCAGAAGCCTTTGCCGCCATTCCGCAACCAAGACCTGACGGAGCTTCTCTCGGCGCAGCGCGATTTGATGCTGCACCGGCCTCAAGCCCCGCTCTTCATCGCGCCATCGATATAATGACGCGAGTACTTTCGCCTCTAGGTCCCAGGGCGGGGATCCGGCCAGGACGCAAGCCGCCTCGTAGGAAATCGTGCGATACCCGCAAATGACTCTGACGGCCATCGCCCTCTGCGGTTTGCGCAGAACGGCAAGAGTGCTGGCCGTCATGTTCAACGCCCACACAGGGGCTCCATATAGGGCCATGGACTGCACGATTCCCACGTACAACCGCCTACAGGCGGCGCCTGGGCCCCCCAAGTTGGGAAGCAACGTTGAAAGCGCGCCCACTGTGCCCATCAGCTTGGGCGCCAGCCGCCGGAAGTGGGACCCGAATTCCCACCGGCTGTCGAGCACCAATCCCAGATAATTCATGGTGAACTCGACAGCTATCCAAGTCCCGTTGACCACGATGTGTGATCCCGGCGCCGGCGCGCGTCGCGGGCCATGAAACACCATGGTCTCCGACTTGATTAGGGCCACCTCCAGGCCCAGGCGCCGAATGCGGTTCACCACCTGTGACACCGCAGCCGTAGCTATCAACGTCGCTTCCCTGTGCGAGCTCCCCCGGGAAGTTACGAGCGTGTCGTCCGCATAACACGTCAAGTTGGCACCCGACTGGAGTTCGCCTCAAACCCTATGAGAGCCCTTACACCAACTTAATCAAGCCCTGTTGAAAAAACGTTTTTAGTCGACTTTTCCTTTTAACAAATTTAAAGTTCGTAGCAACAACAAACAAAAGATGAAGGACTTTCATACAAACTTGCTATAGCCCTAAGACTTCCTCGATTCGGCCCTGTCGCAAAATTAATTATTTGCGGATGTGTACTAACAATTATCTACCTCCCTGCCTAATTAAAGGTTTGTGGCATAAAAAATAAAAGATTTTCATACAAACTAATGAGAGCCCTTAGGGAGTTAGTTAGTAGTTAGTAGACGTCCGCAATGAACGAATTTTGCGACAGGGCCGGATTGAAGAGTCTAAAGGCTGTCGCAAGTTTGTATATACGTCTTTCATCATTAGTGCTAAATACTTTAAATTTGGTAGAGACGTGGTTATTGTTAGAAGAAGACCGCTAAGAATAGGTTTTGAACAGGGACGGATTAAGGTGGTGTAAGGGGTCTCGCAGATTCGTTCAATTTTTGTGCTTCAAACTTTGAATTTGGTAGGGAGGTAGTTAATAGTTAGACATCTATAAATTTAGCGACAGGGCCGAACCGAAAATGTCTTAGGGCTATAACAAAGTATGAAAGTCCTTCATCTACGAACTTTAAATTTGGTAGGAAGTAATTGTCAGTAAAAGTCCACTAAAACGATTTTTCAACAGGGCCGGATTAAGGTGGTGTAAGGGCTCTCATAAGTTTTTACGAACTTTCATAATTGTTGTGTTAAAAGCTTAACATTTGGCAGGCAGTAAGTTTATAGTTAGCAGATAACTTTAATGATAATACTAATCGGACACTCCATTCAAAAGATAATTTAAAAATGTCATTCAAAACAAAATAGTAATAGAAAAGTTAAGCGCAGCACAGCGAGAAATGGGGAGAGGAAGGGGGTGCCAAGAGCAGTAGAGGGGCCTGCAAATATATTAAATAGGTAGCCGCGCATCTCAGGAGTATATTAACAATGGATTCTAAAATAGCTGGTGTAATTTTGAAGCATTTTCAGACAATCTACGTTCTGTTGCGATCAAAAAATTAACGCGGGCGTAGCCGCGGGTACTGCTAGTAATATATATAAATGCGAAAAACACCACGGACTGATCACGAAATCTCAAAAACCGTTAAACATATAAAGATGAAAATTGGCAGGGAGGTAGTTTATAAATAGTAGACGTCCGCTAAGAATGGATTTTGCGAATGGGCCGTATTAGGTGGTCTAAGGGCTCTCGCAAGTTTGTATAAAAGTCCTTCATCTTTTGTGCTACAGACTTTAAATTTGGCAGGGAGGTAATTAATTGTTAGTAAGGGTCCGCTAAGGACGAATTTTACGAAAGGGCCGCATTAAGGAGGTCTAAGGGCTCTCTCAAGTTTTTTTTTAATTTCTTCATTTTTTGTGCTAGAAACTTAAAATTTGGCAGGAAGGTAGTTTAAAGTTAGTAAATATCCGTTTAAGAACGAATTTTCCGATTGGGCCGGATTGAGGTGGTCTAAGGGCTATGTTAAGTTAGTATGAAATTCCTTCAATTTTTGTGCTACAAACTTTAAACTTGGCAGGGAGTTAGTTAATAGTTACTAGATGTCCACGAAGAACGAATTTTGTTATAGGGCCGGATTAAGGAGGTCTAAAGACTCTCGCAAATTTGTATGAAATTCCTTTATTTTTTTATGCTACAAAGTTTAAACTTGGCTGGGACTAAGTTAATAGTTAGTAGATGCCCGCGGAGAAAGACTTTTGTGACAGGGTCGAATTATGGATGTCTAAGGGCTCTCGCAAGTCTGTATGAAAGACGAAAGACGTTCATTTTTGTGCTATAAACTATACATTTTGTAGGGACGTAATTAACCCTAGAGTAGTCGCGCCTTTCCGTGAAACGCGAGTGATCGCGTGGGGAGCATTTTGCCGCCTGTACTAAATTCGATTTTTTGTAGAAAATAGGAGATACATATTTTTTTATTTATGTTTAAAGGATAGAATAAAACAATAATTATGGGAATAAGAAACATTTATTAATGTTTTATGCTTAAAATTTAGAAAATAATGCTTTGGGAAATCTTAGGTAAATTTCTTGGTTTTTTTTCAACCTCTTTACAATTATTGATATAGAAAAAACAATAATTAAACTTATTAGCTAAATTACACGTTTTCATCATCTACGACCTGCATTTTAGCAAAACAATCCTGACACAAGTACATCCAATGTTCGTTGCACAGTAACTTTGCACATCTAATACACCCTTTCTTCGCCTTCTTTTTTTCTTGGACGGACATACTGCGCATATACCTTCCCTACCTGAGGGTATATTTTGATGATCCGATTGCTCAAATCAGGTGATTTGGTTTCTCACTTGTTAGTGCAATGTGTTTACTTTAGATTTTTTAATGATATGTGGTCTAGTCATCATAGTGGTCAGTCAGGTTCACTACTTGACGATCGTAAACGAGATCTAGTTGATGACCGTGGGTTCTGTATTGTGGCTCCATGTCCGCTACCACGTCCGCGACCACATCCACGACCGTGTCCACAACCGCGTCAACGACCGCGTTGAAATGACTCCTGGAGAGGGGCAAGGGATACTACAGGTGTTACGCCAGAGGTTGATGTCAGTATTATAATCACTATGTTCACTTTCAGAATCGATTTGCGATGATGATGCACATAGTCCGCATGATCTTCTTCGTTATCTCTCCCCTCTTGCAACCACTCAAGTATTTTATTTATACCACTCAAGTTTATTTTGTTTATTCATTTCACGCGGTGGGTATCTAAAAAAATATACAATGAACTAAACAAAACAAAAACTCTAGCACTATAATTATTCAAAACAAATCAAAAATCAATTTTAATACGATATATATTTCAAAATAATACTATATGCAATGAAAACTAACAAAATTTCAACTATAGTAAAAACCAGATCCACAAATTTTACTTACGGCAGTAGTCGCGCAGTGAGCAATTTGCCGCCAAACGCGACGCACCTGCGATAATCTTTGTTTCCTGTGGTTACCTGCGCACTGAATTCACTTTAATTTCTAAAACAAGGAGATGAGGAACGGAGGGGCAGCTACTAGGAAGCTTGACCTTCACAAATGCAACATTTACAAAATAATACGAATACTGTGCCGCGGGCGGCAAAATGCTCATAGCGCGAGCACTCTAGGGTTAATAGTTTGTAATCGCTTGCTAAAAACGTATTTTGCATCAGGGTCGGATTAAGCAGTTCTAAGGCCTCTCGGAAGTTTGTATGAAAGTTCTTCAGTTTTTGTGCTACATTCTTTAAATTTGACAGGGAGGAAGTTAATAGTTAGTAGACGTCCGCTTAAAATGTATTTTGGAACTGGGCCGGATTTACGTGGTCTAAAGGCTCTCATTAATTTGTATCTTAGTAGTCTCTCATTTTAAATTTACACAAACTTTAAATTTAGCAAGAAGGTAGTTAATAGTCACATCAACGGCAAAGAACGATTTTGCGACTGGACCGGATTGAAAAGTCCAAGGGCTGTCGCAAGTTATTATGAATGTCCTTCACCTTTTGTACTACAAATTTTAAATTTTGTAGGGAGGTAGTTATTGTAGCAGAATGAAAGAAATAATGTAGCAGAAATCTAACAATGGGTTTTGAACAGGGCCGGACTAAGGTGGTCTAGGGACTCTCGCAAGTTTGTATGAGGAACCTCTATCTTTTGTGCTACAAACTTTAAAATTGGCAGGGAAGTAGTTAATTGTTAGTAAACGTCTGCTAAGAACAAATTTTGCGACGGGGCCGGATTAAGAAGCTCCAAAGGCTCTCGCAAGTTTGTATGAAATTTCTAATATTTGGCAGGAAAGTAGTTTATAGTAGGTAGGGCCGGATTAATGAGGTCTAAGGGCTGTAGCAAGTTTCTATGTAAGTCCTTTATCTTTCGTGCTACAAACTTTAAATTTGGCGGAGTGATAATGTGTGGTCAGTAGACTTTCGCTAAGAACGAATTTTGCGAGAGTGGGATTAAGGTGATCTGAGGGCTCTCATTATTTTGTATAATAGTCCTTCATTTTTTGTGCTACAAACTTTAAACTTAGCATGGAGGTAGAATTGTTAATTGACATCCGTAAATGAATGAATTTTGCGACGGGCCAAGACGAGCAGGACTTAGGGCCATATCAAGTTTGTATGAAAGTCTTCATGTTTTCTGCTAAGAACTTTAAATTTGGTACAAAGGTGGTTAATTGTTGGTAAAAATCCGCTCAAAGCGTTTTTTTCTACAGGGCCAGATTAAGGTTATGTAAAGGTCTCATAAGTTTTTACGAAACTCCTTCATTTTTTGTGCCACAAGTTTCAAATTTCACAGGGAGTTAGTTGATAGTTAGTAATAGTAACTTTTACGAAAGTAGAAATCGGATACTCCATTCATAGTCTAGTCAACAAGTGCCTTTTTGACGAAAACCTGTTTAACTTCATCGAAAATTATGGTTTTGATCTCATTCGATACGAAATAGCATCTACAAAAAATGTTTAAGTGGAAAATTGGTAATTGGTTGGCTCGCAAAAAATGTAAAAGTTATAAACAATTTAGTGAGGGTTTGGTTTTTTGCAAATAAATTTTAAATTTTAAAACCATGTGTATATTTTTTTTGAGAAATTTTTTTTTAATATTTTTTATATATTATTAAGTAGGTACTTATCCCTTAGTCCCAAAAAAAAATTAAAAAATCTTATTAACAATGCATTTGATTATAATAATTATTTAAACATTGCAAGTAAAAATTAAAAAGAATATTGTTATGTAGCTTTTAGCGATAAAAAAACAAAATAATAAAAAAAATGTTCTTGATCGGTTTATTTAGGTCTTTCATTTTTCAATGCCCTAAATTGTTAATAAAAAAGTGAAAAATCAAAATTATGTAATTTTTCCAACGGCGATCTTTTTTAAACCCTTTCAAGAATCCTCCAAGAAGTGAAAAAAAAAATCTGGGTTTTTAGTTTAGAAATAATCAGGATTTTTATGTAAACTATCAATAGGTAAATATTAACTAATTAACAGAAGCATAGTTAATTGAAAAATCGGGGTAAAATTTTTTTTTGGCGGATATTTATTTATTCATGTGTTTTGAAAGTACCAATTTTTTTTTATTCCTTAATATTTATATTTTATAGATTAAAATAATTTTTATTCATCATGCTATTGATTCGGTCGACGCGCGTGTACGCGCCGCTACCCGTTTTTAGTCCCATTTTCACCGTTAAATTAAAATTATAAATATCGTCGGTACAATTCGGGGAGGTAGGACTTTTTTTTAGGAAATTTCCTCCTTAAGTATCTTTTTTCAAATTTTGGATATCCCAAATATTTTTCGAAATATTTGCAAAAAACCAAACCCTTTTTTTCACTAAATTGTTTATAACTTTTACATTTTTTGCGAGCCCCAATTTTTCACTTGAACATTTTTTCTAGATGCCATTTCGAATCGAATGAGACCAAAACCATAATTTTCGATGAAGTTAAACAGGTTTTCGTCAAAAACGCACTTGTTGACTAGACTTTCAAAGGATATTACGAATTTAAAAATTTCAACCTAAATAAAATAATTAAAATAATAAAATAAAGCGCAGCACAGTGGGCAATGGTGAGAGGGAGGGGTTGCCAAGAGCGGTAGAGGGGCATGCACATATATATAAAATAGGTAGCCACGCGGCTCAGGAGTATATTAACGATGGGTTCTGAAATAGCTGGAGTAATTTAGGAGAACTTTCAGGCAATATACAATTCAACCGATTGCAAGTTATCGAATAAAGATTAGTAAAGATTAAAATAATGAACGCGGGCGAAGCCGCGGGTATTGCTAGTATATTATAAAATTAAACAAACGAATACTCTAAATAGCGAAAATTATTATAGATAAATTAATTTCGTAATTAAATACTTTTTCAAATGATGCAATGACTGAAACAAAGAATTATTGTAAATAGATATACAAAATATTTATGCTTTAAAGTATAATGTGATATGAACACTTAGTTAGTTTTCGTATTGAGAGTTAAGATTTTAAAAGACAATTCGGCAGCCGAGCCGGTAGGTATACAGACGCAAAACGGCAACGTCGCGTATAATAACGTTAAAAATACCCGAAATTATAACGTTATACGTTAATATATATAACGGTATAATTATGTTATGTTACTTATTTAACGATACCTGATTATAACGATATGGCAGGTATCTTTATGAAAATAACGTTATATAACGTTATTTTTTTAGTTAATGGGTAACGTTTTCAAGCCCTACGTTGAAGAGAGTCGAATTAACATTTATTATTTTTTAAAATGGCGATGCCTGGCCTACTACCTAAATGTTTTGTCATAATAAATGTTTATTATTTTTCATAGAATACACAAGCTACATAGAGTTTCTACATACGCTGCTAACGGAAAGTCAGGCATTGATTTTACATCTGTCCAGAGGCTATAAAACTGCAGCGAGAGTCGATTACGAGTGGCGTGAAAAAATGAAGAAAATTCTTAAACATGTACGAACTTAATGATGTTACAAAATATTTTATATAGATAGGAATTATCAATCAGTATGCAAAAACTTAGGTTTATTTACCAACTGCGACGAATACCAAATGTGAAATGAGGTAGGTATGTTTAATGTAAATAATGTGTATGCCCATTGTAACTTATATATATGTACTATATCAACTATCTGGTATCCGTAACACACGCTACCTTCGTAGCTTATCACGGAACTAGATGGTGCTGTATGTAATAATGTCCCAACATATTTATTATATATATTTATTATTCATAAATGCAAGGTAAAATAGAAATAGCCCAGATTTCATCTCTAAAAAGTTAATCCTTCATGTATTTATTCAGTGTATAGGTCACGGGGGCGGTACCGTGCCCTTGTGGCAGCTTGAGCTTTCCGTGGGATAGTGGGTCGAAGGGCAAATGGGAAGCATTATGGCGTTTGGGAAATAGTACAGAAATTTTAAATTGCATTTGAATTACCTTTTAATTTCATATATCCCTTTAAATTTTACATTGCCAAGCGGGCCTTTTTGAATTAAGAGTAAGTCTAAAGTCTATATCACTGTCAAAGTACAGATTCTTCATATATTGCGTACTTTCTTAACCGATAATAAAATCGTATGCGTTATCAATTACTGACTAATTAACCTAAATCACTTTTTTTATCTGCTTATATCGAGTTATTTATAAGTAACTTGCGCTTTATTTTTTCTTCCATACACATGTTTCTTTTGTTTTAAGGGGAATAAAAAAATTTGTTAAAAGCTCTCAATTATGGAATTTTAACACCTCGTACTTATTTTAACCAACTTCAAAAAGGGTGCTCAAGTATATCTAGTGGATCAGTAGGTAAAACTAGTAGATAATAGCTAATGCCCGCTGCATTGATTCGAACCTGCCTTTAGTAGCTAACTGTTACACTGAACCTGCGGCCCTTTTAATGTACCTTCATAAGTACTTTAGCCTTTAGGCATGGTTAAATTGATGTTTAACCTCATGTTTCCGGAACCAAACTCGAACCTGTAGTATTTGTAGTCTGATTAAAAGCCACACATATAAACCCTATTAAAAGTCTAGTATACAAACGTAGTAAATCGTAAAAACACACGTTCGGATATATGTACTTGAAGACTCGTAATAATGGCCGGTTGATATATGGGATTTCGTCTCACAAAATCTAAAGATAAACTTGTTTTATTTATATCTAGGAATTCGCTTGCAATCGACCCATTTGGCAAAGGTCCAATAAACAAAAATATTTTTTTCTTTTTATCTTAAAAAATATATTGGCAGCGGTGGGATTCGAACCCACGCCTCCGAAGAGACTGGTGCCTTAAACCAGCGCCTTAGACCGCTCGGCCACGCTACCGATGACAAATTGATAAAAATTGTATATTAGATTTAGTTTTTTTTTATATCTGGCAACTACTGTATAATTGAAAAAGTTTATATGTCTGTATGATTGTTTATTTTTAGCGATTAAACGGCTGGACAAATTTAGATGATGTTTAGTATCTAAACATAATATAATCAGGAGAAACACTTTCGCACATGTTATGCATTTTCGCTTGTAACTATTTAAATTTTTTTTGACAGTACCAAAACTTTGTGAATAATTTTATCGGAGGTACTCCTGAAACAAATCAATATTTATTTGATATAACAAATTTACTCAAAACTGAGGCACCTGTGAAGGATACTCCTGTAGAAGATGCTTGTGATAATGGAGACAAGTTGCTAACAAAAGAGGGTAGGTGCAATTTTTTTAAGTTAAACAAAAATTGTATTTAGTTGTTTACTCCTACTGTTAGTAGTCCATATTATAATAAAAATCTGTTAATAAAATGGCTATTATAAGATAAAGCCTCTACGACTTTTAATTGAACTATCTTTAAAAAAAATTATACAATAAGGTCATTGACGTAATAATACTTGGACCTCGGGTGTAATGCAAAATTAACGAAAAAAGTGTCCCGAGAAAACCTATGTATACGAGTATACATGTGTATTTTTATAAACAAACTAAAACATTGTGTTATGTCTTAGACCATTATTATACAGCCTAATTTTGCTTGCAATAAGTTATCCGCTTATGAAACTTCGACTGACGGTCGCCCATTTTTTTATCATATGTAGCTTCTAGCTAGTTTTTACAATTAATTGAAATTTGGATGGAATACTGTGTTTCTAAGCGAAATAATACTTTTTTATCGTTAATAAATGTTTACTTTCTGAAAATATGATATACCATCTTCTTTTCTCACCTTACTCGGGTAGTTTTTGCAAGATTTTATAACACAGTGCGGCATTTTTGACGCGTGTTCTCTCTGATGACAAACACGAGACTGAAGTGCGATTGGAAACCTTTTTCGCGTTTTGGATCTCTTTCGGTTCGGACACTTTTGAGCGCTGACCCGAAGTCCAAGTATTATTATGTCAATGAATAAGGTAGTAAAAAATGACGATTAATATTATTAGTAGATTACTAACGTAACTAAAAACAATTATTGTTTTTAAATCTATTAGAGCCTGAAACTGATAAGCCATGGTACGAAAGATTGGACGGTGACCATCCTTTTATAATGTTCGGGGACATGTCCGACTTTAAACCTCCACAAAGAAGAGAAACCCTAAACGCTGTGAAAGCTACCAAGACAGCGCCTAGGAAATGGAAAGAATATGGTTATTTTTTGCTTTACTCATTTGTTTTTCTTAGAATATCTGTAATTATATAATACTAGGTCTAGCGACAGCGAAGCCACGGGTCCCGCATGTTAATTTAAATAAAATTTCTACCTCCTTCTTTTTTGAAGTCGGTTAAAAAGTAGCGTAAGTTACGCCTTATAACATTAGCTATCTGCGAACAAAAGGTCCGTCAAAATGGGTCCAGCCGTTTCAGAGATTACCCGGAACAAACAGACAGACAGACAAATATATTCTTTCTGAACTGATAATAACATGAATGATAAATATAATATGATAAATAGCCTATAACTAATATGAATGTAAATATTTCTTATTTTTCAGCTTTCAACAACACGTTTCTGAAATCAATGTGTCCTAACGCGGACACAATAAAGCAAGAATATTTCAAAATAAAGCCAGAACCGGACAAATGGGAATGCACCATACAGACGGACAGACAGGCGTTTTCACGAGGAGTAAGTTTATCCTTCTTTCGAAATATGGAAAAGATTATCATTATAATACTATCAAGTAACGACACGTTTGGCTCAGTTAGTGTACTACTAGTTAGTGTAGTACTTTCTGCGTGGGTTCGAGTCCCGCTGAGGGCTTTTGTCGTACACGAATGTGTGTACTCCAGTAATAGGTCATCATCATCATCATCATCAGCCCTTTTTTAACGTCCCACTGCTGGGCACGGGCCTCCCTCAGTACGAGGGGGATCAGGCCATAGTCCACCGCGCTGGACTAGTGCGAGTTGGCGGACTTCACATGCCTTTCGAAAACTTGTTAGGTTTTCTCAGACATGCAGGTTTCCTCACGACGTTTTCCTTCACCGTAAGACAAGTGGTAATCATGATATAAATGATTCGCAGATGAAAATATAAGAGGTGCGAGACCCGGATTTGAACCCGCATCACTCGGTTATCCAAGCGACCGCGTTACCGCTGGGCTACCACTGTCCAGTAATGGGTGTTAATATTTATTTTAAATATGTACCAGGTACCTATGTATTTAAAATTTGTATATGTGTACATTGTGTAGTATATCAACTATCTGGTATCCGTAACTCAAGCCTCGTAGCTAGTCCCAACTCCCAACATAATTATTTATTTATTTATTATTTTAAATGTAAAAATTTGTGAAGATGGATGGATTTTTGTTATTAATCACGTCAAAATGGATAAAATTTGGAACAGAGATAGATTATAGTCTGGAATGGTACATAGGTAAAATATAGGATTCCCGCAGGACAGATATTAATAGATAGGTACGTACTTTAAATTTTGTTTTTTTTAATAATCAATAAAAAATATTTGTAGTCGGAATCAAGTCGTCGAGTGACTACAGCGTCAGTGGATATCCGAGGAAACATGGGTTCGATTTTAAAAATGATGTTAGTATTAACAAGTCGCCTTCATGCATTGCCCATAAATTTAAAAAAAGCTTTAGTCTACAATGTTAAAATTACTTATTTTTACTAGAGATGCGCCGAGTAGCATTTACTCGGTTCAATTTTTTTCCAACCGAGTACTCGGCCGAGTAACTCGGTTCAATCAAATTCCACGATTAGCAAGAGTGTTTCTATGTGCACCTGCAAGCACCGTGTATAGCTAGCGTTTATTTTCGGAGGCCGATAACGTCTATGAAGAATAAAGGAATAGGCTGTTACCGGAACGTGCAGAGAGCCTTGTGTTCCTGCATCATAATTTACCTTTATTAAATTTTAAATTTTAAATTTATTATGAAAATAGTGAATACTCCCAATTGTACAGATTGTGGTACAATTGAGGATGTATATCATGTCTTAATGGAATGTGTCCGAAATGAATACTTTAGACAATATCTTCAAATTAGTAGTTAAACATTACCTTAAATATTACTCATTGTATATCTTTCTTATCATTCCCTACTAGTGATAATGCTAAATTATTGTATAAATTTGCAAAAATATGTATAGATTTCAGATAATAATTTTTGTTTAACTTACAGAGCGACATAGTCAAATTTTGACTAAGCTCTTTAAATAAAGAGAAAAAAAAATTAAATATTGATTTTTCATTAACGTTCTCCTAATTTTGTCTCATTACTACTCACTCATTATCATAATTGAGATTGTCAAAGATTTCCTAAATTAGTTATAAATACTTTTTGATTATATAATACTGCTGTTTTAATCATATCTACCTAAATAAATATATTGCTTTACTTAAACCGAGTATGCTCGGCATTAAAACCGAGTTATTCGGCCGAGTACGAGTATCAAAATAACCGCCGAGTACGCCGAGTACCGAGTATTAACCGAGTACTCGGCCCATCTCTAATTTTTACTTATAACAACACTAAAAAGTGATGTTATAAGTTATTACTTTATACGAGTATTAGTATATACGAGTATCTGTCTGTAACACCGTAGAGCCAAAACGGATGAACCTATTTTATTTTTTTTAAAGGTTCTGGTGGAAGTATTAACACCGATAACTTACTAATTACAAGATAGTAACCTGAGTTAGTAAGTTAACATTATTATAATAGGTGACTTACTAACTCAATTATAAACTAACATAGCAACCTTTTCTAGAACATCCAGTGGATATCGATCCGCACCTACTCCCACATTACTTGGAGCAAGAGATTCTATGGAAATTGCATCTACTAACAAACTGGTAAATGTATATTATATTTTTTCAAACATAAATTTAATTATATATACCTACTTAGAAATTTAAAAATAAATTTTGATAAAACTAAAAGTAAACTTTCTTAATAAAATAAAAACAAATATTTTATAAAATTATCTCCTTCTACTTTTAGGGTTCCATTGTCAACAAGGAACCCTTATGGTTTCGCTATGTCCGTCCCTTTGTCCGCTGCATAGTTCAGATACTCTGCTGTTATTCAGTACCCATACATATTAGTGTAATACCTATCAGTTACGCCGACAAAGTGGTAAATCTATCCTCCTACCTCCTCTCGCTACCTTCTTTAAAAGCGAAGTAGAGATTATTTTCTCGCCTACCTTTCCTGAGTGTGGTTGGTTCAAAAATTATGAAAACAATTTTTCTATTAATTTTAATAATTCATTTGTGAAATAAAATCAAAGCCCTCTTTTTAGTCAATGATGGGCACAAGTACGGAACTCTAAGTTACGTATGGTCCGACACAGACTTAATTAATTTTATACGGTTTTTAAACCAATTTGAGTGAAAGTTACATTTAAAGTACCTTCTACAAGATGCATAAATATTTAAAAAAATAACAAGTCATTCTTGAATTAAATTAACTAGTTAAATTTCTTCTCATCATTTTGACTTCAAACACTGAAAAAAAAATAACATTACCACACAGCACCAAATAGTTCCATAGTAAGCTACGAGGTTTGTGTAATGAATACCATATATCTATATATACCACGGCTTATATAATACACTACAATACATAGGTTTATAGTATTAAACAAGTGCATACATGATTAAAGTACAATTTACATTCGTGGTCATCACACAAATGGTAAAAAATCAGGTAAAAAATGTAACGTCACTACTAACTGAGTCAAACTTTTCATCAGACATGTTTTATATTTTTCTTTGTCAATCGGGAATTCTATTTTTATGAAAAAAGAAAAAATGTTTCTAGTTTTATGGAAGGTTCCTCGCACTGAACAATTATATCTTAGGACTATACTCTTTTGTCTTTCTCTATTGGGGATAAATTTTAAAAACAACAACAACAATTATATTTTAGTAGAGATACTAGTATAGTTTTATGTGATCTTTGGATAGAGACATACCCTCGTTTCGCTCGGATTCGTCCCTTACGTATGTTAGTATAAATTCCTCAGAGATAAGATATTTTCCCGCAGTAAAAAGCATCCTATGTTTTGACCCGGATAACAAGCTGTCCTCATACCAAATTTCATCAAAATCTGTTCGGTAGTTCTCTCGTGAAGCGGTCACAGACAGACAGACAGAAAACTTTAATAACTATAGCTTCCGCCTCTCATGACTATTTCAATAAGATTAAAAAAAAATTAGTAAAACTTTATTTTATGTATAGATTAAACATACTTATTTTAAATTATGGAAACAAAATATATTCTAGCGCGAAAAACATCGTCACACAGTCGACCACGGTAGAGTCGTCCTGAACATTGGAAACAAAATTGTAAGTTATTATTTTCTTTTGATATACTTATATCTAATTGACTTTTCTTAAATAATATTATATTATTTTTCTTATATATTATTATATTATATTTATTTATTATAGCATTCCCCGAGAATATATCAAACTTCCGATACCAAACTTCACTGAATTTCACTTTCACCGTTGGTCCCGCTTTCTGAAGATTGCCTAAAAGTTTCATCAAAATCGCTCCATTATAAAATATGTACATATATGTTATATACAAATTTTATATAATAAAGCCACAGATTCATTATTTTGTCGTCAGTTTTGTATATTCGTTATGTATATAAAATACTATCAGTATTTTAGAATTAGATATTTCAAAAGGTTTGCAGCATCAATGGTGACAGGAGAACTTTCTTCAAAATATAGCGGATATCACAAAATATAGGCCTATCAATAACATTTTTATCTGGAAATGCGATAAATCTCTGAAGAAATCGATGTATATTTTAGTTATAAAATAACCAATTATTTACTTTCAATATGTCTTATTCACTTTAAGTATATACTTTGTATAATATGTACAATTTACTATAGGTACCTACTACCTACATCATACATGTCTCACAACTTCCGACACAGGATTTCCTACTTTCTCTTCATAACAGCGACAAAATTGTTTAGACGTAATGGTGTTTAAATATTTATTTATGTACTATAGCGATCAGCCTCGCTCGAGTTCATCCCTGGATATTTTTTTTTAAATCAACCCTATTTCTTACTCAAAAATAATAATAGCCTAAGTTACTTTTTATTACAGCTATCTGTCATTAAGAGTCCCGTTAAAATCTGTCTAGTCGTTTCAGAGATTAGCGGGAGCAACAGGCAGACGAACAGATTTTAAATGTTTAAAAATTGTGTTTTATTAACGTTTAAAATTACATAATATGCTTAATCAGTAAAAACTGTTATGTTGACTTGATTGTTACAGACACTTCAATTTTATTTTTCTATATAAGTATTCTCGTAGATTTACCTACAGACATAGCTGGGCATTAACTCGTTAATCCGTTAATCGTTAATTAACGAAGTTAACATTTCGATTAACGATTAACTTTTAAGTTAACCTAAAATAAACTTAACGGACTCGTTAACTTCCGTTACATTTTCTCAAGTCCGTTAATCGTTAATCCAGTACCTCCTCTTTACCAAGCACCACGTCGAGTAAAACGAAACCTAAGTAAAGTTTGGTAGGTAAGGTTGTCGGTACGTGTTCACGTGCCGGGCGCCCGGTAAGCATCTGCATCAGTCTGAAAGTCATGACACCGTGTGGGCCTCCTGACCCAGTGAAACAGGACGAACTGCATCCACTTTCGCCAGGCTAGCCTCTGGGTTTACCAGTTGCTCCCTCCATCGCCGGATCAAGGCCTCGTCATCTAGACGGGAGGGATCCAACATTGGAAGTTTCCCAAGCGCACGCTCACTCACCCGAAACTGGTACACTTCGGCGAGTACTCCTGCCTGCGCCTGGAGTACCCAGGGTGAAACGCCCGCCAGAAGAACACCGTGCGTCATCCCTTTATTTTCTTCACCGCCAGGACTTGCTGCGTACTGCATAATTGGACCCCGTTCGGGACGGAGAGGGCGTCGATCCAAACGGGGGCACCATACAGTGCCATGGACCTCACAATCTCAAAACCGGCAAAGAGATTCAATGCCCTGGACATTCGGCAAAAGCCTACCGAAAGTCGAGACGGCTTCCATCAGTATCGGGGTAAACTGGGAGAAATTAAAAAGGAACGTCCAGCGTCTGTCTAGGGCCAGAGAGAGGTGCCTCATGATAGCGAAGTGGCTCTTGTAGAATCCCAAACGGCTGGGTATTGAAGGCGTTGAACTGAGCCTTCTTTCCCCGGCCCGCATTCTCGAAATGCTGAGATGCTTTTAAGTTCCAGAACCCAAATCAACAGATTTTATTAGTAGATCATTATTGTTGCAATGATATAAAAATACAATTTTAATCACGTGTTAACGGATTAACGATTAACGTTAACTTGCGTTAAATCTTTCGAAATGTAACGCTTTAACGTTTAACGAAGTTAACATTTTTAAGTAACGGATTAACGATTAACGAGTAAATTATTTGTTTAACGGTGCCCAGCTATGCCTACAGATAATATATTATGTTTATATTTAAATTTAATATTCCATAGTAAAAATAGTTGAATTAATAAAATTAAATTCAAAAATACGTTTGGAAAATTTTGTACCTTTAATTTTGTTCTATATTACACTTTCTTCTAGGATTCCTTATTTCAAGAGATGACAGCGGATATGGAAGAAATGGAAGAAATTAAAGAGTCAGAAGTGGATTGTAGGTATGCATTTCATTTCTTTTTTTTAAATATTTTTTTTTCCAAAATTCATTAGGTCATAGTCCACCAGGCTGGTCTAGTGTGTATTAGTGGACGTCCCATGTCATTCGAAAACTTTCAAAGTTTCCTCAGCCATGCAGATAAAAACAAATGGTAATCATGATAGAAAAGATTCGCACGTGAAAATATCATCAAATGTGAATCCGGGTCTCGGTTTCGAACCCGCATCACTCAGTTATCCAAGCGGGCGCGTTACCACTGAGCTACCACTGTATGGTAGATATTTACTTTACAATTTTTTCTTTTGTCAGTTGAATTATAGAAAAAATACCCCAATTTATTACTGATTATTCTTCTTAATACTTTGTAATTCGAAATATATTTTATAATTTTATTTGCTTCATATTTTAATTAGGTACTTGATGTTTTTAACTACAAAGGCAATTTATTTCTATCTCTACCTAACAGAGAAATTACATCAAAACTGGACGATGAAGAAATTGGATATGAATCGATGTCAGCACTTGGGTAATATAGCTTTGATCTTATTAAATACTAGCTACTCGCCCTAGCTTCGCTTGGGTTCACCCTTAGATTAAGCACGAGCGAATCTGCGGATTCTGCTAGTTAATATATAAACCTTCCTTTTGAACCACTATATCTATTAAAAAACCGCATCAAAATCCGTTGCGTAGTTTCAAAGATCTAAGCATTCATAGGGACAGACACACAGCGGGAAGCGACTTTATTTTATATTACGTAGTGAAGCAAGTTGTATACTTATAGCTGAATTTATTTCTTTCAGGCGGCTCTAACTATTTTGATCAAGTTTTGTATTTACATAAAGTTAAGCTTTTTAACGCTATCTATATATAGATTAGAGGTGTTTTTTTAGAAAAAAAAATCAAAATTTTAGATCCTTTTTACCTCCTCGTTGAAACTGTTAAAACTGCTGAAAAAGGCTTTTATCATAAGTATATATTTATAAACAAAATTTTAAAGCAGATTGAATTCAAATAAGTAATCTAATGAAATAAATTCCAATTATAGAAGTATTCATAACGACAGCCTCCAAGTCATTCCATCACACGTTCCTGATCACGATCACAAAATACACAATGAAAAGGTACGAGTTCAGTTTCTCATAGAAATAGTATTTCTGACCGATTTCGGCGGCCATGCAAAAGTACATATAAATATATTATTATATTATAGTGCACACAAATGCAGCAAAAATTAATTAAAACGCTACTATTTTGGCCTTCTTTTATCGGTGAAGTTTCACAGATCGTTACTACTTCTTAGTAGTAGGTAGTGTACGATAGTAAATTGATTCAAAACTTCTTGCCTTTTTTTATACCATTCTGAAATAATACTTGACTACGTTCCCACTAATGGTAAGTGGTAATGGAGTCATAGATGGTAAGTCGCACTAATTCAGTAGCCACCTATTCACTCTTGCCTTGAAGACACCCATATTGTAATCGGACGGAAACACGGACGAAGGCAGGTTGTTCCAATGGAACGTCCACGACATAAAGATGGAGACCATACGTAGGTGAAAATAATAATAATAAATAATAATCGACTTTTAAGAATTGAGAGCATATTTCTACACCAAGTGCTGTTTGGCGGACATTACATGTGTTTCTAAAAGTTGCTAGGTTCTATCAGACTTGCAGGTTTTCTCATAATAATTTTTCTTTGTCGTACGACAAGTGGCTATTATAATGGAAATGATTCACACATGAAAACATCAAAGGTGTGATTCAGAATTTGAACCCACTACTCGGTTTGACAAACCAGTGAATTACCACTGAGCTACCACTGCCTTACTTTATTCTTAATTAAAAAAAGACTTAATTTATATATTATCTATTAGATATGTCCGATGGAGAAATGTCAGAAATTACAAGTAGATTCGTTCATGCGGTCTCTCCCCGCATATATGAGGGAAAGCCCCTTCGCGCACTTCGAACAAGGCTACGATGAATATGAGGCTTGTTCTCCAGGTGACGCTAATTATTATTATTCTTATACTAGCGACTCTTCCCAACATTTAGCACAGGCAAAGCCGCGGGATCCGGTAGTTATGCATATAACCTTCCTCTTGAATCACTCTATCTATTAAAAAAAACCGCATCAAAATCCGTTGCGTAGTTTTAAAGATTTAAGCATACAAAGGGATATAGGGACAGAAAAAGCGACTTTGTTTTATACTATGTAGTGATTATACTAGTGTTAACACATCTAAAAAAATCTGTTGTGTTTGTGTATTTGTTGTATGTTTGATTTCTACCGACAAGTGAGATCTAACTCCTAAAGTCTCTTTTTAGTCTCTTACTCTATCTTGTAAATATAATCATCACCAATCCCAGCATATTTTATATTTATTTAAACAAATTTATGTTGTAAACGTTCATATAAAATGTATCCAAAATTTTTGAGAATTTTAGAAATACCCAAATACATTATATCTAGTATAATATTTTGAATAAAATCGCAAGTTTATTGTTAGTGTAGTACTAATTTCTTGAAACATACGAGCTACATTTAATAAAAAATTTAATGTAAAATGCATAATTAATAAACAAATCCAATACCAAAATATACAGAACAGCTGGAAATTCTACAAAAAAGAATAGAAGAGAAGAAGAAGAGAGAAAGAGATATAGATGTAAAAATACTAAATCCCTTAGTATCTTGGACGCCAAGTTTAGAAGGTGTTGGTATTCAAACATCAGATATGTCGGTATCTCTGCCACCTTGCACCTGCCAAGCTCCAAGTCCTTCACCAGCGTCTAGCTCTCAGAAAATATATGCAGGTGATGATAAATGATAATTATAAGATTAATATGTTTGCACCCCTTCCTTCTCTCTTTCTTTTTCTTTTTCTCTACCCAAAGGTTGCCTAGAATAAATCGCTTTCTAGCGATAAGGCCGCCTATTGTACTACTTCTCTATGTATCTACTATGTTATGGTCATGGACGTATTACCTAAGGACCAGTCATAAAATACAAATGCATGAAAACACTTTCAACCATTTGAAGTATAACGCACACAAAGAATTGACACAATACATCAAAATTCACTCTAATGCTAGTGCTTGAACGTAGTCGATAAAATACATATATCAATGACATTTTAAATATTAATAATAAATATTGTTTGATTTTTCGCCGACAATCAAACCCAGAACGTTCGAATGGGAAAGAAAAGGCGTATCATAAATAAGCTGTAAGGCAAAGAAAATAAAGGGAGAATAAAGGTGGGGTAAGCTTCCGGTATTTATATTTTAATTATACTAAAATAAGCAGGACATTGTTATGAACTTTTTACTCAATTATAGTTATTATAGACTTCAAATTTTTTTGTTAAGAATTTTTTTTCTCTTTCGAGAAGGATCCCTAGGAAATCTAAAATTTTGTGTAATTTATGTGTTAAAATAAAATAAAAATTAAGTACACATACTAATTATAATTTTTGCATTTATAATGTTTTTATTTAATTATAAAAATATTATTATAAGTTTATTGTCATCAGATTGTAGGATACTGCGATAAAAGTATTTTATGTTATTGTACTGTACAAATAACATCCATTATTCGCTTAGTTATTTCGTCAAATATCGATATATTTTTCGACATTGTCAAGCACTAGTCGATGTCAAATGGACTTACTCGACGGTTCTGTCATTCTTTTGAACGGTATAATCCAGCCATTTTATGATGGTTGTCAGATGTCAACAATACATAGATATATCGACTATATTTAACATAGTTGAATAATACGAAATTTTATTTTACATTTACTTAAATTTTGTGATAAATAACATTAAATGTAATAAAATATATTACTTACAAGTGAAAAGAAATAGTGCTGCTTCCGCTGCTTTAGTTTTTACACCATCTAATAGAACATTTAGTCATTTTTGGGAGATGTTTTGTTGACAAGTAAGTGCTTGAGACTGACGAAAAATCAAACGGCCAGGCCTAAATATCCTGATTACTGTCAAGGCCGGTAAAGGTACGTCAGCTTATGTGTCTCGTCCTTAGTTAATACGTCCATGGTTATGGTATATAATGGTGTGTTATATAATAAAGAATATTTGATTTGATTTGAATATTCTAATGATTAATTATTATAAATGAAACTATCTTTTCGGATGTTGTCGCGGATTTATTATGATTTTTGGTTCCCGACGTTTCGAATGCTTTACAGCAATCATGGTCACGGGAGAGACTCCAGTCTGAAAAGATATTTTCATTTATAATGTCAAATATTCGCGTAAACCTAAGAAAGTATTATGATTAATTATTATTATCAAAAGTGTTTTTAATTAATAATTAGACGATAAGCTTTGCTCAGTTTGTAATGATCCACCTGCTGTACCAACGGTTGCGGGTTCGAGTCTCGCTGTGGGATGCACTTATTTGTGGGATGAGCAAGACTCTTTGTACTCCAGTCATGGATGTTAATATTTATAATATGCATGTATTTACAATTATATATTTGTAGTGTATCAACTTTCCGGTATCCGTAACAAAAGCCTCTTAAGTTACTAAATGTATGTCGTTATTGAAATTTGTAGTGGCCGATTTGATACCTATCAAACAAAAGGTCGATGAAATTACCGCAAAGTGTTTTTTCGATGAATCCATTGAATTTAATCGGTTTAAAGTAATTGGGCATGACGAAAGTGATATCAATTTGTAAGTATTATTAAGAATTTTAAATAGAATATTAAGTCAAAATATATTAAGAGCTCGGTTTCGTTTGATGTTATATATTAAGCTATTCTCATTGGGTGATAGAACTTTAAAAGTAATGGGTTTGCTGCTGCCACACTGCTTTCTGCTTTTTATTCAAAACTACTATTTCTTTGTTTGAATACTGTACAGAATTACGTTACAATTAGGACCTTCAGTTCTTTTGGGCAGTGGACGTGGAAGTGCTAGGCACGGGACTCCCTCGGTACGAAGGAGATCAGACCATAGTCCGCCGCGCGACCATAGTGCGTGTTGGCGGACTTCACATGTCTTTCGAAAACTTGCTAGGTTTTCTCAGACAAGCAGGTTTCCTCACGATGTATTCCTTCACTTTATAAGTAACCTGTTATCAATAGGGTTTGTAAATCTTCGAGAACTAATTAAATTTGAATTAGTGGTTTCTTTTACTCAAAAACAGAGATTAACCCGTTTCTGTTTGTATGTAGCCAAAATAAAAGAAAACCAGAAAGTGAATGCACAAAAGTTAGATTGCAAGAAATCAAGAAGATATTGAAAGAACGCCCGAGTTTGTGTGAACTTTTCCAAGGAAACATTCGTTGTTAAATATGAAAACAGCTCAACATTTTTATTAAATTTTATTTTTAAAACTTTAAACTAAAACTAATAAAAATATTGAAAAAGATAATTGTTTTAATCCTATAATATCGAAAAATTGTGTAAAATAATCTATTATTTGTGAAATAATTAAAATTCTAAACTCTACACCTAAATATATCCCGATAAGATCATTATTAAACAGTCAGTTCCATTAAAGTTCCATTAAAATCTGATCAGCCTTCAAAAACTCGAAAACCATTATATTTTTTAATTATATAAACATATTTGGTACACCATTAGTGTCACAAATCTCTTTTATTTCTTTTTGAATAGTAGCTTCTATTGTTGCAATCTTTTCGTTATCATCTACAAGCTGTTGAGTATCGTTAAAACTATTAGAATTAGTTTCATCGGCAATTTCCTTGAACAAATTTGTCTTAACCTTTTCAATAACATCATTTTCGGTACAATCTTTTGTTTTTATTTCAGTAATACTCGGCTTTGATATGGATTTAGTTAAATCTATTATTGGTATGGGAATTCTTGATTCTTCTTTTGGTAATTTTGGCAAATATTCGACAGATTTAAGTGGTAAGAGTTTAGTTTCTACCAAATCATTTACGTTTGGCGAAGGTGGCTCATCAAAGGGCACGGAGAGACTATTTTGTAAAATTTCAATTTCCTTTCGTCTCGATTGTTTCCTTTCGAGTTGTTTTTGTAGTTCTTCTATTCTCTCATCCTTTAGTTTTAACAAATTGTCTAAATGCTCGACCTAAAACCAACATTTCAAGCTGTTAGTTTTAAGGATGAAAAAGTATTAATAAACACATTGTGTATTGTATTATATTATTTAATTATTTGAATAGTATATATACTTGGTTTTAAAAAAACAATTCGTTAAATGGTTTTATTAAGTCTTTTTAATATGTGATAAAAGCATTCAATCCGGTAGTTAAGCTTTATTCTTTCTAACTTTCCTCGACTACATTCTGTAGCAGTATTACAACTAAATGATGAATGCAAAACTGTAGAAATCAAATTAAGAATAAATACATGAAGATGAGAAATAAAAGTAAATTTATTGAATATTCGCCTAAAACACCCACCTTTTGTTTGAGTATTTCTGCCGAATCTCTTGCGTCTTTCAATTCTTCTTTCAAAGCAAGATAAGATTCATGGCTGACTACTTTCTTCTGTGTAACTTCTAATACTCCGTTAACTCTAACTTTGACGGGAACCACAAGAATATTATCTGAAATCAAGATATCTATGTATTTTCAAATGTAGATATTTTTGAAATACTACGAACAAAAAGATACTAATATAGAAAAAATCTTTAAAAATTCTATAGAAATTAGGTAAACTCTTTTTAAAAGTCGTTTTTCAAACAATATTAAATAAAATTGACATGTATGGCTTGTGCTATTCGTTTTACAAGTTTTCTAAATAAAGGTGATCTTAATTGCAAGGTGATGCTAATCAGAGCTAAATATATTATAAGTGGTGTACGTTACATAAGGTAAAGGCACCTAATTCCGCGGTATTTTCACCTAAACTAGAAAGAACTTTATATATTAAGCATTTACTATAACTTTCTGCAGAATTCGCTATTTTTATCAGAAGTATTATTTATCTAACTCTTGAAATACACTTACAGTTTAGCAATAGAAAATTTTATATTATCTTTAATTAATTAAAAATGTGAAGAAGTCGAGAGCACCTAATTGCGATGTAAAAATCCTAATTCCGATGTATTTGGTTCCTAATTCCGAGTGTTCAAAATACAAAGAAATGGAGGTGGGGAGAATAATACATGGTGTTCAAAAATCAAGTCTATTTATTTACTGTGGTCTTAAAATCAGTCTTCAGTCTTTTATGGTAAAATGACACCACAACATGTAATTTATTTAGATTAATAATATTATTCTAAGTAAAGATGTAAAAAACATAGGAGTAACTAGTAACTATATATAATTAATTCGTTAACAGTATTTTTTGTTTTCTTCATAATATTACAAATAGATACACTACTACCCTCATTGATTGCTGTAATAGCATTTCGGAGATCTTCTTCCGTGTGTTCTTTTGGCTTCATTATCCTACAACAAAAAAAATAATAATATCAATATTTAAAATACTATGAGCCCATACCTTATGAATTTCTATAAAAGCTGCGTAAGATAATGTAACAGGCAGTTTTTCAATTTGTCATGATAATTGATTTTTAATTTGTTAAATAGGCAGCGATTCGAGTACTAAGAACTATAATACAAACATTTGAGAGAGCAATAAATGAGATTGTTAACTGTTGAATATTGTTTTCTGGAAACTCTTCTGAACTTTTTAATAATTAACACACTGTATTTTACTTGTGTCAATACCACGAAATTAGGTGCTCATAGAACCTTATTCCGACTTACATACATCGGAATAGCGTTTTATAATACCATATCACATTTTTTAACTCCGATTATTAAAAACCAAGAAATTTTTCAATATTTTATAAATAAATGAATCTTTAATTGCAATATCTTCGAAAAAATATATAGAACACAAACAGAAATATATCAAATACATTAATAATTCAGTTTAATGTTATTAGTCTTTCCATATAATAAATTAATAAAGTACCTAAATAGATAATCTTTGATCATGTATAATTAGTGAGTTTGACGCCAAAACATACATGGGAAATAGATTTTAGTATTTATTGGCCATTTAATTAATCAAAAACAAAACAGTAAATTTTGTAATTATAAAATTTCCATCGAAATTTAAAAAAAAGAAAACGTCTATGAAATCGCAATTCCGTGGTATACATCGGCATTAGGAACCAACTAAAATATTTGGCACCTAATGCCGTGGTATTTTTAAACTTTATTTACTCTTAAATTGTTAAGAAAAATACACAAATGTTACGTGTTTTAAATAAAAAATATAACTCTTCTACTATTTTAATCTAAACATGTACTCATATAGCATTAAAATATCATCTAAAACACTATTTAGTAAAACATAGTACTTACGTGCGTAAGGTCCAAAATGTATGGAGCGTGCATTCAAGTCAGCTGCTAGCGCAAATTTTACGCATAATTTTAAAATGTACACACATTAACACACTCTTTTACTCATATAAACACGAACAGATAAATTATGAATTCAATATGGTATCTTACACGCAAAAAGAACTTGTAAATTACTTGAAATCACTGTTTGTTTAAATACCTCGGAATATGGTGCCATTTTTAGAACCCCTCGGAGTTAGGTGCCTTTACCTTAATACTGTGAAATTACGTAACCTAAGACACTAAACATTAATATTGTACTTAGGGCCGTTATTAAGAATTCATCAGGAAAAGGCTGGGGCCTCTTTTTGGGCCTTTAAAAATCTTAGGGCTACCCGAGACTCGAACGTAGGACTTCCAATATGTACAGCTACTTGACTAACGAGGTAGTCAAAAAAACAATCATCGAAATACAAACCATCTTCCCCACACGCTTCGTAGTAGCTGCCTCCACTGGACATATCTTCACCTTCCTTCAAACTCTTATTCAGGTCTTCGTCTCGACGTATTTTATCTCGAACTTATAATTTAGAAATTAAGTTAGTGAACTATTTAATTTAGCGGAAATTCTCAATAATTAAGTTGGTCCGAGCCGGGATTCGAACCTAGGATTACCGTACAGCCTTACGTGACGCTGATATGATATTACATAGTATCTGGCATGAATTCATAAATATCATTGATTTTAATACTTATTAATTCTTAAGCAGTAAGTCGTACGTTCAATCCCCACCACGTGATTTTTTTAAGAAATGCTCTTCCTGCAAGACTAAGGCAAGAAGGTTTCGTTAACAAATATCTATAAGTTCTTAAGAGTTATAGAAGGGAAGGGAAAAATAGAATCTATAGGAAACTTAAAAAGTGAAGTGACAGCAACTTACTTGTACGGTCTCGTACCTACGTGGTTTTGTTATATTACTGACTCAGATTATTTTTATAAATGTATACCTACTGTATACGTAATAAATTTTGCTTAAAACAATCCATTGTTTGTAAAAAAGCATTAAAACTAATATCCGTTTACATTTATAAAAGTGTTTTCATAACAACCGTCTAATCCTTGACGTTGACTCTATCAATTATGTTAGACATTCCGGTTTCAATCTTCAAATGGCTAATATTTGCTTAAGTCATTAAAAGTAATCTTAAATGTTTTCGAAGTTACGAGTCAGATTTCTTAAAGATAAAAAATTTTGAGATTCTGTTAAAGATGCCAATTTAACTGATACTAGTGTACTGACTTAACTGAGAATCGAACCTAACACTTCCAAAACGACCGCACAGACTCGTACATGCTAGTAACGAGACCAACTAGGCAGTCAAGTATCAAGATTATTTTGTACTATACGCTGTATTGGGTGAGGAACAAAATTGTAACTCGGTTTATTATAAAATCCAAGATATATTTCAAATACTTATTGAAAACTGACACAATACTTAGTTACAATGTTGTTCTTCGCAAATATCAATACAAAAATTACATCACATATTAAAATATCACTTTAAAAGCTGAAAATGGCTTAAAAGTATTATATCATCTCTCACCCATTACAAGGACTCTTTCAATGATACCAGGAGCACAGTTCGACAGCTGTTCCATGGTGTTATTACAAAGGTTTAACTTGAGTTTCTTCAAAACTTTTCTATTTAACGTCATCCAGTTGTTTAGCTTCAAAGAGTGACTGTTTCTTGGAGGATAGTTGTGCATTTCTACCAATTTCGGGTAATATACGTTGAGGATTTCTGCTAGAAGGACTAAGAAGAAAAAATACTTAGATATGTAATGATAATAAATAACGATTTACCCTCGCCTCGCTCGGGTTCGCCCCTAGATGCTGCCCTGCCAAAAAAGTTCTTAGCGGACGACTACTGTGAGTACTGACTATAAACATCTTTATACGTCAAGCGGTTTAAGGTTTTCAATATTTCGTTATGAATGAATGACTTTTTGATTTTATATAAAAATATTTAATATTATTGTTAATTATTATTCCTAGTAATTATTAATAAATTGTGAGGACGAAAACTAACGTGTATAAAGAGAATGATAAAGAGGTAACACTGAAAAAACGATAAACAGGTAAATTAAAATCCTAATGATTATTCAGAAATTACCTACCAGCATCTGAAAAATCACGATTGATCTTCTTCGTAGGTCTTGACAGTTTAAAAGTATCGACCCACTCTAAAACGGACTCGATGTCAGCCAAAGGCATCGGCGAATCTATACTTGACATTTTTAACTTTTATATTTATTATTTTTATTATTTTATTGCTTTAATGACGGTTAAATTTTACATGATTGTCTATAATGTCATAATTATTTTTTTTAATGGCCAGTTATTTTTCAGGAATTAAACATAAAAAGTAGGCTTTATATTACACATTATTATAATAAATCCTGATTTATATTATGTAGGTATATTATATCAACATCTAATTCCCGTTAGTTTTCCAACTTCGGGCTATTACCGAGATTTTTTATAACTTGGCCTCAAATAGGGAGCTGTGGATTAACTTTCTGGTAAATTTCAAACTCCTAAGCATTTATCAAAGGCAACAGTCGAATAATTTAGAATATATTCGATGTGTGACAAACAGACATATCTATGTCTGTTGTTAGTCTTTGCAGCAACACCTGAAAACATAATTTGTCAATTAAATATTATGGGTTAAAGAGTGGTATTAACATAATTACGCACCATAAAGATTAAAGGTTGTAGGTACTCTAAGGAGCAGCGGTAAGCTGAGGCATACCATACATTATTCTATACTAGCGACTCGCCCTCGCTTCGCTCGGGCTCTTCCCTAGATTTAGCACAGGCAAAGCCGCGGGATCCGCTAGTTATGCATATAAACCTTCCTCTTGAATCACTCTGCATCAAAATCTGTTGCGTAGTTTTAAAGATTTAAGCATACATAGGGATATAGGGACAGAGAAAGCGACTTTGTTTTTTATACTATGTAGTGATATCCCACTTATACATTCGTATAAAAAATATATTTGTGTTTTTGTTAGAGCTAATCTTAGAAACAACTTGTCGAGCTTTAATATGATTTTTAGTTTAGAAAAAGATCTTAAAAGATTATGAGTTTTTTTAACATTTTGCAAAATAGTCATTCTTTCTAAATTTGCTACGAAAGTCCAGGTTTATTTATGAACCTAGCGTAAAACGCGAGTGAATCCGCGAGCAAACATTAGTTATTTTTAAAGGAAGCGCAAAGTAGGTAAATCGACATCATAACAATCAAAATGAAATCCTAGAATATAATATAGTTTTTGTACTCGTTGATGTGGCTTTCTACCGTTATCGATTCCGATGATAGGTATTATCGTTATAAAGTTCGCTACTTTGTATAAAGCTCTATGTTATTTAACTAGCAATTTACCCTCGTTCCGCTTGAACCTAGGTAATTAAAAAGAGCTTATGTGCTACACCCCTAAAATCTAATGATAGGCTTATTAAATTTATCTTAATACTTTTTGTGATGAAAACGTAATAAGTGCCTATAAGAGAGAAGTCCTCGATTTCAATGGGATCTCATCATCAGATCCTGACTTGGTGATAATGAGACTATATCCTACCTAACAAAAGAAAAAAAATTACGGTCCACAGTTGGCAGAGAATTCGATGAACATACATAAAAAATCAGTAGAACCACAGAATATAATAATAATAATACTAGCCGTAGTGGAACATATAAAATCCTACTTTTTTGAAGTCGGTTAAAAAAGTATTCTAGGTACACATCTCTGTATTATTTTTATAATACATAACCTACTATATAACATTATGTTCCTTTGTTATATTTGTTAAACATTTTATAATATAATAATTATTTTGGGTCACTCTTTAGGCGATTTTTTTTCGTTTTGTATTTTTTATTCACAACTTTTTAGTTTTAGCCAGTTAGACAATTTCATTTAAAATTTCTTAGCCTTATTACTCTTAAAAATATAAATTGAATACATTTTTGTTATTTTAAAAATCTGTATTTTGATACCTTATTTCGGAATAAACTGCTATTTAATTTTTGTATGATCTATAAAACCTATCGCGTTATCCAGACGAATCTAATAATGTATATATCGTCAAAATCAGTTTAGCCGTTTCTAATTACGGATATAGGAGCGGACAGATACATACAGGTGAAACTCATAACCTTTCTTTTTATAGTCGCAGTCGCGTAAAAGTGCAGCAACTATTAAAGATATCGATAAGAAATTCCGTCCAATTATGTTTGTGTTCAGTACAAAACTTTCTATAAGATAAATAAACATCATTAATTATATTTATGTAAGCATAATATATAAAGGAAAACAACTATAACAAGTCAGATTAAGTAGATAATACATACATATTAGAATTATTTAATTATAGAGTAAAGTAAAAATACTTTTTACATTACATTACGAAACCAGTAGCTGTTTAAGTATATTTCAAATATAAATATTCATTTTAAATATTTTTTGAAATTAATTCATCTATCCATACTAATATTATAAAGCAGAAGAGTATGTTTGTTTGGTTGGTTGAACTCGCTAATCTCAGAAACGACTGGTTCGATTAGAAAAATTCTTTTTGTGTGGGATAGTTCATTTATCGAGGAAGGATTTAGGCTATATTACATCACGCTATCACCTATAGAAACTGAGCATGAATGAAAAATGTTGCAAAAACGGGAAGGGTGGGCGTTAGTTCTGCGAGGTATCATACCGCGCGACTCAGAAAGAAATTCATTTCATTCAAAATTCATATAGTCGTAGTGCCATGCTTGTTACCTTTGGGTAGCAGCCGAATGGGCCGGCACGCCCCGTATAGTACCACTCTCTCACAGAAGACCGGCGTGAAGTGGCAGCTATGCTGTCGTGTTTCGTATGGTAAGTGAGAGTCCGGGAGGCCCACTCCCCATCCCTCCTCCCTCCCTCCTACCTCCATCTTCCCTCCCTCCTACCTCCCTCTTCTCTCCCTCCTCCCTCCCTTTCCTGAAAGGCCGGCAACGCATCTGCAAGCCCTGCAGTGTTGCAGATGTCCATAGGCGGAGGTGATCACTTCCCATCGGATGAGCCTCCTGCCCGTTAGCCATATGGTACAAGACCATATGGTACAAGACCATAAAAAAAAGAAATTGGTTTCCGGTCTTTAGATTGGTAAACGCTTTAGAAATGCTACTCTTTTATATATAAAAATCTCGTGTGTCACAGTGTTTGTTATCGAACTCCTCCAAAACGGATTGACGAATTTCTATGATTTTTTTGTGTATTATTTGTTAGGTCTGAGAATAGGTCGTAGGCTATTATTTACACCCCTAAAGCCTAAGTGATAAGAGAGGCAGGAAGGAGGCAGGAGAGAGTTATTGGGGTCAACATAGATATAGGATAGTTTTTACAGCAGGGAAATATCTCATTCATATTCTCACTTTTGAGAAACCTACCTTCTAACAGTTAAATCGTATTCTCCCGTAATTTATAAAATCTACCAATTAGGTTTCCAGTCTATATAACGCGGACGGAGCCGCGGTAAATGTTAGTTTAAAATAAAATATAAAATCACATTAAATTCTTACAATAGGAAAGCAAGTGATGAAAATGTGTCAACAACAACCTTAAAGTGTGTAGGTCCGACATTTTGTAAACAAACACTTTCTTTACGTACTCACCTATTTGCTTAGAGTCGATAAGTACGGTATAGGCAATAGGCATTTTAAGAGGTTTAATAGATACTTACATTTCCCGCGGCTCTGCCCACGTTCTGAAGACTTAAATGCAAATTTTAGATTCCACATAGGTACCATGTGTTCCACGTACCATGAGTTGGATAGTCCGTTTATCGAGGAAGGCTATAGGCTATATTACATCACGCTACGACCAATAGGAGCGGAGCATTAATGAAATATGTTGCAAAAACGGGAACTCAGAAAGAATTTGGTTTCCGGTCGTTAGAACGCGTGCAAAGCCGCGGGAAATACTAGTATGTAGTATGCGCGTGAAATACTTAATAATTGAAAAAATATTTGATATACAGATTCGACTCAGATTTTTTATATGTATCTATAGATTCTACAATATTAATATTTTGTTACTTAATTTACAACTGAATTATTAAAAAAAAATGTGTTATAAAAAAGTTCTAAAAAGGAACGTAGGTAATTAATATAAACGTTATTTATACTCTACATTTTTAAATTATTTATTAAATTATAACTTTTTTTTCTGTCCCTACTTTTCTTCGCAAGTCACAGTACTTGCGTCCAGATAATGACACTTGTTACTCGAGAGAGAAATTGAGAAAAGTGCTTTTAAGCGTCGCGTTAATTTCTATTACAAAACTATTAGTTATTACCGTTACTTATATATTTTATAGTACGGGCTCAAAGCTGACTGTGTAATTAAATAATTTTATTAAAAACATTGCTTGTAATATACATGGCCATAAAGATTAGCAATAAAGTTTATTGACCCCTCGTCAGTTGCTAAAAGCAAAGAAGTGCAATTTAAAAATAACCAATTTCGAAAGCAAAATAGCAATTTATTATCGATTTTTGTTACAATTTGACATAGCACTGGGCTTGTTTATTTGTTTCGTTTTTTTAATATCCATTCCAAAAATTTTAGAAAAATGTTATATTAAATAATATATTTCTTTAAATATAAAAAAATCTATATAATCTACATAAATCTAATGTAGTGATGGGATTAAATGAGTGTTACAATATTAGGTAATAGTCTGATGACAAAATTTAAATGTCTATCTTTTCAAAATCATAAATTTAATACTAATATTAGTAATAACGTTAAGAAATCAGGTTTTTCTCTTAACCGGATCCATGCCTTCAGACCACTTGGCCGTAGTGGACAGCCGGAAAGACTATCGGAGAGTATCGTAGATCTAAAGACATACGTATCTATTAAAATACGAAGGAGGCCGGTCCTAAAATTTAAAAAGGGCTATGGGAGATTAAAACAAATTATTTTATTTTAACTTATCTGTGCCATTTTATTTAACGCAACAAGAGCAGGTTTATTTCATACAAAAATACAAAACCAATTTATTGAAAGTGGAAACTGTAAACCTTAAAGAATTTCAATACTATTAAAATAACGGCATATTAGATTTATGAAAATAAACGTTATATCCACATAGTAAAGTTCAAATTTGTACTAGCAATACATCGCACTATGTCCCATAGAGCCTCGTCTTATAACTTGTAAGAGTCAAGAGTCAGTTAGTTTCCGAACTTCGAGCTGTCGAGTTGTGTTTGAAAAGATTTTTTTTGTGAGAATATTCCAACCGCAGGTAAAGTTTATTCTATTTATATATTAAACTAGCTGACCCGTGCCCACTTCGTTGGGCATAATGTTAATAATCCTTTTTTAGTACAGAGTGCTTAAATAATTTAAATTATTTTATTAATATTAAAAATTAAAAATTAAATTATCTATACTAATATTAAAAAAACAACTTTTTGTAACTTAAATATAAAAGTTAGACATATGCTGTCGTTGACTTTTTTGTAGGCATCAAAAATATATCTTTCATAGTTAAGGCAGCGTTCGTAAGAAACGCTTTCATTCGACCGTTTTTTCTCCGATTCACTTTGCAAAACGGACTACCACGTAGAAGCCTTTTTATTTTTCGTTTTTTTATATAACCTATGACACTCAGCAATAATGTGGCTTTCTATTGGTGAAAGAATTTTTAAAATCGGTTCAGTAGATCCCGAGATTACCCCTTACAATTTAACAAACAAACAAACTTTACTTCTTTATAATATTACTTCTTTATAACATTAAGTATAGAAGTATAGATATTAGATAATAGATAAGGTATTAATATAATGGTGATTTACTAAATTATTTTAAATACTTACTTATGATAATAAAATCCTTCTGATATTCTCTTAAAAAGCCGGTTAGATAACTAAAAGAAAATTGGATATCAATAATTTCGGAAATATATTTTCAAAATTGTTTCCAATTTCCGAAAATAATGTTGTTTTTCCAAATAATTATTTGTATGTATAATACAATTATGCAACAATCAATCTCATCGTTCTAGATTAGTTCTAAAATTTCGAAGAGTTTATTGACGCTGCCAAAACACGTTATCCGCAGGTATAAATGATATTAATTGATTTCAAAAAACACCGGTTATACATACAACCTGCTGCTTTAAAGTCGGTTAAAAATAGATATTATGGCTTATGTCATCTATGTACATTACTTATTTAGTATTACTTATATGTATTTTATATTATGAAGATATAGGTAGTTCGTTTCAACGAATGTAGGTACCTATGGCATTATGTTGGCAGCAATGTTTTCTAGTTTTGCCACATTACCTATAATAACTTACCTCAAAGTAAGAGTGCTTTTAAGTATGTTTAGTTAGATTCTTATATATTTACAAATTAATCGATTATTGTTTTCTAATGTTTACGCGAATTTCGTTTCATTTTAGTGAAACAACTTTTATAATGACTTTGACAGACAGGGGAACCAACATAACGCCTTAGGTACTTCGTTGAAATGAACGATACCTACCTATTATAATGATTATCATCTCGCTATATTCATTTGATTTGTTTTATTATTATCTGCGGTTTTATAAAAACGTTTCAATATAATGTCGTGATTTACGGAAATTGCTTATTAAATATTAATATGGAAATAAGATGGGACTTTCCGGAATCTTAAGTTTGTAGGGACCGTAATTATAGTGCACCAGCGGTCGCGGGTTCGAGTTCCTAGAAATGTAAAAGTTCAATTAAAAAGTACTGTATCAAATTATCGGATGGTACCAAGTTGCCGGACGCGGTATGCAGTTAAAATGAAAGGTACCAGTGAGAAATGAGAACAAACCATTATAAATCATCTCTATTCATCATAAGCATAAAATAAAAATAAATGCTTTTAATATAGGTACCAAGTTAACAGTTAGGTTCAATCTTAGGTTTGATTCTCAGTCAGAACATTTATTTTAACCGGGCATCTTACTTTCAAGTATACGTATCTTACATCGTAAAAGTCAATATAATACCTCTACATTATTTAAATTTTATGTGTCATCATCATCATCATCATCAGCCCTTTTTAACGTCCCACTGCTGGGCACGGGCCTCCCTCAGTACGAGGGGGATCAGGCCATAGTCCACCGCGCTGGCCTAGTGCGAGTTGGCGGACTTCACATGCCTTTCGAAAACTTGTTAGGTTTTCTCAGACATGCAGGTTTCCTCACGATGTTTTCCTTCACCGTAAGACAAGTGGTAATCATGATATAAATGATTCGCACATGAAAATATCAGAGGTGCGAGACACGGATTTGAACCCGCATCACTCGGTTATCCAAGCGACGCGTTACCGCTGGGCTACCACTGTTTTATGTGTATTTGGTATATAATTAAGTTACAAATTACAATAGTTAGTACTGATTCGACAAAACTCTTTCACTATTAGAAAGTTAACTTATCTCCACGTAACATAAATTATTTTCATTCCACATAACAGACCCTTGGGCTATAATTAAATGTATTTGGGTTATGAATTGATGCACGATGAGCATTAAAAAGCACATTTTGAAAATCAAACTCATACGTTAGAAATAGGTACCAAGAGTTTGAAGAGACTGATAAGTTAACAACTTTCATCAAAAATCTATATACAAATAATATAAGTAATATGAATGTATTTATATTATTATAATAGAGATGCAAGCATCATGTTTTTAAATCATTAGCCATAAAGAAAGTTTCGGTCGCAGCTTTAAGCTGTACCAAAACCTGTTCTTAGCGGAAGTCAATGTTTGTCACAATACTTACACTTTCAATAAACAATTTGGTATGTTTTCGGCAAAATACGAAAAGATAGTTTCATTTATAATGTCAAATATTCGCGTAAACCTAAGAAAGTATTATTGGTATTAAGTGCATAAGGAATTAACTTTCATACTGATACATGATTAAGTATATACTTAGTTTCTTAGTAGGTATAGGATGTCTTTATTATTATAACATGTGTAAGTTAGCATTTCCGGCGGCTCCGCCCGCGTTCTAAATACCGGAAACTAAATTCTTAGATTTTATATATTACTAGCGACTCGCCCTCGCTTCGCTCGGGCTCTTCCCTAGATTTAGCACAGGTAAAGCCGCGGGATCTGCTAGTTATGCATATAAACCTTCCTCTTGAATCACTCTATCTATTAAAAAAAACCGCATCAAAATCCGTTGCGTAGTTTTAAAGATTTAAGCGCACATAGGGATATAGGGATATAGGGACAGAAAAGGCGACTTTGTTTTATACTATGTAGTGATTAAACCATGTGATGTTGCATACTATCGAACTTCAAGTTTACTAACTAACTAATTAACTTTTAATATCGAGTTCCTGAGATTAGCGCGTTCAACCAAACAATTTTTAAGCTTAAAGAATATTACTATTTATAATCGTATGCATATACCTACAGGCCACAATACATCAATTATTATACTTAGAACTATTATATCTTGACTAAAGAATAAGCGATTAAATAAAACAGAAATCTGCAATAATATTAGTTAAACTAAACATTTTGTTTATTTTTAAAAACTTTTTTAACACATGCTCTATAATATACAGCCACATGAAGATCGTTACATAATGGCGTACGCCACCATACTCGTTCGATGAATTATCGCCGTCATTCATACTCGCTTTCGATTCATTAGAACGTCACTTTCTTTTATACATAATATAATAAAGTTCTTAAAGTGGAAACTGTACAATAAAATGCTTTTTGGATAATATTATCTGGGGACGCATCATGAGAAAACCGTTGTATTTGGACGAAAATTCGTTTGTTGACAATTACAAATTTGAAATTATCTTCATAAAAAAATACATCAGTTAAATTCAAAACTTAGTATAAAAGTACATTTTCATGACTGAATTCGTAGACAGCAACTTTAGGTACTAAAAAAGATATATTTCCAAAGAAAAGTAAACATTATAAAAAATAACTGTAATTCATATCTACAGCAATATTCATTTTTTGACCCAATATTAATATCACTACATAGTATAAAACAAAGTCGCTTTCTCTGTCCCTATATATCCCTTTGTACGCTTAAATCTTTAAAACTACGCAACGGATTTTGATGCGGTTTTTTTTAATAGATAGAGTGATTCAAGAGGAAGGCTTATATGCATAACTAGCGGATCCCGCGACTGTGCCTGTGCTAAATCTAGGAAAAAGCCCAAGCGAAGCGAGGGCGAGTCGCTAGTAAAAGATAAATTAATAAGCTAACCATTCCAATATTTGATTAGAATAAAATATATTAGTTCTACGGATCTCTAACAAAATCGTTTTATAGAACTTCGGCAGAATGGTTGAGCAGTTTCTACGTGACTTGCATTCATTTATATCTCCATGATACTATCATACAGCATACTTGTAAGTGAAACTCCGTAGAAGATAGAAAATTTATAAATAAAAAGGTAGTTATCAGTTCAGATAAATAAAATTAAAGTGTCTGTTTTTAATTTCAAATTAACAGCTTTTCACTAAATACATATATGAAAGGATATACTGTAGTTACATAAAAAAAACATTTTTTTTTTGTCTATCGATTTTTTCAGTCTAACCTCTGAAACGGCTGGACCGATTTTGACGGGACTTTCACTAGCAGATAGCTAATGTTATAAGGAGTAACTTAGGCTACTTTTATTGTATAAGATTCCGATCCGAATTTCATTTTAGAACCTCATGTGGAACCTCTTTAAGAAATAACACCTTTTTATTTATTTTATACTTATATACTTACTAGTGTCCGACCGAATATTCGGTTTCGGTTTCGGTTTCGGTCGAGTTTCGGCAAAAAAACGAGTTTCGGTTATGTTTCGGTTTCGGCAGCAAACCTGCCGAAACTACGACCGAAACCGAAGCTGCATTCGGGAGTTTCCGCGCTGTGCTCGGGTGTTTTCGGCGCAGTAAATGACATCCAAGCGACGATGGCATTTGGCCGCGTCCACGTGCGTAATCATGTCGTAACCTGTTTGCTTGCAGTGCATTTTGTTTGTTGTGAGTTTTCGTGTGATATGTTTTGAATTCGGTAAGTTTTATCATGTGATATAATATAAGAGTACCTCTAAAAGTAATTTAATATAACAAATGAGTACCCAGATTATAGTAGAATCAAGTTTACCATAAAAAATTAAAAATCTAAACATTTTGTGGTTAATTTAACTCTTTCGCTAATGCTATATGTAAACAAACATTAGTTAGGTACATGGTATTAACTATAGTGCATTAGTGGTGATAATATTAAGGATTTAGCGTTTCGCGTTCAATTTATTAATTATTAAGTAGGTACCAATATAATATTTTTTTTTACAAATTAACACTTACAATTAAACGAGTAGATACCTACCTGGTTATCCGTATAAAATTAACACTTATGTTTATTTTACTAATTAAAACTGACTGATTTTAATACATTTTCTTTATTTTTCTCTGAAAACATGATCCTTAGAGAAAGTTTCGGTTTCGGTTTCGGTTTCGGCCGAAACTGAGACCGTTGCCGAAATTCGGTTTCGGTTTCGGTTTCGGTCGTAAAAACCAGTTTCGGTCGGACACTAATACTTACCAATATCTTTCTATAGCTATAAGTATTTTTCCACTTGCCAGTTTAACGTAATTTAAGCTCTTACGTCATGTTCTTTTGATATTTTTTGTATCTTCTGTGGTGTCGGTTTTGTTGGTTTTTTAATATTTTTTTGGATTAAAGTAACCTATTTCTAACTTTTTAATAAAAAAAGTTTCTCTATGATCTAAAGAAATGGTTAAGATTTATAGAAAAGGCTTCTTTAAAATGACTTATACTTAGTGTTTTCTAGCGGGTGAATCCTATACCACCTATACCTATGTATAATACAAGCTACGTATGTACGTACGTAAATGTATTTTTAAAGTATGTTTAATAAGTCCGACGAATCACAACAGAAAGCCCTTAAGAATGATTTCTAAAATAAGTAGGTACCTACTTATATTAATAAATCAGAATTAATTTTCAACGGTCTTAAGCTCGTATAATTACATTCACAGTAACGAAAAGTTAGTAAGCGTGATATTAGAGACCAAATTAACAAGATTTCCCTAGAAAGTACGTGTAATTAACATGATCGTGATTTGATTGCTTTCTTAATATATATTTAATTAATTACTGTTATAATTATATATATACAATTTTACCTTCTCTTCACTCGGGTGCATTTATAAAAGCGAAAGCCATTCATAACGAAATATTGAATGCCGCTGGAAGTACAAACATGAAGGCAGCTAGGTTTATTGTTAGTAGACGTCCGCTAAGAACGGATTTTGCGACAGGGTCGGATTACGCAGGTTCTCGCAAGTTTGTGTGAAAATCCTGATTTTTTTGTGTTACAAACTTTAGGCTAGACGAACCTATGAAAGTGAAAGTGAGGCGGTAGTGCCTTATATAATATAATAGCATATAACGTGTAACTCCACCTTATAAATTACTAGCGACTCGCCCTCGCTTCGGTCGGGCTCTTCCCTAGATTTAGCACAGGCAAAGCCGCGGGTTCCGCTATAGTTATGCATATGAACTTTCCTCTTGAAACACTCAATCTATTAAAAAAACCGCATCAAAATCCGTTGCATGGTTTTAAAGATATAAGAATACTATATAGCATACATATTAAGGATATAGGGAAAGGAGAAAGCGACTTTGTTTTATACTATGTAGTGATGATAATAGTATTCTATAGTTCATCCAACTGTTTTGGCTGAAATGTCTAACAAACATACACAGATTTTTCTATAGTAGGTACTAAGTATATTAAGTAATTTTTTTATTAGTTTTACTTAAAAATCATTAAGTCCATTGCTGACGGGAGGTTTTCTTTTTTTAATTTTATGCCTTCAAAAAAGCTAGAATCGGACAATTCTTTCCTACATATATGTAAATTTAAATTTAATTAATCCGCTTTAAAAAGGTTCGTTAAATTTAATCTACTCTCTTGTTTTTACGTAACTACTTCGTAATATGATGTGGGTAGGAGCAAAAATTATTATTAAGATTGCCAGTAAAAATGAGTAATCTGAAGTTACAAATTCAGACAGATTGAATACCGACAATAGTTTTATGTAGATAATAACAATCTACTAATAATAATTGTCTAACACATTATGGGTATATCTAACACATTATGGCGATACACAACGCATACTAAATAGATTTAAAACCTATTATCTGAATCATTTGTGTTGGTGTGTCCTTAAGAATTAAACGTGAGTTTTGTAAGATATAAAGAATATTGTATGTGAGTAGATATCTTAGTTTATATCCGGTTTTGGTTATATTTACATACATACATGTTAGTGAATAATCATAAGTTCAAATCTATACTTCTATACTAGATATTAGAATGAGAAAGAATTTATATTTTTGTATGGCTGTTTGTAATGGATAAATTAAAAATCTGCTAAACTGATTTCGATGAAATTTGTCATGAAGATAGTTTGAGACCCAGTGAAGCACATACGACAGTTATTATTCCAATAGGAAAGTACATTTTTCAATTTAGATACTAATATAGTTCAGTATAGTTTCTATTTCATACCGAAGTAGAGACGAACCTGAACAAAGGGAATGTGAGAGCTAGTTCTTTATATTATCAACATTATTGTGATGCAAATTATAATGACTGATAAGTATTGTTTAAAGTAGCTTTTGATAACAGATGTAAGCCGTATTATAGGTAGGATAGTGGCCTAATTCCCTCATTATAAAGTGGAATACAATGAAGATTATCAAACGCCCTAATTCCAGAAACTATAACAATAGAGTATCTTTAAATTTTACCTACTAATTAAAAAGTTAAGGTCACGTATCTACCTATATACCTACATTTAATAAAATTCTATGTCGAATCTGAATTTACACATTCAGTACCACCCATTTTATTAGAAAAATATATCGAAATAGTAATTAATATTTATTAACGATACAGGAGACGAGTTTAAAGTTTTTAAATGTTTGTCTATTCGTCTGTGTGTCTATTATGAAAACCAAGGTATTTTGATAAAATATGTTATGATAATAACTGATTGTCAGGGTCAGCATATTATATCTACTTACTTAGGATACCTTTTACTGCAACAAAATATTTCATGTGAAACCCGAGCGGAGTAAGGGCGAGTCGCTTGTAGGCTATAAAAAGAGGCAAGTCGCATGATGACGCACGCCACTGCTGCCATTTTAGCGCTTTCGGCGCTAGATCTAGCGGAATTTTAGGGTAATCAACTCCCATTATTGGCAGTCGACTCCTAGCGGAAAATCTAGCGCTTTGTATTATAATTTATAACGAAAAACTAAAAAATAATCCTTTTTTTTTAAAAATTCCGTAGGGGTCCTTTTTTTTTTTAGTCGACGACGACTGGACCTCATATACATATATAATCTAGCACTTTTAGCGGAATCTAGCGCTTTTTTTGAGCTGATTTAGCGCCCAACACGTAAACTGAGCTGGCAGCACTGACGCACGCGTTTGGCTCAGTTAGTAGTAACCCTACTTTCTGCGCCAGCGGTCGCGGGTTCGAGTCCCGCTGGGGGCATTCAATTGTTAAGCACGAATGTTTGTACTCGAAGTCATGTATGTTTATAATCATAAAATTTATAATATGTATGTATTTAAACTAAATATATGTGTAGTATATCAACTATCTGGTGTCCGTGACACAAGCCTCGTAGCTTACCACGGAACTAGATAGCGCTGTTGTAATAATGTCAAAAAAAAATCAGTTTTTAAACTCGCCAATACATTTTTAAACTACACCCACTTTATTTGCCTTAGAACAACCTGTTTCTTAGGTTGTTCACATTCGTTAAGTCATAGCGATGAGTATAATCAGATACTTAGTATACCTCAAAACATTCCATTTTCTTGTTATTTTTAGCTTTTGATAGTATTAAAGGCAATGATAATTAAATCCGCGGTCGTTTTATTTGGGTTTTTTGTTAGCTAAATTTGCAGAAACTATAGTACCTACCTATTATATTAAAGAATGTTGACCTATTCAAGGCCGTAAACGTACATTCAAACGAACATAGAACCTCCTCTTATTTCGAAGTCGATTAAAAATATGAGACATGCCATTATAATAGAATTAAATATTTTTAATCAAACTTAATATATTCAAATACTAGCGACTCGCCCTCGCTTCGCTCGGGCTCTTCCCTGGACTTAGCACAGGCAAAGCTGCGGGATCCGCTAGTTATGCATATAAACCTTCCTCTTGAATCACTCTATCTATTAAAAGAAACCGCATCAAAATCCGTTGCGTAGTTTTAAAGATTTAAGCAACAGGGACAAAGAAAGCGACTTTGTTTTATACTATGTAGTGATTTTCTCTATATACAATTTGGTTTAATAACTGAAACATGTTTAATATAATTATTATAATCATAACATTTTGTTTTTGTTTCAGACATGATTGTCGCAGAGGCGTGGAAGGCAAACTACCTCTTATGGATATTGCCAGTAGTCTTCATCCTTGGTCTACTAGCAGTACTTGGCATCGTCGGTCTTTTCCTCGCGGTACGTTTGTACGCCAAATACACTTGTGGGAGATATAAAGAGAAGACTAGGATGGATGGAAAGACCGTGATTGTGACTGGATGTACGAGTGGGATTGGGAAAGAAACGGCCAAGGAGTTAGCTAAAAGAGGCGCTAGAGTAATAATGGCGTGTAGAAGTATGGAAAAGGCTGAGAAAGTGCAAGGTATTTCGTTTTTACAATATAATTTTACAACATAATTCCGAATAACTTTAAAAAAATATTGAACTTTTTTAACGTGGCAAAACGTACCTTCGTTATAAAATTTCATGAACATAATGCTCGTGTACGAAAAGAACTGCCTTTAATCTTTATCATTTTTAATTATAAAATATACATTTCAGATGAAATTATGCAGTCCACAAAGAATGAGAACGTATTAGTCAAGAAACTGGACCTCAGTTCCTTCGCATCGATACGCACCTTCGCCGAAGACATCATCAAAACCGAAAAGAGATTAGACGTTTTGATCCACAACGCTGGTTACGCAGAGACCTTCAAAAAGAACACATCAGAAGACGGAATAGAACTAACTATGGCAACTAATCACTACGGACCGTTCCTTCTAACTCATCTCTTAATTGATTTATTAAAGAAAAGCGCTCCATCGCGAATTGTCGTAGTCGCTTCCTCATTGTACCGTTTGGCGTCAGTTAACTTGGACAATGCTAACCCTGTAAACACTATGCCAGGATATCTTTACTACGTCTCTAAAGAAGCCAACATTTTGTTTACAAAAGAACTGGCGAGGCGTTTAGAAGGTACAGGGGTGACTGCCAACTGCCTTCATCCAGGTTTAATCGATACAGGCATTTGGAGAAATGTACCAGTACCTTTGAGCTGGGGGTTAGGCTTAATTAACGCATGTTTCTTCAAAACCCCATTCCAGGGATGTCAAACATCTGTCATGCTGGCAGTCGACGAAAAGCTGTCAAAAGTGACAGGAGAGTATTTCTCGGACTGTCAAAAGAGCTCTGTATCTAGTTCAGCCAGTGATATGGGCAAAGCTAGGAAATTTTGGGAAATATCCGAAAAGATGGTTAAATTGGAAGAAAATGATTCTAGAATTTAATTATGTAAATACCTCACGTAATTTATTTAATGTTTTTTTTTTAAAAAGTATGTACCTTAACCTATATCAAATGTTTTTTATACTATATTTTATTAAATAATTATGATTGTATTTAATTATTGATTAAGTAATTTTATAGTGTTTTTTCAATAAAAACAACAGATATTAAACATATTTTTATTGGAATAAATATTTACATGAGACCTTTCAGACATTCTTTTTTATTATAATTGATAATATTGTAGTTTAAAGCTTTTTATGAATATTTTACTTAGTAAAAAGAAATAAAAGTGAAAAGATAAAAGAAAAAAATAACACAAAGAAAAATTAAAACTAGTGTAATTAAATTAAAAAGCTAAATGTAGTCAAAAGAGTACAATATAAAAGAAAGTAATATGATATAGATACTGTATTCAGTTCGTTGTTCTTTAGGCAAGCAAAATCTAGTTTTCAATGATTAATATTAAATTTGATGAATTTTGATCATATTTGGATTAAGAAATATAAATATTTCCTGCTTCATACATCAAACTAAAACCTCACTTAAGGTTAATACTAGTTTACGCATAACTAAAACTATAAATGTCAGTCTATCAGGTCAAACTGGTCTAAAAATGTTTGATCTACCCCCAGTACAGTTCCCAAACTTTCACGTGGCCTCCTTTCCACTCTATCCATATCCAGGCACAGTTGATCCAAATAATTTATATTAATATTAGATTGAACTACCGCACAGCTTGGACTTAAAAGGTCAGGCAGCAATATTCTATTTGTGTTTGCTCCAAAATGGACTCTCTCTTTTTCCTCATCTATTGTTGGTATTTCATCATCTTTTTGTGGCATTACACTTGCTCTGACTTTTTTGAAGCGATTAATTATTTTCTCTAAAGAACTTGTTTTTCTTATTAGGTTTGAACTATTCTTGGGTGTCTCCGTCTTTGATGACTGTGTATCCTCCATACTCTTCCTAGATACTTCTAGTATTGGGGAGACAATGCTGTCCATTTCATTAGTTAAATCAACTTTTACAGTATTTAGGACGTCGTTAGTTTTGCTAACAGCCTTATTGTTAACTAATATTATAGGGAAGTTTGATGTGTCTAGTTTTCTAGAACTTTCTGCATTACCAAAGCCATGTGGAGAACTGCAGTTACTATCTGGATCTAAACATGCTATACCTGAAACCTCAAACTGAGGTGGGCTGACTTCTTGCATTATAGACAATTTCCTACCCCTTAAGTTACCAAGTGATCGCTTTTCCCTATTCTCAAATAAGTTTGGAGATGAATAACTCCGGAATAATCCATTACTTTCATTGGATGCCACTGACTCATTAAAAAGTCCTCCCTTCTTAATTTTTGAATCTGGTCTCTCTTGTTTATATTTAAACTTCTTAGAGCTGCTTGACTTTTTGGTAGAAAGCAGCCTAATAATTTGTTGTTTAGTAAAACCTGACGAACACTCTGCTATAGTTTCGTTAGCTTTTATATTAGATATTATGGACATGTTGTGACTATTTTGTGACATGTTTGTGTCGTATGCACTCACTCTACAGGATATTAGGCTTTTTAGGAAGTCATCTTTAGGAACTTGGAGGAAAGTTGTTACTAATGTCTTAGGTTGTGGTTTCACAAATGCCCCCCTAGTTCGCCTGCGCAGATTGAATTGATGCCTAGTTAAATTTAACGGTGTGAATGTGTCAAACAAAACTTGGCTGTAGTCTTTATTGGTTTTTAGATCTGAAAGATCTGGAATAGGAGGTATTTCCACATAATCTTTGAACGATAGTGACTGATGGTATATCACTGGAGCATCCTGAAAATAAAAGAATAAACATATATATGTCCAATTTTTTAATACAAATTGGCTTTATTGCAATTTCTATTAAAAATGTGTATAAAATTCTAGCAAATCTGGTCACACAATGCTGTGCACATTTATATATTATTTCATTAGCTTTGTTGTAGAATTTGGTAAGTTAGATATAAAATTTTATTAAGAATTTGTTTACATATGAAAAATTTATAACATTGTGATATTTCAAACAAGAACTCACCTGAAGCATAGCTTCCGCATCAAAGACTCTTTCTAATAATATTTTTAAAGCTGAAACCACTTCACCATATTGTCTTTTGGCCCCATCCAAATATTCATTAAATTTATATATATCATTACTTATTTCATTGTTTTTCAGTATGAAACAAACAGCAATAACAAATGCTCTAATTAAATTTGGAAAATTCAAAGTTCCATCTTTCTCAATATTTCTCAGTATATACTTCTGCTCACTATTGACTTGATTTTGTAAATCTGTTGTAGATATTTCATCATTTTTTGGATCATATTCTACTGTATAGGAACTCTTTTCAACTTGACCCGTGTTTCTGTGTATTATTATCTCTGTAAGTTCTAATACATTTGTACATTTACTCAATAACGGTGACACTTTTATATCCCAATTACTTTCTAAAATATCAAATTTTTTGTCTGTTTCTAAAAGCCATTCATTGAAAAAGCTTGACTGCTCACTAATATTCTTAATTTTCAAAATTTCACCTTTTAAGCTCTCATCAATTTCAATTTTTTCTATAAACTTATCAACCAAATCATTTATATATCCTTGGGCATTTGTAGTAGATAATTTATCCTCTATTTCAGTTATTTTTTTTCTAACTAACATGCTAATTTGTTCCATAATTTGTCGTTTGCATAAATAATTAGAAAATTTACTTAGCATCACTGCTGTTTCCTTCTCTATACATTCAACAAATCCATCTTTGTCTTGTGATTTGTACCGTTCGGTCATAGTATTATATAGGTCTTTTTTACTATATTTCACCATCATTGATGTAAGTAAACGTTTTACCGCCAACTGCGAGAGTTGGAGTATCAGCAATGTCACTTTATAACAACCAGGATTTACTAAATACGAACACATAATAGGTGTCAATAATCCTAAGGCACTATATTCACTTATAAAACTATACAATTCATTTCTATACTTTCTTTCTGACGTTGTATCGTATAAAGGCCACGGTAGAGACGCGTGAACTTGAGTATCAATTAATGACACTAAATAATACGACAAGTTATTGAACAAATTCTGTGTAGGCTTCTCTAAAGCATTATCCTTTAATACTAAACGTGATAATTCACCAGGCATAGGGTGTAACGTGCTGAGTAACCCAATATTTAGTATTGTTTCCTTCTTTAGAAGAACCACAAGATCTCTTTGCACAACTATCGTCGCCATTACGATTACAGTATCAGTACATTTCAAAAGAAACTAGATACACTCTGTTAACTATTAAATACTTTAAAATCAATTATGGTTGTAAAAATAAATATCTACAACACGAAGAGTCAACACAAGTGACGACAATTAAATTTAAAATTTGACAAATTTTGTCGTTATAAATACAGATAATATATAAATACATTATTTAAATGAACGAGCATATAATTAATAATGTACAATTTTAAACATTTCAAGTATGTAAACAAAACTGTTACAATCATTATTATTAAATAATAATGGCAAATTCAATAAAAAGAAAAAAATATTAAAAAAATAAAAATAAATAAAAATGATTTATAATTGCATCTAGATTGAAAAACGTACGTTTCGACTCATACATTACGAAAATTAAGTATGATAATGTTTTTAGCTGCGTAAGAAAATAAACTTTATATTTAAATAAGCAGGATTAATGTGATTTCATCTATAGAAGAAAAGAAAATAATGATGAACGAATAATAACAAACAATTTACTCCATGACCGTAAAGAACATCAGTCGGTGAAATTGAGATTCTGAGTAAAACGAAACAGCATAACCTAAAAATATAACAATTAACATCAAGATTCAAGCTACGCGGAGCCGTCTTTTGTGGCAATCAAAACACACGTGTTTATGTTACAATATTAGTAATGTAAAATTAATATAAATTAGTTTTAAAATGGTAAGTTAACTATATGTACAAGAAGTGATTATGATTACAGTTTTAATTTATAATTAAACTAGTGTAAATTTCTCATAATGAAAACTGTAGTGAAATGTTAGAGGAAGAAGCTAGGTTTGAAGACTAAAATATGTATTCAATATTCATATAATCATGTGCTGAAATCCTGACAAAAAATATACAAATACTAAATATCTTCAAAATCTCTACTCAGTTATTATAAAAATATAAAAAAGTGCGGTGTATTATTAATAATTATTTTCGCGTTGGTTATATCTACAATAAACTGATTGAACTTGAGGTTTTTTTAATCATTCATAAATTTCTAATACTTTACTTTTATAAATTGTCACTTAAATTGTTTTTTTAGAGTAAATTATTTGTGCTCTTCGAGCACAGCGCGGGCTTTGCCCTTTTCCGCGTGGCAGAGTTTGAGGAGCTTGCTGCATTCTTACCTCAAGTAGAAGAATCTGTTACTGATTTACAGAGGTTTAACTCTGTTGTGACTCTCATAGCCTTCCAGCCTTTTAAATCGGCAGTGTTGGCTTTGGAAAATATTAATGCTATTTCTGAAGGTGAGCATCAAAATTATTGGTTAATCTCTTAAATAAATACATAATACTCGTCTATAAAACAAACAAATAAGTCTGGTAATGTTGTACAAAACTAAATTATTTGTTTACTTAATATAAGCATTACGCAATTACTTTTTATTTTGTAGGTTAATTTCTTTTCATATAATAACATTTTTCGTGTAGGTATTTTACCTGAAGATCTAAACCTGTTTCTTGAGGGTGCATTACCCAAACGCAAGAAGCGTAGCAAATGCACTCTAGGAGTATCTGATCCAAAACTTGGTGCAGCTATTAGTGAGGCCTTGGAGATACCATGCACACATACTGGAGCTGTACCAGAAGTGTTAAGAGGTTTGTTTTTTTTATTTAAAATGTATTATCATAGCATTTTGTTGTTACTTCTATATCTGAGCCTCTTTTAATAAACATAAACAACAGCTTGATGTCCAGCTCTGAGTTCTGTTCACTTCCCCTGCCATTGTTACGAAGTTAGTCTAAGTGATACATATATTTAAGTAATTATCAAAATAAAATTCAAAACACCTATATTTAAATTAATACATAACAAACTTTTAAGTTATTAAAATGCATTATTTGTAAAGAATATAGAGGCAAAATATGAATATTGAAAGTAAAGTATGAATGCACAAATTGATCTATTGCAAGCTTTATATATAGCTTGTGGTAATAAAATTGTGCTATAGTATAGCAATTACAAGTTATGCCAACTTATGCTATTTCATAGGTGTGGACAAAATTATTGCTACATTTTTTTGTATGCATGATAGGAATTATAATGAATAGTTGTAATAAAGTGTATTTATACTAATGTCAGGTATTTGTCACTTGTCTATACCTACCCCCATAAGTAAGTTGGAGTCGGAGTTGCTAATCTGGCGGGGCTGTATGATTTTCATATGTTTTTTATTGGTACTTTTGAAAGACTAATTTGTTTTGTTGTTTTTTTATGTTTCTGTAAAATTGTAAATACCGTTAGATTAGAATCTATGCAGCGAGATTGTAAACCATAACATATTGCTTACAATGTCACACATTATTTTTATTTGGTTGATTATATCTATCTATCGACATAACGCACCTCGCGCGCTTTCTTAAATATAACATTATTATTTTTTACCAGGTATCAGACATCACTTCCATGCACTAATCAAAGGTCTAACTTTGAAAGCATGCAGCGTGGCTCAGCTTGGTTTAGGACATTCGTACTCCAGGGCTCGTGTCAAGTTCAATGTACACAGAGTGGACAACATGATTATACAGTCTATTGCGTTGTTGGACCAACTTGATAAGGATATAAATACATTTTCTATGCGAATCAGGTAATTTAAACTTTTTTTTATAGTTATTAGTAACTATATTTATTTAGTTATTACATCAGTTAAAGCTAGAATGGCTGAACGGTTATGGATAAAATTTGGCATAGAGATAGATTACAGTCTGGAATAACAGATAGATTACTTTTATGTACACTTTCCTTTGGAGATCCATACATGATTAAGAACAAACCTGTCGACAAACATGAGTAAAGTGATCGCATATCGATAGTACTGCATAATCAAGAAGACTACAGTATTTTTTTAATTATTGTGTTTGCTAATACAAATATATTTAACACTTACATCAAGATCCTAAAGTTCCTCTTTAGAATAGAATATATTTATTTATTTATTTATAAACATTAACAGTTCAAAAATTTTGATTCAATATGAAATTTTAGAAAATAACATATTTAAAGCAATATTTTCTTTACAGAGAATGGTATTCATACCACTTCCCAGAGCTCGTAAGTGTTGTTCCTGACAACAACCTGTATGCAAAGTGTGCAGAGTTCATAAAAGACAGGAAATCTCTTAACGAAGAATCAGTGGAACCACTAACGGAGATCCTCGGTGATTCAGAGAAAGCTCAAGCTATATTGGACGCATCCAAGATGTCAATGGGAATGGATATATCTCCCGTGGACCTGATCAATATACAGATGTTCGCTGGACGGGTTGTGGCATTGAGTAACTACAGGTATTTTTTTATAGTTATATGCTTAGAAATGATTTTTTTTCTGGCAATATCTGCAATCAGTGTTTCTTAGACTGTAAAGCTGATGTGGGCCTTAATGTCTTGTTTAAAGTGCACTTTTCTTAGTGTCTAATATCTAGTTTTTAGATGTATCAAAACTAAATTATATACTACTTTATAATGCCTTTAAATTGTCATACTACTATCAAATATTAATTATAACCCCCACTTTTAAAGAATAAAGTGTTACATTACAATATACAAATTTTTTTCTGTGCTCAACTGGCACGCTTTGAAGGCAATTTGAATTGAATTGAATCAAATTATATTAAGTTTATGATTCTTTAACAGGAAGCAAATAGCGGAATATCTTCACACAAAGATGAATTCAGTGGCTCCGAACTTGACTACCCTTGTGGGAGACCAAGTGGGGGCTCGGCTCATCTCCAAAGCTGGCTCCCTGACCAGCCTGGCCAAGTACCCTGCATCTACTCTACAGATTCTTGGTAAGAGTTATTTTTTTTTAATTAATAAATTATGAAAACTGCTGATTTTCATGCTATTTAGAATTAAGATAGTTTTAGCCCTACACATAGGACAGAATAGTTATTAACTATGTATACTATATAAAACGATGTGAAAAAGATCCTTTCATAACCAAATTTTATATGTTAAAAAGTTTTGTTTTATGACTAATGATTATACACTTACATTTAAATTATTATTTTTACATATATTTGTAATAAGTCAATAATTCAAAATGTTATTATCTTTCAGGTGCTGAGAAGGCTCTGTTCCGAGCCCTCAAAACAAGATCCAAGACTCCCAAGTACGGTCTCCTCTATCACTCAACATTCATAGGACGTGCAGGGCTCAAAAATAAGGGTCGTATCAGCAGATACCTCGCCAATAAGTGCTCTATTGCTTCCAGGATTGATTGTTTTTCAGGTTAGTTCTAAATTCTAACTTAGTTGAATCTGTACATCATCAGCCCTTTTGTTTAACATCCCACTGAAGGGCACGGGCCTCCCTCAGTACGAACGGGATCAGGCCATACTCCATCGCGCTGGACTAGTGCGTGTTGGCGGACTTCACATGTCTTTTGGAAACTTGCTAAGTTTTCTCAGACATGCGATCCTCACGATGTTTTCTTTCACCGTAAGACAAGTGGTAATCATGATAGAAATGATTCGCACATGAAAAATCAGAGGTGCAAGAGCCGGATTTGAACCCGCATCACTTGGTTATCCAAGCAAGCACTGAATTATAACTGTTTCCTCTGTTATCTCTCATGTCATCTGTACATTGAATACTTATTGAAAAATCTTATGAAATTGTAATTATTGATATATTTTTCGGATTTTTGCCTGTATGTCTGTTACCATATCACGAAATACAACTGGACTGATTTTTATTGAAATTAGGTACAATGATAGTTGGTTATCCAAGTTAGGATATATAGTAGTTTTATACATTTTAACACGGTAAAATATCTCGTTTCTGTAACATACTTAGTAAGTATAAATAAAATAATAACTTAGCTAAATATATATGTATGTATAATTTGTTTTTTGGTGATAAATAATCGCAAAATCTCTGAAAGTGCAAAGTAAAAGAAAATATTTTAACAAAAAACTGTTTTTCATCAACAGAAGTGCAAACATCTATCTTTGGTGAGAAACTCCGACAGCAAGTGGAAGATAGACTCAAGTTCTATGAAACTGGAGATATACCGATGAAGAATATAGATGTAATGAAGCAGGCCATCGAGGAGTTGGAGAATTCTCCGCCAGCTGATATCAGCCTCAACAACAGTTCCAAGAAAAAGAAGAAGAAGAAGAATAAGGAGGTTGCTATGGATGAAGATTGAATATATTCATTATTATTATAGTGGTGTTTCATTTCTTTTGCCTTATTTTATTTTTTAATTTTTAATAGATTTTTAGATAGTTGTTGACAATTCATGAGGTGAATAATGGTATTTACCGTTAGATTATAATTACGCATTATTTTTGGTTAAAATAAATTAATAAATAATAATTATTATTGAGCTAATATGCCTGCGCCGCCATATTTGTTTATCAATTTGTTTTTTTAGACTAAACAACCAGCGTAAGGGTAATTTTAAATTGATTTTGTGTTGAAAGTAACTATAAGCTTTAGAACCCTTTCTTATTAGGTTGGTTAAGTTAGAACATGACCTCTTGAGTAACTAGAATGACCTATTATGCCTGCATATAGAGAGGAAGTGTTTTTTCAGTGGAAATTATAAGGATGTTCTTAAAATTGCAACTATCATTTTGGAATTTGTCGCAGATTTATTTGGATTTTTGGTTCCCGACGTTTCGAATGCTTTACAGCAATCATGGTCACGGGAGAGACTTAACACAATCTCCTGCAAAGCATTCGAAATTTCTCCATTATATTATGTTTAAATAAACTTCGGGAACCAAAAAGCAAAACAAATTCTCTATTATATTATGTTTTAAACATATTATATTCTGTACATGACTATATTACTTTATGTTAACTAAATGTTCTCGAAATTAGACTATTTTAAGTGTAATTGTACGGAGTTAAATTTTGTATTCATTTTATAGTTAAGAATGTAGAATATATTTTTAGGAAATATATTTAATGTTTAATATCATGAGGTGTTTCATTGATTAGTTTATTTAATCTTCAAATGTTTCTTTTTATGAGACAGAAGATTTAAAGATGTCCTGCCTCATAAATTTCAGTGTCAAAAGGCTACTGAATCACAGCCATCTTCAAAGGGAAAATGTTCTTTATAACGAAAACATTCAGAAATAATTGCAGAAATTATAATTCGCGTCATGTAAAAGGAACGCTGGCTATCAAGTTGCGCAGAGGCGATTTATTGCTATTGGTTCGTCAGTTCAAAATACAATCGCCTGCACAAGTTTTTAAGGAATGGTTTTATATAAAAACTAGCGACTCGCCCTCGCTTCGCTCGGGCTCTTCCCTAGATTTAGCACAGGCAAAGCCGCGGGTTCCACTAGTTATACATATAAACCTTCCGCTTGAATCACTCTATCTATTAAAAGAAACCGCATCAAAATCCGTTGCGTAGTTTTAAAGATTTAAGCATACATAGGGATATAGGGACAGAGAAAGCGACTTTGTTTTATACTACGAGTATGAAGTGATAGTGAAGAGAAAAAATAGTTTTGATGTACATTGTTTTATAGAGATAGAATCTGATAATAATGCAGTTAATAATTTTAAAAATGTATTAATAGAATAAAAATAGTAATAATAGAAAAAAAGGAATCTATTTTGATTTTACAAAAAATATCATCATTAAACTAAAAAAAGAAAGTAAAACACTGTTTCATTGACAATTTTATTTTATTTACACCTTGCAAAATGAGTTTGCATGCGTTATTTCGTACGGTGTGATAGTGAGCTTGTCTACTATTGAGTAGTGTAATAGGCTCTTTAATGACAGCATTGCTAGGGTTCAACTGTACATTGTAATCTCCCGATTTGAGGACAAAGGAGAGCGGGTAAAGGAAGAGGAGTAAATAGACCTACCTTAAAACGGGCGAGTGTAGGAAATTAGTAGTTTTTGAGATATTTAATTTTAAAAATTACAAAATTTTGAAGTTATGTTGACAATACGAAGTGAATGTGTCAAAATATGTACCGGAAAAAGACACAGATTAAAAAACAATTCTTAAAACATTAATAAACAAAAACATATACAATAATGTGTTCTAAAAATAAAAATATGTTAAAAATATTTAAAAATGTAATAAGTAAATCTAGTCTAATAAAAAAACTCATAAGCAAAAATGAAAATTAAAAATCTTCTATAGCCGTCCTCAAATTGGAAGATTACAATGTACAGTTGAGCCTTCAGACCATTCTCTAAGTCTATGGATTAGAATTATTTATCCAATGTTGCAAGCACTAACATTGTACTGCTAATTTAGGGTTGCAATTTATTTTAACATTAATATTAACTGAGGCTAGCTGAGTTACAAAGAATTTAAAGATATATGGAATAGATATGGATAATAAGTTTCCTTCTCCACACAATTTGCAGGTTTCTTTCTTCCCATCGGTGCTGCCAGCTATTGGACCAAGGAGGGTTCCACATTTTGAACATAGTATTGCCTGAAAAAAAAACAACTTTTAAATTCTAATTGGTTTTCTGAACTCCTTCTAAAACTTAAAACATATATTAAATAACTTTATAATGATTTGCTTAAATTTTTATAATATAAAAAAATAGAATCCTCCGTTTTTGGAGCAGCTTCATTTGTGATGCCATCTAGCCGATTTCGGCCACAGTGACTGCATTCGATAACATCCTAGGGTGGTTGTAGTGAGCTTTGGTGTGTCTCCATTTTTAGAGCAGTTTCATTTAATGCATATGTAAAAATGTTCTCTCCGACCGATTCCGGCCACGGCGGCCAATCTTATTGAGACTGGCCAACTGGGCAGGAGATATTATAGTGCACAATTAGGTATACGCGCAGACACAAGTGCACTCTCTGTTCCTATCACTCTCAGGAGGACGCGCATCAAAAACCAGTTAAAACGGGTTTAAACCACTCGCAATGCGCTACTCCATCAGCCGTACCTATCCGTACATTGCACGCACACAAATGCAAAGTTGAGCTTAAGATAGACTGTAGATTAGGGTGGCGTAAAAAAACCGACTATTTTTTATTTTGAGTCTCATGTGAAAAAATGCTAGTTTTTGATGTTTAAGAAGCCCTCTCCAAAGGACAGCTGAAAATTTTTAAGAGGTCGCTCCGAAATTTTTTTTAATTTCAAATTTAATTTTAATTTTATTTAATTGTTACTTTAGATTTTTTAGAGCGAACTTTTGATATTAAAATTCATCTCGTGGTGTATTGTTATTGATTATTGCACTAAATAAAAAAAATGTATGGAATTTCAATTTGAATAATAAAATGTCGCTCGAAAAATTCTAAAGTAATGCACTATAAATTAAAAAAAATTATGAGCGACCTTTTAAAATTTAAATTTTGAACTGAAACTTTCAGATACTTATTTATTTTTGGTCTATAAAATTATTCTGTAACGAAAACAAAAATTAAAAAAAAATCTAAATTTGACGATTTTTGAAATTTTAAAAAATTCGAAGCGACCTCTTAAAATTTTTTTTGAGCTGTCCTTTGGAGAGGGCTCCTTAAATATCAAAAACTAACATTTTTTCACACGAGATTCAAAATAAAAAAGTAGTCGGTTTTTTTGCGCTAACCTACTGTAGATAGATGTAAATTCATGAATGCCTTACCTCAGTCTTATCAGAGCAGTGGAAGAGTCTGTCCTGCAGCAGGAAGGCTGCTCCGTGGGAGATGAGAGCGTCTCTCTCCATCTCCCCGAGCCGCACTCCTCCTCCTCTCCTCCTCCCCTTCACCGGCTGGCGGGTGAGCGCGTCCACTGCACCCGTCGTACGTACCTGTGGGGTTCATACCATCATATAAATAAATATGTTTGAACATTATTACACACAGCGCCATCTAGTTCCGTGGTAAGCTACGAAGGAAGCTTGTGCTACGGATACCAGATAGTTTATCCATTATACATATAAACATCCATGACTGGAGTATAAACATTCATACTCAACAAAAGAATGCCCCCAGCGGGACTCGAACCCGCGACCGCTAGCGCAGCGAGTAGGGTCACAAAAACAACAAATTGAGCCAAACGTGTTATCATTCTCTCATAAATTCAAATATACGCGTAAAACTAAGAAATATAAATAATAATAAATATATATATGTTAGGACATTCTTACAACAGCGCCATCCAGTTCCGTGGTAAGCTACGATGCTTGTGTTACGGATACCAGATAGTTGATATACTACATCATATATAACTTTTAAATACATACATAATATAAATAGAAATTAAAATAGAAAGTAAGACACATACCTGCCATTTATCAGACACCATGTGCCGCAACCTCTGATAATGAACCAGTCCACAGAATATATCCGCTTTCATCTCCCTCCCGTCCACGCCGCTATAAAGTCTCTCTGTACCGAAGTAATTATATCCACCGGCTTCTAGAAGCCTGCCGAAATAATTAATGGCTGTATCCTTCTCGTTGAACCGGAAGGGGGTTGCATCGTGCACCTGGAAGGGGTCATTTTATTAGATTTCCGTACTTGAAGGGTTCTAAATGAACCTTTTTGTATAAGGTTTATCTTATCAAGAATAAAGAAAAATGAGTTTGAATAAGTGTCAAAATAGATGTTACGTGTCGAATTGTAGTGGATTCCAAAAGGATGTGTTGAGTATAAAAATTATAAGTGAAACGAATTAACGTGCCTATAAATTTTTGTGTTATCTTGTTGATTATTAAGGTAATAAACAACATCATCAAGCATATCGCTTTTGCTTTTTATTCATTGTGTAAAAGCAGTGATGAAGATTGGTGATAACTAGCTTGAATAAAAATAAACAAAAAACGGTAAATTTTGTAGATTACTTATATAAAATCGAAAGTTTCTGTGTGTTTTGACGAAAATTCTAAAAACTAGATCAATAACAATGCCTATTTCAACAAAAAAATTCAATAAATATTCAATGTACAGTTTCGACTAAGTTAATAACTCACATGTCCGTGCAGACACGCGGCTTTACCCGCCATGCATTCTATCATCATGGCTATTGTCATTCTGGAGGGAAACCCGTGGGGGTTGAACAGGATATCCGGGATAAGACCGGACTCTGTGAAGGGTAGGTCCTCTGCTGCCCACTTCTGCGAGCAAATACCTTTTTGACCGGCTCGGGAAGCGAACTTGTCACCCACTGTAGGGTTACGCTGGAAAAAAATCTTTATTAGTACAAAAGTAGTAGTCTGTATTTATTCAATAAACCATTATTTTTTTTTGAAAAGCAATAGACAACTAAACATTGTATAAGATGATGCTTTATAACTAAGACAAATCCTTTGGAAGGCGAAAAAGAAAAAGACACGCAAGAAATTTTTCCCTTTTAGGGCATTTAAGAGATATTTTACACATAAATACATACATCCTTTCTTCATCTTTCTTTAATAAAAGGGGAATCTGATACTCTCTCTCTCTCTCTCCTCGACTACCAGTGTAGTACCAAGTGCGGAGACTTCACATGTCTTTCGAAAACTTGCTAGGTTCTCTCAGACATGCAGGTTTTCTCACGATTTCTTCCTTCACCGTGAGACTTAGTAGGTTCTCATGTTTGAAATTATTCAGACAAGACATTTCATTCTTTCAATTAAAACCACTTCCTTATGAAATATGAATCTATACTAATATTATAAAGCTGAAGAGTTTGTTTGTTTGGTTGAACGCACTAAACTCAGGAACTACTGGTCCGAATTGAAAAATTCTTTTTGTGTTGGATAGTCTGTTTATCGAGGAAGGCTATAGGCTATATATACATCACGCTACGACTAATAGGAGCGGAGCGTCAACGAAAAATTGCAAAAACGGGAAGGGCGGGCGTTAGTTCTGCGAGGTACCATACCGCGCGACTCAGAAAGAATTTGGTGTCCGGTCTTTCGAACGCGTGCAAAGCCGCGTGAAATGCTAGTATAAAATAAATGCAAAAATGTACATGTATATGTACTCTACACGCCGGAATGGCTAAACTAAATTTTAATGAAATTCAGTACGCAGATAGACCAAGACCCGATATAACATATTCAAAATCCAAATATCTTATTCAAAATTAAATTATTACAATCTATACAAATAAAATGATAGAGGTCTGCAGTTGTGCGCGCATCACGGAAAAACTACTGGATAGATTTCAATGAAACTTTTTAAGTTTTATTTCTTAGACACTTGGCCCTTATCAAAAAAAAAATGATTGCGATATCTTCATTTAATAAAGAGTTATTAAAGTTTCAAGAGACAACGATTTGTGTATGCACTGCGTGTTCAGTGATGTATGTTTCCTTCTCGCGGAGTAGTGGGGCAAGCGGCGTAGCGCGCATGCGGAAAACTTTGTTAATATTTCAAGCAACGCGGACGAAGTCGCGGGTATCAGCTAGTATTTACTAAATATCAAAGGTTAGTCCCACCTGTATGCGCATCATGACGCAGGCCTTTCTCGGCGCTTTGGGAGAGAAATCCCCACACAGACGCACACTATCTACGAAGACTTCCTCCTTGCCGTGGAACTTGCTTACTACAAACTGACTCTTTTCCCCATCGTAGAAGCTGAATAAATAATATGTTGGGACATTATTACACACAGCGCCATCTAGTTCCGTGGTAAGCTACGAAGCTTGTGTTACGGATACCAGATAGTTGATACACTACATATATAAGTTTAAATACATACATATTATAAATATAAACACCCATGACTGGAGTGCGAAATAATGATAATCATAGTAGGAGTTATGAGGCCAGTTCCCATCTGTCAGATATTCGTAGAACTAAATGATTGCCGTAAATATAAGAGAATAAGAATACGTTTTAACTGTTAGTATAGATTTTTCAGAAATAAGATACTTTCCTACACCAAAAAGTATCATATATATGTTGATCCAGCTTTATATATATACCAAATTTCATCGAAATCTGTCCAGTGATTTACACAGTGACAGACAAACAGTCAGACAGACAAAAATTCTAAAAAACTATAGATTCGGCCTCTGTATCATTAATAATGTCCATTTCAATAAGATTTACCAAAAAATATTCAATGAACAGATTCAACTCTATAGTTTGTCCATTTTATTAATGGTTTTTTGACAGTTCGACGATTGACAAGCTATAGTGATGTCCGGACGTAATAATCGATATCCTTTATTTTTTTTAATATAAAATAATATTTATTTTTATATTTATTAATAAGAAAATAAATATTGTAATCGTAAAAATCAAGTGTGGTGGAGAGAACTAAGAGAATCATAATGCCTGATTTGGACCGTGACATTGCATTTAATAATTTACGCACACAAGAGTTAGTAATTAATATAAATGAAGACTCCCCATCGGACAAATTCAAATTTAAACGATAATTCTGACGAATCATGTTAATAAAAGGAATTAAACTATTTTAGTTGTTTTATTTGTATGATTATAATAAGAAGAAAGTAAAACTTTACATAATGTTAATATTTTAATTTATTGGTTTCATACTTAAAATTTTATTGTCTTCCTGAATAAATAACATATTACCCCTTATTTACATATTAGCATTTATTTCTTCCGATTATTTGTAATCTGTGACAAAATCGCAGTAATCGTTATGTGTGGCACAGCAATAAGGGGGCGGTGCCCGTCCATGAAGTACAATATTATTTATATGACATTTTAACTTAACGTTTAACCATTAAATACGAAACTTCATGGGCGTTAGCTGTCAAAAAAATTATAAATAAAATGGACAAACTATAGTATCATTCACTTACCAGTAAAACGGATCCTCTGGTTGAACCCTGGCCCCAACAGCTGGTAGACCGTCCTCATCTATATATGGAGCTAGTTCAGGCTTGCTGGGATCTCGGTAGAAGTAGGAGGAGGAATGCTTTAGTTCTATGAAATCTGATTTATACACTGTGCCAGCTGCAAAACCCCTTTCGTAGGACGATTTGTTTATAATCATGGCGTCTTCCATGTCGTAGCCCTGTGGAAGATTTTTGTTTTAAATATCATGTCTTTATCTTGTACTAGCTGACCCGTGCCCACTTCGTTGGGCATAATGTTAATAATTATTTTTTAGTACAGAGTGTTTAAATAATTTAAATTAATATTATTTTATTAATATTAAAAATTAAAAATTAAATTATCTATACTAATATTAAAAAAACTACTTTTTTTAACTTAAATATAAAAGTTATACATATGCTGTCGTTGACTTTTTTGTAGGCATTTTCAAGCTCCACATCTTTTCTCTAGAACTCAAAAATATATCTTTCATAGTTAAGGCAGCGTTCGTAAGAAACGCTTTCATTCGACCGTTTTTTCTCCGATTCACTTTGCAAAACGGACTACCACGTAAAAGCCTTTTTATTTTTCGGTTTTTTATATAGCCTATGACACTCAGCAATAATGTGGCTTTCTATTGGTGAAAGAATTTTTAAAATCGGTTCAGTAGAGCCCGAGATTACCCCTTACAATTTAACAAACAAACAAACTTTACCTCTTTATAATATTATTATAATTATAATATATAATTATAATAAAATAATAAATAATAATATAATAATAAAGTAAATAAAGTACATATACAGATACATCCTACTATATTACTAGAGGGATTAGTATAGATTTCTTGAATAGTGTAGTTATGTAACCTGCTATCTATATCATTAACGTTTAATCATTGACGACACGTTTGGCTCAGTTTGTAGTGACCCTACTTTCTTGCGCCAGCGGTCGCGGGATGAGTCCCGCTGGGGGCATTCATTTGTTAAACTCAGATGTTTGTACTCCAGTCATGGGTGTTTATATTTATAATATGTATGTATTTAAACTTATATATAGTATATCAACTATCTGGTATCCGTAACACAAGCTTCCTTCGTAGCTTACCACGGAACTAGATGGCGCTGTGTGTAATAATGTCCCAACATATTTAATTATTATTTATTAAACCAAAGTTCATTAAAATCTGTCCTGTGAGTTTCTTGTAATACAGTTACAGACAGAGAGATAAAAATTTAAAAATACATAAATTCGGTCTCCGTATTAACAATAAAGACATTAATACGAGGGCGGGTCAATAAGTCCGTGACTTTTGGAATAAAACATAGATTTTTTGATAAATAAATCATTTTATTTTTCAACGTAGTCTCCCTTGAGCTCTATACACTTTGTCCAACGCTTCTCCAATATTTTTATCCCTTCCAAAAAATATGATTTGTCGAGGTCCTCAAAATAGGCCTTTGTTTGCGAGATGACTTCATCATTGGAGTCAAATCTTTTGCCACCAAGCCATTTCTTCAGGTTTGGGAACAAGAAGTAGTCACTCGGAGCCAAATCTGGAGAATAGGGCGGATGAGGGAGCAATTCATAGCCCAATTCATGGATTTTTGCCATGGCAACTGCACATGTGTGCACCCTTGCATTGTCTTGGTGGAAAAGAACTTTTTCTTGGCCAAATGAGGTCGATATTTTTTCAAATCGTCATTGAATCGGTCCAATAAGTTGGCATAATATTCCCCATTGATTGTTCTTCCCTTTTGAAGGTAGTCAATGTGGATTATCCCGCGTGCATCCCAAAAAACAGTCGCCATAACTTTATTGGCTGACAAACCCACCTTGGCCTTCTTTGGCGCCGATTCACCCTTAGAAACCCACTGTTTTGACTGTTGTTTGGTCTCTGGTGTGTTGTGATGGATCCATGTTTTGTCCACGGTTACAAAACGGCGCAAAAACTCCTCCATATTGCGATTAAACAACGCCAAACCTTCCTGTGAAGTTGTTACACGATTGCGTTTGTGGTCGAATGTGAGCAAACGCGGCACCCATCTTGCGGAAAGCTTTCTCATGCCCAAGTGATCATTCAAAATTGAAACCACTGAGCCATGAGAGATCCCTACGGCTTCCACAATCTCTTGCACTTTCAATCTTCGGTCGGCCAACACCATATCGTGAATTTTTTCGATTGTTTCGGGTGAAGAGACCTCAACTGGGCGTCCAGGACGTTCGGCATCTTCAGTGCTTGTACGGCCACAACGAAATTCAGTAAACCACTTTTTTACCATTGAAATCGATGGTGCAGAGTCCCTATAGTATTTATCAAGCTTAGCCTTGGTCTCGGTAATGGTTTTTTTTCGCAAAAAATAATGCTTAATAAGCACACGAAATTCACTTTTTTCCATTTTTTCCTCAAATTACTGGGTAGTCTGATAAAGATAGCTGTCAAACACAAACTAACTGACGCAGCAAGTTCAAATTTTGACAGGAGTCAACTGACAGATGCCTGTTGACAGGAGTAGTGTTGCTTTTTCAGTAAAGAGGTCAGAAATTCAAAAAGTCACGGATTTATTGACCCACCCTCGTAAGATTTTTCTAAAAATGTATAATGTACAAGTACAACTCATTAACAAATTTATTATAATATGTATATATAGATTTTGCAATACTTCATATATTTAATTCACACATATTAAAATTAATAGAATAAAATAATTTATAGATCAACATTCTCAATTGTACATAAAAAACTAACAGCCCAACTTTAATTTGTATCAAATAAGGCATCTGTACTACATTATAATTTAATATTAAGTTTATATGTAATGGTTAATGTTCGTAAAAAAAATCTATACTACAAAGTCAAAACAAACAAAAACCAACCTTACCGTGTAAGAAATAACAGCCAATATCGCATTAGTTCCAGCTGGGTAGTCATCTAGACTCAGGTTATCATAATGGACGGGTCTGAATAGAGGAGTGGCCCCACTTTGCAGACGATACAGCTTGGTCTCAGCGTTGGTACCCCATGTGTGTATGGGGGTACCCATGGTTTGCTTGCCCATCTGACATTGGTACATGTTACTAAGGACAAAAATTTTGTTAAATATAAAATTTGGGACTTTATTACACAAAGAGCCATTTAGTTCCGTAGTATACTAAAAGGCTTGTGTTACGGATGGTTGCCAACCAGATAGTTGTTACCACTCATATATAACTTTAAATAATACATATTATAAATATAAACACCCATGCACCCATGAACAGACATTTATACTTAACAAATGAATGCCACCATCGGAACTCGAACGCACGACCGTTCGCGCAACAAGTAGGGTCACTACAAACTGAGCCAAACATGTTATCAAATATTTTATTTTAATCAAACTACGAGTATTATACACAGATATGTTATTTTCTGTTAAAAATATTATTTTTACACAAATTTAATAATTAAAGAATCATAATTTGCTTTATCTGTTTAGCATAATCTTTTATAAATATAAAAATGTCATGTCACGATGTGTGTTCGCGATAAAATCCGAAACTACTGAGCCAATCCTTATTAAAATTTGTAAGCATCTGTAATTTGGTCCTACTTGGGAGATAGTGTAGTTTTTATCTCAATTATTGATAATATTTAAGATCAATATTTCTTATTGCAAATTAAATGTTTATGATAGTAACAGATGGCGGTTTGGCATCTAAGTTCCATCCGGTAGATGGCGCCGTATTTCTATTCCTAGATTATAGATGGCGCGTTCGCTAAAATAATGTAAGGAGTAGTATTTTTATTTATTTAAATATATATAAAAAATCGTTTAATTTATTTTAACTTACGCCCAGCGAAGCGGTCCGGTTTTGCTAGTATAATATAAGTAATGTTTTAAAGATCAACTTACCGTGGTGACTGGTTGCAGTCCGGCATTGGCACTAGTTGTGCGAGATTGCTCATAAACGCTGACTTTGACAGCTCTAAATGCGTTGTTTTACCTAGAAAATGAAAAAAAAATTAATTACTAGCATTTCCTGCAGCTAGCATTTCTCAGAAATGAGATATTTTCCCGCAGTAAAAAGTATCCTTTTAGTACAGTAAATAAAGCCGTTTTTTTGGTCAACCTCCCACAAAATTTTCGATCCAATTTTTTTTTTAGGTTAAGGATCACTTATTGATCACAAAATCACAAAATGCTGACAGATCCATATATAGATAGGTGGAGCTTAGATCGCTATCTTGAAAAAAGTTTTTGGCCGATATCTCGGAAACTATGAACTGTAGGGCAAAAGTTATGGCAGACCATTATTGTAGGTTGATTTGTACATGTGTCCACCGTGCAATTCTCGCAAATCATCGTGCAGTCTAAACCTGCTTTCCTGCACCCACATGCTCTTTCTTCCACAGCCAGTTCGGCATTTACAAGAAATTAACTCGAGTAGACTCACTTCTTTTGTGAGTACAGTCGTAAGCAATGACATGTATACGTTTACAACTTTTCAAATATATGTAAACATCCTTCGTTGCAAAAGAAAGTATACAAGCTTTGTGTCAAAATAAAGTATACGTAAGTTGCGTCATATTTAAGTATACATTTTTATCAATTTACAGTAAATAACATAAAACGAATATTAGCCGACTATAACGAATATTTATAAGGATGTAGACATATAGTCTGTGCACATTTTGTGCACAGCTTCGTTTTCGAAAAGCATAAAATAATATTTTCATATTTGAAACAATGTTTTCTAATACATATACTGTTTCTCTTCCATTAACATTTTAGTTAATATTTTATAACAATATTATATATTAATAGATGCTATTACTTATAATATACCAACAATTCATTTCCCATTTAAATTTCCACCACTCTTTTATATGAACCACTTCATAGAACCAGCTATAATTGTATTATCCAGTGAGAATAAAAGATTATCCTGTTGTAAACGGCATCCTAAATATTGACCTTAGTAGGTAATCTATCACTACACAAAATCGGTTCAATACTTTTTGTGTGAACGCGCACGGCGATTAGCGATAATAGTTGCTGATATATTTTTTCTGTTTCATTATAAAACTTCTTAATAAAGTAACTGGCAGATAATAAAAATAATATATATGCCACATGTTATTTGACGGAACGGCAACGTAAGCGACGTTGCCGTTTTGCGTGTCGATACAAAGACATCAATTTAAAATCTATTTTGAAAAGTCAAATAATTCATTACCTATCTATACATATACATATAATAAAATTATGACTGAGTCAAATCTGTACATTAAATTTTTTTTTGGAAAATCTACCTAATTGAAATAGACATTATTATCCATACAGAGTCTAATCTATTGTTTTTAGAATTTTTGTCTATCTGTGACCGCATCACGTGAAAACCACTGGACGGATTTTGATGAAATTTAGTATGATGATAGCTGGTTACTCGGGTCAAGATATAAGATACTTTTTACTACTGGAAAATATCTCATTTTTAAAAATCTCGATATCTAAGTATTTAGTTTCCGATCTTTAGAATGCGGGCGGAGCCGCGGGAAATGCTAGTTTCTTACATTTTAAAAAAAGATGCATTTTTTAATTGTTCTACTAAAATATGATTTAATCATAGTATGCTAATAAAAAAAACATAGATATTTATATATAAATATTTAAATAAAATTGATAAATTGTGTCTGTTTTATAAATTAACAGCTTCTCATTCCGTATGCATATCGAGAATCTTTCCTTTGGACATAGTTTGTTTGCCTTGTTAGACCTGAAAGTCTCTTAACAGACTTAGGACTCAGGTTAGCAGAAGCAAGGAAAACTTGACCAGGTAGGGATTTGCGAACGGTGGCCTGGAGTGCAGATGTGGTACTCTTCCTCTCTTACACTTACTAATATGACCACCTTGCCCTGTTACCTGCAACTTAGAGGAGCTTATGCAATTATTATAGTGGCCGAGTCTTGGGCTCTCTCACTTTAACAATTGCCATCGACTCGGCAAGAAGAAGAAGACTAAATGCATAGCAAGAAACAGAAAGAACATCAATTTTTAAAATTTTGTACTTTTTGTGTTAAACAATAACATATAACAAACAGTTCAATGCACTATACGTTACAGTCAGTGTTTTTAAAAATATTTATGTATAGATTTTTTAACTCACTGCTCTATTATAATTATACGTATTATTGTATACTCTTATACATTCACAAATGTGGAAAACAAAAATTAATGAAAAGATACTCATGAAATTAACAAAAATAAAAAAAACTCACACACGCGCGGGATTTGAACTCGCGCTGCAAAGACATGAAACGCATACTAGCCACGCCGATTGAGCTATGATAACTATCAATATCAAAGGCGAATTTACGAAACAGTATGTTTCCCATAACAACGCAAATTAAACAATTAGAGAATTGTCAGTTGTAATTCTAATAATTTCGAATCCTTTCCGGCAATGCTTTATTACAAATTAAAATTTTCAATAAACTGATCTTGTCTTCGAATTGTCAAAAGTTTAAAACTGTCATCCAATGTTGTGAATGTGTTACAAACGTGCTCTTACACATACACATATGCACACTCTATTACGCGATAATATTTGTATTATACGTATGATTTAAAAATGTATTATAATATTTAAATTTAAATACATAATAATACATTTTTAAAAGCATAGTATTGTTCTCTTTTTTTCAATTTTGTTTCATTTTCCGATGCAATAAGCCAAAGATCTTAAAAATATTTTACTGTTAATTATCTAATTATTAAGTTTGCGAATCATGGTGTTACAATACTTTAAAACCTGTCTGTGCGGTTGGCTGCAGAGGATATCTCATATACCCTGGGTAAAGCTGTTTAGGAGAGCTCTGCCTGAAGTGAATTCAAGGCGCATCCTGGAGAATCAGGTCGTCGAATTAATTCAATCACTCAACATATAAAAATAAATTAAACTTCTATGGACCAGTTTAAAGAATTCACGTATTTAATGAAAGAGACATAGTATTTGTATTAGAAAACTTTGTTAAATACGAAAATGTTCTTTAATGTTTTATTTTTAGTTCTTAGACTAATGGCTACATACTTATAACACGAAACGTGTATACAATAATATTCGTTTAATGTTATTTACTATGAATTGATAAAAATGTATACATAATTATGAAACATCTTACGTATACTTTATTTTGACACAAAGCTTGTATACTTTCTTTTGCAACGAAGGATGTTTACATATATTTGAAAAGTTGTCAACGTATACATGTCATTGCTTACGACTGTACATATGGATTGGAAATTTAGTGCGAGGTTAAATGCTTTATTTACTGGCCTATTTATGTTGACCCGGATAACCAGCTATCATCGTACCAAATTTCATCAAAATCTGTCTCGTGGTTTTCTCGTGATGTGGTCACAGACAAACAAAAATTCAAAAAAACTATAGATTTGACCTCTGTATCGATAATTTTGACTATTGAAATACCAAAAAATAAGACATTTTAAAACAGATACGACTCAGTTTAATTTAGTTCAGAACTTTAATATAAACTTGTACATTAGATTTAGCGCGAGCGAAGCCGCGGGTTCCGCTAGTAAATTTATACAAAAACTTGACAAATTATATACTAAAACCTTCCTCGAGAACCACTTTATTCATTGGTGAAAACAATATGAAAATCGGTGCAGTAGTCTTTAAGTTTATTGCGAACAGACAGACGCGGCGAAGGACTTTCTTTTACATTATTTTACTAGCCTTTCCTGCGGCTCTGCTCGCGTTCTAAAGGCTGAAAATAAAAAGAAATATTTTTCTCCTGTTTTTGCAACATTTTTCATTGATGCTCCGCTCCTGTTGGTTGTAGCGTGATGTAATGGCTATAGCCTTCCTCGATAAACGGACTATACAACACAAAAAGAATTTTTCAATTCAGACCAGTAGTTTCTCAGATTAGCGCGTTCAACCAAACAAACAAACAAACAAACTCTTCAGCTTTATAATATTAGTATAGATATGATGTGATAATATGTAATATAAACCAATATAGTATTTCCAAATACCTTTAATAATCTCGTTCTGTGTGACGGCTATGTCCAGGTACAGCTGTTCCATGGTACCGATCAGCTCCAACTGCCCCGTGGTGAGGTTGATGACCGGCCTCATCATGCGGGCTTCCGACGTGAAGAGGAACATACCGGCGTATTGTGCACTGATCTGGTACCAGGATCAAGTTTTTGAATGAAGTCTCTATATAATTTACTAGCATTTCCCGCGGCTTCGCACGCGTTCTAAAGACCGCAAACCAAATTCTTTCTCAGTCATCAGCGGTGTGACTGAGAAAGACGCTCTTCCCGTTTTTGCAACATTTTTCATTGATGCTCCTATTGATCGTAGCGTGATGTAATATAGCCTATAGCCTTCCTCGATAAACGGACTATCCAACACAAAAAAAAATCCTGACATTAGCGCGTTCGACCAAACAAACAAACAAACTCTTCAGCTTTATAATATTAGTATAGATAAGTTTTTATTCTGTATACTTATGTTGTTTGCGGAAACATTGTGTCAGTTGGTAGTGACCCTTGATGTGGTAGCGGTCACGGGTTCGAGTTTCATAGAGGATTTCATTTGACACGCCGGTTTACTGCGCGTTTTCGTATAATGTCAAGCGAGGGAACCGTTTTTACTATATTTATATAGATGTGAAAAGTATGTCTACTTGTTCGTGTTACTTACACATAGCCTTATCACTACATAGTATAAAACAAAGTCGCTTTCTCTGTCCCTATATCCCTATGTATGCTTAAATCTTTAAAACTACGCAACGGATCTTGAATCTTGATGCGGTTTTTTTAGTAGATAGAGTGATTCAAGAGGAAGGTTTATATGCATAACTAGCAGATCCCGCGGCTTTGCCTGTGCTAAATCTAGGGAAGAACCCGAGCGAAGCGATGGCGAGTCGCTAGTAATTATTAAAACGTGCACTTTTTTTCACGACTGACTTTATTGACATTTGAAAAATAACAGATAAGACAAATTAAAGATAGCTTCACTTATACATATTTTATTACAATATAATATAACAATAATGTTAAGTACCTTGGGACAGATCCAATTAAAGCAAGGGCAAGTGGCTAATATTATTATTCATGTTGCTATGTAAAACTGTTTTTTTTTAATCTTCCATATAAATCTAATTGAGATTAGGATATTAATTAAGATTTCTTCTTTTTATATAAGTTTATTACTTTACGCATCGTACACGTTATATATCAAGACCAAAGGACGACAAGAAACAGGAAAAGGAAAAAGTGGCGCCATTTTATGAAACAAATAAATCTAAAACAGGCAAAGACATTCTGGCATACAGCCACGAAATAAAATTTTAATCCAATAAATCTCACCTGTTTCTTAGGGATTAATACAATCTCAGTAGATATCGGCACATCTTCGCCTTTCACTTTCAAAGTGCGCAAATACGACGGAACTTTGGACGCTATGTCTTCAGGCAGGAAGCCCACCAGCCTGCCATCGATGAACACCGGGTATTTGTATACGTCGTTGGATGGTGGGGTTTGGGATATAGAGCTTATGGGTTCCATACCTGAAAATAAATTATATTCAGCTAACGATAGTGGTAGCCCAGTAGTAACGCGCTTGCGATAACCGAGTGATACGGGTTCAAATCCGGGTTTCGCACCTCTAATATTTTCATGTGCGAATCATTTGTAACTTGATTACCACTTATGGTGAAGGAAAGCATCGTTAGGATAGGATATAGTCATGCAGGTTGCATGTCTGAGAGAACCTATCAAGTTTTGGGAAGATGTATTGTGTTGTCAGCCAACCAACACTCTGGCAACTGATATGCTAGTGAAAGTCCAGAAACTTAAAATGTTAAAGATAGTAAAATGTGTATTTTAAAATTGTGTAAAAAGGTGCTTCTAAACGGGCAATATTTTCCTGCAATATGTGGCTGCAACATTGCAAGCAATACCAGCAATATTGCAGTACTGTCCCGGCCATATCGATAATCATGTTTGGAATGGCCACATATGGTTGATATTGCCGGACGATTGCTGAGCGATTTTTTACGATATTGTCTAACCAGTCCCCTTGTTGTTTCGTTCACTCTCTATTGTTATGCCATAGTGTGTCGTTTTATACTCGACTGAAGTTTGCTGTGAGTGACGCCGTGATTAATTGTTATATTCTGTACTATTGTTGTTTTGTCATTTGCTACGTTACCATGACAATAATATAATTGCAACACATTGCCCGGCCGTCGTTGCAATATTTTTGTGATGGCCCTGCAATTAGTTGCCAATATTGCTGCCACAAATATTGCCCGTTTATTTGAAAAAGAGAGAGAAAAGAAAATTAGCCCCGCTGTGTTTCTTTCGCCAGTTCTACTCGGGTCAGAGGTTTCTTCTCTGACGTTCTTTGGTGGTACACTCATGACGTTCAGTAAGAAATTGTAACAATTTTTATGCTGAATAAAATATTTTTATTTGATTTGATCGTTTGAATGTAAAAACATATCTCTGTATAAATTTCTCTCCCAAAGTGTTCCGAGTAAAGAACTTAATAAATGAGACTTAGTCAATACATACCACACTTTTCTAACACATATGGTAAAGATGCAACTTGCTTCGGGTCCGGTGGCTGGGTCACCTATAACAATGGAAAACGTAGTTTTTGTTTCATTTACATTATATTACGGTAGCGTTTGAAAATATGATTTTTTTTGATTTTAGAAGTGCCATTTCAAAAATCAAAATCGACAAAATTAAAACACTGAAAAAATTTTTTTCCAATTTTGGTGTCGCCAAAACATCTAAAGTAATATTTAATTTTTAGTGACTTAAATGAATATTTTGAGCTGTTTGTAAGAAATTTGTATACCCCAAAAATTACAGTAACGTAACGTAATATCTTGATAAATCATTGCTTTCAAAAAGTAAAGCATGCCAGTCATTATATACTCTCTCTCTCTTTTACCTAAATAAACCTCTAAAGTAAGAGGTGTTTATTTGCAAAGTGTAAACATTACAAAGTGGTTATCTGCAAAGTGTAAGTTTTGAAGTGTATTTATTCCCAAAGTGTAAGAATAAAACAGTCTTTACCCACAAAGTGTAAGTTTTGAAGTGTATTTATTCCCAAAGTGTTAGAATAAAGTGTTATTTACTACTAATTTGTTATTTTACATGGATATTTACCTGAGCAGAGGCGGTAAGATGGTTGAGAAGTCCACATGGCGCGCCGTCGGGAGTGTGCACCGGACACACGAAGCCCCACGCGTCGGGTAGCAGCTGCCGGGCTTCCGTTGTTCGCATCTCCATGAAGAATGAACCACGGTGGATTGCTCTATATAAATAAATGATATAATATAAATTTATTTACAACTAGCGTCTCGCCCTCGCTTCGCTCGGGCTCTTCCCTAGATTTAGCACAGGCAAAGCCGCGGGATCCGTTAGTTATCCATATAAACCTTCCTCTTGAATCACTCTATCTATTAAAAAAAATCGCATAAAAATCCGTTGCGTAGTTTTAAAGATTTAAGCATACATAGGGATATAGGGACAGAGAAAGCGACTTTGTTTTTAATATACTATGTAGTGATAGTGATAAAGTAAATTACAAGTAAACTTAACTATATGTACAAAGCAAAAATACACTTAATTATTACTGTACAAGTCGTGTCCGCGTGGAATAGTGGCAAGAATGCTGGCCGCATTCCCCCATTGCTCTATATTAGATTTACTACTAATACTTTATTCTTTACTAGCATTTACCGCGGCTTCGCACGCGTTCTAAAGACCGGAAACCATATTTTTTCTGAGTCGCGCGGTATAGAAAAAAATAGGTACGGAAATAACCCAGTTGTTCCTAAGCGAGTGTCTTACCACGAGGCTACCACTACGCTAAAAAGTACTGCAGGTAGACTAGAAGAGAGAGCAATCTATACTTCTATACTAATATTACAAAGCTGAAGAGTTAGTTTCTTTGTTTTTTTGAACGCGCTAATCTCAGAAACAACCGGTCCGAATTGAAAAATTCTTTTTGTATTGGATAGTCCGTTTATCGAGGAAGGCTATAGGCTATATTACATCACGCTACGACCACTAAAAGCGGAGCATCAATGAAAAATGTTGCAAAAACGGGAAAGGCGGGCGTTAGTTCTGAGAGATATAATACAGCGCGAATCAGTAAGAATTTCGTTTCCGATTAAGAACGCGTGCGAAGCCGCGCGAAATGCTAGCAAACAAATATAAAACATGTTCCAATAACCACCACTAAGGAAATATAATAACCAATTAATTATCTTTACTTACTTAAAATGTGACATATACCGCATCCTATTGATATTCTCCGCTACTATTGTAAGTCCTTTTGACTGTGGCAAGTTTACATTATTAGATGGTGCATTTCCGGTAGCGAGGAAAGTCTCCATTCTTTGCTCTAAGGAACCCGCCATCCTTATTATTTGTTGGAGTTCCTTCTGTCATAATATAAACACAAGATAATAAGCTAAATCCATACTAATATTATAAATGAGATTAACTTTTTTAAGAATTAACGATTTAGATGAAATTTGGCATTGAGATAGGACCCTGGGCAGGACATAGGATATATTTAATCCCAGAAATCATCCCTTAAGGAAATGAAAAAGGAGGGCGGGAGGTGGTTTAGAGGACAATTTTTTTTCCCAACAATCATACTGGTAGTGAAAAAGAAGGATATAAATTTTTATTTACATTCTTATTTTTATTTTTCAGAATGGCAAGTACTTTATTGTAGCTACGTCTTTAAGTCTGTTACAGATTATAATCTATACTAATATTATAAAGAAGAAAGGTTTGTATGTAAGTATGTTTGTAACAAATTGGCTCAAAAAGTACTGGACTGATTTTAAAAATCACTGATTAATATAGGCTATTTTAATTGCAAGAAAAAAATAAGGATCCCTACTAAAACTACAATAACAGGAGAGGAGGAGTGCATGCGCACATAATATATCGTCGTTGCGCCTGCAAAAACCGACAAACGAAAATGTTCAACTTTTCAGTAGAAACAAAAAACTCATTTTAATGTCTGCTAACGTATGTATAAAAAAAGTGAGTATGTACAAAATTCATATCGATAGTCTTACAACATATTCCGCCCTTAAAGCCTACATTGTATTTCCTGTTAACGCAAAATAATTTTTTTAAGTAAAAAATATCACATAGCGGCTTTATTTTGGCTGCAAAAACAGCTATGTATTTTTCTAATACATAGCGGAATTCAAGTGTGAACTCATTACGACAAAATTACAGGATAGATTTTGATAAAATTTGGTATGATGATAGCTGGTTATCCGGAGCACCATATAAAATACTTTTCACTGCTGGAAAATATCCCATTTCTAAGAAATCTATACTAAAAAATACAACGTAGTTACATAACGTAACGAAAGTCACTAATTAATATATTGTAAAAAGTATTTAAGGTCTGCTAACGTATGTATAAAAAAAGTGATTATGTACAAAATTCCTTTCCATAGTCTTACAACATATCCCGTCCTTAAAGCCTACATTGTATTTTCTGTTTTCGCAAAATCATTTTTTTAAGTATAAAATATCACATAGCGGCTTTATTTTGGCTGCAAAAACAGCTATGTATTTTTCTAATACATAGCGGAATTCAAATGTGACCTCATTACGACAAAATTACACAATAGATTTTGATAAAATTTGGTATGATGACAGCTGGTTATCCGGGTATGTACTTTCAAATTCAACAAAAAGTCTCTTCAATTTTATATTTACATAATAGATATATAGTAGTTACTGCAAATAGATCCTGCTATCCTACTTATATTGTAAACGCGTAATTTGTAAGAATATATGAATATAAGAATGTATGTTTGTTAGTCTTTCACGCATACACTATTGAATAGGTTTTGATGAAACTTTACAATAATATAGCTTACTGTCACGCCTTTAGATTTCTGCTTTAACATAGTAATTTAACTTAATATTTAAATATGTTATCTGTAAAGAAATATAATTTTATTACCATTTAAAAAAAATGAACATTAGCAATTTGGTGTTCATTGAATTGAGTGTTATTGTACTACCGTCTGGTAGAAAAGCTAAGAGTTAACATCGCTGTAACATTTTTACCCGTTAGATTAACTACGCAAGACGTCACAAAGCTCAGTTGCCACGCGCTTGGCAATACTTTATTTTTATCTATCTTGTAGAGGTGGAGGTGACTGAGATTGGACGATAATTGGCAGGGTTGGCAAGGCTACCTTTCTTGGACACTGGATGCACAAACTAGTCCGTCAGGTATAAACGTACAACCTATACCTAAAAAAGGTACGCGTGCTGATCCGGCTAATTATCGACCCATCGCTATCACCTCCTTACTTTGTAAGACTATGGAGCGCATACTGAATACCAAGCTTCTGGCATACCTGGAGTCTAACGACCTCCTCTCAGACCGTCAATATGGTTTCCGTCAAAAACGGTCTGCTGGAGATCTGCTTGTGTATGCCACACATATTTGGGGTGAAGCTGTGGAGAAACACGGAGAGGCTCTCGCTGTCTCTCTTGATATATCTAAAGCTTTTGACCGTGTCTGGCATGCCAGCCTTCTCAGTAAACTGCCGGCTTACGGTCTTCCATCAAGTTTATGTGACTGGATATCTGACTTCTTGAGTGAGCGATCCTTCCGAGTAGTCATCGATGGCTGCTCTTCCGATCTAATGACCATCAACGCCGGAGTTCCTCAAGGGTCTGTTCTCTCAGCTACACTCTTTTTGCTTCACATAAATGACCTGTTGATACCCGGTATTCTGGGATACGCAGATGACAGCACTGTAACTGAGAGATATATGTCCAGTCCGCGCACAAACAGTAGTGAGATCAGCGAACTTAGAGAGGCAATGGTAGAACGCATGAACTCCACCCTCAAAGAAGTCTCTAATTGGGGTATCGCCAACTTGGTGGAGTTTAACACTAAAAAAACACAGGCATGTCTGCTATCCGCCAAACGGAGCCCTTTTATCCTGGCTCCCTCCTTTCGAAATGTATCCATATCGATCACCGACCACATTGACCTCCTAGGTCTCGACATCTCGGGTACTATAAACTTTGGAAGAGCCATTGAAGCCAAGGCCAAGACTGCCGCCAAAAAATTAGGCATCCTTAATAAGGTCAAGCGGTACTTCACGCCTCAACAATTGCTTACACTATACCAAGCTCAGATCAGGTCATGCATGGAGTACTGCAGTCACCTCTTCGATGGCTCCGCCAAGTACCAACTTGCGGCTCTAGATGCTGTAGAACGTCGAGCAAGGAATCTCATTGGTAAAGATTCTCCATTCTTAGCCAAACTCCAGAGCCTCGATCACCGTCGAAAAGTTGCTTGCCTATCGGTGTTTTATAGGATTTATTTTGGGGAGTGTGCTCAGGAGCTTTTCGACCTTGTCCCCCCTTCACCCTTTTACCACCGCACTGCAAGACATCGGGAGGGCTTCCATCCCTATATCGTTGATATACCACCCACGCGCACGAAGAGGTTCAAGTCTTCTTTCCTGATTCGCACGGCTAGGGACTGGAATGCTCTTCCGAGATCTGTGTTTCCTGACACGTACAATTTGGGTAGCTTTAAAGCTAAAGTGAATAGGCACCTTCTAGGCATGCGCGTCCCACCTTAGACCGCATCATCACCTTCCACCAGGTGTGATAGTGGTCAAGCGTGTGCCTATAATACATAAAAAAAAAAAAAAAAAAAAAAGGTTTTACCAGCGGTGACAGTGAGAGCCGACAGAAGTTCGTCTCGATGACTTTGGCATGGGATCAAAAAGCTCTGCTACCAGATGGTTGGACAGAAAGCTTTGTGCCAATATGTGTAATTTGGTCAAGACGAGCCTTCTTTAATATCTTTTTGTAGGACTTGGCGGCGACATTAAAGGCTCCTTCTTAGGTCTTATATCCAGCTTTGCGGTTTCAAGCATTAAACCAGGCAAGGTAAGCCGAATGCTTTATGCTTTTCAGCAAAGGTGCATTCGGTATTAAAGCATGGGCGAGCTTTATCACTAACGGGTATATCAGATAATGGGATAAAATATTCCATCGCTTGATGCGCCACATCAAACAAAAATTCACATCGCAAAAAATACTCATCCCTATAAAGTCGTTATCAGGTGGAGAGAAAGACGATACAGGTATTACCAGACAATAGTACCCTCGTCACTTTCTTAACCAACTGGGAGAGTCCAAATGACACCGCAAACTTCCACGCTTCTCTCCCAGCATGATGTGGCTGCGCAGTCTCGAGGTAGAAGTGGACTGATGAGAGGTTTGTGTTCAATCTTCGGATATTTGTAAAATGCTCGTTAAGTGAGGGGGAGTGCCAGCCGTTTAAAAACATTACCCTTTTTGTGTCTTGTCATGAAATTTTATAACGGAAGAGTGAATACTGAATAGGATGGAGAATGGCAGTTGAAACAGGTGCTTCAGGAGCCCGGCGGTGATATTGGTGTTATCATGTCATAGAGGGCTTAGCCTGGAGACCCTTCCTAGGATCGCCATCGGGCCCCCTCCCCAAGCTATGCTTCAGATCCCGCTACTCTCCGCGAATAAGCTCTCGATACAACAAACAGCAATCCACCACCAACACGGCTACTGTGCAATACAACTATTCAGACCCATTCTCCATACGGCTTCATGCCGCTGTTCGGCGCTTGGTGACACGACTTCTGCTGACGGGTAGTAACCGTGCCGTCGGCTGATATTGAGGCCTACCACTGCGACTACCACGGTGTTCGATAGTTTGTTCCTTAGTCTACAACATTGTCTAGTTTACGACACCCACGGGAAGATATTGGGTGACCATATTCTAGTTGCCGTAACCACGCAGAAAGTGTCGTTGTTTAACGTTCATTACTATATCAAATTGCTTGTTCTTTTTCAATTAAAGAAGTATTTTTAGGACGTATGTATTTTTAGGAATATAATGTAGTAGAAGTAGGTTGACAAAGCGAAAAAGAACTAGTGACATATATGTCTAGATTAGGTGCCGCATCGCTTATTTCATTCCCTTTATTAGCCATACATAATAAGTTGCGGTGCCTTACTAAAGGGCTTCATTTTAACAGATTAAATCTGTACATAAGCAAAGCAATATTTGTAATACATACGCTCATTAGTACCTTACAAACATAAAGCCCAGTAAGAAAATAAAATCAAGACAAAACGCCTATGTCCTTGTGATGTGATTGAATAACGACTCATCACAACTTCGAATTATTTTCCCAATGTTTTTGTACAATATAATCGGTGTACATACATAAAAAATACCGATCGAAATGATAACCTCCTCTTTTTTGAAGTCGTTTAAAAAGTAGGAGAAAATATAAACTTTTATCTGGGTGTATTATAAGTAAGAGAATAATATAATGCTCCAAATAAAAAAAGGAAATAAATTCGATAAAAACGATACTTCTTCTAATATAGATAAAAATGCGAGAGATAATAATTTAATTATATATATACCTGACTTATATAGTTTAGTTTTATAGCGACTCACCCTCGCTTAGCTCGGGTTCGTCCCTAGGTTTAGCGTCAGCGAAGCTACGGGTTCTGCTAGTTAAAATAAATTAAATATGGTATATATTCTCATTTTTTAAACCCGGTTAAAAAGGAGCGTAAGTTACGTGCTATAACATTAGCTATTTTCGAGTGAAAGTTCCGTCAGAATCGGTCCAGCCGTTTCAGATATTAGCCAGAATAAACAGACAGATAGACAAAAATTTTAAAGTTACTTTTTTTGCTAGTATCGTATAAACTTTCATATGCATTTAGTAAAAAGCTGTTCATTTGAAATTAGAAACGGACACTCCAATTTTATTTATACGTATAGATACTTGACTTAATAGATGTAATGTGAAATAACTTCATAGCATTAATCACAAAAATATTATATTTATTTATACTTTTTACTTTTATAGAATATCATCATTTCTTAGCGAACTCACAATTTTTTGCGGTAAAACTCTATAATTATGTACTTCGTACTTTACGTACTTTATATAATTTAACTAAAATATATGTAAAAATGTGAAATAATTATTTTATCAATATTGAATTATGAACTCGTGTCATACACGGTGTATGGTATCTAATGAAAAACCAGCTATGTATGTTGCTAAAGGCGCAAAAATATATCTGTCAGAATAAAAAAAAATACTCTATGTGTTAATGGTCACATAGCGTTTTTTTACATCCATTTGTTATAAGAAAGATACATAGGGCTATTTGCTATTTCGGGATCTAGGTCTCATATCACAAAAAGGGGCTTATGGGTATGCGTAGCTCACTAAATACTATCAAAATATGCAATAAACTCATTTTCGTAAAAAAAATGTTTGTCGGTTTTTGCAGGCGCAACGACCATATGAAATAGGTAGCCGCGCGGCTCAGGAGTATATTAATGCTGGAGTAATTTTGGAGAATTTTCAACCCAGCGAGTGATCAAATGAAGTTTAGTAGCGATTAAAAAAATGAACGCGGGCGAAGCCGCGCGTATTGCTAGTTATGAAATATTTTGTCAAACATCTTACATGGTTAATTGTAAACTTCTTATCAGATTTGGCTCGTTTGAGTAAATTGGCTTTTAGGATGTATAATAATGTTTGTAGGCGTTCTTTTAGAATTTGAAGATAAAGATGTCCTCCCACTTGAAGTTCCTGGACCATCACAGCATCAGCACCTTCCACCTGTAAATAACAAAATATTACTTAAGCTTCTTAAAAACAAGGGTAATGTTAATATTCTTTAATTAATTTTAAAATTTGTATGTTTTCCTAACAGAGCGACATAGTCGTTTTAACGACAAAGCTTTCAAATAAAGAAAAAAAAACAAAATATTTAGGGTACTACTTTTCATGTTATTGAAATATTTGGTTTAGTTATTATTATATTCAAAATAATAACAAAATAATCTATACATATACTTAAAAAACCAGTATTGTTTCTACAAGTCTATACCGGAAAGTCTCATGACCCAAGGCCCAATTTATAATTTAAGTATTACAAGAATAATATTATTTGTTACTAGGTTAACCGTCAGTGAAGCCACGGGTTCTGCTACTTAAAATAAATAAAATTACTACCTCCTCTTTATTTAAAGTCGGTTAAAAAGTAGCCTAAGTTACGCTTTACATTAGCTATCTGCGAGTGAAAGTCCCGTCATAATCGGTCCAGCCGTTTCAGAGATTACCCGGAACAAACAGACAGACTGACAGACAAATATTTTAAAAATTGGCTTTTCGTTCCTAGTATTGTACATATATACTTTCATTTATGCATGTAGTGAATAGCTATAAATTTGAAATTAAAAACAGGCACTTCAATTTTATTTATATGTATAGATGTATAGATAAATAAATACTTCCTTCACTAAAATAAATTCAAAATACGATTTTGATTTTGCTTTAAATGGAAAAAGAAGAATATGACACTTTTCAAATATCACAAATATCCTAACACATACACTTGTTTTACTACACATTTGCTTTCTATACATTATACTCATAGTTAAGTTTACTTGTAATATACTTAATTGTAAATAAATTATTTTTTAAGTGGTAGTGCCATGCTTGTTACCTTCGGGTAGCAGCTGAATGGGCCGGCACGCCCCGCATAGTACCACTCTCTCACAGAAGACCGGCGTGAAGAGGCAGCTATGCTGTCGCGTTTCGTCCGGTAAGTGAGAGTCCGGGAGGCCCACTCTCCTTCCCTCCTCCCTCTTCCTCTTTCTTTCATCCTCTGTCTTCGTTTCCCCCTCCCTCTTCCCTCCCTCCCTTTCCTGAAAGGCCGGCAACGAACATGCAAGCCAGGCTTACAGATGTCCATGGGCGGAGGTGATCACTTTTCATCAGGTGAGCCTCCTGCCCGCTTACCCCCTTTTTACCATAAAAAAAAAATAACTTACCTTACATTTATTTTGTACTAGATCAAATAATTTCTGTGCCATATACACTAAAGCATGAAACTTGTCTGTGTAACCATTTAAATGGATCAAGACACATCTCTTTAGGAGAAAATCGGCTGCATCATCATCAGATTTCCATGGCGGCAGTTCTGATAGACGAGGCCTGAACATTCTACCGAGGTATGATCTACACTCCTCAGATGTGTGAAGACCCTGCTCATGAAGCTCTCGGAGCATATTTTGTATACAACTGCAACACAATGCCAAATTTAATACATAATATGTACAGTTCTCGAGGGATAAGCTCAGCATTGCATTTGTGTGAGTGCAGTGTACAGATAGGAACGACCGAAGGCGTAGCGCGTTGAGTTGGTTTAAACTTGTTTGAACTGGTTTTTGATGCGTGGCTATTGGCTTTTAGCTATCACTCACACAAATGCAAAGCTGAGCTTACGCCTCAAGAACTGTATATGAATAGGAAAAAAGAAAATTAATCACAATATTGTTGTTTAACATAAAACATTATAATATATTGTTCTTGATTTTAAAACAAAAAATATATTGAGACAATAACACAACTAGTTCCATAATAAGGCAGACATATGAGGCTTGTTAATATAAATAAATTTAAACACCCATTACTGGAGTAAAAGCATTCATGGTCAACAAATAAATACCCCAGCAAGACTAGAACCCATGACCGTTGGCACTGCAAGGAGGGTCACTACAAACTGAGCCAACAAGTGGTCAAATTAAGATTTATATCTATATACATAATGTTAAAGTTATTTAGATACAAAAATATGTTCATGAAAATAAAAAGTATTCTACTTACTTAACATAGTATAAATCATTCTTTTTCCCATTTAATAACAATCTATATATGTAGTGGTCCGGCCAGTCCACAAGGCACTTCATTATCAATATCAAGGGAGCATAGTACATGACTTTGCCGTGGGAGAACATCAACTTACATGTGCCATTTTGAAGAAAATGAAGCACATTGTTCTGAAATAAATAAACATATTATCAATACATAACTAAAAAAGCTATTTAACTTAATATTTATATATCATATAATTTCTTTTTTTTACCAATAGGAACAGAGCATCAATGAAAAATGTTGAAAAACGTGAGAAAAATATTTCTTTTGATTTTCAGCCTTTAAAATGCGAGCGAAGCCGGGGGAAGGGCTAGTTAAGAATAAAACAAAACATTAACACTTACAGTACTTGTTTGGTCAGATTTTACACATCGAACTAAAACACCATAGTCAGAAAAAAGATTGCCTCTTAATTTCCATCCTGATCTCTTAATTGTAACTGGATAATTACGGCGTGTTACGAGCAGCATCCTGGCTAGACGCTCATGACCCTAAAAATAGTCAGGTTTAAGAACATTTATTTATTAAAAGATATTACAATTCACTTATTTGATAAATTAAAATTTATTAAAGATTAACTTTACACTTTGTTCAGTACATCAATAAATAATTTATTTATTATTAACATAATCTACAAAATTAAACAAACCTTTATTATGAAATAGCCTCCCCATTCATCTGCATGTTCATTTTGTTTAACAAGTTCTTCAGGTGATAGATCAGCTAAGTGACATACCTTAGACTGGAAAAGTAGAATGTTATTATGCTATCTTTCCTTAAATAATATTCATAATGATGTTTATATTTATGATTGTTGAAGTTTTTACCTTTAACATGATAGGCAGAGATCCTAAAGACCTATCCATAGTTGTAATTTTTCCATTAATATCAAAACTTAATCTAATTTTAAAGTCTCCCTTGTAAGTTGCAGCTCTTTGCCTACATTCAGTAGGACTAACTTTCTGATTTTTGACTCCCACTGCTTCCATAGGTACACTGGGTTTAGCGAAAGCTGCCTCATCTATGGTTATTTTTACCTTTTCTCCACTTAGCATTTCAAATTCTGCGGGTATTAAATCAGCTATAGCAGCTTTTAACCCATCTTGGATCATGTAATTAAACGAGTCTATATGTGGTGTTCCTAGACATTGTAAGAACTAAAATGAGGAAAAATACATAATTAAGTTAAGAATGAAATTTATAGAACTTTATAGAACTCTCCTTAATGGTATAATTTTATTATAAAAAAGGTATTATCTACTTACAGGGTTAGGAGTTTTGGGAGGTTTTCTATAATTTGGATTACTCGTGTAAGCCAAGGATGGTTTGTGTAATATCTTTTTAGGGTCCATTCTTTATATAAAAGACGTACTCATGAAGAAAAAACATTAATTTTTGTAATAAAGTAGGATAAACACGTGCAAATCGGCACGGTGTACTGTCAAGTGTCAACTGTCAAATTGAGCCATATAAACATAACAACCATAGATAATAAAGTCGGTTAAAAATAATAAGTTTTATTAGTCATCTATCTCTATGGTCATCTATGATAATAAGATACAAATAGCGGGTCGTAAAGGTAACTGGCTTGTAAAATATTAGGTCTTGTATTCTCGCCAGCGCTGGCTTGGCCTGAAAAATTGTTTATACAAGGCAAATGCCAGTCAAGCCAGTGGGAATGGAATACCAAGCCAGTGCTGGTTTCCAGCGATGGCTTCGTATTTAAACAAGAACGTACCACTCAAACTCATTTGTGTGAGTCTTCCTCACAAACAATAATTACACATGCAGAATATATTGCGTCTGATTACGCAATTCTAAGCCATTACGAAAAAAAGTTATGGACGAACTCAGATCAAGTAAAAAAATCTTTTTTTACTTGATCTGAGTGGACGAATAATAATAATTTATAGCGATCAAACTCATCGATCTGATCTGAATGATAAGACCAAATAAATGCCATATTTTGATACATTAAATTTATTCCAAAAGTAAAATATAGTTAATAAGGGGCCATTCATTTATTACGTAAGACTATTTTCGCTAGTTTTTGACCTGTCTATGAGCGCATCTTGTATTGATAGACAATAAAAATCGTAAGGAACGTTCTTGAATTGGGCCTCATCTTCCATGTTTAATGATGGTCGCACAAACTAGTATATATAACCAATGTACTACTCTGTGCGCACAAACAAAGATGCGAAATGATCGGATGCTAAATAACATCCTCTGAGGAGTGAAGTATGAGCGAAGGTTCACTTCTTAAATGGCATGGGTGAAGGGAAAAACCCTTGTGGAAGGATTTTGCGAATATGACTCCTTATATCACCACAGCATTCCTTATTAGAATTACAGTGCAGGTGGCGCGGGTCCGTTGACATGGAAATGAAAATATCCTTTACTTATACGCATCCGAGCGGACCTCGGCAATGAAATACTATAAAATTATACTTTGCGCACTTTTTGATCTTACGCAAGAACTATCAAAACTCCCTCCCACCCCCTTGTAAGAATACCCCTAAATTGTCTTACGTAATAAATGAATGGCCCCCTAGCCAAAATATCACAGACACAAAATAAGAAATTGTAAATAATCAAAATTATAAATCACTATCATATTATATTTGCTTATTATGTAATACAAGAGCAAATATGCGGTTAGTAAGTACACATGAAAATGACAATAGGTGCGTAACTATAATATTTCATGTTATTAATATCCTACGACACTCGACGTAGTTCATATTTTAAGCAGGTATGAATATGTAAAAATGAATTGGCGATGAAAAGATTTAATGACTACACTAACTTGGAAAAAAATTGCTTAAATCTTTACATTTGCTACAAGTTGCATTGAATGAGGACTATCGTTTTTTGGCTCACCAGGTGGCGCTACTGTAGAGTGAGGTCCTAAAGTACGGCTGTTAAAGGTAGTTTTTATGGGCGCCAAAAGAATAATTTACATTTAAATCATATTTAATACAAAAGAACCGTAGAGTAAACGTATTGTCCATGCTATTGCTACAGTGTAGCGCAGTCCCGTTTTGCTCGGAAAAAAAGCGAACATAAGTTTCCGAAAGCTAAAACTGTCTTAAAGCAGTGGTAAGTAGCGATTCACAACTTCTATTTGCCATAATTAATGTAACGTATTGCTAAATATTCGTAACAGTAATCTTAATAGAAATAAACCGCGTAGCCAACCGACAAACAGTGACATTTGACATTTCGGAGACCTCACGCTACACAAGCGCCCCTAGCGGCAAATTCATACGCGATAGCCCTCATTGAATAAAATATATTTTTTAAATATCCATGACCATTGTCCATTTATATATGTAGCAAATACATACTCTATGATGCCCATTCAAAGCGAAAGGTCACTCAGTGACTCATCACGAAATATCGTAATTCGTAAACCGTTAGACGTATAAATACTATTATATATTCTATGGAATAATGATGAAATTTGGCAGGGAGGTACTTTATATTACTATTAGTTAATAGTTATTAGATCTCCGCTAAGGACGGATTTTGCGACAGGGCCGAATTAAGTATTTCTACTGACTCTTGCAATTTTTTATAATATTCGACTTAACTCTGTACCCGCCACCCGGGTTTGACAGTCACTGAACTCGATTTATTAAGTAAATATGTTTTAGTATATGATCTCAATGAATAATAATATACATACCTATAAGCACTTACTACGTATAAAAATTAATTGCTCTTCGTTAGTCTTACTAAAACTAAAAAAAACAACATTTAACTGAACTGTTTATTTTGTATGGGAAACACTAACCGTTAAATCTTAATACTGACAAAAGTATATAATATAACTACTGATACGAATTGAAAAATTCTTTTAGTCTTGGATAGCCCGTGTATCGATGAAGGCATATTTAATATAATATTGTATAACTACTATAATACATATTATGTCAAATCTAAGAATTTGATATCTATTTTTTAGAATGCGGGCCTTCTAATAATAAATAATCCTAAACATTGAGTTTAGGATTTTTTTAATACCGACGGAAACGGAGAAAAATAAAACACCAAGTGTGCTGCTGTATTTAGCTAAATAAAGGACTTATACTTATTTGTATTCTTAAATCCGTAGTCCGTAGAGATTTTGTGTTAGTTAAATTATTAATATTATAATCACAATATGACAATGGACCATGCTTAATAATTCATAACGTCCATTCGTATGATTACGAGATATTAAAATATTAAATAGTTATTATATTATGTGTCAGTATATAGCAATACCTTAGAGCATTCAGCATTGCATTGAAGCACAATCTTTTTTTCTATTATGTTTATATGTATACATGCACATACTACACTTGGGAGTTGGGTACATTCGAGTACATCGACTATCGGACTATTTTATAAGCATTCTTAATTCGATCGAAAGTCCGAAAATTTGAATCTTGATTACTCCAGCTTCCTATCGTTTACCTACATATTTATATTCATCATTACCTTTAAAGAAAAAAACTACACTTATTCGCAAACGGTATAAAGTAATAATTACGGTAATTAACGTTTCCCTAAGCTAGCCCTTTTTAATGCCCCATTGCTGGGTTCGGGCCTTTATTTAGCGCGGAGGGAATCAGACCATGACAAGTGCAAGGTACCTATCACAGAAAGAAAAGTTATCAATAAACAGTAAGTAGTGAATAAGTAGGCGCATACGTGATTTTCAAGAGCATGTGAAAATAATACTTTACAGCGGCATGAGGGCAACACGACCTAGATTCATTAACACTATTATACCTTCAGTGGTTCTCAAATTATAAGCAAAATAAGTATTATATTTATTTTAAGTATTAATTTTCGTACTTTCTATTAAAAGACATTGTATTCGATATTAATATTAAATAGTTTCTGTGAAATAAATAATGCAAATAAATTCTTTTCTCCTTGATTTAATTGGATCTGTCGTGGATTTACGTACTTTATATTATCTGTTATTAAATACGAAGGTCATTATGTACTTAAAGGTAAGGAACTGAGAGAAGAACCATTTTGCGAATAGATCTTAAGAGTAGTAGATACTAATGATTAAGAAAACTACATTACAGTTTTCGAACGTAAAGTAAATTCTCAAATCCACTCTGCTTTCTAAAAGAAGAATTATATTGAACTACCGACTTCGCCCTCGCTACACTTGCAGGCTTGTCCCTAGATTTAGCGCTAGTTATACATATTAACGTTCCACTTAAATCACTCTCACTCTCTATCTATTACAAAAACGCATCAAAATCCGTTGCGTAGTTTTAAAGCATACAATATGGACAGACAGACAGCGTGAAGCGACTTTCTTTTATACTATGCAGTGATAGTGATAAAATGGCTTTCAGATGTTTAATTTATTCTACAAAATTAATTTCCTAATGGAAGTAGTACTATATTTATTAACTATATTGTTTATTGTAACCAAGGAAAACAAAATAAGGTTGGGATGAGTCAAATGATATTTTTACCAAATGTAAGTACGTATAAAAGGCAAGGTGCGATTTACAGTCATTATAGTTTCAGGCGAAGCCACCTGCCACGGTTGATGAAACAGGCACGAAACCGCGTTGAAACCTAAAATGGAGACATACCTACATACATGAAAAATATATTAGCTAGACATTAAAATATATGGCTCCCGAGTTTGATAACAATGTAAATAAATATGGATGGATGCGGTCATCCACACAGAAAAGTTATATATTCCGTGATCCAATTTCCAGAGTCGCTCTTTTTAGGAGGATCCAACAGTGGACTGTGATAAATTAAAATCATTAGTAAGTATTAGATTAAAACACAAATAGTTGACTTTTAAATAACTAAAAGAAAGAAAAGATTTACTTTTGGTTTTTATTCTCGATATTTCAAATGCTTAAGCAGTAAATATGGCTAAGGCAGAAAACGACCATGCAACGATGTGTTTTTATATTTTTTTTAAAATATCAAATCTATTTTAAGCCACACCTATATGTATAGGGTTGTCGCGTCGAACTAAGTCATCATAATACTTATCATTACATCACATATTGTGTGATGTAATTGTTACTTTTATTTTAGACCTTATTGGTCTATATTATTTGAGTTATTAGCCAGTTAGTTAATGCCATCACAGACCTTGTAGAGTGCAAGTGCGTGTTAGTGTTGAATAGAAAATTAGACGACGTAACGTTTAATTTATTTAAAAATATTAGAGAGAAAAAACTGAAAGAAATATGAAACCCTTTTTTTATAAATTAAATATTACAGTTTGCTGCTCTTTTAAGAACAACGTAAAGATAAATAAAATATAAGATGATACACAAGTTGACATCCCTAAGTCACGTCATACATGCGTTATCAGATATATCGATTTTTTGTAATCACTATATCAAGCTAATGCGTAAATGTAATCTGGTACGCTTGGAGCAAATAAAATTTATTTCTAAATGTTAAGTGATGATTTCACGCTATGTACAATTTATTGCGTCAATAAATCTTATAATTTTCAGGTATATGTTAGTGTAAAATAACTATGAACTCTATGCTAGATGGTATACATATATTATGTAGGTATTGCGTTGTCCATTAGACAAATTTACATTTTTTTATGTAACTTTCTGTCCCCTGTGAAATAAAATATTCACTAAATAACCTACTCGTAAATGTAGACCTACCTACAGCGAATGCTTTAAATCACTATATTCAAATATTTAAAATATTTTAGAAATAAATAAATAAATAAATTAATTAATTAAAATAAAAGATCCGTGAATACTTCATAAGTGCTTATTTATAAATTAGTAAAAGATATAAATTCATCTAAAAGATTTAGTTAAAAAGTAAACGGTTCATCGGTAAAATACAACTTTGGGAATCAAGAATATGTGATTAATGTACTTATCTTTAGTATTGGATGTAGTCTGGTTTATTTAGCGTCTTAAAATAGATATCCGTTTAAAAGACTGGGTGAAAAAGGAATACGGCAAAATTATGGCGTTGTCTGTAAAATAAAATAAAAATATAACCCTCCTTCTGGCGCAGTCGGGTAAATACATACCTATATCTATAAGAACTTGATACAAAAAGAAAATACCTGAAAAAATATTTTTTATTATCTTAATTTCAAACAAATAGGTACCTACTGATTTTATTTCATTTTTTATAGGTATATAGGTAAATTGAAATTCATATTTAAATCAATACCACTATAATACGCAATACAAGTGATTCAATATATAAAAATAAAATAATATTATCCCCTCGTAATATTGTGGTAAACCCTCCTTGGTTAATTCAAATAGCAAATAACAACGTACATACATTATGCAGGTCATTACAAAATACAAACTAGGTATTTGGCCAGTGCTCCAAAATCCGGCGCGAACGCCGAGCGCGTCCAGTCCCGTGCGCTATTTCATTACATAATTAAAAAAATATTACGTCACACGTGAATAAAATCGTGCTTTTCGATAATCTGTGCATTTATTTTATATATTTTTTATGTTGGTAAGTAATTTTAAACTGTTTTAAAAATAATATTTTTTAAATAAATTCTTTTTAATTTGTTTAATTTTTTATTTTTTGAAATAGATGTACTTTATTTTAATTATTTTTGTAACACGTACGTTATAAGTTCATATATAAATTAATATTAATTTGGAGTTAATAGAAGCGTGACAAGCTTTTTAGAAAGTAGATACCTACTTGAGTGTGGAGGTAGGTTTATGTTGAAAATATTTCAAATTCGTTACGCGATGCAGATTATATTTCAGTGAATTTATATTTCAGAAAATTTATTTCATTCCAATATTTTTTACTTCAAATAAAATTAAAAAGAGAATATCCTTGATAGGCATAATTTATTTTAATCTCAAGTTTTTTTATACAAAATGCGGGTAGACACTATGAAAATTGTGTATGAAATACTTATTAAATTGTATGTAATTTAAATTCTAGGTACCTATATATATTTTATGACTTACGTACCCTTTTTTAGTGTACTACCTACTATTAACGATTTGGTTTTTAATAATCTTTGAATTTAATTTTATAGGTCTGCTCAAAGCTTTTGTTTTATTTATAAGTAATATAGTTTATAAGTCACCAAAAATTATCAAATGACATGGTAACGTAATAAGAAAAGCAACAGATTTTTCCTACACTTTTTTAAATAAGTAAAAAGTTAACACAGAATATTAATAAGTTAAACTTTATACGATATATACGATAAAGAGGTAACCTTAGGTACAGGTTTACTAACTACCTACTTTAATTTTAAAATAATCATGTTAACAACATGGATTTCTATTTTCTATATAAATAATACTTAGCATGACTTTTCATTAAACTTTATAATTTCGTCATTCGGGATAAAGGTCACGTTATTTGTCAATTAATGTAAATAGATTTTACTGCATATTGTATTATTTCAGAAATACCCTCAAAGTTGTTAATTCAAATTATCAAGTTCAAAGTTGTCCATTTAAGATAGAGATTTAACTATATACTTATTATGAAATAGATAACGAGTGCATTAACAAGCAAAACTGGCAAATGTTATAAATTGTTTTGAACAATTAAATTTACATTTAGTTTCTGTCTCTGTCTTTGCCTACTTTTTACGTTTTTAAGCATCTCTTGATGAATGGATTCGAAAAAAAGTCCTTGGTCTACATTATCTAATCCGTCTAACGGTACATGATTGTTTAAAAACCATCCATCATCCAAAAACATATTTGCACACTTCAACTAAAATATACGTATGTATTAATAAATAAATCGGACAACCATGAGTCTTACTCGCAGATTATAGGTTCCGTAGCATAAAAAGGATGAATATTTGAATATTAAGCACTTTTTTATTGGTAGGTAGGTACCTAAATCATCAATGTAGACATTATTCAAGTGAACCATAAAGTTAAAATTTTCAAACATTTATTTTTATTTCTGTCAAAAAAAGGAAAGCATTGCATCGAAGCACAAACTTATTTACAAGTTCTTATAAACAATTTTGATTATTTAATTTGTTATGTAAATAAAAAATGAAGATATTTCAAAGGTCGTGTTGATAATCTTTGAACTGAATATTTCGTTATAATATTTTCGTACGTACAAACAAACTGATTATATTTACTTATGTTATTTACATTAGATATGCTTATAATGTACAATATTAATATTTTATCGTACATTGGACGCTGGTATTTTGGACGTATAACGGGCATTTTAATTTAAATATTTTTTATCTCTACTAAGTACCTACCCATTAATGATACTAATTGTACGTAGTACGTACCGCTTCGCTATTACTAGTAACGCTAAAAATCTCAACGTAACGAGCTAAAGATAGTATACGAGATAAATAGTCAATAAAGCAAGTAAAAAGAATTCTATTACAATTTTAAATTTACTTGAATAATTAATTTTAGTAAATTTAACTTAAAATTAAGTTGCAAATTATATATTTATGCATCATAAATTTGAGAAATAGATTTAATAAAGTACCTATGTATGTATTATCTAAGACTTAAAAACAAAAAAGAAGATAAAAAAGTTACGTTCTGTCATCATCTTACTCAGTTTACTTTTATAGGTCTATGTTCAATAAGATTTAATTAGCAGATATCCATTATATGATTATACCTACAATATTAAAAGTTATAATTCCGCTAAACGACTATCAGCGCTTCTCAAAGTTTTTGTATTGAATTGCAAAATATTAAATAACATGTTGTCATTTTGTTTAATTTTTGTATCATACATTAAATATATTGTTAGATAAATATTCATAAATATTTTTTACAAATTACATGGAACGATCAGTTATATTTTAGTCGTATGAAATTCTAAACCTACCGCAAACGTTGATATCACTGTGTGTGGTTTTGTTAGCAATCTGAAACAAGAACCTATTTTGATCTCGATACTATTTTAATACTATTAAATTTTGTTTTTAACCTTAAGAAGAACTTTACTACGAACATAGTACCCTAATTACAATTTTTTCAAGCGCCGCGTGACTTTTAGTAAGAATTAGCATTATATTAATAATTTACTTATAATTAATATTTTGACACGTAGTTGATGCGAGAAGACAAATGAACAAATTAAAAACACGTTTTTGCATTTATAGCAGTTATTGATATAAATAATTATTTGTGTACAATGCAAGCAAGTTTTTATTTCGTTTCGTAGTTAATACCGATGTAAATGTTGAATGTAGATATCCAAAACTTTACAATATTTTAAATATATTTTTCCTTTTGTATTTTCGAGGGACATTTACTTGCATAAATTGCAAAATGATTACTGAATAATTCAAAATTATATCAGCTTAATTTGCTCTATGTATTTTTTAAACTATACTAGTAGTGCGTAGAACCACAGATCACCTAATACTACACTAGAACTATATATATTTAATATTAATTTCAGCCTCGTGCCCTTGCGGATTTCTGAGACAAAAAAGTCTTGAAAAACACAAACCGTACACGGAAAACGAAGGAATGAGGACAAAATTCCGTACATGAAAATATATAATAAATAAATAGTAGGAAATATATAATTTCAGGAACCTTGAAAATGTGAACACAGTTCATTTTCAGCGATTAATTAATTTAATATATTATATATTGATGAATTAGTGACAACATATAAACAAACAATATTTATTCCTCTACAAATAGATTTGGCTTTGCGTCAGAATGAAACGAAATAAACATAGGTGTAATATATTTGTTAGTATCGCGGATGACATGCGGATGTTATGATAATTGGAGCGAAGTAAATTGAATTACACCGCTCATAAACCCATTCAAGACTGCAATCCTTTGCTGTTTGCTTCTATTGTAATGACCTTTCCGAATTTTATTACAGTACCGTCATTATGAAAATATTTTATTTTATCTATATATATGAAATAAAATTATAACTTAGTTAAATCTATATTATATTTAGGAAAATCTAATTGAAAACTTCATGTCTGTCTGTCTGTGTATGACCGCACTACAAGAAACCATTGGGCAGACTTAGACGAAATTTGGTATGACGATAACTGGTTATTTAGGTCAACACAAAGGATTCTTTTTACTAGTTAAAAATATGCCATCTTTGAGAAATCTATTTTTTTTTTTATTTTTATTATTTTTATGTTCTTTATTACAGTAAGTATAGTGTATATTACGTACAACTAATAATATATTTTGTGATTGACATTTATATGTTCTTTTCTTTTTTGTATGTATGTATGTATGTATGTATGTATGTATGTATGTATGTATGTATGTATGTATGTATGTATGTATGTATGAATGTATATATGTATGTATGTATGTATGTATGTATGTATGTATGTATGTATGTATGTATTTATTTATGTATGTATGTATGTGTGTATTTATTTATACAGGTATATATGTTTCGTATCTAAGAGTGTACACCGCCTACCTTTATCATGTAAACTTACTCCTCCACCTCAAGGTTGCCTGGAAGAGATCGCTTACAGCGATAAGGCCGCCTGATGTGCATCTCTTCTTTGTATTTTGTATGTATTTCTATGTTTCTTTTGTGGTGTACAATAAAGTATATTATTATTATTATTATTATTATTACCGTTAGTTACAACGCATCTAGAAACGGACCCGAGCGGAGCGAGGGTCACTATAGTGTAATACATAATAATAACTTACAGTCGCTACCCGGGGGTGATCGCCGGGGCACGCCTGGAGCTGACGCTGGGCGTGACAGCATACGGGCCGTCAGTGACTCTCTGCTGAGCAGGCGAGCAGAAGTCGGGGTACCTGAACATGTTACAGCCGAACAACGGGGAGGGGGGGAAACGGGTGATGCTTTGCAGAGTAGGGAAGTCACTCCTACACACTCTGCCGGCTCATCTGTTAAGACCACGAGTAACAACATAATCGAGGATAAGAAAAAAAAGTGGTCAACAGAGGAAATGGAGGAGTTAATATACTGTTATTTTAAAGCTAAATCAGAAGGACTAGGATACATAGCAAGACTTCAACAACTTTTTTTCAATAGAAACCCAAATAACCCTAAGATTCATAAATTTAATGGCAACACACTTTCGAATCAGGCACGTAGGATAATTAAACAGAATGTTTTACCGAGAGACACATTAGACACAATACAAAAAACAATAGGAAATCAATCACAAACAACCACAGAAAACCCTGACACAACAATCACTCAATTACCATCCACAAACCAATCAAAACCAAGTACTAGTAGTTACATTAAAACCCAAAACACTGAAATATTTTATGGCGATAGGAGAAGAAGATGGACGCAACAAGAAGAAGAGGAGCTAATGTTTTGTTATTTTAAAGCAAAATCTGAGGGAACAGAGTACATTAGTAAACTAGAAAAACTATTTAAAGAGAGAAACCCTAACAATGACAAAATTCACAGGTTCAATGGAAATACGTTATCTAACCAGGCACGCCGAATTTTAAAACAAAACCTTATTTCTCAAGAACTACTGAACCGAATCAAGCGTAATGCTGAAAACGAAGCGCAGCAACCTCATCCCAGTAACACAAACATGCACACAAACACATCATTAACTGTAGGTTCAGATAATAGCGTGGAAGAAACCAACGAACAAGATATTCCAAACATTCAAAGTAGCAATAAATCCGTTTCAGTAATGGAACAATGGCCTTTAACGTATGACCATTACGAAGAGCAGAACCCTTTAATTGTCCAATTCCTACAATGTTTAGCCGAAACAAAGGAAATACCTATCGAGGAGCGCGATTACCTGCCAAAAGCCAAAATCAATAAACAATTTTTACAAAATTTAGCAATAATTAACAGCTACTTACCAACAATTTTGGCAAGTAATTGTACTCTTAGAGACACTAATGATATTGTTTACTCCGCCGCGAGAATTTTAATAGTCAACAACAAACAAAACCCTTACTCACCTAGTAGCACATTTAAACCACACACAGATCCTCCATGGAAAAATAGGATAAAGGTAAAAATAGAACGTTTGAGGAAAGAATTAGGACAGATGGTGGAAATTTCAAGAGGAGTTAATACAAGGAAAATGATTAAGATCAAGGATAAACTATACGCAAAATATAACATTCAGAATGAAATAGAATATAAAAGTAGAGAAGAAATACTAAAGCAAAGAATAAAAGCTCTTGCAGGAAGAATAAAGCGATATGAAGATATAAATAATAGAAAACAACAGAATAAATTGTTTACAGAAGATGAACATAGGTTATATAGAAATTTAGACAATAAGAAAGAAAATATAGACGTTAAATTACCGAGCAAACACAACATAGAGAAGTTTTGGACAAATATTTTATCACAACCGGTTGAATACAATCATCAAGCAAAATGGATCTTAGACATCGATCAATCTAATAATAATATCATCACGACCTCATCCGAAGAAATATCTACTGAACAGATTAAACACTCTTTAAGTAAAATGTTAAATTGGAAGGCGCCAGGGCAAGACAAAATTCAGAACTATTACCTTAAATACTTTACTAAACTGCACGACCACCTTGCAATGATATATACGAGAGTTCTGAAAGGGGATGAACCATTAGAAGACTGGTTAACAACTGGCAAAGTAATTTTAATACCAAAGAATGAGGATACTGAAAATCCAAAGAACTGGCGCCCAATCGCATGTTTACCAAGTATGTACAAGCTCCTTACATCTATTTTATCAGACCAATTGTACACTCACTGTTTAGCAAACAATATTATGGCCCCAGAGCAAAGAGGATGTCGGCGTGGGGCGCGAGGATGCAAAGATCATTTGATGTTAAACAAGGCAATTTTAGAAGACGCACACGAGGCCCAGAAGAATTTGAGCATGGGATGGATTGACTATCAGAAGGCGTTTGATAGTATATCGCATGAGTGGTTGCTTCGGGCGTTAGATATTTATAGGTGCCCACCGGTTATCAAGAGTTTCCTTGAAAGAGCAATGCCCAAATGGAAAGTTATAATGACGGCTAAGGGTTCTACGGACTCTCATACTACTGAACCGATTTATGTTAGGAGGGGCATTTTTCAAGGAGATTCTTTATCTCCATTGTTGTTCTGCTTGGCACTTAATCCGATTTCAAAGATTCTAGGTAAATATCAAAATAAAGGATATCATCTGAAGGACAGCGTATGGATTAATCACCTAGTATATATGGACGACCTTAAAGTGTATGCAAACAATAAAACTAACCTTAAAATACTATTAGACAGTGTTGAAATTTTTACTGCAGATATAGGCATGTCTTTCGGGCTGGACAAATGTAACATACTACACATAACTGCTGGACATAGAAACCATACTGATGGCAACGAGCATATACTACTGAACGGAAACACCTTTAAACAATTAAAATTAGACCAAACGTATAAATATTTAGGGATTAACGAATCTGGTAAGATAAATCATAGCGATATTAGAGACCAATTAACAAAAGAATATTTTAGGAGGGTTAAAAAAATAACAAATTCTTACTTAAATGCGCGAAATTTAATAAAAGGGATTAATACATATGCTGTACCTGTTTTGATGTATTCATTTGGGGTGATTAATTACAAAAATAGTGATATAAAAAGGATAGATGTTAAGACACGAAAATTGCTAGCAATGAAGAAGGCTCACCAACAGAAGGCAGACGTAGACCGAATCTATTTACCCATATCAATGGGTGGTAGAGGATTAATTAATTTAGAAAATTTGTATAAAGTTCATATTTTGAAGTATAGACAATATTTAGAACAGAAAAATGATTACCTAATAGAATCAATAGCACAGCATGATCAGAATAGAGGAAAATACTCCATTTACAAAGAAGCAGAAGAAATAGAAAAAGAACTTAGATTAACGCCAGGAAAAGATCACACAAAATTAGAAATAAAAAATAGTATAGTAAAAAAGCAGAACGATGCCTGGAGAAACAAGAACCTACATGGGCAATTCCCTAAAAAGGTACTCGACCTTGCCAATGTGGATAAAGAGCTTACCTTTAAGTGGCTGAAGAAACAACCTATTTCGCCAACATTGGAATCGTCTTTATTTGCAATACAAGATCAGGCAGTGCTTACGCGCCAGCATGAACGCGATATATTAAAAAGAAGCATAGATGGCAAGTGCCGCTTGTGTGCGATTAAAGACGAAACCGTCCAACACCTTCTAGCAGGATGTGAAAAACTCGCCGGGACATATTTTGTAAAGAGACACAACAACTTGGTTCAATATGTCTTCTGGTGCTTGGCCAAAAAGAATCAAATCGAAGTCAACAAGTTATGGTGGAAGGAAGAACTCAAGCAACCGACTTTAAAAGAAAATAGTAAAGCTAAATTAATATGGGAAATCCCTGTGCAAACTGACGTCACAATCACTCATAACAGACCAGACATTATTTACATAGACAAACAAAGCAACCACACATACCTTATCGATATTTCTGTGCCATCTGACTATAACATTGGAGCCAAGGAAATAGAAAAAATTAGCAAATATCATCCGCTAAAAGTTGAACTCTCCAGGTTATGGAACACCACCGTAACAACTATCCCGATTGTCGTAGGAGCCACGGGTACAGTGGCGAAGAGCCTTAAGCGGTATTGCGATAAATTAGACGCAAACATTAACATCCATATACTCCAAAAACAAGCTGCAATACACTCTTCCACCATAATCAGTAAGGTGCTAGGAGATACAGTTTTCGTGACACGTTCATCGCAATTATATCAATCACACACATCGCAATCAAACACACAATCAACGAACGCATATCATTCGTCCATATCTCAATCAATGACACAACATTCATCTGCAGGTTTTCCATCTACATCTGAAGCTCTTGCTCAAGAAACGACCAAAGTATCACAATCTTCCATTTCACAACATTAGCTTCCAATTTTAAATGGGGATAGATAGGATTAAATACTCTAAGTATCCTTTTTCCTGAGGGTCTCGGGACGGGATATTTAGATAAACCGACAAAGTCGTGAAAAAGTCGAGGAAATATTTAATATAATTGTATCGAGGAGGTGACTTACAAATTATTCAAAGGAAATAATAAGGAAACACGCTTTTGTTTTTATTGTCGTAAGTCACCAATAGCAAAATCCCAAATCAAAAGCCCGAGCGTAAAGGGTTTATCCTGTTATTCATGAATAGGTCACCACAGCTTAACCTTTATTAATACATATTAGCGATATCTGTAATGAATTGTCCATTTTAATTGACTTATAAAAGATTACTATGTACTTGTCTTTTTCTCTACTCACGTGTCTTCGACACTGCATTGTATATGTTCATACTAACGACTCATATTCGTCTCTAGGTCCTCCCTGCCAAATTTAAAATGTGGAGCCCAAAAAGTGAAGGACTTTCGTACATATTTCTGAGAGCCCTTAGGGGTCTTAGACCTCCTTAATCCGGCCCTATCACGAAATCCGTCTTCAGGACGTCTACGAACTATAAACTATCCCTGCCTTTCATCTTTAATTATAAGTCAAGCGTATATCGATATTTCGTGATGAGTAATTTTCCACCATTCACTTTTATACATTTTTCTTACGAGGGAACCAAAGTTTAAAGCAATAATGGATACTGTATGCTTTACGCATACATACTTACCAGTATGTCGCGTGTATATGAGTGAGTATAACAAACAAAACTATTATAATGAATCATAAATTTTCCATATTGGTAAAATACGATGAAACCTTTTTGGCAACTTAATAGAATTAAGCAATCGTTTTGTTCACATTTAGTAGTTTAAATTGGATTAAATTGACTTCTTTTATTATTTCCGGACAAGGGCGAGACGGAATCGTCCACCGAGGTCTCGTTCAAATTTAAAAATATACGGCTTTCAGATTCTTTTTTTTCTGTACAAATTAGTAAAAGTTTAATAAATCTGCAAAAAGATTTGTTCATTGAAATAACCACTAAACCCTGAAAGAGGCTCACCCGTCTTAATAAGGCGTCGCAACTCGCAGGTCTGCTGAAACAGACAACACAGCCAAGTCTTTGCTTCATAATAAAAGTTGCTTCATGGTAAACGCAGAACGGAAGTTTTTAACACACCTATTGATATTTGAATTTAAAATTCCTTCAACCGACATTCTAATTGATATTTAAATTTTTTACACCATAGAGAATTTATTACTAAATATTAACTAAAAACAATAAAAGTTTTGGAAGCTATGTAGTTACGAAGGTATGCTAACAGAATTTTTAGGCCAAATCTTTTTTATATACTCAAGTTGTATCTTTCTATACAGAAAGTAATATAGACTCTATAAAATGAAGTGGCCAATATAAAGCAGCTATAATAATGATTTTTAGTAGTATTACGCTTATAAAAGTTAAAACGTTACAATTAAACAATTGCACCTTATCTTGTTGTGTTTCGATAACCGGACCGGCTATTATCATAATGCGTAAATTTGTAGTGTACTTATTGCGTTTGTACTATATACTTTTTTTTTTGATAATTCTTTCACGAATTATATTTAGATAATGACATAAGTAGATATCAAAACCGTATAGTGAAGTTAAAAATTATTCGACTGTTGATCGATTGAACAAATTGTTCGTAAATAACTATAATACATGGATAGCTTACAAGCGACGAATGTAGGCTGAAAAAAGTTTTTTTTATTATACTACCTTTTTCACTTAAGAAAATATTATGAATTATTGTAACTGGCTGTCGATTTTTCAAAAATTGCTTATTTAGTTACACTTATTTAGCTACGATTATCTAGTTAAATATATAAGAGCTCAATGCTTTACAAATATCTGAATTTAAATACATCTAATTTCCTCTTCAATCATTGAAATAAATTTAAAAATACTTCAGTTTTCTATCCTACATAATATTTTTTCCAAAATAACATTGGTTTTTGGCATGCGCATGTAAAACAACAATTTAATATTCCTGGACGAAGAAAAGTTGTGTCACTAGTTTTTTGATAATTTATAAAATATGAAACAAACAACAATATTTCGATAATCTTGGTTGCTAAGTTATCAAAGTTATCTGATATAAATATGAAGCGTCGTAAATCACCGGGAGTCAAAAGTTCTCAAAATATTACAAAAATAAGACATCTGCTACGAGTAGATACATAGTAGCAGATGGCTTAAGCGTAATCTTAAACTGATAAGTAAATATGTTATTTTAGTACTGATAATAAGTACACATGACGAAGTGTTGAAAGTTCTTGGCTTTTTCCCTAAAACGATATTGTCAAGAACATATTAATAGAAATTTATATTATTTTAAATGAAGGCAAGTTTTTAGTTCAAGGGAACTATTGAAATTTTATACCCACAAGTGAATTACATACAGCTTCTGCACTAATAACTCGCAATATTATATGGCAATAAATATACTGTGAATAATAATAAATATATTAACTATAAAAATAATTCGCATAAATTATGTGTATGAATTAGTATTTTTCCTATCCACCGTCACGCTAGTCCATATATCGAAGGCCAAACTCAAGTAGTGATAAGTGATAAGTGCAAGTATCTGTTGTAAGATTTGGCGCCGATGGTTATCACTTCAATTCTTGGCAGAGTTGTTAATGCCTCTTTGAAAGATGTCTCAAAGACATTACATAGTTCTTACAGTTTACCCACAATATTTGTTAAATGAATTCAAATATACCATATGACACCAAAGTACCTTACTTTATTAGTTAATTTAATTTTAAAGCATTTTTTATAAAGCTTAATACGTTTTATGTATATATTTTTTTAATAATAATTATTATATATATTTGTAAATAAAACGAAAGATAGTCATAAATCTTAATTGATATTCATATAGTGTCAATCATAATTTAAAAGTTATTTAAAAAACAAAGAAACCTTAACGTTAAATAAAGATATAAAATAACAATATTTTTTGGTATGCGACAAAAACTTTCAGAGCCATTGCCATTTATATAGATTTTTTGGTAACGATGACCATTGCTAATATTTTGCAAACAACATTCATGCACGACGCATTTACTATTCAAATATAGGTATTTTCAAGGAAATTTTCCCGCAGTTACACACAGCGCCATCTAGTTCCGTGGTAAGCTATGAAGGAAGCTTGTGTTACGGATACCAGACAGTTGATATACTACATAAGTTTATACATATTATATAAGTTTAAATAGATACATATCATAAATATTAACACCCATGACTGGAGTACAAACATCCGAGTTTAACAAATGAATGCCCCCAGCGGGACTCGAACCCGCGACCGCTGGCGCAAGAAAGTAGGGTCACTACCACCACTACCAACTACACCAATCGTGTCGTCATAGATTCGGCCTCTATATCGATAATAATATATTTCAAAATGATGATTATCCAAGGAATATTTAATGTTCAGATTCGACTCATGTACAATTTTAATTTTTATTATATACTAGCGACTCACCCTCGCTTCGCTCGTATTCATAAATAAGTTTAGCGTCAGCGAAGCTACGAGTTCCGCTAGATAAAATAAATAAAATTTCTACCTCCTCCTTCTTTGAAGTCGTTTAAAAAGTAGCCTAAATTACGCCTTAAAACATTAGCTATCTGCGAGTGAAAGTCTTGTCAAAATCGGTCCAGCCGTTTCAGAGATTATCCGGAACAAACAGACAGGCAGACAAACATTTTAAAAAAAGTTTTTTTGTTGCTATTATTACTTTCATATGCATTTAGTGAACAGCTGTTAATTTGAAGTTAAAAACAGACACTCCAATTTTATATGTATAGATGTAAAGATTATGTTTATAATAATGTGTAATAGAAACGTGACATCTCTCCTCACCTTCCATGTGGATGACTAAAACATTACTTCATTCACTATGTCAAGATTCATTAACATTGGGTTGAATGTATCGAATTGACCTGCAGTAAACTTTATTTATTCTCATAACATGTATTATGTATTATATTAATAATAATTAAAAACCATTATGCCATTATTATTATTATGTAGGCATGACTTGAAAACGACTCAATTAGGCAACGATTTGGCTTATTTTCTTTTAATCCCCGATACAAAAACGACGGGGTGTTATAAGTTTGGCTTCTCTGTGTGTGTATCTGTAAAGTGTGACGTTACTCCCGAACGGATGAACCGATTTTGATTTAGTTTTTTTTGTTTGAAAGGTGAATAAGTCGGCAGTGTTCTTAGCTATGTTTGATGAAAATTGGTATAATATGGCCGCCGCCACAAAATGGCGGATTACATATTTTTTCATATCTCCCTCAAAATGGGTATCAAATAAAAGGGCTTAGTAGACTATGACTCAAATCCAAGATGGCTGCCACCACAAAATGGCGCACTACAATTTTTATTTTGTGTCGGAGTTTTTTTTAATTGTTAATTTAACTTAATTTTTCTTTGTTTTCTTAATTATCAGCATATTTTTTGACAGATACAGATATTTTCTGAAAACTCCACTAAAGAGTTGAAAATTTGCATGGTTTTTTGTTTAGTATGGAAAATCTCCATACTATACAATGTGATGTCTAGTTTGAAAGCCTGATTTCTAATAACATCATAACAACAACAACTACATTGTTATTGAATTTTTTGTCTAGATTTACCTCACGCGACTGAATAGTTTTTACTTGACAACGCAAGGACGCTCGGGTTCGTCCCTGTTACAGACAGACGTACAGACAAATATTGTAAACACCTACTTATGTTTACTTAACATTATTTCAATAAGTATTTTCAAATAATATATAATGTATATATAGATTGGATTCAATTATATATAATTAACGACTTATATAATGCGACACAGAATTTGTACAGGTAAATAATAGGTATGTCGTATGACCTATGTACGTTGTTTTTGCGTTTATGTATGTAATAAATAAAACTAAATTGTTATAACCTTTGTACGACTATAAATAGTTACCTTACCACTAAGTAAATTCCAATAAAAATCATTCTCGATAAAAATTCCCGTGTTTCTCTTCGACCACAAGCTATTTAAAACTAAATAAACTTAGCTGAATCGCGTCATTCATGATCAACAAAAAATTGTTATTGCATTGTGTTCAGCCATTCTTATTGTTTTGATTAATTATTATTATTTGAATAACTATATGTTTTGCACTGGCACCCTCAATAACAGGGGGATCAGGTTGCCAAATTTTGCTTGCGGACTTCGCATGTCTTTTGACTTGCTAGGTTCTCTCAGACATACAATTTTCCTCACTGTAACCGGTAACCTTATTAGGTTTAGGTTAGGATTAGGTTTAATCTACACCGTAAAAGAAGTGGTACTCTATACTAATATTATAAAGCTAAAGAGATTGTTTGTTTGGTTGAACGCGCTAATCTCAAGAACTACTGGTACATGATAGCTGGTCATTCGGATCAAAACATAAGATACTTTGTACTGCCGGAAAGTATATCATTTCTGAGAAATCAAATGCAAACGAAGCCGTAAGCGAAAGTTAGTTTTAAATAAAAAACAGGACGGAATGACAACACTTATAACGTTTACTCCATTGAGTCTCATTAACATACAGTGAATTGTCGCATCGACTTGACCCACGGTAAACATTTCTTGTTGAACTCTTCTTATACATGACAATGCATCGTTTTAATCAAATTCTATTTTAATAGTGCATAATGTTGGTGTGTTTTCTATGTAGTAGGTGTAGATGGATTATTATAAAGCTGAAGAGTTTGTTTGTTTGTTTGGTCTTCAATGTGGTTTCCGGTCTTTAGAATGCGTGCGAAGCCGCGGGAAATGCTAGTAGTATTATAATACTTTTGATAACTCCCCCCAACGTACGTTACCTTGTCAGGGTTGGGGGGTTGTTTGAGTAGCGTCTGGCAAGCAGGCCGGGCGCGAATCCAAGAAACGCGCAAGGAGGACCCACTTTGGTGGATGTTGTGTCATGCGGCCTGCTCTTTGTACTTATTTGAGAGCAGAGTGGACTGTGTTTAAAGATTTGTTAGTAGTTTACTTTTCATTTGCACTCTCCTGTAATTGGAGTTGATATAGCTCTACGTTTTGTTAGTTTTAGTGGGTAGTACTGACTTTTCTATCTGGTGAGCCCCATATAACCACCATATAAATTTTCTAACATAATAAAAGATCTACGTTCTACGAAAGAAATTGGTCATACTTCTTAATTATTCTCTAATATACATATTACATATTATGTATCACTACATAGTATAAAACAAAGTCGCCTTTTCTGTCCCTATATCCCTATGTGCGCTTAAATCTTTAAAACTACGCAACGGATTTTGATGCGGTTTTTTTTAATAGATAGAGTGATTCAAGAGGAAGGTTTATATGCATAACTAGCAGATCCCGCGGCTTTACCTGTGCTAAATCTAGGGAAGAGCCCGAGCGAAGCGAGGGCGAGTCGCTAGTTATGTATATAATACTTAAAAATCAAACATTTATCATTTAAAACTAGCATTAACAATAAAAACAAAGTTGTTATTTACCTATTATAATAGGTAATTATTTAGCTAAGATATTTAAACATTTGTAAGTATTATTTATAAATATTTAAATAAGCTATATTTTACCTGTAGCGAATATTTTAATTAAGTTTTTTTATTTAAAATACAATCAATAAATATTTATAAAGGAAATTAAATCTATTTCATCTAAAAGTTGTTCTACTGACCTTATTCTCCAAAAATATTTTTATCCTAACCGCTCTTGAGGCATCCACATACAAGTTGTTTATTTACATATTAAGCGATTTGGTGATATTACTTTTAGGTTTATAACCATGAATGGTATATTTTTTATTCAAACCAAAGTTATACCAAAAAAACGTTCTTCGTCTCCAATATTCAATTGACTTTAACGCGTACCAGTTGATTCTCATCATATTCATCTTCAGCCCTTTGTAACGTCCCATTGCTGGGCACGGGCCTCCCTCAGTACGAGGGGGATCAGGCCATAGTCCACCGCGCTGGCGAACTGCGTGTTGTTGGACTTAGATGTGTTTCGAAAACTCGCTAGGTCTTTCTCAGACATGTAGGTTTCTTCACGATGTTTTCCTTCACCGTAACACAAGTGGTAATCATGTAACAAATAATTCGCATATGAAAATATCATAGGTGCTAGACCCGGTTTTGCATCCGCATCACACTGTTGTCCAAGCGAGCGTGTTACCGCTGGGTTATCACTGCCTTAAACTGCCAGTTGCTTGATTTGCCAATATTACGTAATATGGACACGATTCGAAGGAGATTTGTTGGTGAAACCATTAAACTATATTAATTTATCAGTGTGTAAAAAAAAGTGAAACTTCTGTGTAAATCTTGGACCGCCTCCAAGTTTTATTTTCGATAATATTCTATAGGTTCATATAATATTATGTGATATAACAAAATTGTAACAGTCAAATCCGTACAATAAATAGGTATTTAAAGCAAAAAAATCATATCCTTATGACGTTCTTACAACAATGGAGAGATATTAGCGCTTGATTAGCACACATTAGCTCTAAGCACATACGACCAAGGCTCTGAGTTTCTTATTTGCATTGAATAATGTACTATTTCTTTCTACAAATATTATTCTTCAAATACAGAATTTCGAATTTTCTATTTTCTATTTAGATTTTTTTACGATATTTTATCTGTTTTTCTTTACTCTTTGTTGAAAGATGATAAGTATTATTGTTATTAATATTTATTTATTTTAATTTCAGGATGAGATAAAGTAAAGTATGGAGAAGCCGACTATGCACATGCTCTCCGTCCAGGAGAAGGGCGGAGCCACCAAGAAAACTAATCAGTATATAGCTGCTGTTGCAGGTACTTAGAGATATTTCATGATTTAGTAAATCACTACATAGTATAAAACAAAGTCGCTACCCGCTGTCTGTCGGTTCATATGTAAACTTAGATCTTTAAGACTACGCAACGGATTTTGATGCGTTTTTTTTTCATAGATCGAGTGATTCAAGAGGTAGGTTTAAGATAGCGGAACCCGCGGCGTCCCACGCGCTAAATCTACACATAAAATAAAATTCTAACTGAAGCGAACATTTATTATTTTTAACAATATCTTATTGAAATAGTCAATAACTTTACATGTTATGTCTGTCTGTCTTTCTCTCTCCCGCATTACGGGAAAACCACGAGACAGATTACGGAACGTTGCTGCTGATTAACAGGGATCATATCTGAACATAGATATTATGATCCCGATGTTGATGTTTTTAGTGCTGGAAAGTTTGCTAGTCTAATATATATATAACAATAACAATTCTTACCAAAAATCTTAAACTTTTATAACTTAAAAAAAAGAATACTGTTAAGTCCAAAGAATATTTAATTCCACCAATAAATTAACATATAGAAAACAAACTGTATTGTGTTTTATAAATGTAAATTTCCAACTTCGCAAGTGTGCTACTTCTTCAATCTGTTCGACTTAACGAATTTGAATGAAATTCGGAACAACTAAATAAATATTTTTTTTATTTACACAAAAGAAAACTGAAAACTGAAACATCAAGGTTTTGTCTTTGAGTGATTTTACTTTTCTATTTAAAATATATATTTTCCACTGTACATAAGTATATCGTAACCTATATAACTCATATTTGTCTCAAGCAACATCAGAATTTTAAACTTTCATTTAATCTTCTTAAGTTTTATTTTGGCGACAAAAAGTAGCCTATGTCTTTTTCTTAAGATCTTTATAAGTTTATTGCAAAATTCATTAAAATTGTTTCCGTGTAGGTAGGTACACATATTTATTATTATACTAGCGACTCACCCTTGCTTTGCTCAGGTTCGACCCTAGGTTTAGCGTTAGCAAAGCCACGGGTTCCGCTAGTTAAAATAAATAAAATATCTACCTCCTCCTTTTTTGAAGTCGGTTAAAAAGTAGCCTTAGTTACGTTTTATAACATTAGCTATCTGCGAGTGAAAGTCCCGTCAAAATCAGCCCAGCCGTTTCAGAGATTAGCCGGAACAAACAGACAGACAGACAAAAATATGAAAATTTGTTTTTCATTGCTAGTATCGTATATTCATATATGCATTTAGTGAAAAGTTTTTAATTTGAAATTAAAAATAGACACTCCAATTTTATTTATATGTTTAGATTCAAGCACAGTTGAGTATATAAGTATGTCTTAAGCTCATAGTCCTTCTTCGAAATCGGTCCAGCCGTTACAGCGTGATGAAGTCCGATTAACTTCTTATTTCTCTCTCTTTTTTAAAAAAAACCTTATATTACAATACCCACAAGAGCACAATACATTAGTAATTATTACACAATATTTTGTTCGTTCGATAAAATTAATGATTACTTATGTAGGGGTCAATGTACATAGCCCTAAAACTGGCAGATTGTCAATTTGTTTAGAGTATTAATCAACCCAATACTAAACACCAAATAATTGAATATAATTATTATGTCTTATATTATCATTATACAGGTAATTTATGTTCCTTCTACTAATAACTAATTTAGAATAAAAACAAAGTTTTTGATCTTTAGTGATTAGGCAATGGCTTGTTAAATTGAAATAATATTTTTTATTTGTAATTTGGTTGACAATAACTGTTTTTAATTAAAACCTAAATCCTAAATCAGTATTGAATTTAAAATCATTCTTGTAAAACCTTTGCGTGTTCGAAAAATAAACTTCTTTATTATAACTAGTATAAAATCGTGGCTTCGACCGCGCTCTAATTTCTGATCGCTACCAAACTGCAAAATATTTCCATCAAAATCGCTCCAACCGTTTAAGAGTTTATAGAGAACATAAATACTCACATCGATATTCATATATACAGACTACAGGTTCTAACTTTATAATAGACTAGCGACTCACCCCGAATCGCTCGGGTTCGTCCCTAGGAGCTGCCTACCAAAAATGTTTGTAGCATAAAAATTAAGAAATTTCATTCAAACTTGCGAGAGCCCTTAGACCTCCTTAATCCGGCCCCATCGCCGTCTTAGCGGACGTCTACTAACTATAAACTACATCCCTGCCAAATTTTCAAGGTAAGTTACGAGGCTTGTATTATGGATACCAGATACTTGATACATTACATATATCGATACCTCAGTTCCAAAGTGTAACAAATCCGAAATTTAGTAAGTTTGAGATAAGTATAAGAAATTGTTCACAAAACGATTACGCACCATTTCCAAAGAGTAACAAGTCGATAACTGAATGCAGTTTGATTGTTACACCCAATGTTTTTTTGTTCCAAACAGTAACAATTAAAGAAAAACTCTGAAAACTTGGTGAAAATCTAAATAATTTTCTTTGTTTTCAGAACTGAATAATGTGTTTACCTAAGACCTTTAAAAAAATAGTAATACATTGTAGCTTAATGATATAACTTTTAAAAAATACATTTAGAAAAAGTATCACTAGTCACATAATTTTCTAATTATCTCATGAATACCTGTTTCTGAATTGTTACGCTTTGGAACTGAGGTATCGAATATTAGCTTTTAAATACATACATAATATTATTATAAATTACACCCATGACTAGAGTACAAACATTCGTGTTCAACAAATGAATGCCCCCAGCGGGATTATTTTGGTTTGGCTGGCACCGACTCCAACAATAACTAAGTAATTAAAATTATTTTTTTCTTTTTAGTTTCGATTTGTAACGTTTTGCAGTCGGTTTTCATTTTTGTTAAAAAATAATTATATATTTAAAAGACTACAAGATAGATAAATTATCGATCGTCCTTACAGTCAATTACATTACATTTAATGAATGCATCCGGACGGACATAATTAGAAACATGCGTACCGAATATACGTACGACCGTACGTCCAATTATAACTCTATTAAGACCAACAGGAAGAATTGAGCTTCGATATGCTATGACAGCGTTTCCCAAACATTGTTTTGTCATGGGCCGGTACTTTTCACACTGCCCCTTCGACTTAATATTTTAAACCCAAGCTAAAAACAAAGTCGCTTTCTCTGTCCCTATATCCCTATGTATGCTTAATTTTTTAAAACTACGCAACGGATTTTGATGCGGTTTTTTTAAATAGATAGAGTGATTCAAGAGGAAGGTTTATATGCATAACTAGCGGAACCCGCGGCTTTGCCTGTGCTAAATCTAGGAAAGAGCCCGAGCGATGCGAGGGCGAGTTGCTAGTTAATACTAAAAATGGTTCATTAATATACTGCGATGCGTCGATCGATAGTAGGTATTATTTTTTAAAACAAGGCGGGATCGTTGCGACCCGGTATTTTATTTTGATGGGCATTTTTTATGATTCGAGTAGTATATGATTCGAGTTGTTTTAGATTATTAAAATTTTATTATATGTATGTGTAGACAATTAGTATATGAATGAGACTGAGAGTTAGCAGTATACTAGACTTTAGCCGACGATATAATATAAAATTCAATTAAAAAGTAACTAAAAAACGGCTCAAACGAATTTCAATAATTCTGTTTTGTAAAGGGTTTAAGTATAAAAAATATGTTTCTTTTTTTATTCCATACTAGTCGTTATAACTTACATAAAGGTAAACCCATGCGGAGGGAGGGAAGAGTAATGTGTTATTTCTTTCGTTAAAATTATTATCATCATGATGGCAGTTAATTTGAACTAAATGTAGATAACGTTCTGTATAAAATTGGTATAATTTAAAGAGTGGACTTATTTTCCATACTTAAATGTTAAAGGTTAAAGTAAATATTTTTTTAATTCTTTATTTTTTCATAACATGTTATTTTTATTATCGTGAAAAATAATATTATCGTAATAAATAATATAAAAAATATGTAGGTAATTATTATTCAATAACTTTGACTTCAATGATGACCCCATTCTTGATATTTGTTTTAAACTTTTAATGCTTATGTTTTGGGTTTGTGTGTTTCACAATAACATCAGGTCGAGTACGTAAAATAAAATCTTAGGGATTTTACTTCTATATTAAGGTCAGCAAAACGATTCGATGAAAGTGAAAGAAATTAACTCAACGATCCAGAAAGTTCTTTTTCTTCAGAATATAGATTAATAGGTATTAAATTATTTTAGCTTTACAAAGTTTATCAAACCGACTTAGTTATTCACAATTTATATGAAAAAAATTATAATAGTTTTTTAGACGTATTTCTTTTGATTTTCAGCCTTTAGAACGCGAGCGGAGTCGCGGGAAAGGCTAGTTTACTATAAAATTTCATTTTGCAAACTAAATTTGTATTTTAATTACTATATAAATTTTTAAGTGCAATAAATAATAATTATAAGTTAATAGTAAAGTTTATTTAAATTTGCAGCGGCAATAGGCGCAGTAGCCGCAGGGACCATCTTAGCGTGGACGTCGCCAGCCTTGCCTCAGTTAGAACCATTGAAGAACAACACGCAAAATATAACGGCCGCTACAGAAAGCGATATCTTCTCTCCACTCGAACCTAAAAATGTTAGTGATGTTCTACTCAACTCGCTGAAACAAAAAGCTGATTTTTTATTGGACACCAATGAAAGTAAGTTGTTTTAAATCTATACTAATATTATAAAGCTGTTTGTTTCTTTGTTTGTATTTTTGTTTGTTAGTTTGGTTGAACGCGCTAATCTCAGGAACTACTGGTCCGAATTGAAAAATTATTTTTTATTGGATAGTCCATTCATCGAAGAAGGCTATAAGACTATATTACATCACGCTACAATCAATAGGAGCGGAGCATCAATGAAAAATGTTGCAGAAACGGAGAAAAATATTTCTTTTGATTTTCAGCCCTTAGAACGCGAGCGGAGCCGCGGCAAATTCTAGTTAATTTATATGGGCGTATCTTAACGTAACATTTTGTTCAGTTGAACATTATAACTGATACAATATTTAACTTGTTTCAATGTTAAGTTCATACATAAGAAATGATTTAAATGCTTGACGTAATTCCAAATTCAATATGGCGGACTGCGGACTCCCAAAGATGGCGGAATATGTGTTTTTAAGCGGAATGTTTTTTTTCTTTAGTTACTTTATCGGGCTTCAACTGTTAGTAGAGGAATAATTTATAGTATAATACATAAAGAAAACAGAAAGCGAATAAAAGCAAGCAGTACTCAATAAACAAAACTGTTTCTTGTTTCTAATTCATTCGTTTCCAATATTTATATACTTTTTACACAATCTGACCTTATCCTGTCGTACTGTGATAGCACATTTTTTCTCACTTATCGTATGAGTAATAAAGTAGGCCGTAACCGGGTCTCTATCTAACAAATCTACACATTCTACCACTTACCAAGAAATAAATTATAATATTTTTATTTACATTGAGTCACTTTCTACTAATTGCCTGTGCTTTCTGAAATAAAAAAAAATAATCCAGTATAAAATATTATCTGTTGATGATTACTCTTATAGGATAAAATAAAAAAGGAAGTAAAAGATTCAATAAAATACAAAATGTTAAAGCTGTTGCGCTCATATAGCAACTATTATTTTGTGTTTAGGGTAATGCAAGGCATCAAAGGCAACTGATAAAACTACTTCACAAAAAATTTGAGATACAATTATAAGATTTGATGCCAATTATAAGTTTTAATTTATTTACCTTCGCTACTGTTGAATTGCCTTAATTATACGCCCACTTCGAATAACAATGAAACTATTTTTCGTGAATGAACACGCTTGTAAGTATGTTATCTATTAAGAGTTAAGACGTACCATGGCCCTTAATGGAGACATGACTCTTTCATCAACATTTGTCCAGTGCTTTTATCATCACAGACAGACAGAAACTGTAAGACTTGTAATTTTGACCATTAATAATACCCATTAAAATAAAAATTTCCAAAAAAAATAATTTACTGATTCGATTAAGTCAAAATTATACCCACATAGATAATTATGAAAAACCAAAGTTATTTTGGTTCAGACTTATTACGTTATAATAAATCTAAAGAATTTGACAAACATATAATATGAAGGAAGCTAAAAATGTACGCGGTCGATTCTATATATACAGAGGCCACACCCACAAATGCTACGTTCATTCTGGAGTCCCGCCAGGAACGTCACTGAAGGTTACGCACATTGTTTTCATCTATCACATGATTGAAGAAATCACGCCTATTTCAAAAGCCAAAAAAATAACAGACTCGTTTTTACGAAAGTATATTTGGCATTATATCAATGAGACTTTGTGCTACAGTAATTTTAGACGGCAAAACCGATATATGAATATTTTTCTATTGCTCAAAATCATATTTTTATTTATATATAAAAATCATTTGAGATCGACTTTACCGGATTCATTAATCTATTCTTTTAAGTTTTCTAATACTTTGTAGAAGGTTCCTCCGGTTTCTTACCGGATTCTTAATTTTAAAAAAAACTCAGAAAACTTAATTAAATAACTTAACGACTATTACAAGTCTTCAAAAAATAATTAAATATGTGACCCCAAATTGATAGAAAAAATAAAATTAAATCGTAGTTTAGTACTTTGATGCTATTTTCTATTTTTACTACAAAGTCCTCCGCAGCAGCCAGCATCTGTCTCTCTGCCTGTCTGACTGACTGTTTGCGATAAAATTAAAAAACTACTGCGCCAATTTTCGCAATGGATAGAGAGTGGTTCTTGAGGAAAGGTTTAGTATATAATTTCTCAAGTTTTTATATACATTTACTAGCTAGTATAATAATATATTAATAGCTAATGAGGTGATAATTGAGATTTCTCAAAGCTTAGTCTCTCCCGTAACTATGATTGCTGTATGGCATTTGAAACGTCGGCAGCTAAAAATCAAAATAAATCCGCAACAAAATATTAAGTGTCAAATATTCGCTTTAGAAAGTATTATTAGAATATTATTTCGTCTTAGTATGTTTCATTTTTCTTTACGAAGGAAATAAATGGTTCAAATATTGAATATTGATTTTAAATTCCAGGTTCGCTTGTATCGTCAATCCTGGCTATCGGTGCGGCCATCAGCGCCTTACCCGTGGGTATGCTAGCTCAAAAGTTTGGGAGGCGCCCCACGATCCTCATCCTTGCAGTTCCGTTCCTGATCAACTGGCTGCTCACAATATTTGCAAATGGAGCCGGGATGCTCATTGCTGCCAGGTTCTTCGCTGGACTTGCTACTGGTGAGACTTATTTTTATTTTTATACATTTCTCGCAGTAAAAAGTATGCTATGTGATTTGACATGGATGACCAGTTATCTAGCTAATGAATAAAATCAGTCAATCAAAAAGTGTTTTTTTTTCGTCTTAGACAGACATACAAACATACAGACAAAAAAAGTTATAACTATAGATTGAGAGCGTCTTATAGATAATAATTACTATTTCAATAAGATTTTTCATTAATTATTTGATGTACAGATTTAACTTACGTGTATATTGCAGGTATATATTAGGCAATTCAGATTGCTCGAGCAATATTTTCCTCAATCTTGAGAGTCTAGGATATCTAGGAATTTAAAAACTAGCAATAATTAAATTTAAATTTTAAAGCTTAAAAGAATACAGTTATCATACGTAAATTCGAGCAAATCTGTGGACAAAAGCTAGTTAAGTCTAAATATTTATTATTTCTCAGGTGGTATATGCGTAGCAGCACCAATGTATATAGGCGAAATAGCCGAGACTTCTATCAGAGGGTCTTTAGGGGCCTTCTTCCAACTGTTCCTGACCGTGGGCATCCTGTTCACATTCGTGGTGGGCGGTTGGACACATTGGAAAGTACTGTCGATTATATCTGCTGTGTTTCCGGTGTTAATGGTTGCTGTGTTTTGGTAAGAGATTAAGTTTGTTATCTTAGTATAAAGACTATAGTGTAGAAAATTATTGTATTATATTAGAAATGTAGATTTCCCCGCAGTAAGTATTTTTTATGTTGACCCGGCTAACCAGCTGTCATCATACCAAATTATATCAAAATCTGTCAACTGGTTTTCCCGTTATGCGGTCACAGACAAAGAGACTGAGAAAAATCCTGAAAAGTATAGATTTGTGCCCTGTATCGTCAATAACTATTTAAAAATACATGTTACAATATATATTCAACAAAGTTATAATTTTATTATATACTAGCATTTCCCGCGGCTTCACACGCGTTCTAAAGACCGGAAACCAAATTCTTTCTGAGTCACGCGGTATGATGCCTCGCAGAACTAACGCCTGCCCTTCCCGTTTTTGCAACACTTTTTGTTAATGCTCCGCTCCTATTGGTCGTAGCGTGATGTAACATAGTCTATAGTCTTCCTCGATAAACGGACTATCCATCACAAAAAGAATTTTTCAATTGGGACCAGTACTTCCTGAGATTAGCGCGTTCAACCAAACAAACAAATAAACAAACTCTTCAGCTTTATAATATTAGTATAGATAGATAATGACTGAGAATTAACTTCGTTTAAATAACAATTTCAGGTGGATGCCAGAAACACCTCAATACCTTCTAGGAAAGAACAGAAGGCGAGATGCTGAAAAAGCTTTAAGATGGCTGCGAGGTCCCGACGCTGACCTCAGCGCTGAATTGGAAGACATGCAAAAAGATGTAAGTGGAATAACGCCTTTTGTTTAAAATTTTGCTCGGATATTTGATTTTTACTTAGCATTTAACGTAAGCCCAAATCTTACATAAAGCAGTTTTACGTATGATAACGTGGAATTTAGCAAACTATACTTGTTTTAAACTTACATTCAACTTCTTAACTATTTTATTTCTTTTCAGGTCGACAATTCGTCCCGTCAGAAAGGCGGTCTATTGGCAATGGTAACGAACCGAGCATCTCTTATGGCTCTCATTTGCTCTCTTGGCCTTATGTTCTTCCAACAGTTCAGTGGCATCAACGCCGTCATATTTTACACCAATAACATTTTCCAATCCGCTGGATCGGATATTCCTGCAACAATCGCAACAATCATCGTAGGCGTCGTCCAAACCATCGCCACTTATATATCATCCCTCTTAATCGAGAAAGCCGGTCGTAGGATCCTCCTTTTGCAAAGCTGTATCATTATGGGCATATGTTTGATCATTTTGGGCGCGTATTTCAAGTTGCAAGAGAATGGTACAAATGTAGCTTCTGTAGGCTGGTTACCGTTGGTTTGTTTGGTTCTCTTCATCATATCCTTCTCTTTGGGCTTCGGTCCAATACCTTGGATGATGATGGCTGAACTATTCCCCGTAGAATTTAGAGGAACTGCATCAGGAATAACTGTGATCACTAATTGGTGCTTAGTATTCGTTGTGACTCTATGCTTCCCCATAATGAAAGACGCGATTGGTATTTACAGCTGTTTCTGGTTCTTCTGCGGTTTTATGATAATCTGTGTGTTCTTCGTGTTCTTCTTGATCCCAGAAACCAAAGGCAAGACTATTTCGCAAATTCAAACCATACTCGGTGGTAATAGAGCGTGATTTTCTATATCGAATACTCAGTGTTATATCTTTGTGATGTTTCGAAGCATATCAATTATTTTGAAGTTTTTACTACAATTGAATAGGTTTGAGAAATTGAATTTGATTGAATTGAATTGAATTGGAAAGAGAGATTTCAAAATTGTACATTTTAAAACTTATATTATTATCTTTGAGATCGCACTGTGATAAGCATTTTTATATAGCACTACATGTATGAGATCTCCTAACGTCATTTCAATTAAAAATAAAAGTATCTTTCGATAGGCTAATTAGATTTAAGACATATTAGATGTGTTCATTTTATTAAATTCAATTTAACAAGTTTTAATGACATTTTGAAGTTTTTTTAACATTTTATATGTCGGATTTTGGAAATATACCTTGTGATTAACTAAGAACAATATTAGATATAACTTAGTACTTATTAGAATAAAATGTGCCAAATATTTATTGTAGGATTCTTATTTTTATTATTATCAATGACAATACTGCACAATATATTAATGATCACTTTTTAATTTTTTATACTAAAAATTATTGTTGTGACGATCAAATTGTATTAAAGTTGAATAGAATTGGTTGTTTTGTGTTGTTATAAATGAACGTTATATATAAAGTTAATAAATAAATATTATAAAACTGTGCTTATTTCATTTCTATAGTCACCCTAATTCGCCCTAATTCGGACTATTTTTCGATCTGCATTGAAAGCCCAGTAGTAGCCCAGTGGTAATGCGCTCGCTTGTAAAACCACGTGATGCGGGTTCAAATCCCGAGTCACGGGAGAATATCGGAATATTCTCATGTGCGAATTGTTTTTTGACATGATAATCACTTATTTTACGGTGAAAGAAAATATCGTGAGGGAACCTGCATGTCTAAGAGTTGCTCCTGGTGAAGTACCAGGAGCATATCTATATTTGATAGCAGAGTGGACTGTGGAGCAACCCCTTGTCTATATGGTCTGCCTCAGCAGACCTACCGGGCTGTCGGGGCGCTGTGGTTGAATGCGAATGAACATGCGACGCCCCATTACGACGGAAGATGGGTAGTACTGGCTGGTTTGTGGCCAGTGAGCTGGTATGCGTTGATGCGTTTCCCGAGAGTAATAAAAAACTATATTAATTAAAAGCAAAATACCACTCAAATATGTTCGAATTATTTTGTGGCATTGTTTTGTCAGCATTAACTTTTTATTAACTTGTAGTACAGAAAGAAAAATGAAACAAGATTTGATTCTTAGAAATTGTCAAATTAATCGTCTTTAATTATCATTTAAAAAAGATGAACTAATTACGTGCTAGTATTAAATGTTAGATATATTCATTTATCAGTTGCCATAGATCTCATTAAGAAAATAAGACAAGTCAAGAACTAAGACTCTTTATTAGGTAAACGACAATAACAAATGTTCAATAATTAACAAATAATTTAAAAACCTGTTAAAAATAAACATGAAATTATTCGAAAAATTTACTTAATATCTCCAATAATAGACGAAGTTAAAGATGGGGATTCCCTAAAAATGATTCGTTTTTCAATATCGTCAACTCTAGATGCCAGCTCTATTATTTGCTGCTCTATAGACTTAACATCGCTTCTGAAACCATTTACGGTTGAATCCAGTTCCGACAAATACATTACAAAGTTCGTCATACTTTTGTGATATATAATCTCTGGCGTTCTTAGAATCGGTGACTTCTTTATCAATTTTATTCAGAATTTCGTCTTTTAGTTCATCAAACTTACATTCTAAGCCTGAGCTTAACAAATTAGCTTCTTTAGTATCTATTTCCACATCAGGTTTCAATTTTGGTAGTTTCGTTTTAAGTGCCATTTTAACGATGTTGTCTTACTTTGAATAAATTTAGATTTTCGTATCGACTTTGCATTTTTAATTTTAGATAATTTTCTCTACAATTTGGTAATGCGTGAGTAATAAAATAGACTTTCTGACGGATGTTTTTTTTATTTGAATGACGTTATTTCTACAACTAAATTGAAAAAGGTTGTATGCTCCCAAGATAGAAGATTTTTGGCACAGCAATAAAATAGAAATTAAAATATGCGGTAACACTGGTCAAAATATATTTTTTTCAAAACAAGCAAATTTTCGTGAGCAAACATTCTTGAATGAATAATCTAATTTCATCTTACAAAAAATAGCACTTAAAGAAATAGATGTCGCCATATTTGTAAATAGCCAGTGACACTGCACAAATACCTTTGTCGTAATTGCAATTATTATAATATGTAATTATTATCTATGTAAGTAAATCATTTCCATCTACTGGTCGACTGATTGTCCTATCTACCACTCCACTAATGGGAAAATTTGAGAAAACGAACAATACCTTTTATTTCAGTGTCTACAACGTGATATATTAAACTTGAGTACATATAGTATTTTTATTCACTAGCGATCCACCCTCGATCTGCTCAGGTGACTTTCTTTGTAACATACGTGGAAATCATGTGAAGTCAGTTGAAAATTAAAATCCTTGGCCGCGTACCTGATATTTACTTGTGGGAATCGTTTCTGACATTATAGAAACTTCACTTACGGTAATAATAACAGAGTAAGGAATTCAAGTCTGAGATGCGAACTAACTAGCAAGTTTTCGAAAGACATATTGTGAACTGTGAAGTCCTAGGTGGACTTCATAAACACCGTACTTAGCGGACGTCCTTTAGTAAAGGGAGGCTTCGGCCCTGCAGACATACATACTTATATATTTATTATGTATATATGTACATGTTATTAAATATAAATGTAAATATATATTATTAAATAAACTAGCAGGTATATAACATTTTTAAGATTACAAACGAATACTCATAAGTCATAACTATACTATCTATAAGAGCTTTTGACACACTCGACTACTTGCGAGTTTAGTAATTTACCAATTTCATATGAGTCTTTTTCATTTAAGATGAGTCAATCAAAATAATATATGAGTACCTAAGTATTTTTAATTGATTTAATACATGCCTTATTAGAAGATACTTTTTATTAAATACTCGATACTTATACAAAAAAGTTACTCTTTATAATAAGTATAAGCTATCTGTCAGTAAAAATTCCGTCAAAATCGGTCCAGTCGTTTCGGAGATTAGCTGGAACAAACAGACAAATAGACAAGAAGATTTAAAATATTTTTTCCATATAAGTAAATAAATAAATTAAATAAATATGTAAATAACAAATAGTATTGTAATACATAGCTTTGAGAACAACACATGTTGAAATTCATAACCGATAAGTACCGTATAATTACATAGTTTGTTTGTGAAAACAATATATAGTGCACTGGGTAATTCCGAAAATGGGTATATTCCGAAAGTTTAAAATATCTACTAATCGTAGCGATATTTTACAATTGGCAGCATGGGTCTAGGACGCCAGTTCGATTGTTCTCGCCGTGTCAGTTGTCATGAATCACTAGTGTGAACATAACGTGCGTAGGGTCAAGTTATCTGAGTTAAGTGATTTTCGAGCCTTTTTCGGTGATTCGCAATAACCCCAACACTTGTATCTCGGAAGTCTGGTAAGTAATTTAAATAAATGTTTGATTTTACTATAGATTATCGTTTTATACGGCTTTGTAAGAGGTTTACAAAGTCCTAACAGTGTTCTAAATTTTTTTTCGTAATTACCCCATTGGGGTTATTACGATATATAATTATTTCGCAATTACCCCATTACATTTTTTCATAGTAATTGACAGTGATTCTAAAACTGTTAAAAAATAACATAATATTTCATATATAACATAACATTGCTTAAAACTAATTTTTTTTATTCTTTAATTATTAATAAAAAGTGGTTCATTTTTTTTCAGAGCTAACATGCCTGAACTTACATTAGAAAGAGAGTCAAACGTTACACATCATGAACGAATAAGCCACTGGACGCGACATATAAGCGGACGTACCTTTGCCGGTCTTGTCAGTAACTGCTGCTAACCAGATCCGCTGGTAACCGTAATTCTCTTCCAAAATTGGCAAAGGCGGGTCATTGCAATGCTTTCATGAAAAGCTGTCTGATAAGATAGAAGAAACAGCGATAAGTACTCTTCCCAATCCTTTTGATGACTATCTACAACCTTGGCTAGATGTCGTTCTAAAGTTTGATTAAACCTCTCCACCATTCCATCGGACTGTGAGTGACCAGGCGTAGTTCTAGTTTTGTGCACCCCCATGATCTTACAAAGTTCTTGAAACACTTGTAATTCGAAGTTTCTTCCTTGGTCACTGTGCATTTTTATTGGGATACCAAATCTGCAAAATACATCTTTAACCAATTAGGAAGGAGTAGATAACGCATGTATCTACATCACAAATCTTATCCAAGTGGCAGCTTGTGTCTCCAAATGGAAACGGGATCTACAACCTCTGGAAGGCAATAAAGTACCTCCGCTAGCCGAAACAGTGTGCTCCACCTATTAGATTCGGTAATACATAGGCGAGAACTGATTAAGAAAAATCTAAGGCCTTTTCTACATACCTAGCCGAGGTTTTTAGCTAACCCGAACAGTCCGGAAGATCTCGAAATAGAACAAGTACTAAAGCAAGACCTGCAACTATGCCTGCCATTGACTCTTACTACACCAAGAGAGATTGCTAGAGAAATAGCGTCTTATAGCATACCTAGAACAGAACGATCTCCTCAGTGATCGACAATATGGGTTTCGCCGGAATCGGTCGACTGGGGACCTTCTAGTGTATGCCAACCACACCATTGGCGAAGCTCTTGAGCGAAGTGGGGAGGCGATTGCTGTCTCCCTCGATGTCTCAAAGGCCTTTGACAGGGTTTGGCACGCTAGTCTTATAAGCAAGCTTTCAGCCTATGGCATATCTTCTGGCCTGATCGGCTGGATAAAAGACTTCCTGAGCGACCGATCACTCAGAGTTGTGGTTGAAGGCTGTTCATCAGAACCCTTAAAGACCAACTCTGGAGTTCCTCAGGGATCTGTTCTCTCTGCAACCTTGTTCCTGCTGCATATTAACGATCTGCTTATACCCGGTATCTATGGGTACGCAGACGACAGCACTGTTGTTACAAAGCCTCGATCACCGACGTAGGGTTGCCAGCCTTTGTGTATTCTATAGGTTGCATTTCGGAGAGTGTGCGCAGGAATTACACGACTTAATTCCCCCATCCCCTTTCCATCATCGGACGACGCGACGAACGGCTGGTCTCCATTCTTATGTCGTGGACATTCCACCCGTCCGGACGAAGCGTTTCGCTTCGTCATTTATTATACGTGCGGCTAAGGATTGGAACAACCTGCCTGCGTCAGTGTTTCCGTCCGATTACAATATGGGTGTCTTCAAGGCAAGAGTGAATAGGTGGCTACTGAATTAGTGCGACTTACCATCTCTGACTGCGTTTCCACTTACCATCAGGTGGAACGCAGTCAAGCACTAATTCAGAATAAAATAAAAAAAAAATAAAAAAAAATAGCCAAAATGGACCCTAATAAAGCATCTGAATTTGATCTAATCACCTCCAGGTTATTGAAAGACCTTCCTAAGAAGTGTATTGTCTTTTTGACCATCCTTATAAATGCCACGTTGAGAATCTCGTATGTACCTACATTCTGAAAAACATTTTTTTTTTATAGGACAAAGGGGGCAAACGGGCAGGAGGCTCACCTGATGGAAAGTGATCACCACCGCCCATGGACATCTGCAATACCGCAGGGCTTGCAAATGCGTTGCCGGCCTTTCAGGAAGGAATACGCTCTCTTCTTGAAGGTTGCCAGGTCGTAACGGTTTGGAAAGACCGCCGGCGACAGCTGGTTCCACAGAGTGGTTGTGCGTGGCAGAAAATTTCTTAAAAATCGCACTGTTGTGGAACGCTGGACATCGAGGTGGTGTGGATGGAATTTGCGGTTTTGACGCGATATCCGATGGTGAAATTCTGCGGCCGAGATCAGTCCAAACAATTCCTCGGAACACTCCCCGTGGTAAATGCGGTAGAAGATGCAGAGTGATCCAACATCTCTACGCAAAGCTAAAGGATCAAGCCGATTGGATAGAGCTTGATCGTCGACAACTCGAGCCGCCCTACGTTGAATGCGGTCAAATGGAAGTAGCTGGTACTGGGGAGCTCCCGCCCAGAGATGAGAACAGTACTCCATGTGGGGCCGAATTTGCGCCTTATATAGATTAAGACGCTGACCCGACGTGAAGTACTGTCTCGCCTTACTGAGCAAACCAAGCTTCTTTGAGGCCAATTTGGCCTTGTCTTCCAATTGACCACGGAACTGGACGTTGCTCGAAATGTCGACGCCAAGTATTCCGATACTGGCTGTGGCAAACAGGGGAGTGTCCTCAAATAGAGGAGTGACGACAAATGGCGACTTTTTAGCGGTCAACGCGCAAACTTGTGCCTTTTTGGGGTTGAATTGGACTAAATTTAGTCGACCCCAATCCGAGACTTTGGTTAATGATGATTCGATTTCAGACACAAGTTTGTTCCGACACTCGTCGACGTATTCCCGAGAAATATTAGCGCGGCCAGTGTACAGGGCGTCCACAGTGCTGTCGTCTGCATAGCAATGAATGTTGCTGATTTCCAACATGTCATTGATATGCAGAAGGAACAGAGTAGGAGACAGTACACAGCCTTGTGGAACACCAGCATGACGTATTTAGGATCAGAGCAAGCACCGTCAACAACGACCTTGATGCTCCGATCTGCCAAAAAGCTGGTGATCCAGTTGCATAATTTCTCGGGGAGCCCATAGGAAGGTAGCTTCGAAAGAAGCGCTTTGTGCCATACCCGATCAAAGGCCTTCGCTATGTCCAGACTGGCTGCAAGCGCCTCCCCCTTGGTCTCAACTGCTTCTGCCCATCTATGTGTCAGGTAAACTAGAAGATCACCGGCTGAACGACCTCGACGAAAGCCATACTGACGGTCGCTGATCAGCCGGTGCTCCTCAAGGTACCGCAGGAGCTGGCAGTTAATAATGGACTCCATTATCTTGGAGAACAACGAGGTAATGGCTATAGGCCTGTAATTGAACGGATTCGAGCGGTTACCCTTTTTTGGGATCGGGTGCACTAAAGCGGCCTTCCAAGATTTCGGGACTACGCCTAATGAATAGTAGTGCCGGAAAAGACGCGTTAAGACCGGTGCCAGCTCTGGAGCACATGTCTTCAACACGATCGGAGGGATACCATCGGGCCCACTCGACTTGTAAATGTCCAAGGAAAGAAGTGCTTTGCGGACTGCACTATGCCGGAATTGAACTTCCGCGGGATTATCGGTGGTAAGTTTCCTTGGTCATCCAGAGTCGAGTTGGACGCGAAGAGAGAGCCCAAAAGATCAGCTTTCTCCTTCGCGGCATGGGCCAGCGAGCCATCCTCCGTGTACAGAGGTGGAAAAGCAGGCTGACAGAAATTCCCTAAAATAGCTTTGGCGAGAGACCAGAATGCACGTGTTCCTGAAGGGAGACGTCCCAATCTCTCGCCAATTCTACCAATGTGCTTCGACTTCGCATTAGCAATAGCACTTTTGAGGGACCTGGAGGCAAAGTTATACTCCTTTTTCAAAACGCCGGTGTTTGCATCACTAGACGACGACGCGACAGCCCAGGCTTGGTAGCATTCCAGCTTTCGGCGAGATGCCGTCTTGCAGGAGCGACCAAACCAAGGCTGGGATTTGCCTCCGATGGGCACTGCAGAGAACGGAATAAATAGTTCCATACCCTGAAGTACCACATCGGTGACAGAGTCAGCAACGACGTCTGGATCATCCGGCGAGAAGCATATCTCCCTCCATGGGTAGGATGCAAAGAATGACCGAATCGCGTTGGCGAGTTAACAAGTTGTGTCAGATCATATGCTAATGCGAAATCGTAAACAGTTCTCCCCGCATGATCGGTGGTGCGTGATCTAAGCCATTCGACGTGATGGCCGTTAAAGTCGCCGAGAATCACGATCTCTGTGGATGGGATCTGTTGCAGCACGGAATCTGTAGCCATTTGCATGTGCACAACGAGTCGGTCAGTTTCGGCATTACCAGTCCCGCCCTTCAAGGCTGTCGAGGCGGCGGCACAATCACAAATTGTAATGATCCATAAGCCTGGTAAGCCACGCGAAGCCTCACGAAGTCCCATCTTATCGCCCTATCAGCCAAAAATGTGGGAAAAGATCATTCTTGCACGATTATCCCTTTATCTAGATATGAGCCATCTTATACTCGACCATCAACTTGGCTTCCGGAAGCACCACATGACCGCAGAGCAGATACACAGAGTGTATTGTACAATAAGACATTGCCTGGAGAAGAAAGAATACTGCTCGGCTGCTTTCCTTGACGTCCAACAAACCTTTGACCGGGTCCGGCATAAAGGATTACTTTGCAAAATTAAGAAGTACCTTCCACACTCCCACTACCTGCTGATGGAGTCCTCTCTCAGTGGCAGAAAGTTTCAAGTCAAGCAAGCTCTTCTCTTTTTAGCTGCGGAGCCGGAGTACCCCAGGGCTCCGTACTTGGTCCGGTCCTCTACTACATATTTACAAGTGACCTACCCCAAACAGCAGAAACAGCAGTGGCAACTTTTGCCGATTATGCGGCCTTTCTTAGCTGTGACAGTGATTCCATTGAAGCCACCAAACAATTGCAAACCTAGCTCGATACCACTAATACTTGGCTGACCAAGTGGCACATAAAAGCTAGCGCCCCGAAGTCTCACCATATCACATTTACCCTTAGACGTGAAACTTGTCCTCCAGTCAATCTAGGCCCCGACACATTGCCGCAATCAACCAGCATTAAGTACCTTGGTTTTTACCTGGATCGTAGAATGACATGGAAGAACCACATGAAAACGAAGCGCAAAGAAATCAACCTTAGTTTTAAAAATCTACTCTGGCTTCTCAGTAAACAATCTACCTTATCTCTTTTCAACAAACTAAGGGTCTACCTCGCCAAACTCCAACTTCTCTCAACTCACCTTGGAAAAGAAAAAAAAAAGAAAAAGTTACACTCCACAGGATTTAGCTCAAGCCTTTAATAAGGTTAAAATGGAGAGTTAATTGTATTTTGTATGGATAAGAAGAAAGTTCATTTTAGTTTTTAATAATAGTGTTCTATGTAGGTATTTAAATGAAAGTGTTATTAAAGAACTAAAAGAAGTAAATTATAAGTTTATTCCAAAATAATAATTGTGAAAATTATGTTCCTGTTTTATTGGCTATAAGTTTTTGATGTAATTGTAAATAGGTATAAGAATAAGATACTTATTTAATAAAAGCTGGTTGATTATTAATTATTTATTTTCATTTTTTCATATATTATATCTGAAAGCAAGAATGCTAGAAACGCATCTTAAAATTCATTCAATATATTCCTAACAGTTACTTAACAGACAGTTTGAGAACCACAGTAACTTTCTGGGATAATTCCGAACTATTAGTGGTGTAAGCAAAGACTTTAGCTATATTAGTGATATAATAGATTATATTTTGCGTTTGGCTAAATTACGACTGAAAAAATAACATAAATCTTCGGTCAAAGTTCAATTGAATTAAAATTTGAAGAATTTCGTAATTACCCCCAGTTAGTTCGTAATTTCCCCATATGCCAAAAAAATGGGACACAAAATTTAAATGCTTCATTTAAAAAACCCAACTACTTATTTTAAATCTATTATACATTTTACGATAATTCTTTACATTAAGTAAACAGAGGCTAAGCATTAAAGGCCTTAAATATAAAACTGTTTTGTATAATTAACCTAATTGTAACCCTCTAGTCATCTCATAGAAATTTATGTCGGAATTGCCCCAGTGCACTATACATAATAATTAATAGCTTTGTATTTTGATATTCAGTAAAAAATTGAATGGAAATTTTATTTAAAACTGGCAAACCCGGCCCAATTCGCTGGGCATACGTTAAAATAGAAAATTATAAAAGTAAACGATTTTTATAATTTTCTAATAAAATAAAAGTAGCCTCAGTTAAACTCCTTTTAACATTAGCTATCTGCGAGTTAAGTCCCGTCCAAATCGGTCGGCTGGACCGATTATTCAGCAATTAGTCGGCACAAACAGCCAGACAAAAATAAAAATAAAAAAATTTGGTGTAAGTAGGTACCGGATACACTTTTATGTGGATTTGAAATTAAAAACAGACACTTCAACGTCATTTAATCCTGTTTAAGACAAAAGTGGTTGCAAGCATCCTGAACCCTGACAATGATAATGTCGAAAGAAGGAAAGAAAATGAACGCATAACATTGGCATTGGTGCTTCAATCATGTGGGAAGAGATTGTTCCACAGTTCCTCGTAGCATCGGCGCCGGCTATCACACTGTCAAGTATCAACGCTACTTGTACTCGATAATAATATATTTTAACTAGCTCCTGCCCTAGATTTTCTTGCAAATTATAATTATAATCTATACTTACACTATAAAGCTGAAGAGTTTGTTTAGTTAACGCGCTAATCTCTAACGGTCGGAATTTAAAAATTCATTTTGTGTTGGATAGTCCGTTTATTGAGGATGGCTACAGGCTATATTATATCACACTACGACCAATAGGATCAGAGCATTAATGAAAAATGTTGCAAAAACGAGAGAAAAATATTTCTTTTGATTTCAGCCTTTAGAACGCGAGCGAAGCCGCGGGAAAGGCTAGTAATATAATATAGTAAGATTTATTATTTGAGGTCGACATTGAAGAAAAAATGAATTTTATGTTAATGTGTCCCCCAGGCCCAACCACTTACTTTCTTTATTCGCCCAGAACTCTCCTTCAGTGTCATTCATTTTAAAAATCGGTCACTTTGCTGTTTAATATGTACCAGATCTTTGTTGACAATGTATGACCGAAATTCAAATAAACTATAGATACTACTTTTATTATTTATACTATACAAATAACTAATCTGAAATCTGTACATTAAATATTTATTTTTTTGAAAATCTTATTGAAATAGCCATTGTTATAAACACCGTCTGTCAGTGGCCGCATCAAGTGAAAGGAGCTGGACAGATTTTAATACAATTCGGTATGATGATAGTTGAGTATTCGAGTCAACATAATAGAATACTTTTTATTACATGAAAACATCACATCTTTAAGAAATTTATACCAACCGTTATAACGTATTAGGAAGAACGAGCCGAGCGGGTTAGTCGCTTGTTTATAAAAAGTAAAGCTTAGAAAAAGTAAAACTTAGACGTCATCATCATCATCATCAGCCCTTTTTAATGTTCCACTGCTGGGCACCCTCAGTACGAGGGAGTCTATTAATATTGATTAGACCTTAGAGTACCTTCTTTAATTCTTTATTATTTACATACAAATATAAACTGACGGAAATGAATCATAAGGAAAATTGCTGGTTTCCAAGGAAGTCCTATAATATTCTCATATGCTTGTACTACACTAGATTACGCTTTTTTATTTACAAGGTACGCAATCAATTTTGCATTAACTTCCACGTTTGAAGTAAACGTACAGCAAGTTTATTTATAAGGTACCTATTATTTTCTGTCTTTATCTATATAAATAAAATGATAGAGGTCTGCAGTTGTGCGCGCATCACGGAAAAACTACTGGATAGATTTCAATGAAACTTTCTAAGTTTTATAACTTAGACACTTGGCCCTTATCAAAAAAAATGATTGCGATATCTTCATTTAGTAAAAAGTTATTAAAATTTCAAGAAACAACGATTTGTATAATGCACTGCGTGTTCAGTGATGTATGTTTCCTTCTCGCGGAGTAGTGGGGCAAGCGGCGTAGCGCGCATGCGGAAAACTTTGTTAATATTTCAAGCAACGCGGACGAAGACGCGGGTATCAGCTAGTTTATGAATAAAATCATTTTTACGTTTTAGCAGTAAAAATTCTAAGAGAAATACGAAATGGTATTTTCCTGCAGTTAAAGTCTCCTAAACGCTGTAAGGATAACCAACTGACATCTTACTGAATTTTATCAAAATAAGTCCAGTGGGTTTTTTTGTGTCACGAACAGAGAGACAAATATCTATAAAAATACAGATTCGGCCTTTGTCATGAATTTTGAATGGCCATTTCAATCACATTTTCTAAACAATAAATAAATAAATATGTTGGGACATTTTTACAACAGCGCCATCTAGTTCCGTGGTAAGCTACTAGGCTTGTATTACTGATACCAGATAGTTGATATACTACAAATATAAATTTTAAATACATACATAATATAAATATTAACACCCATGACTGGAGAACAAACATTCGTGCTCAACAAATGAATGCCCAGCGGGACTCGAACTCGCGACCGCTGGTGCAGAAAGTAGGGCCACTACCAACTGAGCCAAACGTGTCGTCAACAATGTATGGACCTACATATAAAATACAGTTTATTGTTTCTAAACATGGCTGAGATCTATTGAGTGCGGAAGCGTATGTCACGCTGCATACTTCGCTTACCAAGTTAGGATATTTTTACGAAAACTATCTTATTAAAAGTTGGGTCTTTATATACATATCTATAGAAAAATTAGGAGGTCCGGACGCGCGTTTTTGAGGCAAAATCCGATTTCTTTTCCTTTAGCGTAGGGGTAGAGACTAGGTTTTCTCTTCGGCATCACACTCAAGATTCAGAATTTTTCCAGTAAAAAATAAAATAACCTTGATAAAATTTTCCTATCTTTACAATTAAGACAGATCACATATTTAAAAAATTTTGTTTGTTTAAGAAACATGTATAAATTATAAGAAACATTTATAAACTATAAACTTATTTTAGGATAGGATTTAAGACGTTTTTGATTTTTTATTTAGTCTTGAAGATTTTACATTGCCTACTCATGAATGTTTGTACAAATAGATTGTATTAAGATATGCTTAAATATTCTTATAATAATCGATAATTAATATTCAATTAAAAATTATATAACTCGATTACGACATAAAAGCGATAAAGTGATAAATGCCATGAAATTCTTAAAATATTCGGTAGCTGACTCTAATTATTCTAATTCTAATTGTTTTAATGTTTAAAAAGAAATTTCTCAAATTTAATAATAACAAAAATGTAGTGAAGTGACTCAGCTAGTGTACAGACGGACATTGATAATTTTCATATACATATCTTGTAGATAGCAAGTTGTATTATCAAGTGACAATTATGCATGTTATTGTTAATCCGAAGCTGCTGCTGTGAGGTGCAGTGTTCCAGCACTACGGTGAGTATTTTTTAAATTAATAATTAATGAAAAAGGTTTTATGTCTTAGTTAATGTTTAGAAAGAGGTTTTATATATTTTTTTATTTTAAATGTGAAGGGAAATATTGATTAAAATTTATATTAATTTATTTATTATGGACGAGTTAATAGCAGTTACCTTGTTTTTTTGTTAATATGTAAAATATGTTTTATTTATTTCGATAAATTAATTAAAAGATCAAATGATCAAATATTATTAATACAAATCTATCTTAATTTATGTTTAGTAATTAAGTAATGACTTTAAAAACACATGTAAAATAAAAAACAACCAGATTATATTTAAAAAAAATCTAAATACTAGCGAGACCCGCGGCTTTGCTCGCGCTAAAAGTACAAAACATATTTTTGGCTTTATGCTAAAATTATATTCTTCAATAAAAATTATTTTAAATGTTACGTAATAACGTATCACTACACAAAATTTTGTGCAAATTGGTACAGTATTTTTGCATGAAACGCGCACATGGATTCGCCAAGTTACTGTTTTTTATGCGTACTGATAGAAATAGGTATTGCGAGTGTATAATAGGAGAAAAAAGAAAGGCCTTTTTAAGACCTATAACTTCCTTCTACTTTATTTTGTGTATCTCTTAAGATTAAGCCCGCGCTAGCTTTCTTAAGGGTAACTTAACTAAACCAATTATTATGTTTTCCTGTGAAAATGAGATATTTTTCTCTAATAAAAGTATCATAAGCTATGGCCCGAGTAATAAGTTATCACTACACAAAATTTGGTTAAAATCGATGTAGTATTTTTTGTGTTAAACAATAACACACAGTCAGACAAACAGACAATTTTTTTTATAATTATTATTGTTTTGGGGTCTATAATATTGTTTTTAAAAAAATATTGAATGTACAGATTTTTTTAAGTAACTGTTTTATTACATGATTATTTTCTTTTCAAATCATTAGAATTCCATTAGATTTTGATTAAAAAAAATAATGGCAGAATAAAATTCAATCTTTGCATTCAATAGCAATGAATCATAATTATAACATTAAATTGTAAACACAACTGTATTTTTATATCAAAGAGCAAACTATATTATCAACTGACCACATGTCGGTATATTCAGGTTACCTGATAGCCCATATTACTAACTATATAGGGCAAGTAATTATTAGTCCTTCCTAATATTTAGCTGCTATTGCTTTGTTATATAGTAGCAAAAAGCTAAGCTTTGTGAGGGATCGCGTAGTTTTTCTAACGGTAATAATTTTTAAGACGGTTTTTTCAAATACCTACTATTTTTTACATAGGACCAGCGCGAAGAAAACCGTGGGTTCCGCTAGTATATTATACATATAAAGCTTTCTGTCAATTCTATTTCAAACGTCATAAGGTTAACTAAAACTTTTTATTGTCTAAAGCACTATGTAAGGTTAAGATTAAAAATATTTTTATATGGTGATTAAGTATTCTTAAATTTTCTAATTTTCCGCGCAATTTTCTTAATTTTTTCTTTTATAAAAACCTTCTCCTGACAATAAAAACACACAAAAAAAAGAATTAGCGAAATCGGTCCAGCCGTTCACGCGTGATGACGTGACCAAGGGAAATAGGGATTCATTTTTATACATATAAATATAGATAGATTATAATTATTGATATTTGCTTTTCTAACAGATGGCATTAGTAGTATAATAACATTCTATCCAATGAACACAATATTGTTAATGTTCCTTTTTTTAATCGTTGTAAAATTATTTTGTTTTTTATAGATAACAGTTATAGAGTTATAGAGATAGATATAGAGTTAAATTATTATGTCAAAGCATAAATCTAGAGACGTGATAGTTTTTTAGTAAAGTGTACCTACCACAAAAGATCAGATTGTGGAATAGTGTTAGGGCTCGCTTCGCTCGCCCTAATTACTTTATACATAAACCTTTTTCCTAATATTAATAAAAGCAGTATGTCTGAGTAGATGTCTACGAGTAATTCCAGGTCATAAATCTTCTATCTTTGTACTAAAATTCATCCAAATCTTTTTAGCCGTTTCAATCTGTAGAACTAACAAACATATACAAATATTTTTGTATCATACGAAAAACTTCCATTACAATATTGTTGATTGACCTCAACTCCCATGTAAAAAAATTAAGAAAAACAAATATTGTTGTAGTCTAATGTTAATTAAAATAAAAAATGAGCAAAGTTTTATTTCATTAAGTATTTTAAATACTAAAATAACAAAGTTAAAATTCTTTAATTTAAATAAGAATATTTTGTTCTAATAATAATAATCGCTTCTTTGATCTTTACTCTGTAATATACCTATATTATAATAGGTACCTAATTCTTTTTCAAATCATTAAGTTTTACTACTATTTTAAAAAACCAAATTAAAACAGTTGTAACATACCTAATATTATTGTTCATTTATTTCGAAAATAAATTACAAATTGATTTCATGAACCACTCCATAAGTTTTCATAATTATGATTGTTTGTAAAGCAATCTTATCCATTATTTTATTTCATTCTAAGAAATATTTATTAATCTACGTATGTAAAAACAAGGTAAAATTAATACTATGTAAGTAAGACGACGTTTCCGTGTTAAAAGTTAATGTAACGATAAATTACAAATTTCAAAAGTTATTGTAACGCTTTGTTCGGGTTCGTCCCTAGCTTGATCGCGAGCGAAGCCGCGAGTTCCGCTAGTTACATTGAATTAGATTTTGTATTTAGTAAAATAAAAGTAGCCTAAGTTACCTACTTCTTATAAGATTAGCTATTTGCGAGTGAAAGTTTCGTTAAAATCGGTCCAGCCGTTTCAGAGATTCGCCGAAACAAACAAAAAGATAGACAGAACAGAGTTCCGTACCTATATGCTTTTATATGCATTTAGTGGAAAGCTGTTAATTTGAAATTAGAAACAGACACTTCAATTTTATTCATATGTAGATGTATAGACCAGCGATTCTACCTTGCTACGTTCGGTTAGCATACAGTAATAGAAAACTATATCTAGCGACACGCCCTCGCTTCGCTCGGGCTCTTCCCTAGATTTAGCACAGGTAAAGCCGCGGGATCTGCTAGTTATACCTACATATAAACCTTCCTCTTGAATCACTCTATCTATTAAAAAACTGCATCAAAATCCGTTGCGTTGTTTTAAAGATTTAAGCATACATAAGGATATAGGGACAGAGAAAGCGACTTTGTTTTATACTATGTAGTGATATGTATATTCTTTACTACACTTTTAAAATGATACACAGCAATTAAAGATTATAAGATATAGACAAAGGTGGACTTATCCAGTTAAGTTCAGCTGTTTTGGCATTATTGAGTAACAAACATCCATCGGTCAACGATTAGTACCTATGGCGGTTATGTTACACTAGCATTTCCCGCGGCTTCGCACGCGTTCTACAGACCGGAAGCAAAATTCTTTCTGAGTCGCACGGTATGGTACCTCGCAAGACTAACGCCCGCCCTTCCCGTTTTTGCAACATTTTTCATTCATGCTCCGCTCCTATTGGTCCTATCCAACACAAAACGAATTTTTCAATTCGGACCAGAAGTTCCTGTGATTAGCGTGTTCAACCAAACAAACAAACAAAATTTTCAGCTTTATAATATAAGTAAAGATTACATTACATCTTTAATAACCTACCTCAAAGTAATCGTGATTTTAAATATGTATATTTTTTTAGTTAGATTATTAATAATTATATAAATAAATATCATTAGATAAATATTTACAAATTATTCGATTATTATTTTCTAATGCTTACGCGAATTTCTCTCATTATAATGAAACAACTTTTACAATGACTGACAGATAGGGGAGCAGGTACTATTCGTTGAAATGAACTAAACCTAATCAAAATCATACGCACAATTTTCTAATCAAATGCTGTCTAATAAATCTAACCTCGATTGTCAAAATCAATATTATCATCATAGGCTTTATCATTTACAGCATGTACCTAATAATATTGAAAATCAATAAATCATTTTATCTATAGGGTATCAAAAAGTTATTAGATATTTGTTTGTTGTTTAGATCTTCCGTGTATCGATATTCGATATTTTAGAAATAAATAAATATATAATAATATATAGATAATGTAATTTTTCTCTTATTTAATAATATAATTGTGATTTAACTACATTACCTTTTTTTTCAAAAAATATATTATATTGTGTTATGTTATAAAATCAAAACGCAAGAAAATCCGAGATTCTTTACTAGTATTGTTTTTTCCAAATTCTATTATACATCTATAACATATTATGTAATATAATATATGGAAATTAAAGATTTATAATATCATTCTCTTTTAAAGCGGCTGACTTCAACCTACTAATCAATTAAAATAAATTTCATAGAAAACATTTTATTTAAAACTTTGACCTCATTATAATCTAATATACATTTTTTGATAAAGTAAAATTATAAAAGTGGAAAACAAATATAGCGAGAAACGTAAAAAATAAATTAATCTCGTTAATAATCTGCGATAATATATTTAATCTATACAATAACAATTAAAACTTACCTAAGTATGTTATATATTAGTAAGGAAATAATCCACATAGATTATATAAATTCAGATACTTGATTACGTTCAAAAGCTAAAGATAAATCTTCAAATTTCGCAGAAAAATAACATTTCAAAAATTAACTTTCGTAAGTCATTCGTTCAAATCTGGATCTCGCACCTCTGATATTTTCATATGCAAATCATTTCTATCATGATTACCATTTGTCTTACGGTGAAGAAAACATCGTGTGGAAACCTGCATGTCTGCGAAAACCCAGCAAGCTTTCGAAAGACATGTGAAGTCCGCCATCACGCACTAGGCCAGCGCGGTGGACTACGGCCTGATCCCCTTCGTACTGAGGGAGGCCTGTGCCCAGCAGTAGGACATAAAAAGGGATGAAGAAAAGATATTTATTATATGATACATCCTACTTAATTTTCTAAAATATAAATTGGCTTAAATAACGATTTTTTAAAAACGGAATAACTATAAGTTTTATTTACCCTTCAGTGTTAGTAGTATACTGTATAACTTATAAGTTTGAAGAAGTGATAACTTATCTATAATAACAGCAGTCCAGGGCATGAGCTTACAAGTGGGCTGATTAAATTGTGTTTATGAGCCTTGTTCAGATTTCTTAAGGATTGCACTACTGAATTTCATAAACTTTTTTATGAATATTGGCTGAATGCTAGTTTCCTTGTACTCATTAATTTTAAAATAAGAATTCAGTTTGACAGAAAAAGAATAAATGTAATTTAAACAAAAACTTCGATATTATCTGTGCATTACGAATGGATTTTTGATAATTAAAACCTTAAAAGGTTGAAAAAGGGTTGCAAAGTTTGTATGGAACAACGTATTTTCTTGGTCTGACCAACTTAAAATTTGGCATTTATATTCTTTAGAAAAAAAATTAAAAACGTGTTTAATCGTTTTTTAATATTCGACCCCTAACATGACGAAAGGGGGTTGCAAAATATATAGAATACTAATGGAGGAAGTCGCGGGCAAAAGCCAGTACATTATAGATCTGTTTGTATTTATATGAACAAAACACATATAACTTGTTTTAATTTACATTCCAATATGTTTCATAAATAATATTCATTACCATATAAGAGCCTACAACTTATTTAATAGCCAAGTACTATTTACATTTACATTAGGTTTTGTAATTTCACTGTCGTGATATTCGTATGGCATTGATTTTGAAATTTATATTATTACTATCTTTATATAATATTTATCTATAATCTCACCGCTCGGGTTCGTAATTACATACATTTTAACGGTTAACATATTAATTTACATTTTTAAGAAATTTTATTTAAATCCGTTCAGTGGTTGTCTAGGGATGCGGTCACAGACAAACAGACAGACAAAAATTCGAAAAACTATAGTAGATTCTGATTCGTTCCATAATAATTACTATTTCAATAAGATTTTTTTTAATATCAGAATTTTATGATTTTTTAAATTCCATCAGAATTTATTTATTTTTCGCCCTAAAAATTAGTCGCTTTCGTCGTCGTCCTCAAAATAAAAAATCTCTATTGTTCTTTTGAATTAAGCTCTGGAGATTGTTAGGTTTACCAAATAGCCATTGAAGAAATTTACTATCACAACTTCGTTACCAAATTATTATTTTCTGAATTAAACTTTCAAATATATCGACAACAATTAGAAGTAGGTTGAAATCGAATATAAGTAAATAATAAACCTGTTTCTTTTGTTTATATGTTAAACTTGATTTGTTTTGAAGTGATTGTTAGTGATGTTCTTTTTAATCTAGACTCTAGGTAATGAAAAGAAGCGATATCTTTCAATACGATATCTTATTTCAAACACCTATTACATATTTTCAACAATACAAGTACCTACTTAATAATAAAATGGTCTGTCGCTGGTTCCCTGGGAAAGGGGACGGGCGTTATTGTGGGACGCTACATGCGTTGACACATTGGCCCCGTCTCATGTCAGGGAGACGGCGTCTAAAGTGGGGGCCGCGTCTCAAGTTGCGTGAATATGCCTCCCTTAGTCAAAATTATATTTTTATACCTTTTGCTGTAGAAACCCTTGGGCCATGGAGTGAAAGTGCTATGCATTTTTTAAAAGACATAACACCTCGTCTTATCACCTCTACTGGTGACAGAGAGCTGGCTCATTTTTCACCCAAAGAATCGGCATTGCCATTCAGCGGGGGAATGCGGCCAGCATTCTTGCCACTATTCCGCGCGGACACGACTTGTACAGTAATAAATAAGTGTATATTTGCTTTATACATATAGTTAAGTTTACTTGTAATTTCCTTTATTGTAAATAAATTGTATAATAATACAATACGTATATTGAAACATTGTATCTAGCTAACAAATACTTATAGAATCTTCTATAGAATTATCATATAAATAGTTTATTTTGTGAATCCTCTTCACGAATGTCCTATAGGTATGGTAATAAATATAATGTTACTACTTATACGTTAAGATACGTTCAATTATTATTAATTTCAATTTTAACGCTATTTTATTTAAAATAAGCTACTCACCCTGTCCTCGCATCATCCAAGTGATCTTTAGATACGGGTTTTTTTATTTAATTGATCGTAATCCTAATTATTTTCCTATATATAAGTAAAAACATAAAAAGTTAAACTTGTCAGCTATCTGCCAATGAAAGGCCCGTCAAAATCAGTTCAGCCGTTTTGGAGATTAGGCGGTATAAATGGACCGACAGACATTTAAAAAAATGTCTTATTTTTATAACTTCAGTGTATATTTCCATATGCATTTAGTAAAAAGCTGCTATTTTGTTCATTACAAAAAGACAAAATATGTCACTATATGTGACATTCGAATTATTTAAGAATTCGAATTTCCCAGTTTTAACTTTGAAAGCCCTATTTGACTTAGCTCTACCTTTTATACCAATTTTAAAATTTGTAAGACATTCGTAAATACAATTATAAATCTTAATAAGAATTGATACCAGTAGATTTAACGATGAAGAGACGATTTAAAGATCGCCATTTTATTCCTTTGCGGGACGTAATTCTAAGTGATAGAGTTAGTCGTGAACGCTATATTTCTCATCTGTAAACATTAACAATCAATATGACAGACCACATTCTTGTATAAATTGTAAGAAAAATGTAAAAATTGCGAAATGTTTGTAGGTGTCTATATAAATTCTTTAAATCAATTCTCATAAGTATTATATTTTTATGACGGTCATGAAATACCTAAGGATACATGTTTGATTCTCAATAAGGAATAGAATTAATATGTCGAATACGCGTCAACGTTAAAATCGATCTCTATGACTATATTCAATAATTTAATTTCAGTTCATCCTATGATTGTTTTAATTAAACACTGGGTACAATTTTAATTATTATTTATTTATTATTACTTAAAGTATTTAAAAATCAAATGAAGATTTTTGTGCAAGCAGTTCAAGGAGCTAGATTAGTCAAGCTAAACCGTATCGTTAATCGTGGAATAGAACACGTATTCAACAAATTATATTTGTAGCTTAGAGTGGCAAATTCTAAGGTTCTATCTTCGGAATTATTCTCAAGACTTTAAAAAACGTTAATGTTCCGAACATACGATCCGTTCAATCCGTTTGGATTCAGGAGAAAAAGATATTCTAATGACAGATTAAATGGCGATATCCTAGATCCTAGTTCTTCCCATTGATATTTTTCTTTAGATTTCTATTCTTTAACGATTATACCATTATAAAATAGAAATAGATCCGCGATAAAACCCACCAGTGATATAATAAAAAGATTCGAATCAAAGTACAGAGTAGGGATTATTTTTTATTTATCAGTTGGCAGTTACTGAGGGCTCGGATAAGATTATGGTGTGAAATACAATTTTATCGCGTTATATAAGAAAGTCTTAACATACCATTACATCTGTTATGATTAGATTTGTTCGATTTTTTTCAATTCATTGCAAAGTACGTGTCGTTATAAATGACAAAGCAATTAAAACTACTTCAAAATTATACGAAACTAACTAAAAATTTAAAAAAATGTACTTTTAATAACTTATTATTACTAAAATCGAAAAAAAAATAATTTTAAAGTTATTAAAAATAAAATTATTAATTTATTTTTAAATTTTTAGTGGAAAGTGGATATGTATTATGTTTTAATATAATATGGGTATTGAAAGAATACAATTATCTGAAAAAGAATTTTCTTTCGCTTCATAATAGTAGAGTAAATTGTGTCTTTTTACACTGAATTAATAGTTTTTCCCACTAGAATATAGTTCTCAGCATAAGTTATTTGAAAATGGTGGAGATATTTGCGAGAGTCTAAGATTTTATTAAAAGAAAATATGTATTTTTTTATCATTTTTTTTAATCAAAACTATTTTTTTATCGTTGCTCGCTTTAAATTACTACATATATCAGTTTTAGTGTAATACTACTAAAGTAGAGTACTACTAGACCCTACTTTTTAAAAGCAAACAATTGCAAATCATGATTATTATTTATCTAAGATAATTTAATAATATTATTTCGTACTTAATTAGTGTCACGGTTAGATCGAATCGTATACCTACTGTTTCCATATAAATTATACCTTAAAGCTAACTTTTCCGCGCGGCTCTGTTTGCTTAGTTAATTTATTACTCCTAAGATTCGTTTTCCTGGAGATATGATAAGTTTTTTATTGTAATAAATAATAATAGTGTCCGACTGATGGCCAAGGCGGCCAATTTCGATCCGACGTACGTACGTTTTTTGCTAAGCAATTGTACTCTCCCTCTCTCTCTCTCTCTCCCTCTTCCCTATTAATATTATTATAACAGGAAGTAAGACATCATAATTAAAAAAAAATAATTATTAAATACTGTTTACGATACCGTAATCTGCTAAGCAAGTTTTAAGTCAAGACAGTGGTAGCCCAGCGGTAACGCGCCCGCTTGGATAACCGAGTGATGCGGGTTCAAATCCGGGTCTCGCACCACTGATATTTTCATGTGCGAATCATTTCTATCATGATTACCACTTGTCTTACGGTGAAAACATCGTGAGGAAACCTGCATGTCTGAGAAAACCTAGCAAGTTTTCGAAAGACATGTGAATTCCGCCAAAACGCACTAGGCCAGCGCGGTGGACTATGGCCTGATCCCTTCGTACTGAGTGATACCCGTACCCAACAGCGGGACGTTAAAAAGGGCTGATGATGATGAAGTCTGAGAGAACTAAACAAGTTTTAAAAGATATGTGAGGTCTTCCGACCCTGACTTGACCAGCTTTCTGCACATAGTCTGACTGAATTGAAACCTAGTGCCCAGCAGAGGGACTGTAAAAAAGGCTGAATACTATAGTATAGTCCAGTTTATCAGAATATTAGCATTGGTACCGATATAATTTTAATACATATAATAATATAATATGTAATGTGTTAGTCGATGATGTGCAAATACTTCACGTACACTTACGTATATAAGATAAGTTAATAATGTGATGTTGAAACGATGTATAGGCTCTTATGTAGAGTGCACTTGTTCCATTACAGATTTGAAGATGGAAAATATTTTAAACTAGTTACTCTCAGTGACTTTATCTGCTTGACTTTGTGTTTTTAATATTATAGTAAAAAACTAGCGACTCACCCTCGCTTCGCTCCGGCTCTTCCCTAGATTTAGCACAGGCAAAGCCGCGGGATCCACTAGTTATGCATATAAACCTTCCTCTTGAATCACTCTATCTATTAAAAAACCGCATCAAAATCCGTTGCGTAGTTTTAAAGATTTAACCATACATAGGGACAGAGAAAGCAACTTTCTTTTATACTATATAGTGATATTGTTTGCTCGTTCCTAGATTTAGCACGAGCGAAGCCGCGGGTTCCGCTAGTAAATGTATACAAAAACTTAATAAATTTATATTTAAACCTTTCGACATTAATAAACCTTAATAAATTTATACGAGAACCACTCTATCCATTGCTAAAACAGTATGTTATCGTGAACAGACAGACAAACGCGGCGGAAGACTTTGCTTTATAATATGCAGTGATTATGCCACACCCCAAATAATTTTTGATATGAAAAATTTCGAAAATTTATATCGAATCGAAATTGAGCTTACAAGGTATGTACTTATTATAAGAAATTAAATATTATATCTCATATTATTTTCTTATAAAACAGAAATAAGTATTAAAGTATACAATTGAAAATAACTTATTTCTAACGCCTTATAATTTTCAATTAGCAATAACTTGATGGAGTAAATTGGAAGTTGCTTAGGGATTGCACATATTATAAACCATAAATCAAATCATTAAAATTGTTGTAATATTAAATATTTGTGCATAATATCGTCATTCAGTCCTTATTTATCTTAGCGAACAATTTTCCAGAGTTTTTGATACGGAATTGTTAAATTTTAAATGTTAATTCTATTTTTACCTATTCAAAACCACATGTAAATATAAAAAAGCGCTAAAATATACTTTATTCAAATATTTATGGACTTAGAAATAATGCTTTATTTTAAAATTAGATGGAAACACTGTTGTTTGTAAACTATAACTCATATTAGTTGCTTGAATAAAGAAATACTAAGTCGCAATATTATAGACGATTATTATATACGATTATTATATACAAAAAACTTTTTATATGTTTTGTATGTGGTAGGAGAGGACTCTATGAAGGAAACCTCGTACTTATGTATTACTAGCGACTCACTCTCTTTGGCTCGGCTTCGTTCCTAGTTTTAGAGCGAGCGAAGTCGCGGTTATACATATATACCTTCCTCTTGAATCACTCTATCTATTAAAAAGACCGCATCAAAATCCGTTGCGTAGTTTTAAAGATCTAAGCATACATAGGGACAGACAGACAGCGGGAAGCAACTTTGTCTTATACTATGTAGTGATAAAAGTTTGCTTCATCATATTTATCATCATCAGCCCTTTTTAACGTCCCACTGCTGGGCACAGGCCTCCCTCAGAACGAAGGGGATCAGGCCATAATCCACCGCGCTGGCCTAGTGCGAGTTGGCGGACTTCACATGTCTTTCGAAAACTTTTTAAGTTTTCTCAGACATGCTGGTTTCCTCATAATATTTTCCTTCCCGTAAGACAAGTGGTAATCATGATAGAAATTATTCGCACATGAAAATATCAGATGTGCGAGACCCGGATTTGAACCCGCATCACTCGGTTATCCAAGCGAGCGCGTTACCGCTGGGCTACCACTGCCTCACCTGCTTCATCATATTATTCACTAAATTTTACTTTTAGAGCCCTGTTTGTCAATGTTGCGTAGTATAGAAGGAACTACGGTTATTGACCGGTAGTCGGTAATCGTGAACGTAATAAGACGGGGAAAATATCAAATGAATTTTCATATGGAAGCGAAACGGAAGTAGCATATTATGAGTCATTAGCTTCATAAGTCATTCATTTCCTTTTGTTTGTCTTTGAACTTGAATTGGTACATGTTGAGCATTAATAAATGACATGACATTGACGTTTGTAGTTAATAATAATATAATAATAATAATAACTTTTATTTATATACTTCTACAAAAATCCATAAGTACAATGAAAGAGCTTAAATTACAATAGAATGTGTTTGGAACCTACCTGAACTAGGATAACATCCTGTGTTTCAGGTTTTGGTTTTAAACATGCATTTCTTACCGTTTAAATATTAGTAGTGTCTCACTATAACAATATATTTTCTAAACCGAGCAATTCTCAATCTTCACCGTGTCTTTTCCATTATACTCGACATTGGCGAAGTAATTTGTGCCCAAATGGCACGCTTAGAAGCCACAGAATAAAGAAGATGAACATAACAATATATTGATGACATGTTTAGCTCAGTTTGTACTGAGTACTGAACCCTACTTGCCGCGCTAGCCTGGTCGCGGGTTCGAGTCCCTTTGGGTACATTCATTTGTGTGATGGGCAGAAATGCTTATACTCTTGTCATGGTTGTTTATATTTATAATATGTATATGTATTTGAAAATTGAAGTTATGGATAAAGGTGTATGGTGTATACCTATGGGTATTTACAACACAAGCTTACCATGGAATTAGATGGTTTTATATTTAAATAAAAAATGTTCTTTCGTATTTTACAATATATGTAAGGATAATATATAAGGATAAAGATGTCGCGGGTTCAAGTTCCGCTGGGAGCATTCATTTGTTGAGCACGAATGTTTGTACTCTAGTCATGGGTGTTTATATTTATAATATATGTACGTATTTAATTTTATATATGTAGTATGTCAACTATCTGGTATCCGTAACACAAGCTTCGTAGCTTACCACGGAACTAGATGGCGCTGTGTGTAATAATGTCCCAACATATTTATTTATTTATATTTATTTATGAGTTTCTTCAGTGAAAGAATTTTTAATGCATTAGATTAACGTTGGTACCTGCTTGCTGGTTGATATTCTAACGAATAAAAACGCTAAGTTATGATTCATAATGACCATTTCTTAGTAAAGGCAATCACGTTATCATATAATGGAACTCCATAATAATTGCTTCCTCAACCTATTTGCAAGTAATCTAGATTTATATCGTGAAAAAGGTAGACTTCTGACATTTATACAAAACAGTGAATTCAAATGGAAATTCAAATTCAAAATACAACTAAAGCAACTTGCTTTTTTAACGTAGGCTTCGCGCCCAGCCGGATTGCAGGACGCTACTAGCTTCTCTACCACGACAAGGTGAACGTACGTTAGGGGGTGTAAACAATGGCTTGTCTTCTTTAACTTAATCAGTACATTAGTTTATATAAATAAAATGGAAGTGTCTGTTTTTAATTTTAAATTAACAGCTTTTCACTAAATGCATATGAAAGTATCGGCTGGGCCGATTTTGACGGTACTTTCACTCGCAGATAGCTAATATTATAAGGCGTTACTTAGGCTACGTTTAATTTGTTTTTGGGCCGGGTTTGCTAGTAATCTAAAAATTTTTACTATAAAAATACATTTTAGAAGTAAGTACCTACTCAAGTGAAGCTCTGGCAAGCCAATTGTTAGATATAAATACAAAATATATTGTGCCAAACTACGATACGTTATTTTATCATCATAGCCTTGATGTGTAAACATTGTAAACCTTTGACCTAATATGGATTTTATAATTCTTATCACTCGCTTTGTAGATAACTGGTTCGTAAATGATGGTCCCCGGTCATATAAAAACTCTTATTAATATTATCAAAATTGTAACTGAGTCTAATTTGTACTTAAACATTTAATATTATTTGGTCTTTGGATTAATCTCATTATCGATTCATTCAAAATATATAGTATTTAGAATTTTTGATCTGTCTGTGAACGTATCGCAAGAAAACTTCAAGAGAGATTTTTATGAAATTTGATATAATGATAGTTGCTTATCCGGTTACATATTATAGGACACTTTTTACTGCGTGAAAATCTCTGAGAAGTCTATATTAACCGTTTAAAAGTAGGTCCATATGCACGATCCTGAGCGGAGCTAGGGTGAGTCACTAGTACCTAGGTATCTACTTCATAAAATCTGTAATATCATTACATTTATCATCATCATCAGCCCTTATTAACGTCCCACTGCTGGGCACGGGCTTTCCTCAGTACGAGGGGTTCAGTCCACCGCGCTGGCCTAGTGCGTGTTGGCGGACTTCATATGTCTTTCGAAAACTTGTTAGATTTTCTCAGACATGCAGGTTTCCTCACGATGTTTTCCTTCACCGTAAGACAAGTGGTAATCATGATATAAATGATTCGCACATGAAAATATCAGCGGTGCGAGACCCGGATTTGAACCCGCATCACTCGGTTATCCAAGCGTCTTCTTCACCACTGTCTTTATCATTACATTAAATACATATAAATAAAATTAAAAGTGTCTGCTTTAAGTTTCAAATAAACAGCATTTCAGTAAATGCATAATATGCATATTTTGAATATATGAAAGTTATAAATATAAAGTTCATATTATGAAAGTACATACATAAATACTATACATACATGAAAAAATCATTTTTTTTATATTTATCTGTCTGTATTCTTCGGCTGTATGTCGGTCTGTCTGACATTAACCCCATTGCCTTTTTCATATGATATACCTCGTACAGGTGACATACTAACTTGTGATATTACTTAACAATTTAATACTTTAGTAAATAGGGCGATGTTACGGACACTAAGAAGTCACTTCTACCGTCAACTTTTAAGGTATATGAATAGCGCTAGGTATAATCATTTTGCGCGGCTCCACCCGTGTTCTAAAGACCGGAAACCAAGTTGTTATATTTTACATATACTAAAACCTTCACCAAAACACACTGCATCCTATGAAATAAGTTCCACTTCCATGCCCATCTGTTTTGTAGTGTTTACTGTTAAAGCGAACAAAAAGACGTCTTGCCATTTATTAGTATAGGTATCCTAGTATCTATGTATTATTAAAAAGAGATAAATATTTACTACTTTACGGATACACGACTATAATAACATGTTGTATTTTCCTAGTAAGTTGTTTATAAACAAATCATTATATATTTCACACACTTCTATATATGTCAAGGTTACGTGGAAGAGATCGCTTTTAAAGAGTGAAATCTATCCATCCATACCACGGAATTGATATTCATCTGCTCTGTGATCCATACCATTTATTTTTAAGATTTTTTTTAATAAATATCATGCCTCACATTCTTCTTTTGACGACACGTTTGGCGCAGTTTGTAGTGACCCTACTTTCTTGAGCCAGTGGTCGCGGGCTCGAGTCCCGCTGGGAGCATTCATTTGTTAAACATAGATGTTTGTACTCGAGTCATGGGTGTTTATATTTATAATATGTATGTATTTAAACTTATATATGTAGTATATCAACTATCTGTTATCCGTAACACAAGCTTCCTTCGTAGCTTACCACGGAACCAGATGGCGCTGTATGAAATAATGTCCCAACATATTTATTTATTTTAAACTTACACTTGACTCAATGTAGAGGTTGTTGATTTCCATGCACTTCCTTATGTATACAGGTTTAATTTACCTTGTACAGTACAAGAATCAAGATGTTACTAATATACAAAGTCGTAAAGTTTGTTTGTTTAAGCGCCATAAATCCTAAAATTACCTACTTACTACTAATTTATGCAATATCTTAAGTGCACTGTGCACTTAAAAACATGGTTCCTTCCGGGAAAACCGCTACGAGCTTGTAGCCGTAGCAGAAAACTCTCTCATTCAACTTGCGTTGTAGGAAATGGTGAATGGAATACACAAATATGTCTTGCCAAATTAATTCAAGGCTATTTTGAACAGCTTATCCCTAAAACTTTCTAGATAATATTATTTAATTTTGTTTATGTTGTTGAAAAAAGAGGTGAGGTTTAATATTCATAATTTTAATTAGTGATATAACAAGCCATTTTTTAAATATTAAGTTGCACAAAAGAAATAAATATTAAGTATTTTAAGACATGAACACACAACATCATCTAGTTCTATATGAAGTTATATGTACTATAAATACCCTCAGTGCGACTCGAACCCGCGACCGCATGCGCAGCAAGTTGAGTCACTACAAACTAAGCCAAAGTATCTTTAATTGAATTGAATTTTAATAAAGCATGAACTAAAAGTAGAACCTATCTTTTTAACCGACTTCCGCAGGAGGAGGAGGTCATCAATTCGATCGGTATATTTTTGTCGTTATGCGGATTATAAAACATTTTCACCGATAGAGTTAATATGATAATCTGATAAACCCCTGTGATGTAAATATATATTATAATATTTATAATCATTATATTTTATGAATACTAACGATATATCGTGGCATCGTTCGAATTTGTCCTTAGACGCCATTGCGTTTTAAAAATATTATGGTATAGTAACTACTAGCTACTCTTTCTTGTAAAATGTGACCCTATTACTAAGACTCCGCTGTACGTCAGTCTGTAGGTACGTCCGTCTGCCACCAGGCTCTATCTCATGAATCGTGATAGGTACACAGTTTAAATTTTTACAGATGATGTATTTTTGTAACTGCTATAACAACTAAAATACTAAAAAGCAAAAAAAATATATTTAAGGGGGCTCCCATAAAACAAACATGATTTTTTTTTGCTCGATTTTGCTAGTTATTGACAACGGCAATAGGTAGACGCATTTACTTATCAGCCATAATATGTATGCTTTTATAAGTTATGTAATTTGTAGTATATCAACTATCTGGTATCCGTAATTCAAGTCTCGTAGTTTACCACGGAACTAGATGGCGCTGTTTGTAATAATGTCCCAACATTTATTAAATTAAAAATACTCTACGGCTATACTAATGAATGGGTAAATAGGTACATATAGGAAAACAAAATAACCATGTCTTACTTTCCGAAAATTTTCCGCTATTTAAATTATTTTTACTACTGTTTACTATTCACACGATTAACAATCAAATTGCTGTTATTTGTGCAGAAGGTCAAGTGTTTACGATTGTGCCGTCAGCCCCATTTACATGAATTACTTATCTTTTACGAGACGATTTTTAAGAAAGCTTCTAACCTTTTACTTTTTAGGTATGGAAATTATGATTTTTCAGATAAGATGTAAAATTTTCCATAGAATTTGATATGACTAAAGTTATAAATGTTTAGGAAAAACTAGCGACTCACCATCGCTTCGCTCGGGTTCGTCCCTAAGTTTAAAACGAGTGAAGCCACGGGTTCCGCTAGTTTAAAAAAATCTAAAATATAACCTCCTCCTTTATTGAAGTCGGCTAAAAAGTAGCTTAAGTAACGCCTTATAAAATTAGATATCTGCAAGTGAAAGTCCCGTCAAAATTGGTCTAGCCATTTCAGAGAATAGCCGGAACAATCTGACGGATTAAAATTTTGAAAATTGATTTTTAATGTAAGTAAACCGTACCGTATATATTTCATATTCATTTAGAGAAAATCTGTTAATTTGAAATTCAAACAGACTTCCAATTCCACTTCCTGTATTACAATTACCTATTATAGTTAAATATTGTCTTACTTAAAATAATTATGGAAAATGACCTAAGTCCATAATCCATATCTTCTTCAATTATCTCAATACTTAGTTACCAACCTACAATGTGTTTGTATTTGTGGGAGTCAACTTTTATTATCATTTTGATAATGCATATGAATTATTTTTTTCTTGGCAATGTCACTAACAAATCAGTACTGTATAAGTGCAGTATTACGTCATCAGTGATTTATAAAAATAGAAAATATGAAGTATCTACACGTGCAAAGCAGTAGTTAGTAGTTAGTAAGGTCAGCCCTTTTTAATGTCCCACTGCTGGGCACGGGCCACTATTCAATACGAGGGGGATCAGACCATAGTCCACGATGCTGGCCAAATGCGGGGACTTCATATGTCTTTGATAGTAGTTAGTAGATGTAAATGTGTGGGATTAATATCTGGTTGTGTCTCACCTAGGATAAATAGATAGATAGATAAATATTGTAATACAATATTGTTACCAAATATTTTTTTGAAAAGAGCAACTGTTGAGTTTCTCACCGGTTCTTCTCAGCAGAACAGCTTTCCGAGCCGGTGGTAGCTTACTCACAGACTTACAGACTGACATTTAATTTTAATAATGTAAAAATTACGATTCAAAAGAGCTTGTAAAAGTCTATTTGAATAAAGAATATTTTGATTTGATTTGATTTGATTTGATTTGGAAAACTTTCTAGGTTTTCTCCGACATGCAGGCTTCCTCACGATGTTTTCCTGCACCGTAAGACAAGTGGTAATCATAATTTTAATCTTCTCATAAATCATCTCATTCTCATAATCACTGGGTTACCACAGTAGTAAAAAGTGATAAAATCGAGTTAAATTAAATGAAATATAATTATTTACGATTTTAATCATTGTACTGTTAAATATGTGCACTAGTAGGCCAGTGGTAGCGCGCTTGGGATACCGAGGGTAGCTGGTTCGAATCCCGAGTTACGCATCTTACTTGCTCTACCTTTTATACATATATAGTATGTATATGATATTACGAAGACAAAACGCACCTATGCACCCGAGCGAAGCGATAGTAAACCGCTTTTTAAATAAAATATTTTTAAAGTCAATTTGCAGAGCCATAAATATTTAATTCATTTCTTTCTTAATGGCTTTAAAATGTGTCACGTAAATGTTTTATAAAATGTATTCCATTTTTCTTAATTTTACTCATGGCGTGACAGTTAGACGCAATTTATTTCGCCGATGTCACGTACAATTTAATAATTACGATAAAAACTGATTAGGTATCGATAAGTACATCTATCATTAGCATAATCTAAGGAAAAATCTAGAAAAGAAAATAACACACCAAAGAAGCTTGTGTTACGGATACCAGATAGTTGATATACTACACATATATAACTTTTAAATACATGATAGTTATTAAAAATATAAACACCCATTTTGGAGATTGGAGTATTGAATTTATTAAACAGATTGGAGTACAAAAATTCGCGTCTAAACAAATGAATGCCCCCAGCGGGACTCGAACCCGCGACCGCTGGCGCAGAAAGTAGGGTGTAAATTGAGCCAAATGTGTCGTCAAAATAAAGTGAAGTTATAGATATACTACATAATAAATAGTAACCATGTCCAAAGAAAGAAAAACATATTTACTGAATAATAAATAGATGCATCATGCAAGACAAGACTGACAAACTAAAATGCGCTTTTAATAGTAGATTACTTTAAAAATCAGACCCTAAAATCCATGAAACATAAACTCAAAACAAGCCATTGAAGAGTTACATAAAAAACAATCGATTTGAGAACCACCTTTTTTTGAAGTCGGTTAAAAGCCCATTTTTTGTGGCTGAAACTTTGACAATCTTGAACTGAAAGTATGTTTCTCAAAAGATAACGCACAACGCTACGTTATAAAAAAGTTAGGGCACCGTTCGTTGAAGTACCTATTTTAGTATTTTCTTTAGTAGACGACACATTTGGCTCAGTCAGTAGTGATCCTATTCTCTGAGCCAGCGGTCGCGGGTTTGAGTCCCGCTGGGGGTATTCATTTGTTGAGCACGAATGTTAGTACTCCAATCATGGGTGTTTATATTTCTTATAACTATCATGTATTTAAAAGTTATTTATGTGTATATCAACTATCTGGGAACTGTAACACAAGCCTCGTAGTTTACCACGGAACTAGATGGTGCTGTTGTATATAACTTCCCAATATATTTATATATATTTCTTCCCCGGTAGAAATACTGCTAGATCCCTCTACTTAAATCCCTTTATTGTAATATTTTCCTAGGTTTACACGAATACTTGACATTATAAATGAAACTATCTTTTCGGATTTATTATGATTTTTGGTTCCCTTTATTGTAAACTAGCGACTCGCCCTCGCTTCGCTTGGGCTTTTCATAGATTTAGCACAGGCAAAGCCGCGGGATCACTCTATCTATTAAAAAAAACCGCATCAAAATCCGTTGCGTAGTTTTAAAGATTTAAGCGTACAAAGGGATAAAGGTACAGAGAAAGCGACTTTGTTTTATAATATGTAGTGATAAAGTGGTAAAGCAACTAACTTGTTTCAGATTGGGAACATCTTGTGTGCCCAGACGCAGCGACGTAGATGGCAGATAGGCTTTCATACGACCCGGTAGCGGGAAATAACGGCCCAAACTCGCACATCATGGAAGGTCAGCTCTGGAGACAGTACCTGATTGGAGCTGTTGGTAAGTAATTTATTTCAATATATTTTGAAGTATAGTTTCACGCTTCACGCTGTTTACGTAGCTCTTAAATCTTAATAGACTTTTTTATGCTAACGGTGGTAAACATGTAAGCCATAAGCCATAACCGTAGCGTATGTAGCCTTGGGCCGTGCCTCACCGTAACCAGGTGGGGTAAATTATGTACATAAAACAAATATTCCCTTTTCACTATAACTTTCTAGGGATCGAGTTAATTTTGAACGTAGTCAAACCTAAAATAAGCTTCTGTATTCAATTCTAATATTAAAAATGTAAAAATAACTTTGTCAGTTTGGCGCGTTTTTACGCCTAAACAACACGTATAGTTGGAATTTAACGAAAACGCAGAACATATTATGAGTAAATAAATGTTATAAAATTAGGGCAGGAGTCTGTCGAAGAGCTTGTATTTTAAAAACCAAATTACACCCAAAAAACTATTTACAATTTAAAATTAGTAGCTACGGTCCTGTCCAGTTTGATACATTTAAATCGCGGCGATATCGCGAGATAAATATCGTTAGAGTCGGTCGAGAGCTCAGTTTGCAAGCAGCCGTACAAAATGGAGGAGGGTCAAAAGTGGCGACAGTACTTGATCGGTGGCGTAGGTATGTTACTAAGATAATTCAGTGAACTACATAATAATTACTAAATTAATTAATATTTCACGTTCGTATATGAAATTCGTATTTTTCATATAAAGGACTGAATTTTATCGAATTTAATTTTTGAAATGTGTTAGTGAAAATTTTCAGTGAAAACATATGTTATGTGCAAGATTTTAGTACTGAAATAGTGAGTGTTAATGGCTAAATTGATTGTGATGATGTTTTGTTTTATTTTCGTGTTTTAATGAACTTATCTCGCGTATATTTTTAAATTTGATTGACCTGTGACAGTGACGGTAACTACAATGTTTGTTACTTTGGGGCAAAAGTTCATATAAATGTAGGAGTGATATGAATATTTTTAAGCGTACATAAAGAAAAATATTTAAAATGAGGTAACATTATATGTATAACTACAAATCGGTTCTTCAAAAGAATTTAAATAGCTTTATCCATATTTTAAACGGAATTTAATAAAATAACAATACTAAGAATTTTCCCGTGCTAAATCGAATCTACTACCTCATGCGTAAAATTGAAGTACGACAATTTATACAAATAAGGTATAAATTGTACGTCAAGCATCTCATTTGTAATATAACATAATAAGCCATTTATTAATCGTCTTCAGTTCTTTTTTCTATTTTCTCTTTAATCATTTATTAATGAATTGTGAAAATGGAGACAGAAAGTAGATATTTTTAAGCTGTAAAAAGAATTCTATATATTGACTTGGATAACAAGCTATCAAAATTCCATCAAAATCTGTTAAATGGTTTCCTCGTGATGCGGTCACAGACAGACAGACAAAAATTCTAAAAACTATATATTTAGTTTCGGTATCGATAATAATTTAAATAGGAATTTTAAAATATTAAAAAATATTTAATGAATAGTTTCGACTTAGTTCGAATTGTTAGATATCTATACTAATATTAAAAAGGAGAAGAGTTTGTTTGTTTGTTTGGTTGTTTGTTTTGTTGAACGCGCTAATTTCAGTAACTACTGGTTCGATTTGAAAAATTCTTTTTCTGTTGGAAAATCCGTTTATCGAGAAAGGCTATAGGCTATATTATATCACGCTACGACTAATAGGAGTGTAGAAGAATATTGTAGTTAGAATGTTGCAAAAACGGGAAAGGGCATTAGTTCTCTCTCGCGACTCAGAAAGAAATTGGTTTCCGGTCTTTAGAACACGTGTGAAGCCGCGGGAATTGCTAGTGTATTGATAAAGTTGTCTGTAAACACTTCTTTGGTGATAAATTACTCTTAAATGATGTAACTCTAATCGTAGCTACGTAACGATAGTATTCAATAGTTTAATCTTATAGTTGTTGATATGTAGATCAATTATTATCAAACGTCATAACATATGTTTTCTATTTTATATTTAAAGACGATATAAACTCTAATTAAAAATAAACTGCTACGTAAATAGATTCACGTGTGCATTCACAGATGTGCATCAGCACATTGTTTTGGCGATAACGCCAAAAATTGGGGCTAAAAAATGCATTGGCAATAGCCAAGATTCATTTTAATCAATCTTTAAAAAATATGGCATAATTTATGCTTTACTAGCGTCTCACCCTGGCTTCGATCGGGTTCATCCCTAGATACATCCTTTAGTATAAAACTGCCTACAGATTTTGAATTATTTTCATTTTTTTTTTTATTATTAAAACCTTATGTGTGAAAAAATATATTCTATAATATAAACGAAATTAATAATATAAAAAGATAAACGAACAATCGGTTATAGTAATATGCAAGAGTACAAAATTTACACAATAGAATAACGACTAATGAGTACATAATAATATGGAGGCGTTGTATCGTGTCAGTAAAATAAGATAAAAATATTTAGAGGCTATTTAGTAAATTGATACTAAGTTCAACTTTAATACTACTAATTATTATTATTTATAAATGCAAAGGAGTCAACAAAATTCTAAGTTTTGAAGCGATATGTAGATGTCTTTAGTTACTATATTATTGTCACGGAATATCTATCATCTTTTCTGTGATTATAGTGATACTGATAACTGAACTGCCTCGGTGGTGTAGTGGCTAGCATGTACGGTCGCACATCGGTAGGTCCTGGGTTTGAGTTCCTGGTTGGGCCAAGCTTAGTTATTGAGTATTTTCGTAAGCCTCAGTAACAGCCCGGAGTTGGGAAGTTGGCGGTTTTTTCACCCCCGTGCCTCGGAGAGCACTTAACTCTCACTGGTTGTGTCAAGCAGTCGTCCCACCGGAATAAGAGAGTGATAAGGAACAGAGAGTGCACTTTTGTCTGCGCGTAGGTACATTCATGCACTATAATATCTCCCTTGCAGATGGCTAATCTTAATGAGATAGGCCGCCGTGGCCGTAATTCGGCCGTAAGTAAGACTCTCCACTCAGCAGTAAAATATAATCAGCTCTTCCCAAGAAAATAACCAGTGGTTTTCACTTAATGCGTTCACAGACATACAGAAAAAATCTTACTATAGATCCGGTTTCTATATTGATAAAATATATTTTACCTCTTTCAATTTGATTTAATGAAACGCAAAGTTGACGGAGGTCATAAACAATAGCAATTTACATTTAACACGATACGTGTATGTTTTTATCGTATTAGGTTTTTTTGGTACAAATATGTCTCTCTGACCGTTGCGTAGTTTTAAAGATACATAAGGCATACATAAGGACAGACAGACAGCGGGAAGTGACTTTGTTTTATACTATGTAGTATACACTACTACAGTCGGTACGGTAGGAGAGTCGGCGATTCGGTGGGTAAGTCCGCGGTGGATAAGAAATGGTTATTGTGGGTTATCCCTAAGAGATAGGCATATACCATCGCGGAATTTTTGTAGAGCTTTTTAAGGTGTGCAATAGTGTAGTACCTACATTATTTTGATTTATTTCGTAGGTGCCTGCGTTTGCAATGTAAACGAAAAAAAAGTGTCACTCTATCTATATAAAAATAACCGCATCAAAATCCGTTGGGTAGTTTTAAAGATCTAAGCATACATAGACAGACAGTGAGAAACGACTTTTTTTATACTATGTTGTGATGTGATAAGAAAAACAGATTAAAATCTATGGAATTCGAATCAATATATAAAATGTGAGAAATTAAAAATTCCGCAGTCGGTGTGGTAATAGTAGCATAAAATTAATTATCATTGGACTTTTATCGCCTTTTTAGGAGCAGTAAATGTATTAAAATATTTATTATACAATATACATGTATGACGTAGGGCTTTTATTGTTTATGTATTTAGCTTTAATTTTCAGTTTAATGATAGTGAAGTTATCAAATATTACTTACGACAAACGACGTCCATTGTTTATTTTTTAAATTAAATAATGTAGTGTAAAATAATATTTTTAATCATTTTAGTGATGTTTTTCAACTCAGTCTAATACGCAGATTCGAGTTCCAGTTATAATATATATGTAAATTGTAGGTAGGAAATGTACTGGAATATTAAAAATTAATGCGAGCTTTGTGAGGTTCTAAATTAGCTTAGGTATGTGCATAAATATAAATATGGACATTATTACACATCTTTTTGCCATCTAGTTTCGTGGTAAGCTACGAAGGAAACTTGTGTCACGGATACCAGATAGTCGATATACTACATATATAAGTTTAAATACATACACATTTTAAATATAAACGCCCATGACTGGAGTACAAACATCCGAGTTTATCAAATCAATGCCCCGAGCGGGACTCGAACCCGCGATCGCCGGCGCAAGAAAGTAGAGTCACTACAAACCTGATCTAAATAGTTCTACCTTTTATTTAATATTTTAAATGATAGAACTAGGCTTGAAGATTTCTCTTTTTACATATCAAAAAAATATTAAAAATGTAACGTATCTACACTTTTTACTATGGTATCTATCTCTACCTCGTATGAGGAGAAGTAGCGAAAGAAATTGTGCTATTATTATTATTATATAAAATAACCGTGGACGAACAGACATTATAACCCAGAAATATTTTTAGATATAAACTTCGCGGGTTCATTGATAAGTAAAACGGCCACATCATATCGACCTCCAATAAATTCCGAACAACTATTATCATAGCGATAAGCTTTGTGATTATTTAATATTTTTGACAAAGGCAAAATATTATGATGCCTGATAATAATAATGCTCTCCGACCGATTTCGGCCACGGATTGAGACTAGCCAACTGCGCAGGAGATATTTCACGAGTGTACGCGCAGACACAAGTGCACTCTCTATTCCTATCACTCTAATACTCAGATAAGAGTCAGATTTAAGAAAACCTCAAATTCACTCCAGTCATGCGATAGATAGCCATTTTTCGAGCTTTTTCACTTTACCAATTTGTTTCAAGTATTTTTTTTTAGTTACTCGCATCAAACTTTTAATTTCTCATCGTCAACTAGGGTCTAGCCGGCCACGGGATTGTTTTGTAAACGTTAGAACCCAAAACGTACCGTGTTTTCTTTTATTGTATACTAAAGCGACTCACCCTCGCTTCGCTTAGCTTCGTCCGTAAAGGCGCGAGCGAAATGATTCCCATAATCGGAAAATCGGTGCAGTAGTTTTTGAGTTTATCGTGAACAGACAGACGCGGCAGAGGACTTTGTTATATAATATAAAGTGATACTTAGAGCTTATCCGAACAACATTAATCTGACGATCTGTTTACAAAGTGCTGGGGCCAAAGTGGAATTCATATTATACCAAAATAACCCGATATTTGAATCTTTCCAAGAACGACGTAAAAAGATGAAATGGCGCGTAAACAAATGAATCACTGTATTCGAAAAACAAATGCACATTGCCTAAATTGAATTTGGATATCCTAAGCAAACGATCGATAGATATCGATATCGATGAATAATAAATAAATAGGTTCTATAAGAGATCAAAATGACAAGTTAACAAAACGCCAATTTAATATGACAGGATGCCAAATATTTTCACTTTTCAGTATAAAAGTTTGTTCGTTTATTTTTCTTTTAGAATAATAATGTTATTGTTCAAATCAAATATTTTTTTAATCTATCTTTTGGTTTAAGTGATTTGGATTACGTGAAAAGTACTAGGTTATAGATTATGCAGAGGTCATTATTAATTTTTAGAAACAAAAATCGCACAGATTTTTCTTGGCAATCTCGACATGTGTTATGTTTTAGAAACGCAATTCATATCGCAATATAAGTTTTAACTTTAAATAAGATTTATCCAACATTTCAGTATTGGGAAACAAAGTTAATTTTAAAACTGTAAAGTACTTAGCGTGCTTTCCTCGAAATAATGTTCTCATAAAGTAATTCCAAAGTAGCTCTATCCCACAATTTTTAAGACAAAAAAAATGCATTATAAATGTTTAACCTGTAATTTATAAACATTACAATTACTCCTATGGTTATTTAATTAAATAGGATAGTGTTACACATAATATTTACACATTCCTGAGTAACAGGATGTTGACAGACAGACGGCTAAGAAATTCCTATGAAATTTCCTTACATTTTTCCATATGAAACCATAGAAATGGACCGAAATGTATGTAATTAGAAGCAACGATGCCATGATAGAATCGGTACCGGGTTTTCTGAATGGCGTAAATTAAAATTTCCATGCATGTTTCCACTTCTCAAATAATGTTTTAGCTAATAAAATAACTATTTAATGACAGAGCTTATAATATATTGACATAAATATAATTAAATTAAATATTAACATAAATAAATTAACATCAACAAACACTTTTTTTACTAAATTTAGTTGATATACGTTACTTATAAGAAAAAACAGTTTTTAAAATTTTTGAAACGTCTGGACAAATTTTGAGAGCACTTCCATTGGCATATGGCTAATGTTGCAAAGAGTAACTTATGCTACTTTTATTTAAAAAAAAAAAAAATATACTAACTGTGCTGTTTTTTGTTGTAGGATTAATAAGGATTTACTTCCCTTATACTATCATAATTTAAATAAACTTATTCACTCTATGTTACCGACCAATCTCCTTTGTGTCTTCTCCATTCTACGTGACATTGGCGAAATAATCTGTGCTCAACTGGCACGCTTTGAAGCCATCAACAACAGAATTGAATTGAATTGAATTGAATTTAAAAAAAATATTTGAGTTCCGCCAAAAAATAAAACATTGTGGTGAAAAAATATTGTTGATAGCTACGTATATTATCTCACACAGGCCTTTATTTTTTATTATATGATAAATACTTACATATATTAGATAAATAGTTATAAAGTACCTACTACTATATATATATACTATCTACTATTACCGCTAACTTTACTGCATGTTTATTCACACCACTTATCTTCTCCCATAATCTTTGACTTGTTACTTTTATCTACACGGTAATAAAGTTATATAATAACAGTATAAGTTTTTAGATATTTAAAGTAAAATAAATAAGATAATTATTAAATTAAATAAATCAAGACAAGGTAAAAAACTATGTGAATTGAAGATTTTGCAATTAGTTTTAGGTTTAAAGACATTTAGATCTGAAACTAGCGACTCTACTTGGCTCCAGTCTCTTTTGTCCCTACTATGTTTAAGCGGTTGATATATTTTTCAGAAATGCAATATTTTCTCCTTACTAAAAAGTGTCCTATACGTTTACTGAATAACTATAGCTATCATTATACCAAATTCCATCAAAATCTGTTTCCTCGTGACGCGATCTCAGACAGAGAGGAAAAAAGTCTAAAGATTCTGATCCGTATCGATAATAATGGGTATTTTATTAAGATTTTTCAAAACATATTTAACGTCTTCATTGTTTATTATAAATATATAATATCATATATAGAATAAATAAATTGTTTTAAATTATTAAAAACACTGTTAATATTAAATTGAGACAAAATGTAATAAAATAAGTAATAAACGAATATATATGATAAAATAAATGGGAGAAGGGATTAAGGAAAAGGAAATTAACAGGAATATGAGGAGAGAATAGTAATAAAGAATAATAATCATTTCTCTCGTGACTACCGTTTGTCTTACGGTGAAGGAAAATAGCGTGAGGAAACCTGCATGTCTGAGAAAACCTAGCAAGTTTTCGAAAGACTTGTGAAGTCCACCAACACGCACTAATCCCCCTCGTACTGAGGGGGACCAGCAGCGGACGTAAAAAAAGGGCTGAAGATAAGGAGGGGAGAATATTATTTATCTCTAACTATCGGGCTGAAGTCCTACACCTATTAATACATTATAATTAACAATATTTACTCTAAGGATAAAGGAATGAACGCGAGCGAATTGAGGAGAGTCGCTCTCGTAGTACAAATGTAAATACGACATATCTCGCCGCTTAACAATTTAGTTAGTTACATTAAGGAAAAAATGTCAAAAATAAAACAAATAGATATATTTCTACTTATTATTAAGTCACGTATCAATAGAACGTGCGTCAAACTTGCAAATAAAATCACATTGATTAGATAGAGAAGATAGCTCGCTGAGAGGAACGTGAGAAACTTGTCTAAACAAACTAATACGATTAATGACTTGTGTTATCGGCATTTTGTTTTAGTAACAAATCTAGATATTTTTATACGAAATGTATGTAATTAATACTTATTATTTGTTCCTTAGTTGCCTTTTTAACTCGAATCAAATCAAATCAATCAAATCAAAATATTCTTTATTCAAATAGACTTTTACAAGCTCTTGCGAATCGTCATTTTTACATTATCAAAATTAAAAGTCAGTCTGTAAGTCTGTGAGTAAACTACCACGATATTAGAAATAGTAATTTATACTACTAAAAAAGGTAAAAATGTCATATTCTAATACAGCCATCCGATTTCGCCAGTTCTTTCATCATTTTCTAACCGTACCATTCAGTTCAGTAAAAAAATATAATAATTTGTTGCTGTAAAAATATATTGAATTCGAATTAGAATATTTATAAGATTTGTAATTTATTCGTGCATAGAATAGTTTAATCAGCCAGACGAGATTTAGATGAAAATAGTAGCTACTCTTAGTCTATGACCTGGAATAACATGTATATATATATTATATATATTATATATGTACATAGTTATTATAGAAAGAATCTGATTTAAGAAGTATTCAAATTCAAAACTAATGCACCACAGTTATCTATACATATAATAAAACTGTAGAAAAGTCGTTTTTGTACATCAAAAAAAATTACAAAAAAAATAGTCAGGGTGTTAAAGGATAACCAATAGAACCCATTTCCAGCATTTTTAGAATTTTTGTCTGTTTGTCTGTTTGTCTGTTTGTCTGTTTATTTATCCGGGCATCACGTAAAATGTACGAAAGCAATGTAGATAACTTTTATACACAACGTTTGAACGTAACTTGAAGTAACATTTAGTTTTTGTTTCATTGCAATCGGTTTAGTCTATCAAAAGATATTTGAGTTTAAAGTGAAGAAGTAGAGAAATTCCAGAAGTAAAATTAGGGTTATGTGCATTTGGTCTCACAACTTCACGTAACTTTTATACACAACAATATGTGCGTAAATTGAAGTAACATTAAGGTTTTTATTTCATCGTAATCAGTTCACCACTTATAAAAAATGTAAACAAATAAAAAAAAATAGTGTTTCCGAAGTAAAATATTAAAACAGTGCTATCTACGAGTATTCGAACTTAGACGGGACTATAACTAGAGATCAACTGCGTGCAGTATTGTTCGATAGATGGTGTTGTGCGTGTAACGTCATTTTCTGAATCGCGGTGTCAAGATTTTCTTTGAAAGAATGACCTTCACCCACGCCTGCCGGCCATATTTGAGTTTTGTAGGAGTCTTAGCTTATGTTGTTTATAAAGAAGCACTAGCATAAATAAAAAAAATGATTTGTATCGGTATCCTCCAACAGCGCTTCGCACTAAAAATACTAATTAAGTTCCGACTTCCACGCAAACGAAGTTGCGGGCACAGCTAGTTTAAAATATATCTGAAAGCAAATAATAACCTAAAGCTTATCGTATTTAGCTGAAAATAACAGGAAAAAGATGGAATCTAGTTTATCTACTTATGTGCAATATAAATGTACTTACTGTCAAACATTTCGCGTTCATAATCAGTTCGTACCGGTTTTTTATTTTACACAAACAAGCCTGCTCTTTTATAGTAGAGTTTAGATGTATGTAGTTTATCAAATCGATCATAGAGTCTCTAAAAAGGAGGTTAGTCTTTCTGCTGGATTTTATAAACCTATAATTCTAGATATAAGCTTGTTGGAAATAAAAAACAAACAACAGTTTTGTGATCAGTAAAAATAGATCTTAATAATGTTGTTTGGGAGTTGTACCGCGGCAGGATGCTCGATGTTAGTGCCATTCTTCCATAATGATCTAATAGGCGATCAACTGAAGTTAGATTGATGTTTAACGACTTTGTAAAAAATATTTTTCAATATTAATTGTGCATTACTTAGCATGATTTTAACCTTAATATTGATTTATAATTTACCAATAATATGGCAATTTAGTGGTAAAATGGTAATATAAATAAGTAGGAAAAAACTTTTTAATTGACTCTCTATAAGTTAATTCTGTAATACATATCTGTAATATTTAACATTTCTCATTCATCAATCAATGTGAGCAATAACGGAGCATGTAGATGGCCTATCGGGTTTCTTAGCGTAATGCAAATGATATGCGCATTCACGAATTGTGTATGATTAATTACGTCTGAAAATGGGAGACTCGGGATTTGAACTCACACCACTTTATTTTCTAAGCAACTTCGCTACCAATGGGTTGACATTGATGTAAAAGATGCCTAAAATAATACACGTAGGCATTACAATGTGTAAATAAACCGGCTCCTATATAAGGACTTAAATTCCTTCAAATGTTTACCATCCCTACTAATATTATAAATGTGAATGTAAGTTTGTTTGTTACGCTTTCACGCGAAAACTACTCAACCGATCATCATGAAACTTTGTAGACATATTCTTGGAGGTATTAGAAGTAACATATGATACTTTTTATTTAAAAAAATATTTTTTATGAAAAATAAAAAAATTGTTTGTATTAACAATGGGTTCTGAAATAGCTAGAGTAATTTTGAAGAAAATTTCAGGCATCCTACAGATCAACCCAATGAGGTTGATTAGCAATTAAAAAAATAAACAAGGGCGATACCGCGGGTAAAGCTAGTTCAAAATAAAAATAGCAATACGAACCAAAAAAAAATTTCAAGTATATTATTATGGCCTGTACATTTTTTAAGTCATATTATAATGCCATTACTGAATAAAAGAATAATTATAAATCACTCGTATCTATAACTTTTGTCATTATTTTGTTTAAGCGAATATCGCGATAGCTTCAACTGGTTATTCTATGGGATGGACCGCCCCCATCAACCCCAAGCTCACGTCAAACAGCACCGACAATCCCCTCGGGCAACCGGCGACATCTGATGAAATAGCATGGATGGGCTCGCTACTTAACATCGGTGCTATATTTGGTAAGTTGAAATATCATCAATCATAAAAAAATATTCTCAGTAGCATAACTTTTTGGGTATAACTATAACCGTGTAAAATTTAAGGGCCTTTTGCTTATAACGAAAACGAATATGAATTATTAATTAAAATAATAAGCGGAAATTTAGAACATACATAACTTTCTATGAAGATAAAGTCATATAAAAACATTTGTGATCCGCAGGTTCAAGTCCCGTTTAGGATATTCATTTGTCTGATGAATATTCCAGTCATAGTAGTTTACATATATTTAATGTTTTATATGTGTAGTATATCAACTATCTACTATCCATAACACAAGCCTCGTAACTTACTTTTACTTATGGAAACTACATGGTTTTGTGCATTGATGTCCCAACATATTCATTTATTTATGTATTTAAACAAAATATATAATGTATGTATATTAAAAAATTTATTTTATAAAATCTTTCTAGGTCCTTTCATCGGTGGATTTGCAGCTTCTAAAATAGGAAGAAAATGGGGTCTAATGAGTTCTGCTATCCCTCTGCTGATCGGTTGGATACTGGCCGCAGTAGCCAGCAATATGGCGTTCTTGTACGCGTGCAGGATATTCTGGGGTATCGCTGTGGGCATGCTTTTCACTATATCGCCTATGTATTGCGCGGAAATTGCTACGGTGAGTTGTGATTATTAGACAGTATACTTGCGAGTTTGCTTATTTGTTACTTTTTATGTTAAAACGGCTGAACCGATTTGGATGAAATGTAATTACGAAATGAAATATAGTACAGATAGACTATAGACTGGAGTACCATAAGTTATAGTGTCAATAGCGTGTTTAACACAAGTACACTCTCCATTTCTTTTATTACTAAACTGTATTATTTGAACCCAGGAATTTTCGATTGACAACCGTAAACGTTAACCACTAGATTAGATTATTAGAAAATGAAGAAGTAAATTTTGTAAGAAAACAAAAATAATCTAATATGTATAATATTTACGCAAAGGTTGCAAAACGGGCGTTTATTACTGCGACACAGTTACACTAAGTTACACTAAGTTGTAATCGTCATTTTTGTTATGCATATAATAAATATTTAGTTATAATACCCCTCGGTGGACTCTTGACCAGCAGTGGGACGTTAAAAAGGGCTGAAAATTAAATAAATCTTAACCTTAAGTGGCAAATTTAGAAAATTCGAAGGTATTTTATTTCTGTAAAATACTATAATGTCTAAGCGATTGCATATATTAGATATGTATAGAGGATGATGAACTCTAAATGAATAAGTGTATTGTATTCATAAAATGTAGAACAATTGTCGAGGGTTATCTAAAAGAAATTTAGGAAATAGTTCAATATGATGAATAATTTATTTGTTCTAGCATATGTGTTTACCTACATATTACGTAACTTCTAAAACTTATAAGTATGAAAATTTAATAGAGCTATGTTGGTATATGGATAATAGAAGAACCTAAAGAAATGATTAAAAATTAATATATATTATTAATAATAGATATATTATGATTAAACAACTTAAAAAATGAACCTAAATAGTAGAGAACACAAATTATTTGAAAAAAAAATTCTGTTGTAAAATCCATAACTCTAAAACGACTGCACATATTACAATAAAACTTTTACATTTTATAGCGAATAACTAGGACTTGATGACTACGACAAATACCATTTCTTTACTAATGTTATTTGTTATCTAAGAGAATCATAAATTATTTGCCCTCAGGATGACTCAAGAGGGGCTCTCGGCTCATTCCTGCAAATGTTCATCACAGTGGGCTTCTTGCTGGTGTACGGTATAGGGCCGGACGCTTCCTACGGAGTGGTCGCGTACGTCGGTATCGCCTTCGTAGCTGTCTTCGCTGTTGCCTTCTTTTTCATGCCAGAAACACCCACGTATTATCTTTTGAAAGGTAAGTCTGTGACGTTTTGAAGTCTTTCAGGACTTCTAATAAACTTACTTGGTTTTGCGATTTTCAGTCCGTAGATAGAACTTTAGATAACAGTTTTGGTTCAATTCTGCAGAAGAAAAATCTAAGTAATGTAGTAGGACCGTGAAAAGTAGCCACATTAGGTAGAAGAAACTAGAAAGTATAGTTAGATTAAATATAAATAAATATGTTGGGACATTTACACACAGCACTATCTAGTTACACGGTAAGGTACGAGCCTTGTGTTATGGATACTAGATGGTTGATATACTACACATATATAAGTTTAAATACATACATATTATAAATATAAACATCTATGACTGGAGTACAAACATTCGTGCTTAACAAATGAATGCCCCCAGTGGGACTCGAACCCACAACCGCTGGCGCAGAAAGCAGGGTCACTACCCACTGTGCCAAACGTGACGTTATAACAGTAGCATTTCATATGGCTCCGCCCGCGTTCTCAAGACCGGAAACTAAGTTCTTATATACTAAAACCTTCACCAAAACATGTTGCATCCTATAATTTTATACTTTTAAGTTCCATGTTTAAATCCGTTTAGTAGTTTTTTAGAGCAAAAAAAACATCTCGCCATTTATTAGAATATAGAGAAGTATAGAAATAGCCAATAGGTATAATATACATATTTTAACAATACAGAGGACAGGGAGGCAGCAGCACAGTGTCTGTGCACAATCCGAGGCAAGTCCCGGTCGGGGGTGGAGGCCGAGCTGAGCCTGATAGCGGCCGACGTCACCGCCTCCATGGAGAAGACTGCCACCGTGAGTATACCATATTACGTATAACTAGCATTTCCCGCGGCTTCGCACGCGTTCTAAAGACCGGAAACCACATTCTTTCGAAAGCGCGGTATAATACCTAGCAGAACTAACGCCTGCCCTTCCCGTTTTCGCAACATTTTTCATTGATGCTCTGCTTCTATTCGTCGTAGCGTGATGTAACATAGCTTATAGCCTTCTTCCATAAACGGACTATTCAAAAAAAAAATTTCTATTCGGACAAGCAGTTTATGAGATTAGCGCTTTCAACCAACCAAACAAACAAACAAACAAACTCTTCAGCTTTATAATATTGGTATAGATATATACCCGTTTTATCGGTAGTGTAGATTTCTCAGACATTTTATATTTTCCCGCACTAAAAGTACCTACCTTATATGAAACCCGAATAACAAGCTATCATCAATCATCATACCAAACATCAAAATCTATCAAGTGGGTTTCTCGTGATACGGTAACAGACAGACAGACAAGCAGACGTACAAAAATTATAGAAACTGTAGATTCGGCATCTGTATCGATAATAATAACTATTACAATAGGATTTTCCAAAAAATATTGATGTACAGATTTGACTCGCTTAGAATTTTATATGTATAGTATAGTTAAGTATAGTACGTATAGATTTAATTAAGCTTTCGGTTTTGTAAGTTATTTATAGGTAACTGCGTAGAAACTATACTTTGAAAAATTCATTCCCGCCATCCTAATATTACCACAGATAAACAATTTATATTTATATATTATTTTATTTTTTAATATTCTACGTATTTACTCTTATAAATGAGTTTTAGCGTCTGTATTATCCTGTTTTAGATGTTTTATAATATTTGAAATGGAGAGTTATCTTTTATATAGTGAAGCGTACTATTCACCTTTATGTATTTTATAATAACTAAAAAATCATTTTGGCCACAGCTAAGTGACGTGTTCCGAGGGAGCAACTTCAAAGCCTTCTACATATCTTGTGCGCTAGTCTTCTTCCAGCAGTTCAGTGGAATTAACGCAGTACTGTTCTATATGACGGATATATTCGCAGCTTCTGGAACTGATCTGAACCCGTCGGTAGCTACCATCATTATTGGGGCTGTGCAAGTTAGTATATCTTTTTGACGACTATTAATGGCTTCGATTGTAGCGGTCGCAGGTTCGAGTCCCGTTTGGGGCATACATTTACCGAGCACGAATGTTTGTCGAGTCATGGGTGTTTATATTTATAATACGTATGTATTTAACGTAACACAAGCCTCATCAATCATCAATGTCTCAACATATTTATTTATTATATTGATCAGACTTTAATTTAATTAAATTAATTTAAAACCCGAACGAACAAAAGAAGCAAAAGGTCAAAAAACTAATGATATTTACGTCAACTTAAAGGTTTTGATCGACTACTACTTTTTCCTTTAATACTTACGAGTTAGAGTACCTACTTCTTTATAAACTACTAGCATTTCCCGCGGCTTCGCAACATTTTTCATTGATACTCCGTTCCTATTGGTCGTAGCGTGATGTAATATAATAGCCTATAGCTAGCTTTCCTCAATAAAGACTATCCAACACAAAAAAAAATGTCCATTCGGATCAGTAGTTTTTGAGATTAACGCGTTCAACGAAACAAACAAACAAACTCTTCAGCTTTATAATATTAGTATAGATTACTACATATAGTCTGAATTTTCAAAAACTCACTTCCATTGTAGATATATTTTTAAATGCCTTTAGTAATTTACCAATTTAATTTTAAAGTATTTTACTTATAAATATACTTATTAGTTATAAATTATATGTTATAATCGATGTACAGTTAATAGCGTCCTTCATCACGCCCCTGGTTGTGGACCGGCTCGGGCGGAGGATACTTCTGCTGGTGTCTTCTTGTGGAACCGCTATAGGACTTGTAAGTATATGGGGTTCAAGGGGGTTTTTTATACCTGTTTATATATATAAACAGGTATAAAAAATAAAATTTTAACTAAGTACATAAAATGAAACTTAAAGATATTGACAAGAACTGTGTAATAAATGAAACTGAAAGACAGACATTAACTGTGAAAAGCTGTGTGATGAATTACGATGGACGCTCGTTTGAAATCTCAAGAAAAGTGGTTCGAATTCCGGGTGCGAAGCAGTGTCAACGTGGTTACTACTTATTAATACAGTAAAGCAAACACTTGTGAGGATCTGATTATCTCGAAGAACAAAGCAAGTTTTGGAAATACATGTGAATTCCGCCAACCCACAGTAGGCCAGCGAGGTGGATTATGACTGGTGACTTATTCTCCCCTATTGAATACATGATTTTAATATAATAATACTTACGAACACGATTGAGTTTTGAATAACTCAGAAAAATACCCAAAAAATATTTTAGTGCAATATCAACCAAATTTCTTAATTTACAAGTTAATGGAGGAATGTGCAAATTTTAGCTCTTACTAATCTCGTACAAATAAATCAATATTATTTCTAGACGCTTCTCGGCACGTTCTTCCTGCTCGCGAACATGGAAGACCCAATAGTGGAAAGCATTAGTTTCCTCCCGGTGCTGTCCCTGGTGCTCTTCATCGTCACGTACTGCTGGGGGTTGGGACCTCTACCCTGGGCTGTGATGAGCGAACTGTTCCCCATTGAAGTCAAGGCGGTGGCATCCCCCATCGCAACGGCCTTCTGCTGGATTCTATCTTTCTTGGTTACCAAGTGAGTCATTTAACTTTGAAGACATTAATGAATGAAGGTGATATGCCGCAAAATTCTAATTTCCAGGCCATTGAGTACAAAGTTTGTGTAATTTATTGATTGCATACAGTATAAATGACTTGATGATTAATATGGCAACGACACGTATAACTCAGTTTGAAGTGACTGCTTGCTGTGCCAACGGGTATTAGTTCGAGTCCCACTGACATTCATTTGTTGAGCACGAATGTTTTTACGCCAGTTATGGAAGATCTAGTGGTACTGAGATAAAGTCGCAATGCTTTAGTTCAATTCAATTCTGTTGTTGATGGCTTCAAAGCGTGGCTCCAATGCTTTAGTTACTTACATTCTTACTTGGCATTACCCTAAGTCATAATATACTACGCACTTAATAAACTACTTTTCAAAATGTTGCCTAAAATATATTTTCGTCAAGACTTATCAACCCAATGACGTTTTTTAATTTGATTCTTATTAGATTCTTCCCGACCATCTCGGACTCGATCGGCATGCACGTGGGCTTCTTCATCTTCGCGGTGTGCTGCACCGGCGCCTTCTTCTTCACGCTGTTCCTGGTGCCGGAGACCAAGGGCAAGAGCTTCCAGGAGATACAGGAAATGTTGGGCGGGTGAGCTTATCTTTTTTAATATGTATCTACTCTTTACGCAAGCATAAGGGTGTAAAATTAAAGAAAAAGATTAATACGTTGTTTTGAAAGTCTAAATGCAAAATCCGCAAAATAATTATTGGTAATTTTATTTTCTTTTTTCGCGTAAATCTAAAAAGCAATTTGAAATACATAAAAAGTCCATCTATCATCTACTTGTTACTAGACATACATTTGTTTTTAAGATTAATGTTTTAATTAGACGTGTTTATCTGTAGGATTTGATTGCACCATTTTGAAATCCGCACACATAATAATATGATTTCGAGTTAACATTGTAGTTTATACGAATTTTTGTATATTTTTTTAAATTTAAAAAAATATACCTAAAATCGACTAATTATAATTTTCTTTTCAGGAAACGAAAACCGGAGAAAGCGTAAATCATTGCCAGTATATATAGCTGAATATTAATTTAGTTGTCACAAAATGGGACCAAACCCAATGCTACAAACATGAATATGTCAGCCATTTTATTATAATCTTTAAATTAATTCTAATATAAATAATCTTTAAATTATATTTTTAATTGTTACCACACTTTGGTGCTAGAATATTTAATGGAATATAGTTAATATTTTGATATTTTAATAATAATTAAGTAAGTTTTAAAGTGACTAGAGAGAGACTAGTCAATATGAATATTTTTTAACACCACCATATTATGATGATATATATATGATATATATTATTGATGAGTCACTATTTACAAACGTAATAATATTATAAATATATAAATGTGACCTATTAAAATTTATAACTTACCTCTTAAAAATATTTTATACATATTATACATACATAGAAATATAGATTTTTTTTTAATTATTCAAAGTCTTAAAGGCCCATATTTTAATGACATAAAAATTATTATAATAAATAGTATCAATATATAAATTATTAATGCTGGTTTTATATTTTTATACGTAATTTTACGTTGAGATTGTAAGTATAAAGCATTCCTATTAATTCTAAATTGCCTAGGTGCTATTAAACTAAGAAATTACATAATATAATACCTTATGAAATAGTATCCAAAGAATTAAAACTATTTATTGTTATGAATTATTAATTAAATACTATTATTTTTATTGTCATTACTTCAATTATTACAATTATTCTTATTTTTATTAATATATTAGTTCGCGTCAAACTTAAATGCACCAGTGAAGTGAAGTTAACTGCCAATCTATTCGCACACACATTATAGATATTTTTGAGAAAATTCCATGTTTTAGTACATAAGACTATGTATGTATGTATATATATATAATATAGTTTTATAAGTTTAAAGAACACATTAAAAATTAAATTATCACGGAAAACACATCATTTCTTCTAACATTTAAGTTTGGCGCGAACTTCAGTTTGTTCTACGTAAGACATTAGAGTAACGTACTGACCAAAGTACAAACAAGTAGACGCTAGCTAAGACCGAGTTGTGATATACATTTTGTTATTCTTTTGTACATAGCTATATGACGTTGTGATATAGTTTTTAATAAAAAAATGTTAAATATGATATTTTTTATTGAATTTTACCCTGCTTATTGAGTTGGCAAATAATTGACTGGTAGCTAAATAATTGACTGGCAGCCAAATAATTGTCTGGCATAAAATTGATTGACGTCACAGAATGCGCATAATGAGCGAATACCAGCAGTGGACTATGACCTTACCTCGTAAATCGTATTGAAAGGAAAAGTCTGAATAAGTACCTTGTATCATATGAAAAACTAGGTACTAATAAATCATGTTATTATATTAATATTAATATAGTAAGGTCAGTTTTGTGGATTCAAATCTAGCCAAATTGATATAGAATGTCGTTAAGTTGTTATTTTTTCAGAGTTAGCTAATAATACAAATTATCTTGAAAAAAATATTTTTGTAATGATTCAAATTAAAACACAATTTTCAAACAAAATATTTAATTCTTATATTTACACAGCGATATTATTTGTCAGTCTGAAGCAAACATTTAGAGATTCGCTTATCTTTACATTATACATATCTTATAAGAAATCTTTTTATTGGCATTATTTATTCATCATCATTTTATTGATATATTTGAAAAAAACAGTAATTTAATAGTTAAAATTTTGCCAATCAAGTTTTGATTTCACCAACAAGTTGATTTATACATTAAAATATTTATGAAGATAATAAAATACTTATCTTATTGTACAAAAATATACTATAATAATTAAAATATTTACTCATTTTCAAAAATTAATGATTATTTGGTTTATTCTTTAGATTTTTTTTCCTTTTTTACAAAATTTTGTACTTGATAGTCATGAGAAATTGTAATATATAAAGTATATAAATATTAAGTAATCGTCACTAGCAAAAGCAACAACCGTCAAAATTATTACTCAAAAGACATACTTACAAAATTTAAAATCATTATTCTGCATCGTTATTAAAATATTCACTTTATTTGCATTTGTAACAATACAATTATTTCAAAATAACATTTGTACAAGAAACTTTGAATATTTATAAAAGTACATGTGGAGGAAGCTGCAACTTCGATTCCCGCGTTATGCAAATCATACACCGAAAATATAAACTACAAAATATAACCTATAATACTATCTTCACAATGTTGCTAATTAAGCTTTTAAATTAATAACAGTTAATTACAAAGTTTGTCTTGCCAAATTCTGTCACAGGTTGCTATTATCATAAAAAATCAATTATAATCGTTTAGTCATCTAAAAAGTGTTTAAATTAACCCAAATTTATCAATTTTCTTAATTAAAAAAAAACTGTCAGTCCATCTATTTCATTCAAATTCCTTAGAAATATCATCCATAGCAGCCAAAGCCTCGCAGACGCTCGCCGCGTACAACCTTACATCATCATTCTTCTTTATTTTTAAACTTGCACAGTACAATTTTTTGTACATATCTGATATTTTTTCATAATCTTTGTTCGACTTCGATCTGCAATATTGAATGACACTTTTCAAAATGTAATGTAGTCTGTTTTCATACAAACTTAGAAGACTGTGCTCGTTCTGAAGAGTCTTCTCGTCGGTGTCTTCTGATTTGGGAACTTCTTTCTGTTCTTCTGGATCACGGTCTTTTAGTAATTTCATTATGGAGTGACACTGTCTGAGCAGCTCTATTGCGTTTTGTAGCGACTTTAGCTTTAGGTTTGGTGTTACTGTGAACAGACGAAGGAATGGTAAAATAAATAGCTATTTAAGTACGTGCTAATTTATAAAATCTAGTTACTTTTCCATACGTTTGTAATCTGAAAAAATCTATATTTCCTGGAAAAGTTCGCGCTAAACTAAGAAATATATGTCTTCGTCGTCGAAATTATACATACGTTTGACGGTTAGTATGGATTTCTTAGAAAGGAGATATTTTCTTGCAGTAAAAGGTTTGCTATATGATGACTATCTAGACTAACCAGCTATCTTTAAACCAATTTCATCAAAATCGGTCCACTGTCTTTTCTGTTTCCTCATGATATGATTCTGTCTGTGACAGATAAAAAATTTTAAAATTATAGATTCGCTCTCTGTATCGATAATAATTCTATTTCAATAAAATTAAAATTGTCAAAATAAGTTTTAAACCTTTGTGAAGTGAAAGAAAACTATTATATACATATAATATAATAACAATTAATACTTCATATCAACGCGTAGACGGTGTGCAAACAAACTATTTTATCAGTTTCCTTATCAACAAATACAAGTGCAATAAAATGTATATTTTATAAAAGATCAAACATTATGCAAGCGTCATGAATTGTCATATATTTTAGTCATGAACGAATAATCTAACGGACGAGACATATAAGCGGACGTACCTTTACCGGCCTTGACAGTAATCAGGATATTTTAGGCCTGGCCGTTTGTTTTTACGTCGGTCTTAAGCACTTACTTGTCAACAAAACATCTCCCAAAATGACTAAATGTTCTATTAGATGGTGTAAAAACTATAGCGGCGGAAGCAGCACTATTTCTTTTCACTTGTAAGTAATATATTTTATTACATTTAATGTTATTTATCACAAAATTAAAGTAAATGTAAAATAAAATTTCGTATTATTCAACTATGTTAAATATTGTCGATATATCTATGTATTGTTGACATCTGACAACCATCATAAAATGGCTGGATTATACCGTTCAAAAAAAATGACAGAACTGTCAAGTGAGTCCATTTGACATCGACTAGTGCTTGACAATGTCGAAAAATATATCGATATTTGACGAAATAACTGAACAAATGATGATGTTATTTGTACAGTACAATAACATAAAATACTTTTATCGCAGTATCCTACAATCTGATGACAATAAATTTATAATAATATTTTTATAATTAAATAAAAACAATATAAATGCAAAAAATATAATTAGTATGTGTACTTAATTTTTTATTTTATTTTAACACATAAATTACACAAAATTTTAGATTTCCTAGGGATCCTTCTCGAAAGAGAAAAAAAAATTCTTAACAAAAATAATTGAGTAAAAAGTTCATAACAATGTCCTGCTTATTTTAGTATAATTAAAATATAAATACCGGAAGCTTACCCCACCTTTATTCTCCCTTTATTTTCTTTGCCTTACAGCTTATTTATGATACGCCTTTTCTTTCCCATTCGAACGTTCTGGGTTTGATTGTCGGCGAAAAATCAAACAATATTTATTATTAATATTTAAAATGTCATTGATATATGTATTTTATCGACTACGTTCAAGCACTAGCATTAGAGTGAATTTTGATGTATTGTGTCAATTCTTTGTGTGCGTTATACTTCAATTGGTTGAACGTGTTTTCATGCATTTGTATTTTATGACTGGTCCATTAGTTTATTCGTCCATGATTTTAGTTTATAGAGTTTCAAAGCTTAAGTTAAAAAAGTAATTCATTTTTAACTGTATTTGTAATTTATTTAATAAAATTTTAACATATCTTTTAAATATGTCATATATGTGTTTCAAGTTTAATTTTCGTCAATTTCATTTGGATTGAAGTATCTAGTATGTTCATTACATACAGATGTCTATTAGAATCTTTAATATAATTAATTATCTGTCTCGCTTACCTCTATCGTTTTTTCAATCAACCACACATTCTCATATTTACTAAACTCACTCTCACATCCCCTCTTACTCTCACATCTCTGATGAAATGATATCAAAGGCATAGAACTTTAGAAGAACATGTTTAATAGAAGAATAATTATTTGACTATATAATATAATAAAAAAGGCTAACTACAAGTGACACATTATTATAAAATAGGTTCTATATGAATTAAAGCGTGAAGACGTTCATACTTTCATCAATCTCCCCTCTCTCTCTCTCATATCCCCTCTCTCACTCTTACATCTCCCCTCTCACTCTCACATCTCCCCTCTCACTCTCACATTCCCTCTCTCACTCTCACATCCCCTCTCTCACTCTCAAATCTCCCCTCTCAATCTCACATCTCCTCTTACTTTCACATCTCCCCTTTCACTGTCACATCTCTCCTCTCACTCTCACATCTCTCTCACATTCCCTCTCTCACTCTCACATCCCCTCTCTCACATCTCTCTCACTACCTCATCTCCTCTCTCAGTCTCACACCTCTCTCACTGTCACATCTCCCCTCTCACTCTCACATCCCCTCTCTCTCTCTCTCACTCTCACTGGCACTGACCGGCTGCGTGCGCCTCTAGCGCGGCGACGTGCTCGAGGCGCACGGTGAGGAACATGGCGGCGTCCTCGAGCACCGCGAACTGCAGCGCCGCGCGCTCGTAGTGAGTGCACGTCGCGTGCAACAGCGTGCGTCGACGGAGGCCCTCGCCGCGCGTCGCCCTGCGGGGAGGAGGGGGGGTGGGGGTTAACACGCTGCAGTTTAAACACGCACACAATCAAATTTGGAAAGGGGGGGGTAGGCTATGGTCTGTCAACTCGCCACAGTCTAAACACATTGGAGATGAAACGAATATCCGGCACGATACCGGATAATATCTATGCTCAGAATAAAAAGATAATTTTAGTTAAAAAATGGATGAATACAACCAAGCGATATCAAAACTGACATTTAAAAATAGGTTGAAACAGTGGTAGTTTTGACGACACGTTTGACGCAGTTTGTAGTGACCCTACTTTTTGTGCTAGCGGTCGCGGATTCGAGCCCGCTGGAGGCATTCATTTATTAAACTCGAATGTTTGTACTCTAGTCATGGCTGTTTATATTTATAATATGTATGTATTTAAAATTTTATAATATGTAGTATATCAAGTAAAGTCTGATATCCGTAACACAAGCCTCGTAGCTTAACAAGAAACTAGATAGCGCTGTGTGTAATAATGTCCCAACATATTTATTTATTTCTAACATGATTACCACTTCTTTTACGTCGAAGGAAAACATCGTGAGAAAATTTGCATGTCTGAGAAAATGAAAACAACGAAACAAGTTTTCAAAAGATATGTGCATGTGCCTGTAGTCTGTACAACCCTAGTATTGAAAGGAGGCCCAACCCAATAGTGGAACATGGTAATACATATAAAAATAAGTATGCTAGTATGTAGCCGTTTTACCCCACACTCCCCCCACGATATCCCCAACTTACCTATACTGAGAATGGTATAAGGAACCCAGTCGATGGTAGATCATGGCCGCTCGGAACTGGTACAAATATTGTCTGGGTCCAGGGCTTAGAAGACAGTACTTTAACGCATGCTTAAACGCATCAGCTACCTCTGTTATCTCCTACGATAGAAAATAGCTATTATTAGTATTTACTCATACATAATTTCAATTCTCTTTTTAACCTTTTTTCTTATTCAATTAATTTATAACACCTTTGCCAATCACATTAACAAATAAAGTCCATAAAGTCGGATGACCCCATATGGTATAGTCCCTATTTGGTACTTAGTGGTATAATCCCATGAATCCTATATGGTAATATAGGATCCATGGGATTATACGACTATCGGATAACCCCAGGGATAGTCTGTATATTGACTTTGAACTGGCAACCGGTCCTATCTCAATTTTGACAACTTTACAGTATAAAGAAAAAACTTGTTTGAATCATTAATATATAGTAAATTAAATAAAAATACGTGGTTTTTAAATATTTTTATTGCACATGTTATTAAAAAGAAAAGTAGCATTAAAATATGCTTCCTTCTAATATAAAAAGTAGATAGGACAATATAAGTCAACTTGGAACAAACATTGAGATAGGACCGGTTGCCAGTTCACAGTCGATATAGCACTTAGTTGGACATCCCCAGGAATAATCCCCATATGGTACTTAGTCAAACAACCCCAGGGATAGTCCTGCACCAGGCTACTCACATCAGCGTATACACCGGGGTAGTCCTGCATGAGCACGGCGCGCGAGTACAGGTGGCAGGACAGCTCCCAGGAGACCAGCTCCCACACGGAGGCGGCGCCACAGCTGTCGCGCGGCCCCAGCAGCTTCAACGCAGCGCTGTACAGCTCCTCGGCTTGGGTGTACAGGCTGCGCTTCTCTGCACTAGGGATATGTCAACTTATTGTACTGAAGTTCTAAACATTGTAGTCAGAGTTTTCAAGAAATTAAATAAATATTAGTAGGAAAAAAGAAAGACTTAATTCTGGCAACACAGAGGCTAGTTAAGTTTACTACAAATACAAATCTTTCTTAGGTTTACGCGAATATTTGACATTATAAATGAAATTATCTTTTCCTATCACGGGAGAGACCGTGATCATGATTGCTGTAAAGCATTCGAAACGTCGGGAACAAAAAATCCAAATAAATCCGCGACAAAATCCGAAAAGATAGTTTCATTTATAATTCAATTCAATTCACTTGTTAATAGCTTCTTATAAATACAAAACTATCGAAACCTTTGTGGAACTATGTAAGTGTGACAAATGTGACGTGATGTGTAGGGAATGTGTTAAGTGGGATTTTGTGTTTTTAACTAAAGACGAACTCGAGTAGCGAATGCGAATTAATCTTCTCTAATATATAAAAATCTCGTGTCACTGTGTTTCTTATCGTACTCCGAAACTCCTAGACTGTTTATATGATTTTTTTGTATATACAGTGAAACCTGGTTATGTGAGACATCAAGGGACCTGCAATATCATTTCACTTATAGAGGTATTCCACTTACCCAGTGTCTCAGATATCCAGGTATAAATAAATATCTGTCTCATTTACAGAGGGTTCCGTTGATAGAGGTTATTGACAGGTTATTTCAGTTATAAAGGTGCGATCAAACAAAACAATGTTATCTCAGTTACAGAGGTTTATCCATATAAAATTTACTCCCTGTCTCAGTTATAGAGGTAACTATGACCATAAATCGATAGAACAAATCCCAGATATAGAGGCTTAGCTCGTCCCACTAACAGGGGTAATTCAGTGTCAAAGTGTTGGGACCTCAGCATGAGTTCCAGTTATGGAGGTTTCTCACTTATCCAGGTCCCACTTAACCAGGTTTCACTGTATTTGATAGGTCTGAGAATATATCCTAGGCTATTTTTTATTCCCCTAGAGTCAAGATCCTAGGTTTTAAGGGTGGCCCTCTTCAGATTTTATTTTAAACCAATTTTTACTACTTTATAATTTGGCATCAAATATACTTATAACCCAAAATTTTCATCCTTCTACCACCAATCCATATTTTTAATAGTGGTTAGAACGAGGGCAAAGCCACGGGAATTGCTAGTAATATAACATACTCACTTAAAGCTTCCTTGATCGCAGTGCGCCTTGAACCTCATATACCTCGCTTTATTACAGAATAATAAAGCTAAATTGGGAATATCGTGCACTTGTTCGAATATTGTCGTCGCTTCGTCCAAGTATTCTGAGGAGTGACGCGAGAGTGTCGAAAACTGTTTCAGTAGGAGCTTGGCTTTTGGGTCCTTCGGGTCAGGCTCTTCGACGTATTTCATGTAGATCTCTAGAAAATTCATATTAATTTTGTTAAAACTAGTGTATTATTTCAGTGGTTTAGAAATAGCTGGAATTTAGATGTTAGTCATTTGCTATTTATTTGCAAAACTTGTGTTTCTAACTGAATGTTGGAGATGGCAAAATATTTTATTTTAAATGAGTTAAAATTTATCATTTAACATTTAAGATCTCTAGCTAACTCTAGCAAATTTACAGCAATAAAGGCTTATTTTGTTTTATTTTATTTAAGCTATAGAACCTATGTTATGCTACTTAAGTTGTACTTGTCTGAATTTTACTGACTAACCTAGAAGAAGAACCTAGTCGGTAATGGTAAGGTTTCGCTGCGTATCATCCATAATCATACACTGTATCTAACATAAATACCTTAAATGACTGTAGAAAGCAGTAGACTTTACAATCAACTGATAATGATGGACAACACGTTTGGCGCAGTTTGTTGCGGGTTCGAATCCCGCTGAGGACTATTTGTTAAACTCGAATGTTTGTACTCCAGTCATTTTTAAAATTTAAACTTATATATGTAGAATATCAACTATCTGGTATCCGTAACACAAGCCTTGTAACTTACCACGGAACTAGATGGCGCTGTGTGTAATAATGTCCCAACATATTTATTTACTGATGAATGGAATATTGGTTTTTTGGACAAACTGAGTACATCAGTAGTATCAGTAGTGGTACTCACGCTGCGCGTCGTTCATGTATCTGACGGCGAGGTCGTTGCAGACGGAGGCGCGGCGGCGCAGCAGCTCGGCGCGGCGCGCGCCCGCCACGCCCGCCGCGCGCTGGTAGTGCGCGCACGACGCGACCATCGCGTCCGTCTCGGACGCCGGCAGGCTGATGTCTGAACATTGTGAAGTGAAACGAAACATCGTTTATTTTATTTTATTTTAATTTATTTGGGAAACAAACAGTACAACAATCTATACTAATCTATACTGATATTATAAAGAAGTAAAGTTTGTTTATTTGTTAAATTGTAAGGGGTAATCTCGGGATCTACTGAACCGATTTTAAAAATTCTTTCACCAATAGAAAGCCACATTATTGCTGAGTGTCATAGGTTATATTAAAAACCGAAAAATAAAACTTTTATATTTAAGTTACAAAAAGTAGTTTTTTTTAATATAAGTATAGATAATTTAATTTTTAATATTAATAAAATTATTTAAATTATTTAAACACTCTGTACTAAAAAGGATTAATAAAATTATGCCCAACGAAGTGGGCACGGGTCAGCTAGTACATATATATAAATAATGATAATATAGCACATACACCAATAAAGTTTTCACAGGTAAATAACACAAAAAAGAAGCAGAAGGACAAAAAAGAGGAAAAATCTACAGTTAACTCAAAAAAAAAATTTTTACATAATTTATAAAAACCAATTAAAACAATAATAAAATTATAAAAAGGGCAAAACAAATACATAGATAATTAACATTTATACAATAGATTATTAACATTATTCTTAAAATTTGAAAGCGAATCAGAAAATATGTCTACATTTTTTAATTTTTTATTGTAAACATTACATGAACGATATAAGAAGGTATTGTGTCAGTGCATATTTTGTTCTTGTACAGGGCAATTCGAAAAGATCATGGTTTCGCTTTCTGTATGTAGGGACTTTAAAGTTGATACCGTTTAACAAGAAAGGGCTATCAATGATATTATATAAGTAATTTAGTTACCTTTGCAATGAACTTTCAAACGGATATTTTGATTAGATATAGTTACAAATTGATACATTAATTAAATTGCATTAAGATTATTTGACTTTTTTGCCTTGACTTCGTTGTAAGTAGTAACTATAAAGTAGTTATAATTCTAACTACTGTAATTTCTTCTACCTATTAAAATAAAAAATTAGAAACTATCGCATCATTAATCAGACTACAAAAATACATCCCAAACATTTACTATACACAAATTTCGAAAAAATATTTAATCTGTAACATTCTTTAGTCAAATTAATATTCTTTAGTCCTCAAAAACCCCAATCGGAATATTAAAACCACTTACCCAAATCAAACTCGTCCTCCTTAGGTTCACCATCAATCTCTTCAATCATATCATTCTCTATCTCCATCTTGATTTGACTGTCAATCTCGTGGTCCATCTCAAACTGCTTGCGGAACTGGTCCAAGGAGCTCCAATTTTTGCTGAGTTGAAATAAATTATCACCGACACGTCCAATTAAACAGCTTGCGTCTACTACACGACTCTTTATTATCATATTACTCAACAGCTTTTGGCATTTGTTCGCCATATTTATATATTTTAACGAAAACCCATACTGTTCATGAGAATAACTATATTCAGCTAAGGTCGCATATGCAAGACATATTTTTTCATATAACAATGTCTTCAAATGTAATTTCCATGCGAAATTATCATCACGGTTGGGTTCATGCCAGGTGGGGATAGTGTTGCTCTCTTTGCGTACCAAAATGGCGTTGTTATCGATATTCGATTTAGTTTCGATTAGACAATTCCCCGATTTATCGATCTTCTTCTCTTTCTTCTTCCGTCTACTTCTTGAAACGTGTTCTTTCGTTTTTTTTAGTGGTTCATAGTCCATTTTGATTGGCTCGTATGGGTTCGCCATTTTCGGATGCTGTTCCTCTATAATTATCTGCTGTTTTAGACGTTCTCGTTCTTCTTCCTGTAAATAATTAGAATATTAATAAATCAATATATTGGGACATTATTACACACAGCGCCATCTAGTTATTTTGTAAGCTACGAGGCTTGTGTTACGGATACCAGATGTGATGACTGGAGTAAAAACATTTGTGTTCAACATGCCCCCATTCAAAGCCCCGAGACTCGAGCCTGCGACCGCTGGTTTCTCAAGTAGGGTCAATACAAACTAAGCCAAACGCGTAAAATACCAAATTTTAAGAGAATTACGATTGTGATTAAAGCGTGAGTCGGCCATTAAATATACAATGATTTATACATAACATACCTTAGATTTATCAGTAGTCAAATGGTGTAATGCCTTCAACCCCTTGAGTGCGTGTCGCAGCGCTCTCCCGCATCTGTTAGCGGGCTCCAAGCCTAGACCCTTGCCGGCGTCACTCTTTGTTTTCTCCCCCTGGGATATGATAAGAAAAAGGAAAGTTATAAAAATTCGGGAATTCTTTAGCTGTTTTACTCACAGATAAGAATATTAGAAATGAATCACGAAATACATCACAAGAACACAGACTGGTGCAAAGACTATTTTAGAATTAGATTCGATAATGATCTTTTTCTTTACCCCAATAGTCATAGTAATAAAACATACTTTGCGCTGTTTTTATTCTCTTAAACAATTCCTACACCTGACATCAAGCAGTGCGAGTCACACTTGCAAAGCGAGCTCCATACCTTCGCTGCTTTCCTGGTACCCCTTTCACCACATTACTCACACTGTCTTTTATCTCTTTCACACTTTTCTCAATGACATCCACATATCGTAATACCTTATTATTTCAATAGCAACTATGAAATCGGAAAACATGAATTTTGAGATAATTAAAAAAACTATGGAATATTTTATTGTTCTGAATTAATACTAAATATTATTGAATTACTTATGATTTTGGTAGCCTTTGAAAGAATTACTAAGATGGATAAATTACCTTAATTAATGTACATAATATAAGGTTCGAATCGGCTAGTTCGAATCGAAAAATCAATTCCTGTTGGTTAGCCCATTTATCGAGTTTTTATTGGATTATTTTATTTAACATCACATTAATAATTATTAAATTATAATAATTACGTTTCCAGTCTTTAAAACGCAGGCGAAGCTGCAGGAAATGCTAGTCAACTATTAATATTAAGAATAACTCACAGTACGATGTGAAGAATTCCTATGGCCGATATCCCGCATCGCGAGCCCTGTCACTTGGAGGGCGAGCTCCGAACCCGCGCTACCGCCCTGGTCCCCACACGGCGTATCTCCTTCTATGTTCTCTTCTTCCCTTTCACACTTCTCTTCCTTCACAATAGAGAGAGAGAGAGAGAGAGGTATAAAAAGTATTCTTAAAATTTAATATATCAGTGTTTTAACAAATTGCATTGCAATCTAAGTACAGGCGGCGGGAAGCGACTTTGTTTTTACTATGTAAGAATCTATGAATATTTACCAATATCTTTCAACACAAACAGATTTTTCAAATCAAAATTCAATTTTAACAATAAATACAAGGAAGACCGCTATCTACTTCTAATATCTGAAACCGCTGGATAGATTTCGATGAGACTTTCAAGGAGTAACTTAAAAAACTAAAACGCTTAGAATCGAAACTGAGTGAAGTGAGAGTGAGTCATAAAGTGAATTACTATAAAGTGATGTCCTCTCGACCGATTCCGGCCACGGCGAACAATCTCATTGAGACTAGCCATCTGCACAGGATATATTATAATTTATAGTGCACAAGTGTATGCGCAGACACAAGTGCACTCTCTATTCCTATCACTCTCATACTCCGGTGGGAGGACTACTCGACACGACCAGTGAGAGTTAAGGCGTAGGACCGACGGCTTTACGTGCTCTCCGAGGCACAGGGGTTACACACTGCCAACTCCGGGCTGTTACTGAGGCTTACGAAACAGAAAGACTCAATAACTAAACTTGAACCGACCTGAGCCTCGAACCAGGACCTCTCGATGTATGACCGTAAACGCTAGCCACTACACCACAGTCAGTAACATACCTTATCTGTTGTATCACTCATGATCTCCACCTTATCATCATCCTTGTCTATGGCGCTGTCCAAATCCGACGTAGGATTTTGCGGGAATTCCGCGAAGTTGCCGAAATCTGCTTCTTCTTCCGAATCAGAGCTTTCATCTAAAATATTATGCGCAATTTAAAATAACATTTCTATGATAATGCAAACATTTATATGTTGGGTAAGTTTGTTACACCTGTAAGGTAAGACGGCTGGATGGATTTGGATGAAGTCTAGCTAGAGTATCATATAGGATGACAGATCAAACAAATTTTGATATCATCATCATCATCATCAGCCGTTATTAAAGTCCCACTGCTGGGCATGGGCCTCCCTCAGTACGAGGGGGATCAGGCCATAGTCCACCGCGCTGGCCTAGTGCGTGTTGGCGGACTTCACATGTCTTTCGAAAACTTGCTAGGTTTTCTCAGACATGCAGGTTTCCTCACGATATTTTCCTTCACCGTAAGGCAAGTGGTAATCATGATAGAAATGATTCGCACATGAAAATATCAGAGATGCAAGACCCGGATTTGAATTCGCATCACTCGGTTATCTAAGCGATCGCGTTACCGCTGGGCTACCACTGTCTTTTTTTTTTATATGATCTGTATAAAATACGTTAAAGCCCAAAAGAAACCTATCAATGCAACCTAAGCGATATTAAAAGTCACGCAAATACAAATCAAACAAACCAACGAGGAAAACTTAAGAAAAATTAATATTTAAAATTACCTTTAAAATTCGGACACGCGGGATTAGTAGTGGCGGGTACATACAAATCCGCCAGCATGTAATGTGAGGACGCCACTATTTGAGGGTATCTCTCCACCTTCAGGAGTTCCACTACGTGTTCCAACAACTGCTTCACATGCTTGGACCTGTTCATCAACCTCATATTCCTGGCAACCCTGTACAAGAGCATAGCTACCGGAGTAGTGAACGGATTATCCATAGTATCAGGGCAGAGGGAAGTTAGATCGTATAGCTTAACCACATCATCATGAGGCCCTTTGAACAACCAGTAGGTATGACCAGCTTTAGTTGCATTGGACTTGAGGAACGATAGTATATTCTGCGCCACATTCCTTATGACTTTTGGTGAAAACCTTGAGTTCTCCATATTTGGCAGATCTTCAGTCTTCATTGGCTCGTATTTCTGGACTATTCCATCTAAATGGTAGCACATTAGCACTTCAGGGACGTTACACATCAGGTTGTCCAACCAGTAGTCGATCCCTGTAAGTACGTTTATTGGTTCCCTCGCGTCTCTCAAACGTAGACTAACACAGGGTCGATCTTTATCACCAAAAATGGGTAAATTGCTGCCAATTAACATGTGTATGTCTTCAAAAGTCCAGAGAACGTTTCGGTTGAAGCTTTGTTCGTTTGTGGGCTCTTCCTGTCTTGTTTCCGGTTCCGGCAAAAAGGGGCCTGTTAAAAAAATTGCTCGAGACTTCAGTTCGTAAAGTTGCCAGCATTGTCTTTACTTAAAGCAATACGTAATAAAGACAATTCTTAATAGACTTAATACTGCGTAATTGTTCGCGCACCCACACTTAACTAGCACGAACACATTGGGAGGCAAAATCCTCAGCAGTTGGATTAATATACAGAACATATTAAAGATGGCTCAATACAAACGTATCAACTGACTCATACTACAATTTATTACTTTTACAAGGATCTCATTATTATTATTATAAGAGAATTTTTATATACATATTTATTAATAAAATTATAGACTACAAATTAAAAATTAAATTGCAAAGTATTAAAAATAGGTTATTTTGCAAAAAAATAAAAGAAAAATTCAATTCAGACTCACCAGTCAAACACATAGGGGTGTCAGGTACATCACTAGGCAAAGGTTCCGGGCGTTCCACAACACTATGCGAGAGGAACTTATGAGTAAGTTGTAAAGCTGTACTGGGGCTTGGTGCGATTGTTAATGACATTCGTTCCTGTTTATCAAATTTCAAATTATAATGTTATTGATAATGCAAAAGTTCGCGAAAAAGGCGGAGCAACGCCATCTATCGTCTATTCAAGCAAATACACTAGAACAGTCATGCACTTTGAAATATTTTCTTTCTTTTTCAAAAATACATTTATAAATAATATGCCACAATTTTCGAATTTAATGAAATTTAATAATGAATTATTATTGTTCATTATGTACATTTAAAAATAATCACCTTCTCTGACATAGTTTTGAGAATATTTTCATAAAAGAAATCCTTCAGCCAAGACCACTCAGACTTCATCAAATATTCATAAACATCAAAATCATCCAACAGGAGGGTATTTTCAACTCTATGGACCATCATACTCACCTAGAAGAAACATTATTGAATTTTTTTGTGAACTAACATACCTGTTTACATATTTTTCAGCTGTTCAAAAATAGTTGAGAAAAATATTCTTATATTTTCAGTTTTAACTGAAATACACTATTCTAAATTTAACAAAATAATAAATGAAAAATTTACTAGTATAAAGAGTCTCATAAATATATAAATTATTATTGGTATATATTAAGATAATATTATTATACATACATACTACATTTTTCCTGCAAATATATTACTTACTGTTCCATTAGGCTGATATGGAAGTTTAAGTAATTTTTTTATGCATTCCGCATCAGATATAACATCCACTTCCCCCACACAGTCAGGAAACATGTGTGCCATTCTGAAGCTGTAATAAATATGTAATAAAAATTGCAAAAATAATATTATGTATAATGTTAGATTCACAAAAAATTGATGACAAAATTATAACTTTTAAAAAGATAAAAAAGGTTTATTTATTAGCTACAACAAAATACTTCATACAATATCAATAAGAATATACAATGTCAAACTATATTTGATAGAAGATTTTTTTTATTCTAGTTGTTATTTATATATTTTTACTTATTAAAGAAATATTACAATTAACGTATTGTTTGCAACATTTGTTTGTTTCAAATGTTGCAATGTTTAATCTTACAAAATAATCTTAATCTTAAAAACATACCTGGACAGCCCGCTATCTCTAGTCAATATTTGTTTTAGACCATATGTGTCTATCCCACCCCAGTTGGAAGGTGGTAAATTAAGATCTGTGTTACACTGTAGTCTTGCATAGCCAACAGGGCTCTGGAACGCTGTATATTTAACCACTGCAGTGGATTTTACACCAGGAGATGGACTGCGATCCTAAATATAATAATGGAATTATGATGAGATTCAATATTCAAATATATAGCATATTGAAATACTACACTTATTAGATATTTTAAGAAAACAAAGTAATGTTTTATTTGGTTTGATAAGCTTGTTACGTATTTCTGTATCTAAAAATAACAGAAAAACATGTCAATCGCTTTGTTAATTCTTATATGAATTATTTAGATGAACAGATGTAGTTAGCAAAAACAACATTTTAGAATCAAGATGACAAGTTTATAAACAATATATCGGTGCGTAAATTACCTTGTTGCGGTTATATTCGTTTTCATTCTCTTCGTCCATCATTACGAAGCTTGCAAACAGCAGTGACAGAAATAAACTCAGATGTTAAAAACGATATCTCTTAAAAGTAAAATTAGATTTTATGAATATTTAGAAATCGCGTAGTAGTACGACTCCAAAAATTTCAACTATATTTATCTGTCAAAGCGACGCTGTCAAAAGCATGTGTTTTGAAAATAACTTGTTTCTGAAATTATTATATTAAAATTATGTCATACTAAATATTTAAAGTTGTAATAATAAAAATTAAATAAATAGCATAATTTGAACTGTTATTAAAATTAACTATTATGATATAAAATTGCTAATTAATTTGATGTATTCTACGAAAATTTATTTTTATATTTCTATTTTTAAATGTCAATTGACAATACACAGTTGTCAAAACTCAAAAGTCATAACAGCGTGAGCGGCATATCGGTTTCGGTCGTAGACAGAGAATCTACGGTTTCGGTTCTATTTTTCTTAAAAAAAAGTTTTATTTTTATGATAATAAAAGGCTTTCATTTTTAATTAACTCATTATGTCAATTATCCATTAAGGTTCGTTTTAAATAAGATTTTAAAATATTTAAGTTTTCTAACCTAAAATAAAATTGAAAAATTACTAGAAAATTATAAAAATGCGACTGACTATTCGCTTACTATCTTCTGTTGTGCAAAGAAGGCCTTTCTATGTTACAACTCCGATATTTTATGTGAATGCTGGTAAGAAATTCACGTATGTAAGTTTTGTGTACTTAATTTAATATTTTCGAACAATTTTAATCAATGTTACATATTCGTATTGGTTTTAGCACCACATTTAGGCCATTTGTACACAGCAGTAGTAGCAGATGCAATACAAAGATTTGAAAAATTAACTAATCCAGACTGCAAAGTTATCTTTAGTACAGGTATTACAAAGTTTTAATATAAATCATATTTTTCTTCTACGTAAAAATATTGTACTGAATAAAAATAATATCAGTAAGACAGCGGTAAAGCTATCACCTCAGAAAAGAGTGATATTTTCATATACAAATCATTTAGAGTATAAAAATATTCTTTATAGGCACAGATGAACATGGAACTAAAATTCAACAAGCAGCTGCAAAAACAAATCTCCCATTAAATGAATATTGTGATAACATTTCCAAGGAGTACAGAAATCTGTTTAAAGAATTTGAAGTAGAATATACAGATTTTGTAAGAACTACTGAGGAGAGGCATAAGAAAGCTGTAAGGCATTTTTGGGTAAGTTTTATTGTGTTGTTTGGGAGATGGGATTTTGAGGTATAAATTATATTATTTTTTTAACTATTTTATATTATTTTAATATGTATTATTTGTTACAGCGCACATTAGTCAAAAAAGATTATATTTATAAAGCCAAGTATTCTGGGTGGTATAGTGTCAATGATGAAGCATTTGTGCCTGAAGCTCATACAAGGGAAGAAGTAACAAAAGATGGCAAGGTAATGTAGAAAGAACTGTAAGATTACTTCTTTGAATTATAAAATTGATATCAATGAAATAAGATTATATTTTATATGTAGATGGTCTTACCCGCCAATCTTATATCTTGCTAAATGCTTAGATTAAAGTATAAATAAAGATGTGAACGGATCAGGGTGATATGTCGCAAAATTCAAATTTCCAGAAAATTGAGTTCAAAGTTTGTGTAATGTATTAAGTGCGTGCATTAAATGGCTGTCAAGTGCCATGAAATAAACTATTAAAGTCATAAATGTTAATGTTTTAATGTTTAAAACAGCGAAAATTCGAAAATGCAACATACATTTATCTATTCACCTCTTCAAATGGTACATATATTATGTAAGAAAAAAACTATTTATAAAATTTTTGTCTGTTTGTTCTGGATTATCTTCTAAACTGATAATGTCATAAGGAGTGAATTTTTAAATTAAAATAGAATTAGTGTTCCGTATAAAATAATTCAATTCAATTCAATTCTGTTGTTGATGGCTTCAAAGCGTGCCAGACCGTATAAAATAAAAAACCCTTGAATTTGTAAACATGACAGGTTAAAGTGTCAGTAGAATCCGGTCACCGAGTGGAGTGGACGGAAGAAACAAATTACATGTTCAGACTTAGTGCTTTCAAAACTCATTTACAAGAATGGCTGAAACAGGGTAAGTTAAAACAAATTTGCTTATAACTAGCATTTCTCACGGCTTTGCATGCGTTCTAAGGAGCAGAAACCAAATTATTTTATTATAACTGAGTTGCATGGTATGGTATCTTGTAGAACTAAACATTTTTCACTGATGCTCCACTCCTATTGTTAGTAGCGTGATGTAATATAGCCTATAGCCTTCCTCGATAAACGGACTATCCAACACAAAAAGAAAATTTTCAATTCGAACCAGTAGTTCCTAAGATTAGCGCATTCAATCAAACAAACAAACAAGCTCTTTAGCTTTATAATATTAGTATAGATGTAGTGATGTACCTATACAATTTTGTCTAGTGTGATATCTTCATATAATTTACATCACACTGTATGTATGTTTAAATTACAGATGGCGTGATAACCCCTAGCAAGTTTCAAAAGCAATTACAAGATTATCTATCCAATGAAAGGTACTTCCCCGACATATCAGTTAGTCGACCTTCTAACAGAGTGCATTGGGCTATAAGAGTGAGTACCACAATTGGGTTACTATTGATGCAAAGTTTGTTTGTTTGTTTGTTTATTATTTCTCTACAAACAAGGCTGGACTGATTTGGATAAGATTTCGTTTTAGTATGTAGCGATCCATTGTTGCAAGGATAAGGTGATAATGATGCTATATATATCTAAAAACGGGTTATAACTTACTGTAACATACACATATGAAAATTTGTAAGAAACGACATACGTTTCTTGTCATTGAAATGGCTCAACTAATTTGAGTGAAACTTGAAATAAAAATAGGTTGTATGTAAGACATGGAAAAAATATTAAAACAAATATTATTTTTTAAAATAGAAACTGTTAAGTGTTTTTAGGATATACTTATCAGAACTGCCCTTCCATTCATGTTTATAATCTGTGTTTTTTGTTACATTTAAATGCGTTGAAGGATTTGTGTGGAAGAGGGACTTTTGGAGTTTATGATATAAGAAAGATCTTATATACGATATTATTTCCAAGGTCCCTGATGATGAAGAGCAAAGCATCTATGTGTGGCTCGACGCTCTGATCAACTACCTGACAGTATGCGGGTATCCGGACAAGGATAGAATACACTCGGATAGGATATGGCCGGCTGATGTACATGTCGTGGGCAAGGATATACTGAAGTGAGGAGGTTTTTATATATTATTTATTTATTTTTCAAATCTTCTAATATATATAAATTACGTGTCACGTTGTTTGTTCGCGATGGACTCCTAAATTACTTAACCGATTTTAATGAAATTTGCAAACCGCGTGCAGTTTGATCCAACTTGAAAGACAGGATAGCTTACATCTTAATTTATAGTCGCATTATTATTTTATTTCAAATTAAATGTTTATTATACGACTTTAGTCTATTTATCGGTTAGTTCTATAAAATCCTAATAGATGGCGGTTTGGCATCTAAGTTGCACAGATATCCGGTAGATGGCGCCGTATTTATTTATGTATAAATTTTGGAGTTTGCTATGGTTGTTAACAAAAAAAATTCGGCAATGTAGTGCATGTTCATAGATAGCGCTGTTTACAGTTTACATAGGCTTCATAAATTAGCTTGGCTCGACCGAGGATATGAATTTACTTATTCCCTTCAGTTCTATACATATTCATATTAGTCACTAGGTCAGCGGCAGTTAATCCCATAAATTTAAAGTTTGAATTGATAGATGTTTGTTATTCATGTATATCATGTCAGATATACTACACTACACATTTGAATGGATTTGGACGAAGGCACGAAGATAGAGTGTAGTCTGATATATTAAATAACACACAGTTTAATGTCCTGTACAAATGTACAATTGCCATGAGATATACACATTCAATGAGCGAACCTGGATGAAATTTGGCAAAAAGATACATCAGTCTAGAATAGCAGACTTATAGCACACTTCGGACAAATGTAAAGTTGTTTGTTTTATTTTCTCTTCAATGTTTTCATTCTTTTTGTTTTGATGGATGTACATTAGGGTGGGGCAAAAAAAACAGACTATTTCTTTGAGTCTCGTGTGAAAAAATTTTAGTTTTTGATGTTTAAGGAGTCCTCTTCAAAGGACAGTTAAAAAATATTTAAGAGGTCGCTCCGAATTTTTAAAAATTAAAAAATCGTCAAATTTCGATTTCTTTATATTTTTTCGTTACGGTATAATTTTATAGACCAAAAAACAAATAAGTTTCTAAAAGTTACAGTTCAAAATTTAAATTTTGAAAGGTCGGTTCTAATTTTTTTTAATTTATTAGTCCATTACTTTAGAATTTTTCGAGCGACCTTTTAATATTCAAATTAAAATTCCATACATAAAAATATTAATTTTAATATCAAAAGTTCACTCTAAAAAATCTAGAGTAACAATTAAATTATCTTCTTAGGTTTACGCGAATGTTTGACATTATAATTTTTTTACAAATTGTGGGTAGGTACTGTCTGTAACAAGTATATAACCCCCTGAGACGTCTAATACCTTAGTCTCTCCCGTGACCATGACTGCTGTAAAGCATTCGAAACGTCGGGAACCAAAAATCATAATAAATCCGAGACAAAATCCGAAAAGATAGTTTCATTTATAATTAAACTAGCGACTCGCCCTCGCTTCGCTCGGGCTCTTCCCTAGATTTAGTACAGGTAAAGCCGCGGGATCTGCTAGTTATGCATATAAACCTTCCTCTTGAATCACTCTATCTATTAAAAAAAACCGCATCAAAATCCGTTGCGTAGTTTTAAAGATTTAAGCGCACATAGGGATATAGGGATATAGGGACAGAAAAGGCGACTTTGTTTTATACTATGTAGTGATGATGATTATCATCGTTGTATATGTTTTTGTTTCATATGTACTGAAATAAATAAAAGTCTTCAAACTTAAAATGTAAATTTTAAAGTTTCCTTTAATTATCCAAGCATTGGGGGGGCATAGGGTTATACCCCTTATACAAACATTATCAAATATCCAGGTTTCACGGCATCTACTGGCCAGCATTTCTCATGGCAGCAGGCTGGCATCCGCCACGAAGACTACTGACACACTCGCACTGGACAGTCTCCGGTGCCAAGATGTCCAAGTCTCTACACAACGTGGTCGCACCGAGGGAAGTCCCGGCTCCTACTGCACTCAGATATGTGCTGCTGAGGGAGGCTACCCTGGCTGATGATGCGAGTGAGATCTTTTACTTGGTTTTGTGTTTTCTTGGTTTATTCTAATATGTATTTGGTATTTTAAATGAAACTTACATTTTTGGGCGGGTTTATTTTGGTTTTAGTTACCATTTTGAGTTAGAAATGAAACAACATACTGAGCGTTGTTATTAATTGACGCCTTTATCGAAAATCATAGTTAAAATAATCCATTTTCAAATCCTCCAAAATGTATATATAGCCTGCTTACAACAAAAAGAGGCTTCAGCGCGAGCTGAGTATGATATAAATATGATAAACATTACCTGACAATAGCTGGTCCATATCCATCAGTGAATAGATACTAAGTCTGATAAAACTTCCAGACTACACAGAGACGAAGCTAGTGAACCTAGCGAACTCGGAACTAGCAGACACGCTCGGCAACCTGGCGGCGCGCGCCGCCGGGGACAAGCTCAACCCGCGCCGGGAGTTCCCCGCGCTCGTGCGACCACAGCTGACGCGATGCAGGCAGCACCAGGTCGTGGCGGACCTGCTGCTCAAAGTGGAGGGCTTGCCTGGTGGGTATAATACTTGTGTTAAGACGCGTAATGTTTAATTAACTTTGTAGTGGCAGTGCTGACGCGCACATTTTCACTATATAGCAAGTGTAGCGCGCCGCGAACCCCAGTTGTTCCGTAATCCGCCTTATTATTATTATTATTATTATTTATTATATATTATATATATACAGTTCGCGTCACGTAAAAAGAACGCTGGAGGAAAGTGGTGGGGGGGGGGTGTTTGCGCATCGGTACATTCGCATACAAAATTACTAAACCTATTCTTTTATTTTTGAACAAGCCTTTCGCTCGCGACGTATATTGGTTATTGGCAGGTACATTGAAAAATATATTAGATAGAACGTTATTAAATAGTATTCTATTAATTCATAAAATATGTTAGATTCAATGTAAAATGTTTAATCTAATTACAAAAAATTAAATTAATTCGGCTAATATATATTTTAACTGCAATATTAACAGACTCTCTCTTCATAAAACAATCTATTTTTTATATAAAACCATTTCGTAATTAATAACTTTTATGTGCACGATGGTATTTTGAACAGACGAACCAATAGCGAGTCGGAAAGCATGCGGCGCGTGCCTCGCCGTCCCGCGCCCCGCGTCTTACCACCAAATTGTCCGATAAATCGCCTCTGCGCAACTTGACAGCCAGCGTTCTCTTTACATGACGCGAATTATACTTTGTCTCTTTAATTCGTTTGTTAAGTGAATAAGTACTAAGTGCACATGTTAGGGATATATATATCAGAGACTTATAGTCAATATATTTTGTAATTTTGGACGTTTCATTATCTCCCTGTATACTTAATTATCACGTACGCATCAATAACACACCACGCACTAAAACTTCAATGTCTATTTAGGGATATTTCGATGACCTTTGAAATAAGGTGTATAGCAATGTAACATTAAAATTAAAACCTATTAATCCTCTTCTGCGCAAGTCATACCACGTAGTTTGTCAAGTCTCATCTTTCGTGGCACGGTCTCTTGTTGTCCATTATAATTGTTAAACATTTGGCTTAGTTTATAAGTAACTATAATCGCCAGCGTTCAGTTTCGAATACCGCTGAGAGCATTCATTTGTGTCATAAGAGTATGTATTTAAAGTTATATATGTGTAGTGTATCTACTATCTGGTATCCGTTACAAAAGCCTCGTAGTTTACAACGGAACTAGATGGCGTTATGTTTTATAATATCCCAACATAATATATTTGTATTTTGTGTAATAGATATTATTATATTTACTTCACATTCACTCAAACTCACGTATTTGTAGGTTTAATTTTGGAAAAATGTCGTCGCAGTAGAATGAATACCTCGTAAGTCGTATGTCAAAAATTCATATATTTTTTTTGTAAAAATCAAATAAAAATTACGTATTTTATATTACGGCGAAACCGTAAACCCAACATGAGACTACTAGCGCTATATTTGGAGTAAAACGAAAACCTCTTGCTTGAAAAACATTGACAAAATGAACCATTTTTTACGTGTCCTGTAAAGTTTGGATCTCTGGGCACACGAGGTTTTCATTCTACAGCGACAATGTTGATTAAATAAATCGTTCTTCAACAGAGATATGCCACAAACACTACTCAAACTACCAGTTCTACAAAGCAGTGGACGCTGTCATACACGTGCTGCATCACGCCAACTTATTCTTCGAGACCATGAAACCCTGGGAACTGAAAAAGAAACCGGAATGCGAGAAGGAACTGGACCTGATCCTCCACATTACCCTGGAAACCCTCAGGATTTGCTCAATCATCCTTCAACCAATCATACCCAGCTTGAGCTCGAAGTTGTTGGATAAATTACAAATACCTCAAAATTGTAGACTCTGGCAACACTGTGAGACTCCCTCGTGGAAGCAAGAAGTTATATCTGAGACAAAGTATATGCAAGATGGTAAATTTGTGCTTTTCCCAAGGATATATGTGGAGAAAGTTAAGAGGGCAGCGGGTGAATAGATATATCTTCAAAAATTGTACAGTTTATTAAATTGTTAGATCTTATTTCCTTCTTAAAGAGGGTACACTGTGGTTTAATTTCTATTTGGTACTAGCAATTCACTCTGACTTTGTCGGGGTAGTTCATGGTTACGTTTTAATTTTCTATAAGAACATTATTTTTGTTTAATAAAAGTAGCTTAAGTTACTGCACATAATATCAACTATGTGTCAGTGAAAGTCGCATCGAATAGGTACAACTGTGTTTGAGATTAGCCGAAACAAACAGATATACATAAATATTGTTTGCCATTATTTTAAGACTACTCATTAAGTATAAGAAAATGTTAAATGAATTGATTTTTTATAGTTAAAGAATATATATATGTTCAAAAGTGTATAAAATAAAGTAAATGTATAAAAAGCAAAGTCAGTGTATACCATTTTAGAGGGAAATAAGTGCATTTTATTGTATAGTAGTTTAGATATTTAATGTTAGACTGATCTATTTTATGGATAAAGAGCTGTTAATAAAACTTTTAAATGTGATAAATTTTGTTTATATTCTTTTCAGATTTTTTTTATATTCTAGTAAAAGTAGTGGCTGCTCCCATTTTTTAAAGTTCAATAACTTTTTTATTACAACTTATAAAATTTTTGGAAAATAATATCCTTTTAGGATGTATATAGTAATTAGTTTCAATTTTTTTTTAAGTATTCCTGGATAATCTCTTGAATCTTAATATTATATTTAAAATAACGGGAAATAAAAACAATCATGCTATATCGGAGTCAATTTATTTATGAATACGCTTATTAAATAATAATATTTGCATCAAAATACTGCAATAACGACTAACAGTATTAAGAAAGCTAAATTACGCTTCTCTAGAAGCTAGGTACAACCCGCCTGGGATTTATTATTATGTATTAATTTCAACCTTATTCCTTAGTTAATAAGATTGAAATTCATACACCGACCTCGGCCCGAACATTACCATATAAATAAAAGTTAATATCTCAATACATTTAGTCGAAAATGCAACCATGAGTATAATACAGGTATGACGATATACGTATAACGGAACGTGTTTCACGAAATAACGAAAAAAAATAAACTACAATCGTTTACCTAATGTTTATGAAAAAAAATTACTCTAACAAAAAGCCGTTCCGTTAGACGCATCACGTAATATATAAATAATAAATTCATACAAAAAATCAGTGACAAATGCTCACAAGTTCTGACTTACGACTATTTTTAAACGTATAATGAAACGCTCGACGGTATATAACAAAAATTACATTTTTAATCTGTTGAATATTAAAAAAAACATGTGTCAAACTTCGAGCGATCTCAACTGTCAACATTGAGAACTCGAAGAACACTCTTCCGTCCCGCACCACCATTCGTATTGCTACGTAAAAAAATATTATGCTATGGCGATTTGGATTTTGGAATGGAAAAAGCAGTCGGAGGGAACGCGAAAACGGAAGATCGGCGTATATACGAGAAATATGAAAAAAATCCTTAAAAAAAACGTGATTTTGCGGGAAATATTGGGACGTTCGTTAAATCCTGAGCAGTGCTGTTAGCTATTATAACTACTGTGAGCAAATTGACATTAAAACACCCTATTATTATATCTAGAAGGTTACCGCCCCACATTCCCGCACCACCGCGACGTCATCGAATAGGCGAAAATCGAAAAATACATACACATAAAAAGTACACATCGAAATGCTTTAATACTTACATCTAATAAATATGGAAGTATTTACTGGCAATGTACAATATGGCGTCAAAATATCTCGTAAATATTTGTGCATTAGTTACGAAATGAGGGATATTTGAAATATTATATCTAACTAATTGTACGTCGAGTTCGAGATACTTCGAGACATGTCGAAAAAGTTCAGTTAAAGGAATCAACGCGGGTTTTTAGAACGAAATTTCAAATCAATAAATATATGCATAATATATGATGGAACAAAAGCTATCTGAACATAAAAAACAGGCGAGTGAAAGTTTCTGAAGTCATAGTAATGTACATTTATAAATATACTACAAAAAATATAGTCAAAAAGAGATAAAGCAAAGTTTAGGTACATATACAAATAGAAGAAAATCACGTCACTTGACGAAATATTAAAAAACATCGACCCAGCCCGCATTCGCCGCGGAAGTGTTGAAGAAAGAGACAGAATAAGTCCTCATTACCTCTGTCCTCTTCTTACATATCTAAAAATAAACCTCTAGAAGAACCCTCCAAGTCAACGAGTCGATTTCAAAAATCTTATACAAAAAGACGTCCAGAGTATTTCAAAATTGTTACATAGTAAAAACTTCAACTTCACAATCTAAATCTTTCGATTTATCATTATTGCTCGATTGCATTTTGAAATACGTTACATAATAATTTATTCAAAGGTAAAAAAATATTATTTTATTGCATTGAAAATAAACAAAGCTTCGATTCGATCTCTTGCCTACTGCCGCCTACAACCGACTACGTCGCGACGCCACCGATAATAACCATACAGAAGATAGAAAGAGACGACTATATTAGAAAGAGACAACAACCCACCCCATCGTCTGTCGTCAAATGTTTTTAATTTAATATGTAAAATTAAGTTATCTTCTTTATGTTTATAATCTGTCCGTACCACAGACTAAATATCTTGCTTCGTCTAAACTCCGTCCTACAGAATACCGAAAAGCTTTCCATTCTATATCTAAACATCACGTACCCTCTATCTTGTCTATAGTTAATACGAAAATATTTGCATTTCTCAGCTGACCTTGTCCTACGTCCAAAAGCGATGTACCACGACCTATTATCAATAAATTTACGTATCGATTTCGAGTAGAAGCATAATCGAATTTATAATCGATTCAAAACGCCAGTTCCTCACAACATACACCCGACACATGATAAACGCGAGTAAGCAATAACTATCAGACACTCTCCACCATTAAAAATGTACATTTAATGTAATTTTATAAATAAATATAAATAATATCGACGTTTGTTCTTTGTAGTAAAAAAACACACCACCCCGACGAAGCAAAAAGCCTATGAGGTATCGACAAAGATATGTAAATACTGCTAACCAATAAAAAACTTCTAAAAATTCTGGAATTTTCCACCACAATCTTAAACAATCAATTGTACGGCTTATTACACATTACCATAGACTTAGATAATCGACTGAGCAATACCCGAAAAAAATGGACCGCTCTTTATTAAAAGAGAAAGCGATCGTATGGCTTATGTCTATCTCTGTCTAATATATCTATAGAAGTGAAAGCGTGGTACCCGAAGCAAAAAAATTAGCTATACATTGTTTAATTTGCACTTTACAGTATGCTTGACGATAAATAAAAAAATCTAAATCATTTTTGATAAGGCAAAACTTTTCAGATAAGAAAATTCTAGACAAAGACAGCTACTGGCCGCACGCTCGTTTCATCTCTCTCACACTTTCCTGCCCGTATTTGCTTTACAGCTGGATAGGGAACGCTCAGTCCATTTTCTAAGTCTATGTACATTACTAATATATTCTCAGTGTTGCCATGTTGAAATTATAAATATTGAGAAAACCAGTCGGGGCAAATTATAAGCTCCACAATATGTTTTAGCTATAAGATAATAATACCTATATTGACAGCTGTATGTTATAAATTTTAATATTTATAATCTGTGCTCAATTGGAACGCTTTGAAACCATCATAAACAATAGAAATGAATTGTCAAATAACCTTTTATTATTTTTTAATGCTAAAGCACAAAAAATATTAATTAAAAATATGAATCTTACATGGTAACAATTTTCAATTTGTCTCATCAAGACTTAGTGAATGAGTGTATACATTTATATAAGTCAATTTCCAGCGCCATCTTGTTTCAACATAATCAAAATTACTCTTAATAAAATCTACAACAAACGGCTGTCATTACAATCAGTCATTAAATAAAAAAAACCGGATTGTCCATACAAATTTACATTAAATACGTATATAAAAATGATTACCTATGCTAGTTTGTTCATGTTACTCATTGCTCAATCGAGCGCTACGTAGTGAATGCATTAGATTTGTGCTTTAGAGTATTAGATATTCACTAATAATAATATATATTACTATCAAAATTTAATCATTTTATCAAAATACTGATACAATATACTGTAATTTATGATTATTGTATTTTAAAAAAACAAATTTCTATAAAATGGCGGTTATTTCTTAGCTTTTATAAAAATCTAATGTGATATTTCACAAATCGTAGCAATTACCTAACGAAATCACTACACGTGTTACATCATTCAACAGGTACAGAAAATGCATTATATTCACCATATAAAGAAACATAAACTTTATACAAAAACGGCATATCTCAAAAAAATTGCTTAACATTTAGTCATAAATTAGGTATAGTTTTGATAGATCATTATAAATACAATTGAATAGAAATAAATTGAATAAAATAGAATACAATTGAATTGGATTGTTTTACGAGTATTAATGCAATTAAACAATTTAAATTAAAATATTTATTTTTAGACATTTGCGAAAATATATCTTTTAATATAAAAAAAATTAAAACCCAATTGGCCTTATTACAATAATATTTAACAAATACAAAAGAAATAACTAATCGAATAGCAATGATTATATCGAAAAAAAAATCGGGATATGCCTCTATTCCACAATATTAGTCATCAACCTTTTTATTCGCAAAAAAAAACAAAAATTAAAAGAAAATACTAAGATACAACATTATCCTGAAATACATACAAAAAACATTCGTGATTTATTACAAAAGACGATGAAATGTGACGTATTTGTTCATTTTAAATTATATTTTATACTAAGCTGTTCGCTTGTCAGTTTCACAGTAACGTTCATAACCTATGAATTAATTTCATTTCATGTCATGTTGAAAGCTAATTATTCAGATTTATACGAGATAGTCAGTAAAATCAGTCAATATAGTTAAAACTTCGTCCATATTATTGCTATGTTGTAGTCATTATTTGTAATATAATAATAAAAAGGAACAACTTGTGTTTGTGTATCACTTAATTCTGTTCAATACGCTAATCTTGTGCCATGTTAGTAATCATTGGTAATATGTCTTTATATTTTATAAAAATTAGTTTGTGCGAGCGTTGAGGAATAGTATAAAACTAAAAATATGACGCTTAGCATTTTGAACAGACAGTTTATTTTATCAATAAAAAAGTGGTAATTGAAATATATAAAGAGTAATAAAAATAATGTATTAACTCAATTTACTTCAGTCATAAATATTGAAGTAAAACAAGTGCAAATAGTGAATGTAAATGATTCTTGGAAGCCATAAAAGGAAATAATTGAATTGAATATAAATTATAATAAAACAGAGCTATTTAAAGGTATACAGAACTAATTTCAGACATAACATCTCTATATAGTCTGTGGATATTTTATATATTAAAAAGATATCGATCAAATTATCCACAGATTATAATGTAATTAGTATGTCTGTGGTTGTTACTGAATACAGTGAGTGTAGTAGATTTATTTTTGCCAATGGACTATCAAGGGTTAGTGGGGGTGTTTGGAAGTGTTAGGGGATGTGGAGGTGTTGGGGGTGTGGGGGTGTTTGGGTATGTTAGGGGGTGTGGGGGTGTTGGGGGAGGGCGGTCAGCTGAGGGCGGGCGGGGGCGAGGAGGGCTGCAGCAGATGCTCCGGGACGGGCACGGCGCGGAGACGTGGCGGCACCTTCTTTTGAGGACAAAGAACCTGCACAGATAACATATTATAAACTTAGGATGGACTCTCATCAAGGACTATGAAATCTATACTCTATACTAATATTATAACGAGGAAAGATTTGTATGTAAGTATAATACTTTCATAGGTTTACGCGAATACTTGACATTCTCTCCCGTTACCATGATTGCTGTAAAGCATTCGAAACGTCGGGAACCTAAAATCATAATAAATCCGCGACCAAATCCGAAGAGATTTTCCAAATTAATTATGGTATAGCTTAGGGGCCATCCATTTATTACGGTAGACAATATAGGGGGGAGGGGAGAGGGTAGTCTCCATAGTTCTTACGTAAGATCAAAAAAATGCGCAAAGCTAAAATTATACTTTAAAAAAGCGCGGGCAACCGCACGAAAGGTACTGTACCTTTGAAATTACAAATATACATTTCAAAAAAAAGTCACTTTGAAAATAAACCAAACAACGCGTATTCATTTTTTCTTGTAGACTCTTACGTAATAAATATTAAACAGGGGGGAGGGAGTCGGCCTATTCTTATTTTTTTCTTATAATAGGGTGGGAGGGGTCAAAAACTAGCGAAAATAGTCTTACGTAAAAATGAATGGCCCCTTACCGGTTCTTGCTAACCTAATACACTATTAGATTGATAATTGATAAATGGTAAAAATAACACTTGATAGGTAATGGTGAGCACGCGCGGCTTACTTGCTAGCGATACGCGAACTGACTTGATTTTTATGAATTACTAGCTGTACCCGCGGCTTCGCCCGCGTTCATTTTTTTAATTGCTAATCAACCTCATTGGGTTGATCTGTAGGAAAAAAAATGACTAAAAAATAAAAAAATAAATTTAGGGGTGGACTACCCTTAACATTTAGGGGGATGAAAAATAGATGTTGGCCGATTCTCAGACCTACTCAATATGCTCACAAAATTTCATGAGAATCGGTCAAGCCGTTTCGGAGGAGTTTAAGTTCGAACCCCGTGACACGAGAATTTTATATATTAGAAATAAAATAATGAAAGCGCGTGTCGTGAAAACGGATGAGTTGCAATATGTTGCCATATGTATAGTACGTGCCACGAAAGATGAGACTTGACGAGCGTCAGTAGCGGGGCATTTTCGCACTTAAGTCGTGCTAGTAAGAGTTATGTATAATTAATTTCGAGTCTCATCTTTCGTGGTACGTTTCGTCTGTACATTTGCTCCGTAGAGCCCCTAATAATTATTATATCAACGATATTTACGAAATTAACTATAAAAAAACTCTTGGACTTAAAAGTGGGTGAGATCTTAATAATAAATTTTCAGCTCGGTAGATTAAGTTTATTTTTTTTTATTTTTGGCATAGGTATATCCTGCACATATAAATCGCTTAGGATTTTAAATTAGAAATCAAAAAAGTATCACTTTTTATATTATATTCGTACAAATCGACAACAATCGGACGAATAATATATTTTTATTCATACGATTACCGCATGACGCAACTAAATTATTTTACTCGTCCAACTAGCAGACGACTAGCAGCATCAGCCTTATTATTATTACCTACATTAATTATTATCGTTTGTAATATAAAGCCTACTTATATATATAGGCTTACCCGTCTCGCGAACACGAAGCAGCCGGTGTCTTCGCTAGGCGCGGGCGCGGCCGCCTCCAGCTGTAGGTCCGCAGTTCGGCACTCCGAGCCATCCTCGTCTGTTCAATGTTTACATACAAATAATATAAATATACATTAATTATATAACATAGTAATAACATTTTTATTTGCACGTTTGTACTTTATTCTTAATTAAATTTGTACTTGCATTACTGTTTATATTTCTATGTGCAATAAAGAATATAATAAATTTAAAACTTGGCCTTGTAAATAAATAAATAAGATAAATAATATTTAATTCTTTTTCTCTCTTTATTTTCTCATTCTTTGATCATTTATATTTTATACGATTCAAGTATCAATTTTCTTACTGTCGAAATCGTTTAAAATCACTAGGTTATTTAATTACAAATTAGTACTGTACGATTTCTTTAAGACATTTTTCTACCGTTATCACATTGGAAATGATTCTCTTAAAAAATATTTGAGGAACGTAATCCTTACCCAATTTTCTCCCTCCCTCTCTCTCTCTCTCTCTATCTATCTCCTTCAAACTCAAAAAACCTAATCTATACTTTTGTAACATCAAACAACCCTACAAACCCACCGGTGGAGAACACATTGAGCTCTGTGAAGCAGCCGGTCTCGATCATCTCTCGCTGCCAGGGGATGCTGACACTGCCGGTGCTGAACTTGCCGTAGAAGGTATCATCTGCTGCGTCCAGATTCACTCCCTTCACAGTGGAGAACTGCTCTATGTCCAGCACGTCCTTCGCGTACACCGCGTGCGGCTGGAAACATACGTTACATTGATCAATCTGTTTTTGGAAATTGTATTGAAATAGTACTGAGAACAAATTTTTGTCCGTTTATCTGTGTATCTATAACCTCACTACGAGAAAACTACAAGACAGATTTAGAAATAAAAGCTATTTATAATATGTATGTATTTAAAATTTGTGTAGTATATCAACTATCTGGTATCTGTAAAACAAGCCTCGTAACTTATCACGGAACAAGATGGCGCTGTTGTAATTATGTCCCAACATATTTACTTATTTAAGATATGGTCAATATATAGGATAATTTTTATTGCAGGAAAATAAGCAATGTAATCAACACAAATAGCTTAGACGTATCACATCTAAAGCTAGACCTAATAGATATGTCACATCTGTAGCTAGATATGTCACATTTGTAGCTATAGTCTAGCTGCTAGACGTGTGACATGTGTAGATGTGTTGGGTAAAGTTTCCATCTGGCAACCCTAAGCTAGACATGTGACATGTGTAGATGTGTGTCATACGTACATCTGGCACAAACGGCGCGTCCACCATCCCCGCCTCGAGGCGTGCCCAGTTAAGCCTCACAAAGAACCTGTTTTGCTTCACACCCGCGCCGCGCCGCCGCGCATAATAATAAATAAATAAATGGCTATGGTTAAATATATACGTACATCTGGCACGAAGGGCGCGTCCACCATCCCCGCCTCGAGGCGTGCCCAGTTGAGGCGCACAAAGAACCGGTGCTGCTTGACTTGCCGCGCCCCCCTCCGCCCCGCGCCCCCACCGCCCAGCCGCGCCGCCGCGCTCTTGTGCAGTAGAGCGGCGCATAGAGCGCGCGCGCACTCGCTGAACTTGCCCGAGTACTTCTCTTGCTCGTGCTGCATGTCAGAAGTAAAACTTCTTTGACAAACTAATTTTTAAATCTCGTTTATATTTATACTGGTGGTAGCCCAGCGGTAACGCGCTCCCTTGAATAACCGAGTGATGCGGGTTCAAATCCGGGTCTCTCAACTCTGATATTTTCATGTGCGAATCATTTCTATCATGGTTACCACTTGTCTTACGGTGAAGGAAAACATCGTGAGGAAACCTCCATGTCTGAGAAAACCTAGCAAGTTTTCGAAAGACATGTGAAGTCCGCCAACTCGCACAAATAATCCCGTCTAAGCTCGTTTCTTTCGCCAGTTCTTCTCAGGTCAGAGGTTTCTTCTTTCCGAACTGGTGGCAGACTCATAACGTTCAGTAGGAAATTGTAACAAATTTTTATGCTCAATAAATTATTATGATTTGAAAAAAAAAATTGATTTGATATGTTTATCTGTTCAAGGTTACCATAAATAAGCACACACACACACATACACCTGTGTCCTCACCTTGACCCTGCGGTCGACCTCCTCGCGCTTGACCTTCTCCTTGCGCGCGCGGAAGGGCGCGCGGCCCTCGATCATCTCGTACACGAGGCAGCCGAACGAGAACCAGTCCGGGCTGAACGTGTAGCGCTCGTTGTCTATCACCTGACAACGGATATTGTTATTATAATATAAATACACCAAAACCATAATTATTACAAAGTAAATAATTAATACTTAATGTGTAGTTTACTTAGTTCAAAATTTTTTTAATGTAATTATTTAGTTTTTTAAAATTCAAACAATTATCGAATTACTAAAATTAACAAAATTCATATATGATTAAGGTTAAATCAATAAAAAGTGAACGTCCCCAACTTTGAACCCATTATTCATATGTCATACTGAATACATTATATTAAAGAATAATGATAGATCAATTATAATATGTAAGTATTTAAACTTATCTAACTATCTGGTATTCGTGACACAAGCTTTCTTCATAGCTTACTACGGAACTAGATGGCGCTGTGTGTAATAAATATGTCCCAACATATTTTATATTTATAACTAGCCTCACTCTCCTTCGCTAGAGCGAAGCCGGGGGTTTCGCTAGTGTATTATACATATAAATCTTCCTCTCGAATCACTCTATCTATTAAAAGAAACCGCATCAAAGTCCGTTGCGTAGTTTTAAAGATCTAAGCATACATAGGGACAGACAGACAACGGGAAGCGACTTTGTTTTATACTATGTAGTGATTATATTTATCAAAGGTGATAGATGATCATAGGTGATCACAGGTGATCATAGATGATCACATCTGATCACAGGTGATCATAGATGATCAAATGTGATCGAAGGGGAGCATAGATGATCAAATGTGATCATAGATGATCACATGTGAGCACAGGTGATCATTGGTGACAGCACCCACCTCTGGCGCCATGTACCCCACGGTGCCGACGCGTCCGCGCACGCTGCCGCCCTCCGGCACGTCCACCGCCAGCCCCAGGTCCGAGATGCGCACGTGCCCCGCGTCGTCCAGCAGGATGTTCTCTGGCTTGCAGTCCCTACAGAACACACCATACATTAAGGCATGGGATTTAAACCTATATAGTACACTCTATGGCAAAATCGTGCTAAATGTTCATGCGTTCATGCGTTTTGCGCTAATCGTTATCCTCGTGGCTGATTTTAGTTCTCATATTATTTATTTTAGCCAAAAATACATTTTTCATTAAGAAATTGATTTAATGACATTAGACAACGTACTGATAAAACTCAATAACTAGTCGAGTAGCAGGTGCGAAGCCAAGAAACGTATTATTGAACTACCAACTTCGGAGGAAAGTATACCATGCAGATTGCTCCATGTACTTCTCTGTGGACTGTTGGAACAACCCCATGTTTGTATTGGTTACAATGGGTAGTGCTGGTTCTATTAAGCTGGTAAGACTTAAGCTTTTGCTTAAGCTTTTTTTTGTAATATTTTTATTTATATTTGTGCATTTGTCTTTTTAAATATTTAGGTATATATTATTATATTTATTATTAACATTTAAATTGTTGTGTATTAAATTTTGAAGCTCAGTGTAACAGTTTATGGATGTCGTGGTTGCCTTTAAATGTGATTACAGTTAGATTTAGCTTGGTGTTTTATCTTTGTGTGTCATATTGCTGTGTATCATGTTGGTGATCCTAAAATAAAATAAAAGACCCATAATCACCTGTATTCTATATAAATCAAATGATAGAGGTCTGCAGTTGTGCGCGCATCACGGAAAAACTACTGCATAGATTTCAATGAAACTTTCTAAGTTTTATTTCTTACTTGGCTCTTATCAAAAAAAAAATGATTGCGATATCTTTATTTAATAAAAAGTTATTATAGTTTCAAGAAACAACGATTTGTGTATGCACTGCGTGTTCAGTGATGTATGTTTCCTTCTCGCGGAGTCGTGGTGCAAGCGGCGTAGCGCATGCGGAAAACTTTGTTAATATTCCAAGCAACGCGGACGAAGTCGCGGGTATCAGCTAGTTCATTATAAATGGTAAATGATGGTCCTCTTAAGCTATAACAACCTAAATTTCATTAAAAATAGTACCTGTAAACGATGCCCATTTTGTGTAAATGCTCGAGCCCGCACGCCACTTGCGCGGCGTAGAAGCGCGCCCTCTCCAGCCCCAGCCCCGTGTCCGCACCGCACATGTTGTATATATGAAACTTCAGATCACCGCCTGTAATCGTTTATGAGAGGTTTTAGACAACTTCATCATCATCATCATCATCATCATCATCATCACGCTCGTCCTCAGTCAGTCCGCAATGTGCAAACTATGCCATAAGTCAGAGGAAACTCTCACATCCTCAGCTCGTGCGGACCACTCATGCACCGCAGAAGTATCTTTCTAGGGCAGCATATCATGCAACCGGAAGAGATACAGAAGCTCTCCGCTCAGAAAATCTGGAAGTTCCTGGAAGCAACAGGACTAAGCGGAGAACTCTAAATTAACCTTAAAGGAGCTACAATGGGCCAACGCTGGTCGACGTAGCAAGGGCCGACCTCAGCACCAATCCCAAATACAAAATAAATAAAATAAAAAATCATCATCATCAACATCATCATCATCAGCCCTTTTTTAACGTCCAACTGAGGCGAGGCACGGGCCTCCCTCAGAACGAGGGGGATCAGGACTTAGTCTAGACAACTTATCATCTTGATAATGACTAGAATTCCTGCTTTATAATAATGAAAATGAATACGTGCTTATATGACATTTAAAAAGCTATGTCTTTTGAATTTATCAAGTTTTTTTTAATATAAATTAAGACAGAAAGTCGAAATTTATTTTAAAACTATATAAAATATCCTCCACCTTCTCAATGTCTATATAACAATTAAATGTGGTAGTATACATTTAAAATCATTTAATAAATAAATAATTTAATTATCAATAACCTTTTTAAAATTCAATTCAATTCAATAAAAATTTATTTTTATTTGTAGATATAAAATATGTTGACATTTATTTTAAACCACTAAACTTAAATACTTATGTATGTAGCAGTTACACTTCACTACATAGTATAAAACAAAGTCACCTTTTCTGTCCCTATATCCCTATATCCCTATGTGCGCTTAAATCTTTAAAACTACGCAACGGATTTTGATGCGGTTTTTTTTAATAGATAGAGTGATTCAAGAGGAAGGTTTATATGCATAACTAGCAGATCCCGCGGCTTTACCTGTGCTAAATCTAGGGAAGAGCCCGAGCGAAGCGAGGGCGAGTCGCTAGTTATAAATAAATAAATCTTATAAATATGTTGGGACATTCTTACAACGGCACTATCCAGTTCCGTGGTAAGCTACGATGCTTGTGTTACGGATACCAGATAGTTGATATACTACATATACATATATAACTTTCAAAAAAACATACATACTATAAATAAAAACACCCATGACTGGAGTATAAACATTTGTGTTTAACAAATGAATGTCCCCAGCGGGACTCGAACCCGCGACCTTTAGCGCAGAAAGTAGGGTCACTACCAACTGAGCCAAACGAGTTAAAATAAATGTATAAGAAAGACTACAATAAGATACTTAAACAGCATTATTTATATGAAGAATTATGAATTACTTACCATTCATTATAGTCAGTACGAGACACAAGGCGTCCTTAGTTTCGTACGCGTAAGCCAAATTCACAACAAATCTCGAGTTGATCCTCTGTAATATCTGCTTCTCTATCAACACCATCGCTTCCCCTTTCCGCTTCTTTATCCTTTTCTTTTCTAACTTTTTGCAAGCGTACATTTTACCCGTTGCTCGAACCTAGAAAATAGATTATACTATCTTTAGTTACACATCTATACATATAAATAAAATTGGAGTGGAGTTGGAGTGGTAATAGCGCAACAAAAAAACAACTTTTAAAATTTTTGTCTGTCTGTCAATTGGTTTCGGGTAATCACTGAAACGGCCGGACCGATTTTGACGGGACTTTTACTCGCAGATTGCTAATATTATAAGGCGTAACTTAGGCTACTTTTTAACCGACTTCAAAAAAGGATGAGGTAGACATTTTATATTCAAGTACCGCCGAGGACATTCATTTATGTGAATCGCACAAATGTTTGTACTCCTGTCATGGGTGTATTTGTAATATGTATGATATTACAAATACACCAATGACTGGATTTTTCAAGATTTATATGTGTAATGTAAATTGAAAAGACTACGTCTGTTTACATACTGTAATATTAAATAAGGTTTTTAGTAATTCTCTAAGGTGTTTAAGATCAAAAAATGAATGCATATAGACCACTTTAATAAACTAGTCAAATCAGTCAAATCACAACCAAGAAATCGGTAAATATACATAAAAAAAGCTTTTAAAAAAACTTAACCTATCTTCTCCATACTTCCCATGAAAGCAAGGACTCACCTGACAAGCGCATACTTCCCCAAAACCCCCCTTCCCGAGCACCCGGTACATCCGGAACGTGTTCTGCGTGACTGGCTGCGCCTCCAGCCACTTCCATTGCAAATACCTATGGAAATTTTTAAAAAGACTTATAATTGACAAAGGAAAAGAACAAATTATACAAATTGTTTAACAAAGACCCTGACCATGTTACCTGATTAAAAAAATATAATTAAAAAATACCTATGGAAGTACATGGACCGCTCGAATTCTGCGAAAGGGCTGCCCGCGAGGAAACTCTTCACACATCGTATGCATTCGCTGAATATGTCCTTAGCGCCGCCTGAAAATGGTTGATCATGATGTTATTTATAGTTTATACTGCCTCAGGGTGTAGTGGCTAGCATAGAGAGCATGACCGTACGGTTATACATCGAGAGGTACTAGGTTCGAGTCCCTGGTCGGGTCAAGTTTGATTATTGAGTCTTTCTGTTTAGTAAGCCTCAGTAATAGCCCGGAGTTAGGAATATGGCGGTGAGTTACTCCCGTGCCTCAGAGAGCACGTGTCGCGTCGGTCCTGCGCCTTAGCTCTCACTGGTCGTGTCGAGTGTCATCCCACCGGAGTATGAGAGTGATAGGAATAGAAAGTGCACTTGTGTCTGCGCATACAGTTGTGCACTTATTATTATACCATATTTCATCAAAATCTGTTCAGTGGTTTATTCAAAGAAGAGAAAGGCAGAGGCAGAGAAAAATGTAATAGTAACTTTTTTTTAATATATGCAGAATAAAAAATTCTGTAATCAATTCAATAATAAAAAGTCAGTCCCATGACCGTGATTGTTGTAAAGCAATCGACCAAAAATCTAAATCCATCATCACCTATCAAATATACGCAAAAAGATCCGAAAAGACAGTGTTATTTCAAAACAATTTTAAACGTCAGGCAAGGTAACGGGTTCGATTTCCAAGTAAATCAAACTCGTTCAGAAAGAATCAAATACAGATGTATACAGAACATGTATACAGAACAAGGATAGACCGTTAGCCTGATTAACTTTCGACAATCGATATCGCTAATTGAAAACAAACACCATAATATTAAAAGCGATAGAAAATTATAAAGGTAATATTATATACTTATTAGTTTAATATGTTAAGCATATATTACATAAGTTATAATTAATATTTGGGTTTTCTATTATCGATAGGGATTTTAGATACAGCTCGACTAAGCCCTGTAATTAGAAATTGTTTTCGAACGTTAATAATAAAGGGTTATAACGTCACGGTCTCTACCTCACTATTAAGTGATAACATGTATGCACCTATACATTTATAAAAATACTAGCGATTCTCGCGGCTCCGCCCGCGTTCTAAGAGAGTTTGTGTCTAAAGAAAACAAAAGCCAAATCTGTAACTAGAGTGTACCAAAAAAAACCTATTCAATCCTCTACTAATCTATCTTATACTTTGAGATTGGTAGAAAGGGAATTAATATTAACGCTTGTGTTATTTACAAGAAAAAGCTTTTATGTTCTCATTCACATTTTCTTCCTTTTCTTTTTTCATTTCATTTATGGTGACAAACTACATTTACCTATACGAAAATGCTTGACATAACATTTTCTAAGGTATTTTCTTGTAATAATATAAGCTCGAGCAAAGTCGCAGGTTCCACTAGTAAATGTATACAAAAACTTAACAAATTATAATACCAAAACAAACCACTTTATCCATTGGCGAAAACAGTATAAAAATCGATGCAGTAGTTTTTTAGTTTATCGCGAACAGACACATACAGACGCGACAGGACTTTGTTTTATAATATACTAGCATTTCCCGCGACTTCGTAAGCGTTCTAAAGACCGGAAACCAAATTCTTTCTGACGCGCGGTATGGTACCTCGCAGAACTAACACCCGCCCTTCTCGTTTTTGCAACATTTTTCGTTGATGCTCCGCTCCTATTGGTCGTAGCGTGATGAAATATAGCCTATAGCCTTCCTCGATAAACGGACTATCCAACACAAAAAGATTTTTTAATTCCAGTAGTTCCTGAGATTAGCGCGTTCAACCAAACAAACAAACAAACCAACAAACTCTTCTGCTTTATAATATTAGTATAGATGTATGTATAAAATAGCCTACTAAAAGTTATTTATCGCCATTATTTATAAGAAAATGTGTATAAAAGAAACAAGGCGTCCTTAGTTTCGTACGAGCTAAATTCACAACAAAACTCGAGTTGATGTAGTAATGATGAAGATATTCAATGAGAACTCACCCTCGAGCAGCTTGCTAGCATCGTCTATGACGTCGGGCGGCACTACGTCGGTGACCGCGTCGCAGTCCTCCGTCTTCAGGTACCGGCCGAACAGGTCCGCCGCGAGCGCCACCCGCGTCTCGTCCACCTCCACCTCGTACCTCTCCGCCTGCAATATTTGACGCCCCTGTTTACTTTATTATTAGTAAAGTAACAAAATTTTAGGTTATATTCTTTACTAGCAATAACCGCGGCTTCGCTCGCGTTCTAAAGGCAGAAAGTCAAAAGTAATATTTTTCTCACGTTTTTTTAACATTTTTCATTGATGTTCCGCTCCTATTTGTCGTAGCCTGATGTAATATAGTCTATAGCTTTCCGCGATAAACGAACTATCTAACATAAATAAAATAAAATCGGACCAGTAGTTCCTGAGATTAGCGCGTTCAACCAAACTAACAAACAAACAAACTCTTCAGCTAACTTTAAAAATAACTTTATGTGGTGACGGGATTCGAACCCATATAAATATATTGTAAATTGACATCATATACTATTTTACAATAACTATTACATATTTACTATGCTATATTTTATTTTATACATACATATACATTACTAAATGAACAGGTAGCCCTATAATAGGGAGTACTATTAGAAAAAAGTTGTAAATAACTTTTTTTTCATTTGAATTGTAAAAAAATATATATTTTTGCCTTTTTGCTTTTTCACACATACACACAACAAAAGAAAAAAGGACGTACGTACTCAAGTCGGTCTAGCCGTTTTTAGTTAAAGTGAAAGATTATAAACATGTATTTAAAATATCATGAAACACCTGCAAAACCGCGAACCGCAGTTTGTAGTGACCCTACTTGCTGCGCCAGCGGTCGCGGGTTCGAGTCCCGCTGGGATTCCTCGCCGCGATACATTTGTTGAGCACGAATGTTTGTACTCCAGTCATGGATGTTTATATTTATAATGTGTATGTATTTAAACTTATATATGTGTAGTATATCAACCATCTAGTATCCATAATACAAGGCTCGTACCTTACCGTGGAACTAGATAGTGCTGTGTGTAAAATGTCCCAACATATTTATATTTTTATTTTTATTTACAAACGTGAAGACCTAGTAAAATTATATATCTTAAACATAAAACTAAGGGCAATGATTTTTATATTTAGTACGTAACCTAATACTATTTTTAATTATGCTAGAAATTAATAAACTTACTAGTAGACGAATTATATAAACTTTTAAATTAAAATTCGCTGGAGGGCTAAAACTTAAATACAAAATATAACTTTAATTATTTTGAAACTATTCGAGATCGTTAAAATGTAGACAACCTTTGAAAAGGGCCTGAAAAATTAAAACTATTTCAAACGTTGTTGTGTCAACGTTTTCAAGTAATTTCAAGTAAAAAGGTAAATAGAACTGTTTGTACAACAAGTTGATAATATCTAATTATAATTCATTTCGAAATTTCATTACACTTTCAATTTATACTTTTGAATATTAACACTAAGTAGTATTCAGTCCATTTTAACATCCCACTTCTAAGCACAAGCCTCCCAATACGAGGGGTCTAGCACGCATGCCGGCTGCGTGTTAGCGGACTTCAGCGTGTATTTCGAAAACTTACTAAGCTCTCTCAGAATATGCAGGTTTCCTTGCGATGTTTTCGTTTAGACAAGTAGTATTCTTACAAGAAAATGTCAGAGGTGCGAGACTCGTGATATGAACCCGCTTTACTTGCTTTCCCAAGCGAGTACGTAAAATAGTTCTACACTAGGTATCTGGGATAATATATTGTTTGTTAAAAATTAAAGTAACTACAACGTTTAAAACCACCTAATTAAATCGATCGGATCAGGAATCACAAATTTAAATAATATTTTTATTAGTTTTAAAAACATTTCTAATTTCAATAACTTGAATATCCATACTAAAGATTTAGAAGAAAGAAAGAATTTAGAAGATTAAACTAAAAAAGACAGTCTTAAAAAACTTAGGCGAAGGCAGAAAACCTGACATTTAATATTAAATGGCAATCGATCATGTTCTATTTATTGGAAATACCTATTCAATAAAAAATATTCCATCTCAAATGTGGCTCACTCACAATCTCTCGTTTGTCGTTAATATCGAAAAAGCTATTCAAGCGTTCACATGATATTCAATATGGGACCTAAACATAAATAATAACGTAAGCCAATAAAATAGAATATTTACATAAGGATTTTCCGTATTTTATGATATTTTTAATATTATTACAATGTATATTGTAGTAATGTATATGGCAGTGATAACTCAGCGGTAACGAGCTCGCTTGAATAGTGACGAGTGATGCAGGTTCAAATCCGGGTCTCGCACCTCTGATATTTTCATGTGCAAAACATTTCGATCATGATTACGACTTGTGTTACAGTTAAGGAAAACATTGTGAGTAAACCTGCATGTCTGAGAAAACCTTGCAAGTTTTCGAAAGACATGTGAAGTCCGCCAACACGCATTGGGCTAGCGTGGTGAATGGCCTATCTCTTACTGAGTGAGGCCAGTGCCCAGCAGTGGGACGTTAAAAAGGGTTGAAGACATACACATATTGTAATAATATCATTCAAAAAGCCTCGTTTCGGTTCCTAGCATCACTACGTATGTTTTACATAAATTTCAGCTCGAGAAATTTTGACTAGATTTTCCTATCTTCTTGATTGCCTATTTCCAGATTAACCCAATGATGCTCCTAAATCAGAAGTTTGGTTGCTATTAAATATAATGCGGGCAAAACCGCAGGTATAGTTAGTTAGCAGGCGAGTAACCTTTTCTGCCCTTTAAGCCTTAGATTTTAAAAATCTCTAGCGACATTATATTATGTTGTTTTAACAGTCAGGTCATTAAAGCTATTAGGCGAAGCATTAAAGCGAGGAAAGATCAGTCCGGATTTTTGATTCTTAGAAAAGAAATGCCATTAAATATTCTTGAAAATATTTTTAAAATCACTGAAAGAAAAATATTCTATATGTACATTATAATAATTATTTGCCTTTTCCCAGAATTCAGACAGACTGAAATAAAGAGGGCGATAACAATAGAATTCGTATAAGGGTTCGTTTAAAAAATCGTTACATTGATTAACGACTTCACGAGTCATTAGCTCGATCATTCAGTCGTCTGTTCAACGACTGACACGACTCGTTATAGATTTACAATATAGATATAACAAAATTGTAACTTTATCTTGTTTGTTAGTACTTAGTTAATGTTACTTAGTTAAAAGGTTTTGTAGAATGTTATGGATCTTTGCTTTTGATTTAATATTTCATAACAAGTAGCCGCAAAGTTATGGGTTCAGATTACAAGCACATTTTAGTATTTATGATATTACCTTTGGAATAAGAATAGAGATAATATTAAGATGGAAAATCTTATTGAAATAGTCGATATCTTGTTGAAATAAAGTATTATCGATACAGAATCCGAAGCTATAGAACATTCGTGTGTCTGTCTGTCTGAAAACGCATCACGAGAAAAGCAATGGACTAATTTTGATGAAATCCTCTTGGAATCCTCTTAAAATTGGTATAATCCTACATAATAGCTTTTATAGGTCATTCGGGTCAACATATAACACCTTTTAATTCCGGGAAAATATCTTATCTCGTCTAAACGGATGGAGGAGCTAGGGGAGTCGCTAGTCCTTTATAAGCCTTGTTGAGTTGAGTCAACAATAAATACAGCTATTTTTGATGACTTATATTATTAGAATTACTATCGCGTTATCATACTTATTATCATTATCAAAATCTTCGTCAGTTAACGTTAATAAATGGAATTATATGTATCATACATAAATATTATAAATAAAATTGATATAACCAATAACCATATCATACTTTGCAAATATAAAACCTTTATTTATACGCTAAGTCCAAACAATCGTAAGTTATTTCAGTTGCATGTCCTTTATTGACGTTAGCTCCGAATTGTCCCTGGACGATGCAACAAGAGAAATAACTTTATTTTTTCAAAAAAAAAAGCTATGTTAAGTTGCAGGCAAAAACTTGTATGTAAATACATAATATAAGCTACAGTGAAACCTGGTTAAGTGAGACATCAAGGGACCTGCAATGTCGTTTCACTTATAGAGGTATTCCACTTACACAGTGTCTCAGATATGCAGGTATAAATAAATATCTGTCTCATTTACAGAGGGTTTCATTGATGGAGGTTATTGACAGGTTATTTCAGTTATAAAAGTGCGATCAAACAAAACAATGTTATCTCAGTTACAGAGGTTTATGCATATAAAATTTACTCCCTGTCTCAGTTATAGAGGTAACTGATGATAAATCGAAAGAACAAATCCCAGATATAGAGGCTTAGCTCGTGCCACTAACAGAGGTAATTCAGTGCCAAAGTGTTGGGACCTCAGCATGAGTTCCAGTTATGGAGGTTTCTCACTTATCCAGGTCCCACTTAACCAGGTTTCACTGTATATACATTTAGGTATATAAGTGATAATGACGACGGTGTGTAGAAAATCAAATCAAATCACTATCATCACTATCACTACATAGTATAAAACAAAGTCGCCTTTTCTGTCCCTATATCCCTATGTGCGCGTAAATCTTTAAAACTACGCAACAGATTTTGATGCGGTTTTTTTTAATAGATAGAGTGATTCAAGAGGAAGGTTTATATGCATAACTAGCAGATCCCGCGGCTTTACCTGTGCTAAATCTAGGGAAGAGCCCGAGCGAAGCGAGGGCGAGTCGCTAGTATCAAATATAAGAATTTATTTATGAACATACCAGCGGCTCACCCTCGCTTCGCTCGGGTTCGTCCCTAGATTTAGCGCGAGCGAAGCTGCGGGTTCCGCTAGTATATCTTTATAAATTGTAGCCTATGGGTTATTCTGATGTATAATCTATATTATTGGAAATTTTCATTCAAATCAATTTCAGTAGTTTTTACGTGTAGAGTGAAGAGTGAAGAAGTGAGTGAAGAGTAACAAATATCCATCCATCCATACTTACAAAATTTCGCGTTTATAATATTAGTAGGATAATATAGCTAATTGCTATTAGTCCGTGAAAGATCTAGGGACAATGTTTATGATAATACCTAACAATTAAGGATACGATAAAATATATGTATCGGAGATTGATAGATTAAGGTACCTTTAGGTGGCAGTGTCGATGAGTTTTTTCATGAGCTTTTTGAATTAGTATGAATTAAGACGCGTTAATGTACTAAAGTTATAAATACATCAGGGCTTTTAGGTCTGTCTAAGCGTGACTTTTTCTTAGATAATATAATTTAACAAAGCGACATAAATAAGTCCTTTTTATCTCTATCAACATAACTATCGATTAATTAAATAGTTTGATAGAGATTTTATTCAATAGCAAAAACTAAGCAAGAACATATAGGAGCCTCTAGATACGTTTATATAAAAACCAACAAATTTTCAGATTTTTATTACTTTTGTTTTCCGTCTAGAAGTGTCAATCATTTAGTGATGGCCTGAATAGGGATTTAACTGTCTCCACTGCTCGTTAATGCAAACTCGATTTCCTACGTGACGTGGCCTACAATGGCGCATCCATTTAACGAACTACCCACTCACATCAGTGAAATTGGAACGCTTATTAAAAACATTAATAATTTATTTTATATTTAATTATTTTTTCGGATTTTTTATTTAGATTTTTGATTTTCAGCGTTTCTAATGCTTTAGAACAATCATCTCTAAAGCATTCATCTCAATGGTTCTACAGTTATTACAGAAAGCACCTATCCACAAAATTATATGATTTTCAAAAATCCCGAAATAGCACCAAATTACGACTTATCTTATTTTTTATCAATATTCTATAATAGAATATATAAATAAGAGATTTACTTAATTTTTTAATTACAAGAAAGATAAATAAGAAGAGCTAATATTCGATTGATTAACTTTAAAATATAAAAGTTTTGTACCTGTATTTCAGATTTAATGCAATATATGAATGACGTGTAAAAAGTGATTCTTATAACTCTGTAATATATTACGATATGTATGAATGTATGTACGTAATGTATGCACTTTTGCGCAACTATATTTTATAGCAATTACCGCTCGGGAGGGAGTCCGCCACAGCGGGACTGCCATCGGGGTGTCGTGGTCGAGTGCGAAAGCAATTGCCCATTAAGATGAAAAAGGTTTCTATGGAAATGCATTTTACAAAGTAAAAAAATCTTTAATTTATATAAACGCTGATAATTATAAGTATTAATTATACTTTATATTAATAATAATTTAAACTTAATAATAAAAAAATATAAACAAAATTTTTATTACAAAGTATTATGACTCCTCATTCATAAAGACTTGAGATACGAAATATAATTATTTTAAATTGTATGAACAAGAAGTACCGAGTAGCCTACTCTGGCATACATTTCTTGGAACTTTGACTCTAATCTCACAATTAATTTAGTTAAATAAGGGCGGTGACGTGTTTTCGGTTACAGCGCTTAAATTTTACGATACTGGTACTTCAGTCATCTGTATGATTATATATATTACTATCATTTTCCGCATCTTCGCACGCGTTCTAAAGACCAGAAACCAAATTCTTTCTGAGTCGTGCGATATGGTACCTCGCAGTACTAACGCTCGCCCTTCACGTTTTTGCAACATTTTTCATTGATGCTCCGCTCCTATTGGTCATAGAGTGATGTAGTATAGCCTATAGCCTTCCTCGATTACGGACTATTCAACACAAAATGATTTTTTTAATTCGGACCAGTAGTTTCTGAGATTAGCGTGTTCGACCAAACAAACAAACTCTTAAGCTATAATATTAGTATAGATAAATCAGTATATATTTAACTGAAATATAATATTACAGATATATATAAATGACCCTTAATAATAAAAACAGATCGTATAGTTTTTTTTCGCCCAATTTCCTCACTCCTCACTAATTAATCATTTTCTTACCAAACTCGTGTCGGAGTCGGTATCTCCTACTTTTTACTTGCCGTATGCAAATACAGTATAATTCTTATACTAATTAATAATAATGAGTTAAACTTTGTGAATTAGCTATTATTAAAATTCCAATACAAGGCCACTATTACAAGATGTACTCCAAAGGATATATTCAATTATTTGCAATTATATATTTTATGGATTTCGAGTTCTAACTACTTGCAGTTATTATAATGACATATAATCGTATAGCGTCAGATATTTTATGAGAAAAATACCTACATAGATAAACTTAAAAAGCAAAACCTTATACTTTTTAGATTTTCTTGATTTTCATTAAAAGTTTTATTTAAACTATCTTTATGGATTATTATCTATAGCCTATAGGGATTTATTTTGGTTTATGGTTCCTAAACTTGAGGTTTCAAATGCTTAGGGAAATCATGGAACGTCGGAGTCCCAAAGAGAGGACTCTCTTTACTCAAAATTTAATACAAATTGTAACAGTCGTTTGCGAGATACACGAAATTAATTGCTCATTTAATATTATATGATACACTAGCACCAAAACTGACCAGAAGTTGCAAATTGCGGGTGTGCAAACATCAAATATTCATGTCCAACACCGAAAATTAATTATGTTGCACGAAATACTTTGTAGATACCAATGTATAGGACTATATCTGGTTGGGTCTAAAGTAGTATAAATAGATAATTATCGTTTTATATTATTACAAAAGATATTCTTTTAAAAGATCAACTGTTGAGTTTCTCGCCGCTATTTTCAGCAGAACTGCCTTCCGAGCTAAATGCAAGAATTTACAATACTTGTATTTTTTCCAAACAGTTTAAAAATTTTAAAAATACATTTAAAATACCAAATGTGGTTGTTGTGTACCAGTGTTATTTATTTATTTTTTAATAAAAGTGATATTTCTCCTACATTTCCTTATAATTTAAGATTTTAGGTTTTAGTTGAATCTGGTAGTAAATTAAGTATATCTAAACTATTAATAATTATGCAATAAGTTGTCACACAGAGTAAATACTAACCGCATCTAAAAAGCTGTTGTACTTGTGATAGTGTGGACGATTTCGCTCGCAGAACTGTCTGAAAAGTAGTTTGCCGATCGGCTGCTGATCCACCACGTAGTCATAGTCTACATCTGAAAGAAAGAAAAGTTTATTGTTTAAAATTGGCCGATTTTACATAATATAACCTCATATATAATGGTACTCTAATTTTGCAAATAGAATATTTCAATTCCAGCTCTTCAAGCATCAGTAAATTATTAGGTATAAATTTTATAAGCATATTTGAACAAAAATAAGACAAGACCAATTCCACAGCTGCTTAATTATCCCTAATTTCTATATTTTATATCAAATAATTTAGCTAAAATAATATTAATCAATTTAATTTAATCCTAGACACGAACTCTAAGGCATTTCAGTTAAGAGTTGAGTATCTTGCAGATTCCAGATTTAGATACCTACTAAGTTCGTGCAATGTCAATGAAGTAAAGGAAAACCAAGTTTCGAATACACACATCGCTATCTAGTTCCCTGGTAAGCTTGCTTGTACGAGGCTTGTGTAACAGACACCAGATAGTTGATACACTGCGCATATATATAACTTTAAATATATACATAATATATAATAATATAACCACAAACATTCATATTCAAATTAATGTACCCAACGGGACTTGAATCTGCGACCGCTGGCACAGCAAGTAGAGTCACTACAAACTTAGCCAAACGTACCATCATGCTGTGTCCCAACTAATTTATTTATATAAGTATGTGTACATTATCTATTATAAACAAATAATGAAAATGGTGTTCGTTTGAGGCTCAATCACGCCTAAACCACTGATCGTATCAACATGAAACTACCACCATTCGATGCGAAATTTTTCCTAGATGGTTTATGGCTATTTATTTTTCGAATTCTAACGTTTCTACATTTTTTTATTGCTGTTTTACTTTTATGAACATTTATCCCGCTAATAAAAACAAAAGACAAGCGTTTTCTCTTGATTCTTTTGTTTTCATGGATTTCAACGGAGTTTACTAAACGGATAATGTTCTTTTACATTCAGCTAAGAATCTACTTACAAACTCCCACGCACCCCTGCACACCCACTCTCATTTTTTGATAAAAATAAAATGCCGTATCTATGATCGAGTATCACTTGAGAACGGCTGGACCGATTGGGTTAATTTTTTTTTTTGTTGTCTTCAGAATTGTCAGGAAAATGTTTATATGTAAGAAAATTTTAAAAAATTCTGCTAAAACGTTAAAAATTTCGATGATAATCGAAGTATTCCAATTTCTATAGTTACTCATCACGAAATCTCGGGAACTATAGGACTTAGAAATGTGAAACTTGGTAGGAATATTACTTTCGTTATGAAGAGGTCAACTAAAAACGGATTTTAAGAAATTCATCCCCCAAAGGGGATTGCGGGGGCGTTAACAATGAACAATTCCCGTTTTTAAACTATAGCTCCTATAAATTCCAAATTTGGTAGGAATCTTCTGTAAGAGATGTAGAAATAGTCTATGAACGAATTTTACGGTAGCTCACCCCACAGGGGGTTGCGGGGGTGGTTTAACAATAAAAAATTTTATTTTTTAAGCCGTAGCTCCTACAGACTCCAAATTTAGCTAGAGTCGTCTATATGTGATGCAGAAATGATTTAAGAGCGGATTTTACAACAACCCACCACCGAAAAAGATTGCGGTAGTGGGTGTTAAAATGTGAAATTTCTTTTTCCAAACTGTAACCTCTATAGACTTTAAATTTGGTAGTAATCTTTTATTTGTCATGCAGAAATCATCTCAAATAGGATTTTACGAAATTCTACTTCCAATAGGGATATCGGGGGTGGGTGTGAGAATGTTAAATTTATGTTTCCAAACTGTAACTTCTACAGACTCCAAATGATTATTTTTTTACTGTTTAAATAATAATAATTTTATTTTAAGTGAATTTGACTCTTCTTTGAAAAATATTTTAAATTTCAGAAAAAAAAATAAAAATTAACAAAAAAAGCAAAAAAAAAATAAATAAAAAAAAAACAAAAAAAGCAAAAAAAAAATATAAATAAAAAAAATAAAAATTAACAAAAAAAGCAAAAAAAAATATGAATAAAAAAAAATGATGAATAAAAAAAAATGATGAATAAAATTTAATTTATTTCCTTTGAAAATTCGCCCAGCGAAGCGGGCGGGGACGGCTAGTCTATTATAAACAAACATTTATATTTAGTGACTGGTCCAACAGAATGCCGATCTACAGTCGTTAAGCATTTGATTACACGTCTTACTCATCCTACCCCACTTAACCTGATAATTCAACTCAAATGTGTCAGCACCATTACATACTCGTACATATTATAAGCGGACAGTGATCGAAGGATGCTGTCAACGAAATAATTTTTAGGTCATAACCGTTTGGTAATTGTTAGAATCAATCGACACTTTGGCAGACATCGAAAGCTTGAGTTGTTATATAAACAGTTCGCTTTAAGTTATTTTTCATGTCATGTCGTATATGTAACATTTCTTGCGTAATATTATTTTATAGTCTCTAAACGTTGAAAAAATATATTAAAAAAGTAATGTACCCTAGTATATATTATTATTAATATTATAAATAAAAAAATCACGTGTGTAAATAGTAAATGTAAAATTTTTATGAAGATAGTTTAAGGCTTTGGAAAGGACATAATTTTTTTCTCAGAAATCATCCCTTAAGGGGTGAAAACAGGATTGAAAGTTTTCTCTCTCTTTCTCTTTCAATACGGGATGCTAATATAAATATAACTATAGGCTATAGTTTCTTGTCCATACTAAAACTAACCCGAGAGAAGCGAGGGCGAGTCGCTTGTGACACAATAATTTTGGGCATAACGTTTATTTCCCAGTAAAGAAAATTAGAAAAGCATAATATAACAATTTTATTTTTGGACATTCTTTTTTATATATCTAACCACATCTCTTTAATATAAAAATCAACAAATAACAACTAAAACCTAAAACTAAAAACTAAAAAAGTGAAAAACAAGAATATTTTTAATAATATTAAATTATTATCAAACTAAAGAAAAGTAAAAAGCTATCTTCTGTGAACGTTAGTAAATTGTACTTTGCACTGTACGATAAGCGATACATTTGCACATAGAGTAGTTACGATGGAAAGTTGATGTAATTAGTATGTAATTAATAGCAATTGCTCGGGGACCGGCTTAATTACTGCTTTTGCAATTCATTTAAACTAAATATACTCTATGTATAATAAGCCATTATTATAATTAAAAAAATATAATAACATTTATAACATGGCATAATAAATAAGTACGTTTGTAATTTAACTTTAATTTTTAGGTACCGTTGACAGGTGATATTGTTATTTTTGCATCATAACAGTATAATGTGTTTCAGATATCAGTAAAGGGGCAGTCCGTTAGACGATTTCGCCAACGAGACGATTTCTATATAGAGAAAAAGTTACCATAATTTATAATTAACTTATACTACACAGTGACACAGACCAACAAAACTTTTCTATTATTTTACATTTTCACTCCAAAGTCCTGCTTTTAACGAGGCCTGAAGGAGACGAGTAGTGTCGCGGCAATGTTAACGATCTTATAATTCTTGTCCTTGAAGTCGTAAAAGAGAACCATCCCAACTCGGAATTATTCTGAATGCTTGAACCCATTAATAAGCCCACATCATAAGATAAAGCGAAAACCGTAAAAATAATCGTTTACCTGTTTTTATTAGTGTTGTATAAAATTACAATTTCTTAAATGCATATGGAATTATATACGGTACTTATACCAGAAACTCAATTTTTATCTGTCATTTTGTTCCGTCGAATCACCGAAATGGCTGGATCGATTTTGATGGGATTTTCATTCACTTCACTCAAATAATAATACTTAATTAATTAATTAAAAAATTAAACTTAAGTATATAGGAATTAGTTGTTATATACAATTCATTATACATATAATATTTTTATTTAAAGTCATTATAATACGTTCTATTTGATTTAGCCTAAATAAGTCAAACCACTTAACTCTCAAACTCAAACTTATATGTACATAATAATAATTATATATTATAATTTTCATATATTTATCAAATCGCTCTGTCTTTACGCCGTATTTAAGTAATAAACTGGAAGGAATCTTGCATCTTTCTAAGAGCCTGACTGTTAAGAAATAACGACATCTTAAATTTCTTTCAGTGCGTCCCCAGCGATAGCGGGGAATTTAAACAATGGCACTTTTATAAAAACTTTACAATATAGCGGTACCTTTGTTATTTTAAATTAAAGAGGCTTTTCTATATCTAGAATTTGATATTACTCTGTATAGAGATAATCTAAGTAATATTTTCATGAAGACCTTCAAAAATATCAGGAATAAGAGATAAAAAGAAAGGTTTATTTTAGTTTTACTAGAATAATCTTCCTGTATTATATAAAGGACATACTATTATTTTATTAATTAAAGGCCACTGAGAATTACAAAAAAAATCTATTTAATTTAGAAGTTCTCATAAAAACATGAGAAAGTCTTTTCATTTAGGTCTATGTATAATATTAGCAATTAATATTACAAAATATTTTTTCCAATAGATTTTTACACGCACTTTTGAATCACTACTCAATGTGAAACACACAATATACGAATATCCCAATATTAGTATTGTATTTAATAATAGTATACGGGATATTGTTTAACCCTTTTTAACGCCCCACTTACTTTATAATACCAGCCTTCAAATGTCTTTCGAAAACTTGCTAGGTTCTCTCAGACATACAGATTTCTTCACGATGTGTTCCATCACCGTACGTCAGTAGTTACGAGTATGTTAAAATAATTTGCACATAAAAATATCAGTGATACAAGATCCGGGAATAGAACCCATTACACTCGGATTTCTAACCGCGCTATCACTACTCCAAACTAAACGTGTCATAATATGCCGTCGGGTCACAGGTTTAGGAACATTGCTATTCATAATGCATCGACAATCTTGCTAACAATTTTTCCGCCATCCGATATTTAGTACGTGAGCTTCGTACGTTTCCTGTTCCAGGCGTTTTAGATGTATCTAGGTAATATTTCTCCTACGATTTATAGCGTTTTAAAAGTAATGTGCATGTAACGGCAGTAAATCGTCTATGTCAAATAAAAATATGTTTAAACTTCAAAGAAGAATAAAGAAAAGAATATACGTTCTTCTTAAATAGTTTATTACGTTTAAAGATGGTATTTTTTTCATATATAATGAAATCATGTAAAAAAGCTTATAGTTCTGTTCTTTGTATATATAATCAATGGACGTCTGAACATGTAATTCCGAGAACGAGAAGTAGGTATCACTGTTAATTTCGTAGTAATCATTCAATCTGAGTAATATAATATGTTACTGATAAAAGTGAATTACTCCCATTTTTATATATACTTATTTACTCCCAGGGTCGTGTCCATTGGTACAAAGATGCGTCTGCATCGTGCGGCAGTAAACTTGCATCATACTAAAAAAATCTTCTGTCCTTATTATATTACTTACAAATTATGTCCTTTCTTAACCAAATCGAGCTTTTTACAACAACACAGTTCAAATCGAAGATAATACAATAAACCTTCGAGTAATACAAACAGAATTATTACGCATCGACTAATGAGTAATATTATCAATATTTATTAGAGATATAGATAATTATGTACTAGCTGACCCGGCAAATGTTGTTCTGCCATATAAGAAAGAGGGTTGGGGGTAGAAGGGTGCAAAATATTTTACGTCCTATTCTCGTACTTACCAAATATACACAAAAAATATCATTAAAATCGTTCGAACCGTTTCGGAGAAGTCCGACTACAAATACCGTGACACGTGATTTTTATATATTAGATAATTTACATCGCCTAATTTACTGTTACGCATAGTGTCTGTTACATTTGCAGATGACATTAATAAGAACCCACTCTTTTGAAAGTTGGATATAAAAAGTTGTCACATCAAAAGTAAACAAATATAAAAACTTGTTATAAGCCCGTATCCGAGTCTTCGATCTTTGATCAATTTTATTTCATTTTAAGCATTTGATATCAGTTTTATTTTAATTGACTCAAGTCAACATCAATGATAACGGAACACTTTTTATGTGTTTAGTATAATTTTTTCTAATTAAAACGTGGCCTGTTTTTTCATGAAAATAAAAATATTTATTTAAAAGTACAAGGTTTTACTTTTAGATGAAAAATAGAGTGTTAAATATGAACCATTTTACCACTAAATATCAAAACGAAACCTGAATTCGCATTTCGACTTATTCCATTTGATTACACTTTTTAGGGAAAATAGAAACAGTACTATTTTAATAAAATTACAAATTTAGCGTGATTATTGAAAAATATTTGTTATATTTATTTAGAAGGCCTTTGAGAAGTTAACTGAGACGGAGTTGAATTGTGACTTAAAGTATCTAGAAGTATATTTTCTCATTTGCTATTTTAGTAGATTTAGAACCTTTTAGATTACAATGTGTTAGATAACATATTTAGTTATAGAAATAACTTTAATAAATATAACTAAATTAGGTGAAGACAAGCAGCCTGGTGGTAACGCGCAAAGTAATCATTATGTATCATGCAATCTGTTGAACAACAAATCGTGAGGAATCAGTGACTTTTCGAAATATATTTAATGTTCGCAAAAACACCTTTGCCAACGTGATACGTCCAGTTTGACGTATTATGGATTCTTTTTTCGCATTTTTTTATGTTAGGGAGGCACAGATTAGGCGTTATATTTAGGAATTTACATATGAAATATCATCTCCCTTTCTATTGAATACACCAAAAAAAGTCCATTTAAACGTGTAGTTCAAAAAAAAAATTCCGTGTGTACAAAGTACACATGTCAGAAGTGAAACTTGAATTTAAAATAAGGCTAACTCTTCCCCGTCTCTGAGCGCCTGGTACTATGGACTTATTTTTTCGTTTCATCGAGTTAGAAATCACATCGATTCTAAAGAAGTTTCACTTCAAAAAGCAGCTTAATTTTCGTTACATTTTTTAAATTTAAAAGCGCCAGCACTCGTCCGACCTACTCTGCCATTGTCTGTAACCTCATTAGCTGTCGGATGTTTAAAACTATAAAAACTCGGGCGGTGTTAGACCGCAAGTGCTACCATATCACCTGCACCGAAGGGCCGCTCCCAATAATAGACGATTGACGTCACGCATTCCTGCCGCCAACGTCATTACATATCACTCCAACAATTAACCTTACACTTTACCTCGTTATGAAAATATTTACTGCTTTTCATTTTAGTTACATACGATATTCAGGAATAGTTAAAATCTGAATTGATGTTGAAGTCTGAATTCCCTAAGTTATTAAATAATTTGTTTACTAGCGACTCACCGTTGTTTCGCTTAAGTTCAGTCCTAGTTACGTTCTAACGATTTGTATAGATTTCTCAGAAATAAGATATTTCCTCGAATTTTTTCTACTATAATATGTATATATTACACATATAAACCTTCCTCTTGAATCACTCTGTCTATTGATGAAAACCGCATTAAAATTCGTAGTTTAAAAGATCTAGGCGTAAAGACGGCGGGAAACGACTGTGTTTTACACTATGGAGTAAATAAATTAGAGCTTTATAAGAAAGTAATTTTAAAAAAGACACCACGTTTTCTCTTTGCTCAGTTGATTTTTACAGTACTTTGATACACCACGAGTAATACTAAGAAGTTTTACTTCGCTCGGATTCGCCCCTAGGTAGTTTTATTGATTAGTACGTAGAGTTTTGAAAGGGGAAATATTTTCTCTTACTAAGAAGGACCCTATGTGTTAACTCGAATAACCAGCTACTTACATATCAAATTTCATCAGTCCGTCCAGTGATTTCTCGTGATGTGTTCCCAGACAGACAGACAGTAGTAGGTACAATAATAATTTAATAAAACTATACATTCGGCCTCTAAACGATAATAATGACTATGGGTTGGGTTTACAATCGCTTGGCAGGAGTTATTGGGTGAAACTTATATATATGGTAGTCGTTTATTCACTGATCACAATAATAATACTCACAACACAAGGTAATTCATATTTTTAGAGAAAATTAATAAAAACTTAATGTGAGAGAGAAGGATAACAATAGGATTTTGTATATGTGAGACAAAGACGTAAGATCATTATGTCAAAAATATGTCGAATTACTTAAATGTCATTGTCAACTATCCTAACGCCGCCATATTTAGTTATGTTTCTATGGACATGTGTGAAAGTGCTTCATCGTAAATAATTTTTTTTTTTCGACTTGGATAACATAGGTTCAGAAGGTTAATTTAGATTTTTTTTCGTTCTTTCTAGGTAGGTTAGGTTAGGTTAGATATATGACCACAACATACGCGAGCGAAGCGAGCGTGCCGCGGCGGCGGCCGGTGAGTGCTACATACAAAATTTATTTTCTCATGAAGTATGAATTACCTTGTAATGGGAGTAGTATAGGGATAATAGGGAGCATCTCCCCTACTAATTCACTCCCTCCCATTGTCATCGTCCTGCCAAGCGATTGTAAACTGCTACCATGACTATTTCAATAAGATTTAACTCAATAGAATTTTATTATATGCAAAAATAGAAAGTTATATATAGATTCGCTTTTCTTTAGGTAGTTTTTTCAGGTCTTAATACCTTTCGTGTCGTAAAATCAACGAAGCTTTGCTAACAAATGAAATTTTCTTCTATTGAATATATTTTTACTAAGATTTAGCTATTGAGAAAAAGAGAAACTTCTGAAATTCTATAAAATATAATATAAAAAAGTAATTACTAGGGACTTTCGACCTCTTTCTACTTCGACTTCTTCTCAGTTCCCTAAAAGTAGCTAAAGATGAAGTAAATTAAATAATGGCTATTTTTACGACTTCAAACAAAATTATGTTTTACGATTTCTAAATAAACACGTTTTTATCTAAATTAAAAATAGTACACGGCGGCAGCAATATACTTAATTGAAAATGAATTTTCAGAACCGGATCAATAGTTTTAGAGATCATCTCCTTCATACAAACTTTACTTCTTTACAGGCCCTTTTTTGTCACTTCTTTTTTGGGGGCACGCTAATTCTCGAAAGTATGTATATAATTTTTTTACGTCCTCCCACTATTTGTACCCCTTGCCTAGTGTTTTGAGGAATTTTAATTTAATTTACAAAATTGATTTTTACTAATTTATTCCAATTTCGCTCATTTTTTTTGTTTAAATAGCATTTTTTATTATTTCGATATTTTCTTTGGGGGCACGCAGTGCCTATCATATAATATTAGTGTAGATACATAGACACAGACACATACAGACAGTTCATTTTGTACAAATTTTATGACTAAAAGTCAATAACTCTAGATCAGAGTCTATCTGTGAACTTAATTTTATCAAAGTCAGTCTAATCGTTTCAGTTTAAAAATGTAATTAACACCTAGATACTAAATAAACGCTTGTACTAAGTATATTAATAACTTAACCACTAAATTAGGTACTTCAGCATTTCAGTCTAAACAACTTTTAATTATAGAGTAGCTACAATACAAGTAAACAAAATCCTAATTATAATTGACTAATAAATGTTTTTTACATCCAGAAATCTAACTAGAGGGAGAAGAAATTGAATGGGTATATAATTTTAATACGGCTATCAAATATTTATTTATGGATTTTCGTCAAATTCAAGCACCTATAAATTTTATTGGCCCATAACATCGAAGAAAGATTTTATATTCTTGAAAAAGTAAGGATCATTTGTTAATCGATTAGTATTCACCATTCATATTTTGAAAGCTCACATACATCGAGTTCTTAAGTCATGTATCATTGTTGCGGCTGAAACTTTTTAACAAGCTTTTTTACAGCTTCACTTATTTGTATCTAATCATAAATAATTAATGTTATCTAGTTTTAGAAGTCTATATCTATATATATAAAACAATTGCTATTCGTTCGTCTTGTTAAAAATTTTAAAAAGGCTGGACAGATTTGATTAATTCTATTTTTGTTGGGGCACACCCCAGGGGTTGTTTAGCTATAAATAATAATATATTTGTTTCTTTTTCACAACATTTTAAATTTTGTTTGGTTTTTAAATAATTATATCTTGTCAGTACCTACTTAGAGCTTATTTTTCGAATTAAACTTACTTTTTTAATAAACATTACTCAATTACACTTGTTTAAAAGCTCTTTTAACCTTTTGTACATTTCTCTCCCACACCACATATAATCACTACATAGTATAAAACAAAGTCGCCTTTTCTGTTCCTATATCCCTATATCCCTATGTACGCTTAAATCTTTAAAACTACGCAACGGATTTTGATGCGGTTTTTTTTAATAGATAGAGTGATTCAAGAGGAAGGTTTATATGCATAACTAGCAGATCCCGCGGCTTTACCTGTGCTAAATCTAGGGAAGAGCCCGAGCGAAGCGAGGGCGAGTCGCTAGTTAAAAATATATACCAAGTTTTAAAGCTTCATTTACTATATTAAAACAATTTACCTAGATTTTATATAACTAATATGTCGGATATAACAAAAATACATTACAAATTATTTAATAAAATCTCATAGCCATCCCTATTGTCTAAATATCTAAATAAGAATTTATGTTACTTTGAACTTAACTAATTATATTGGTTGGGCTTTAATCGGGATTTATCGGGGAATTATTTAATCGGGGAATACATATTTACGCCAATACGAACTTTTTATGCTATACGAGGAAAAAGCTTTCGGTTGACCAAATACACTGTAACTAAAGCATCTTTATAAAAGAAATAATATATAAAAGAACATTTTTGTAAAGAAGCTTTGTATTTACACAGATAAAAAAATCTGGCAAGCCCACTGTCCCTGTGCCAAGATACTCTCGTAATAAAGCAAATAATATTTTTTACTGAGATGGGTTGCGGATATATTATATTTTACATGGCTTTTTTTAGGTCATTACCATTGTTCCCGGTTCCATAGCTTCAAGCTTTTAATAAACGATGATCCGATAAAATTCCAATACACAGAAAGGCTTTATGGGGCAGCGATATTTTATAATATACTTACATCAAGGATGTATATCCTACCTGAACTCCTCTTTTTTAACTTTGTATAATTTTAGAATCTATACATTTTACTGTGGTTTGGTTAAGTAGTATAATATATGGCTTAGCGTGAGTCGTGGCCGATTTCCATTGGAGTTCAGGTGTTTGATCCTGCTCGGAAAAAATAATTGCAAAAATCAGAAAGAGAAAGCTCGATGTTATACGTACCTATCTGACCTGTTAAATTAAAGCGAATATATATTATAATAGATATAATTAAAGAGAACGATAATTTTCAATTTCTTTCTTCTTAACTCGAAAGTTTGCATGTGTGTACATTCGTTTATTACTTTTTCGCTAAGAATATGGATGCAACTTGCTTTACAAAGATAGATTTATTTACTACGTACTCGGTTTTTAATGAAAAAATAGACAAAGTAATATGATAAAAATAGATTTGTATTGAAGTAACTGCCCCTGCTGGATCTATTTTCAAAAGAACAAAACAAAAAAAGTTTCGACGTGTATAACAAATAACGCTACTTTGTCTAAATCAAATTAGCAATAACCATGTTATCATGTACAAGCTAATGATTAATGTCATATATTTGCCTAATACGTTATAAGGTTTAGCGACATAACTTGTCAAGAGACAAGAACAAACAAACACACGTATCGTTTATTTACAGCGAGTAGTTATTCAAAGCGCGAGGCACTTGCGAAGAAGTGTTGTGTGGCGTAAGGAATGAGGGAGAGCTCTACAAGGTATTTGACAATCCAAATAAATATTTAATTCTAGTAAGGCTACTTATTTAATCATGGTCAAAAAAGGTTAATACATATTAATCAGTACATATAAATTAAATTGTGGTGTCTGGTTTTAATTTCAAATTAACAGCTTTTCACTAAATTTCTATGAAAGTCTAGAGGCACTTACATATGATTGATTAAATGAAATTAAAGAGCAATGACCTTTAGTTAGGAACATATCTCAAAAAAACAGTTTTATTAGAAAACATGTTGATCTTATATGCAAATTCGTCGTTTTATTATATTTGATCTTTCAACAAAAAAGACATAAAATTCTATTACATTTATTCCGCTATCGCCAACGTTATGGGTCAACAATTCATACACGATAAGTTTTATTGACTCGAACGAAGGCTCTAGCAAAGTATGGCATGAACTTTGCTCATATAAGCAAATGGGTGATATTTTTCGCATACCACGCTAAGAATATATAGATACTTTATATCTATACTAATATTATAAAGCTGAAGAGTTTGTTTGTTCTTTTAGTTGGTCGAAAGCGCTAATCTCAGGAACTACTGGTCTGAATTGAAAAAATCTTTTTGTGATGGATAGTCGGTTTATCGAGGAAGGCTATAGGCTATATTACATCACGCTCCGACCAATAGGAGCGGAACATCAATGAAAAGTGTTGCAAAAACGGGAAGGGCGGGCGTTAGTACTGCGACTTGCGAAGTACCATACTGCGCGACTCAGAAAGAATTTGGTTTCCAGTCTTTGCCGCGCTTCTTTAACGCGTGCGAAGCCGCGGGAAATGCTAGTTATGTATATGTATGTAGCCTGATATGTTGTCCAAACTTTCTAGGGCGTAGTAAATTTTTACTATGACATAAAGGATTCTGCCGATTTTCCTTATTTGTAGATAGAATATATTATGGTGATTATTAAGTTCTATTTCTAGAATAAGTTTATATCTTATAGTAAAAGTACAATCAGAATCCTTTCCAGTCGATAGTAGCAGTTTATCAGAAAGATATATAATAATTTTTTGTTATTATGTAACAAATGATTTCATACATTTTATAAAAATCGCCATTAATCCAGCCGTCAATATTTAAAAGGATCGATAAGTAATTTATTTTGTAAAATATAATTTAATTTTAATGAACTCGAATATGTACCATAAGCTTTTAAACCTCGTAATCTCATAGAACTCTATGTTTACATAACAGATTAGAAATTAAGTAAGTACGTAAACTTCAATGATACACATAGTACCTATACTATAAATTATAATAATGCACATATTATAAATTATATAAATAATTAATAATTATAAAATAATAATTAATAATACATTTATTATAAATTATAGGTAACATAGTAAATAGGCACTTTTCTTTCTTTTATATCTTAGGTACATAAACAGCAAGCAGTCTATTATAATATTTTTACTTTGGAAACCAATTGAAAATAGAATACTGAATACACAGTATTAAGAATTTCATATGTTGAACTTATTCTTATCATCATTTGCTAATATAGTATAGAAAAACTTGTCAGCAGAGTATTTCCAAAGAACAATTTTTGTAATAAATACACTATGCGAGCATAGTCGTAGGCAAAAACTTCATTAAAAAAATATATCAAACCATAGTCTTTCTACTTTTTTCTTTATTCAACAATGTATTAAAATATATGTAACTAAAAATAAGAGAATTAAAGATAGAACATTATGCTACTTACGATTCAAAGATTAGAAGCCAATATGAAATAAGCCATTTGAATCATTCCAAATGGCCTGAAGCCAAGAAAGTTTTCTTTTTACCATAAATATGAACTATGTCAAAATGCTTTTACTACATCTTTTACTTTACAAATTTTTCTTGGGACTGTGTATGTGCCTTACTCTATATTGGAATTCGTAGCTTAAATTGTGCCACCGGTCTAGATTATCATCACTAAATAGTATAAAACAAAGGCGCTTCCCGCTGTCTGTCTATGTCTATGTGCTTAGATATTTAAAACTAGGCAATGGATTTTGATTGAGTTTTTTAATAGATAGTGATTCAAGAGAAAGGTTTATAAGTAGAAATATATAAAACTAGTTTATAGAATGTAGATGATATTATATATTATGATATATACTATGATATTATACTATTTTAACTGCCAGCTTGAGACTTAAATGTTTCACTTAAAATAGAATCTTATAAAAAAAGATAGTTTTAAGCTATGGAATGGGATATAAATATTATTAGAGTGGGACAGAACCCTTTCCAAAAACAAATCAAAGTTGATAGAAACAATTTAGAGAATACTAGTTACACGACCTCACTCCGCTCGGATTCGTTCCTAAAAGTAGTTCCTGGAGCAAATTTTTGGTGACATCTCACCCTTCAGGGTCATGTTGTTTTTTTATGGTTTAAAAATATATTTCCGTTGAAAGACAGAGCGAAGGGTCCGCCTCATACATCGAGAGCTTAAAGTATATCCGCTTTTTAAACATCTTTTGTTGATTGCTATTCGTATGAAAATGTATGTATAAAAGTTCAAAGGAAAAAATAGAGCTCGGATATAAAACGAGACACGTCGACTCTATGTAAATGAAAGTGTGCAAACCGATACTATCAAATCGAATAAGCGAATATTAGCTTTTGTGCTTTAACCGACTCCACCGAAGTAACATGTAATCAGAAAAGCGCTTCTTTTTTATTAAGCATATTTTGATCCAAAACTGTTTTTGTATACAAAATAGACTATTTGGCAATTTTTGAAAGCGTTAATGTGTTTTTTTATCTTTATGTTTAAAAGGTTAATGAATTAATATTTAAACTTTAAAGCTATCAAGAAGAAAGTAAAGTATTATTAATAAAAAAGTCTTATAACGTATCAAAAATAAAATATATTGCCGAAATTAAAATTTCTTAATATCAAAATATAAATTTCTCAAAAAAAAATAACAAATAAACAAGCATATTTCGTCAATAGCATGTTAATACAAATGTAACAAGCGAAATAATTTCCGCCGGCGGAAATAGAAAACGCTTCGGAGTCATAATCAATTGAGTTATCTAGGATATATTATGTTAAATTTTACTACATTCATGTCATTCCTTTCTCTGTTAGGATCGCTTCTACTGTTGTCCTTGTCTGAACCTAAAATCGTTATCACTACATAGCATAAAACAAAGTCGCTTTCTCTGTCCCTATATCCCTATGTATGCTTAAATATTTAAAACTACGCAACGGATTTTGATGCGGTTTTTTTTAATAGATAGAGTGATTCAAGAGGAAGGTTTATATGCATAACTAGCGGATCCCGCGGCTTTGCCTGTGCTAAATCTAGGGAAGAGCCCGAGCGAAGCGAGGGCGAGTCGCTAGTCTCCTATATTTCGTTATAATCTACTCAATACATGAAATAAAATTCGGAGTCGAATATGTGTGTGTATTCAGCCCTTTATAATGCTGGGCACGGGCCTCCCTTATAAACGAGGGGTTTCCTCCCTCCCTCGTTTTGAAGACTATAGTCTACCTTACTGGCTTAGTGCGTGTTAGCCGACTTCACATGTCTTTCGAAACTTGCTTGGTTTTCTCAGACATGCAGGCTTTCTCACGGTGTTTTCCTTCACCGTAACACAAGTGATAATCATGTTAGAAATGATTCGCACATAAAAATATCTAAGGTGCGAGACCCGGATTTGAACCCGCATCACTCGGTTATCCAAGCGAGCGCATTACTATTGGGCTATCACTACCTTCGAATATAATATGTAGATTACATTAATTATTCTTCAAGAAATTATTCATTTGGGTGTTTTGGTGGTGGATTAATTTGATTTTGGTTGCCGACATTTGAAAAGCTCTACAGTAATTAAAATCACGGAAGCGTTCTACCAGTCATGGGAAAGTTATATTTAGAACGTCAAAGATTCGCTTACATGTAAAATTGTTTCCTTAAACTTTCTCTTGAATTTTATATCTTTAATATTTATTTATTTAATACACGAAACTATCGATAGTATCGATACTATCAATAGTTTTTTCTCAAACTATCGATAAATATCGGAATACAAATCTATCGATGTTTAACGTACATAATTATGTTGTCTTGTGTTATACTTATACTTTTTTTTATTGACTTAAAGATTACATTCGATACAAGTAATATCAATCCATAGTCTACCACGCTGGCAAAAAGCTGGTTGGCGGACTTCGAAAACTTGCTGGTTATCATACGTGCAGGTTTCCTCACCACTCCTACTCTACCGGATAAACATACGTTTCTATACGCCAACAAAATTATCCGTCAAGAAATATAATAAACTAGCTACATCCATGACACAAAGAAACTACTCGATGTATTAGAATGATGTCTTCCTGACCGATTTCGACCACAGTGGTCAATCTTACTAGCCAACTGCGCAGTAGATATTATAGTTCAGTGGGCATGAGCGTAAACACAAGTGCCCTCTCCAATCGTCAACTCTCAAGTCCGATGAGACGATACTACAAGACGAACGGTGCCAAAGAACCAAAAAAAATTACGTACTTTATATAGCAGTTAACAGATAAACTCACTTGGACTAAGCCAGAACTCGAACCCAGGACTTCTTGATCGCATTCATACATGCTTGCTACTAGATTACTGAGGCAGTTAAAATAAGATGAAACAAAAGAAAAATTTCTTACGTAACAGTTTCTACTATGTTTTAAAAGTCATATTGGAAACAAAAACAAAGTAGTAAATTCTAAAGAATTAGTGACACGGTTAGTTTTCAATGGATGCACATACTTAAACGTATGATGGTTTATGTGCCATTATGAAAGAACAATGAAAATATGATGTCTATGAAAACAATGTAAATGGTACACAATTATTTTAAAAATAAAAACAAAAACTGACTTCAAAACTATACCTATATGTACAAACTTTAATAATATGGGTAGGATAACTAAACGCACTGCTCCAATGAGACAGCGAGGTGTCGGAGTATACGAAAATATGATCGATGTATACAATAGTTAGATTTTTGATAATATTCAAAAACTACTCGACCGATTTCTTTCAAAAATAAAAGAATTTTCTAAATAGGTCCAGACGTCTTTAAATAATCGTACATAAAAAAAGATCCGAGTAATTGAGGATCTCCTACTTTGAAGTCGGTTAAAAATATTAGTTTTCATGTTCAGTTAGTTACATTTCCTTTAAATAGTGTAGCTCTTATTACAACATCCTATTATACATAATGTATAAAGGGATGGATGACACAAATAATAGTTTACAATGCATACATACATACATGTACACATAGATATAGATACGGAATATTTCCATTGGCCAGTCTAGATATATAATATCTCATTTTAATATATGTATTTTAACTTTACTCTAGTAGGTTATATTATAACAACACAGTATTTAATTGTTAGCTCATGCAGTTGACATAATTTTACTTATTATATACTTAGTTATTTAGTTCAAACTAAAAATACATATTTTTTTATGTTGTGACATTAAGAGCCCTATTACAAATCTGCACTCTGCGAGTTTAGGTATTTTGAAGCGTCGCGTCCGGACACCTGCACATTGCACAAGAAACTACGACCAAGCGATTTTGATACTTTTCCCTAAGTTTTGTATATTTTTTAGTATTTCTATAGTATAGAGTAATTCGTTATCTACTCCGCAAATTTTACATACAGTGCCATGGATGTAGTATGCGATGAAACAGATTATATTATGAAGATGAAACCTTGATGATAAATAAGACAGATAATATTTTTTTAACATAAAATTTATTTTATTATTGAAATTATACTTCTTTAGGCGCATTATGAAAAATTGATGGGAGTGAAATTTTACAATGCGCGCACAGGAAGACACAAAATTCTCACGGGAGAAGTTAGCTAACAGTCAACAGTTTTGAGGACTTACAACTATATTCACGATATTTATTTTCAACAATGACATGGGTGTCATTTTCGAAGTTTCTCGGCGTGCTAATTGCTAAAATGAGGTCCATTTTCAAATCCAAGATGGCGGACTTTCGGTTTTTTTTCAACAATGACATGGGTGTCATTTTCGAGGTTTCTCGGGGTGATGATTACGAAAATGAGGTCCATTTTCAAATCCAAGATGGCGGACTTACGATTTTTTTTCAACAATGTCATGGGTGTCATTTTCGAGGTTTCTCAGGGTGCTGATTACGAAAATGAGGTCCATTTTCAAATCCAAGATGGCGGACTTTCGGTTTTATTTTCAACAACGACATGTGTGTCATTTTCGAGGTTTCTCGGGGTGCTAATTGCGAAAATGAGGTCCATTTTCGAATTCAAGATGGCGGACACCTGGTTTTTTTTCAACAATAACATGGGTGTCATTTTCGAGTTTTCTCGGGGTGCTGATTACGAAAATGAGGTCCATTTTCAAATCTAAGATGGCGGACATCCGGTTTTCTAAACAATTACCTGGGTTTCATTTTCGAGGTTTCTCGGGGTGCTGATTGCGAAAATGAGTATGTATTATTTAATGATGTCAAAGAAGTATAACTTCTAACGCGTGTACATAAGTACACACACACATTTTTTTAGTCCTCTGTTATCAAACAACTGTTTAAAAAAGAAATGAAAATCAATTATTCTCCATCCCTAAACTATGTAATCTGTTACCTGAAATAATTATTATTATTAATAAAATAAGAAAATAATGCTTCTAAATTATTGGGTTCATATCATACTTACATTCTCCGATTCAGTTTCTATCTCCTCAAGTGCTAGTATTGGCGGTTCGTCAATATTAATTGAATTTTTTGCAGATAACGAATCAAAAAGAACGTCGTGACCAGTAGGTATCTAAAATAAAAATAAGCTAAATTAAACCTAACCACAACAATTTACCAATGACTTAGGGGCCATTCATTTATTACGTAAGACTATTTTCGCTAGTTTTAAAATATAAGAAAAAAAATGTGTGTGTGTACTTATGTACACGCGTTAGAAGTTATACTTCTTTGGCATCGTTAAATAATACATACTCATTTTCGCAATTAGCACCCCGAGAAACCTCGAAAATGACACCCATGTAGTTGTTAAAAAAACCGGAAGTCCGCCATCTTCGATTTGAAAATGGACCTCATTTGCGCAATTAGCACCACGAGAAACCTCGAAAATGACACTCATGAAATTGTTGAAAAAAAAACCAGATGTCCGCCATCTTGAATTTGAAAATGGACCTCATTTTCACAATTAGCACCCCGAGAAACCTCGAAAATGACACCCATGTCATTGTTGAAAAAAAAACCGGATGTTCGCCATCTTGGATTTGAAAATGGACCTCATTTTCGTAATCAGCACCCCGAGAAACCTCGAAAATGACACCCATGTCGTTGTTGAAAATAACACCGAAAGTCCGCCATCTTGGATTTGAAAATGGACCTCATTTTCGCAATTAGCACCCCGAGAAACCTCGAAAATGACACCCATGTCATTGATGAAAAAAAAACCAGATGTTCGCCATCTTGGATTTGAAAATGGACCTCATTTTCGTAATCAGCACCCCGAAAAACCTCGAAAATGACACCCATGTCATTGTTGAAAAAAAAAACTGAAAATCCGCCATCTTGGATTTGAAAATGGACCTCATTTTCGTAATCAGCACCCCGAGAAACCTCGAAAATGACACCCATGCCATTGTTGAAAAAAAAACCGGATGTCCGCCATCTTGGATTTGAAAATGGACCTCATTTTCGCAATTAGCACCCCGAGAAACCTCGAAAATGACACCCATGTCATTGTTGAAAATAAATATCGTGAATATAGTTGCAAGTCCTCTAAACTGTTGACTGTTAGCTAACTTCTCCCGTGAGAATGTTGTGTCTCGCTGTGCGCGCGCATCGTAAAATTGCACTCTCATCAATTTTTCAAACACGCCTAAAGAAGTAAAACTTCAAAAAATAAGAATAGGCCGAACCCCTCCCCCCCTGTTTAATATTAAGTAAGAGTCTAAAAGAAAAAATGAATACACATTTGGTTTATTTTAAAGCTTATTTTTCAAAGTAACAATTTTTTTAAATGTTTATTTGTAATTTTAAAGGTACAGTATCTTTAAACTGCCCGGTTGCCAGCGCTTTTTCAAAGTATAATTTTAACTTTGCGCATTTTGTTGATTTTACGAAAGAACTATCGAGACTCCCTCCCACCTCCTTGTAAGAAAACATAAGGCATGGGTGACCCCCCTCCCCCCTAAATTGTCTTACGTAATAAATGAATGGCCCCTTATGATTTGGACAGTTAGTATATCTATTAATATAAGTATTTAATAAAAAAAAATGGTAACGCATCCTCAGTCGATGATGTCGGGATATTTTTTTTATCCATTGGTAATAATAATGTTTTCTTGGCAGAGTAGTTATTCATTCTGAAACAGTCCCATTAATATTATTAGTTTTGAATAAGTAATAAATGAGAATTATATTTAAATATGTGTATAGATAAAAGTGTACCTTGCTTTATTTGCATTTCTTAGGGGTTTTTCGACTCATGCTGAAAATAACAAAATAAATATTAAAAATAATTCAATCACATAATAAGCTATAAAGATTCCATATATAACAATACTAAAAAGAATTATACTTATGTGATCAAAATTTGGTAGACGCACTATACTTCTGACGTTCGATCGATTTTGACACGAAAAAATTCAACACAGGTCCGACGCCGAGGAGCGCTCGCGCAGTACTGAGTGCAGACGGCCGGTGCGTCGCATTTTGTAGTGATTTTGCAGTTATAATTATCGTTTTTATTGAAATATTATAATAAATTAATGCTTAAAAAATATAAAATCTTTATTCCTCATGATGTAACTATTATTCTGGTACAAATTTTGCTTAATAAAATTATCGTAGACAGGAGAAATTCTAAGTTAACTTAGAGCGATTTTCGAAGTTTTTTGGTTTAGAATAAGATTTTTTTTCCATATTAAATCAATGATTTTTCAAAATTCAGAGGCCGCTACGAACTATATGACTATATAAGAGATATTATTCTATATTTTTTAATTCATTTGTTTAGAACAGTAGTTCAATCGAGATGCTCAAAAAAGTGCTTTCGTGCATTTTATGAAAATCTGTCTCTGCAATTTTGGGTTTAATTAAAAAGTGATCCAAAATTTACAAAAAGCGAGGCCGCTACGAACTATGGCAAGAGCTATTTTGCAATATTCAATAAGTCAAAACTGTTAATGTATTTTTGTTTCTGAGATCAAGACCGCCAAAATTGGCCATCTTATGCAAAAATCACAATCGAGATGTAATATGGCTCTTAACACACCACCAAATAGAAATTTAAAATTCTATTATACACTACACATAACTTTAAATATGTACATGCATATTATAAATATAAACACCTTCACTGGAGTACAAACATTCGGGATATCACACAAATGAAAGCCTACAGCAAGAATCAAACTCACGACCGCTGGCACAGCAAGACACTACAAACAGAGCCAAAAATGTCAAATGATAGACTACGACATATAAAATTTATCCTAATAATTATAATTTTTCTTTAATACAATTTTCCCATGAACTGAACCGGCAACATTTGAAAACCAATCATCAATATCAAACACCCTATTACAAAACCTAATAATCCTAACAACATCCTCTTACAGTGAGAGAACGTTTGTCACACCAGCGCTAAACTATAGTAGGAATATACTCCTTAAGGCTTAAAAAATAGAGGATGAAACTGCGTGAGTGATATAACCAAGTCCATGAGATCAATTACAACGATGCCGTTCAGAGATAAGCGTAAAATATGGAGCACTGAGTCATGTTTTTTCTACCAATGATTTAATGTAATTAACTGAGGACACGACCTCACACATTAACCTTTATATACTTTCGTGATTTAAAAGGTTTAATTAAAAATTTTGGAGCGCGATATACGAGATTAGTGTAAGGATGCTGTAGCAAATTATGAAGATACTAATTTTTTTAAATATAATTTATATATACATTTTTTTTAAATAAATAAATGAATATGTTGGGACATTATTACAACAGCACCATCTATATCCGTGGTAAGCTACGGCTTGTGTTACGGATACCAGATGGTTAATACACTACACATAATATATAAATTTTAAATTATACATATTATAAATATTAACACCCATGACTGGAGTACAAACATTCGTGCTCAAGAAATGAATGCCCCCTGCGGGACTCGAACCCGCGACCGCTGGCGCAGAAAGTAGGGTCACTACCAACTGAACCAAACGTGTCTTTCGTAGTAAGTAAGGAGTTAATATAAATTTTAAATTATACATATTATAAATATTAACATCCATGACTGGAGTACAAACATTCGTGCTCAACAAATGAATGCCCCCAGCGGGACTCGAACCCGCGTAACTGGCGCAGTAAGTACCCACCAACTGAACCAAACGTGTCGTTCATAGTATAGTAAGGAGTTAATATTTTAGTTATAAACTATATTAACCATAACTTCCACACAGACTTACATATTGACATTTAATTTAAATTAAATAATATATATTCATAATGCAAAAACTGAAGCTTCAAAAGTACTTGTAAAAGTCTATTTGAATAAAATAATTATATTTTTAATTTGCTTTATCTATGTAACATAATATAATAAAATTCTAACTTAGTGGAATCTGTACATTGAATATTATTTAGATAATTTTATTAATAGTCATTAGTAACGATACAGAAGCGAAATCTATAGTTTTTAGAATTTTTGTCTACTGTCTATCTGCAACCGCATCAGGAGAAAATCGCTGGACATATTTTTATGAAATTTGGCATGGTGATAGCTGGTTATTCGGGCCAACGTACAGGTTAGATAATTTTTACTACAGGAAAACATCTCATTTCTGAGAAATTTATTAGATTTTCCGTCTTTACGACGCCGACGGAGCCGCGGGAAATGTTAGTATACGAATATAATGTAATCTTCTAATTAACAAAACAAATTACTCGATCAAATGTAGAACATTTGGTCACTCCTTAATCATTTAATACAAATGGTCGGCTAGTGGCTGTAATCGGTTATATGTAAATGTGTATTATAGTATTAATTAATGGGGAGCGTGTCAACTCGCAACAATGTGGTCTTAGCACGACATACTCGTAATAAAGTTACAGCTCTTTTTGCAATTAAACTACAATATGTCCTATTAATATCTATTAACTTTTTTGTATCACGTGTTAATTAATGAGATGGAAAGCTAGAAACGGACGTGTTCACAAATTTTTAAGTGTTGTAATAAAAATTTGTAAACAAAGTTGTTTTAGTTTAAAATTAATATTTATTTTACACATCTTACTTGAGCAATGAGTGATAAAACAATCAACTTCAGGTTATCATATGAAAACTATCTTATGTGTCCTGTGACTATCGTCTTAAACTATCTTAATCCCAAGCACCTAAATCTTTAAAGCGGATTTTTAGTTTACCCATTATATACAAACATACAATTTATTTTTATCTTTATAATAATTTTTTACATATAGATATAGATAGATATAGATTATATGCATATATTTGAAGTAAATGGTAAATAGAAAGTACCTACTGATCTTTGAGTAACCTTGGAGGTTTAAGTTTGCGTAGCAAGATAATTAAAATTATTTCACCTTGAGAATTATTAATCAAAAATCTTATCACAAAGAATCTAATCAATATTATATACGTACATGTGTGTACATTAATCTATTACGCTGCTATTGTACACTGTACATATATTCAATTGTTATAAAATAATTAGGTAGGTATGGTTTTTAATATTTAAAACATAGGTACTTATCTATACTAATATTACAAAGCTGAAGAGTTTGTTTGTTTGTTTGTTTGTTTGGTTGAACGCGCTAATCTCAGGAACTACTGATCCGAATTGAAAAATTCTTTTTGTGTTGGATAGTCCGTTTGTCGAGGAAGGCTATAGGCTATGTTTTATCACGCTTCGACTAATAGGAGGTTGATGGTCATCAAAGAAAAATGTTGCAAAAACGGGAAGGGCGGGTGTTAGTTCTGCGAGGTATCATACCGCACGACTCAGAAAGAATTTGGTACCCGGTCTTAAGAACGCGTGCAAAGCCACAGGAAATGCTAGTATGGTTATAAAAATCCACGTACTTTCTTAAAACAGACTATATAAATTATAAAAAAATATCTTAGATGTATGTTTTTGCTACATTTCTATAGCTTATAATTATGGTAGAATTTCGACCATTGTGCAACACTAATTTGGTTAAAAATACATTATTATGTACACGATAACGTATACAAACTCCTCGTTCATATATGTATATAAAGTTTCAATAGAAATCAACCCCTTGAGGCATGTTACTTTACATCCCCTTCTAGAGTTAGGCCGCATAATTAGAACAAGTCAAACAGCTCAAACGATATTTATCCAACAACAACTTTAGTTAATGAAACATCAAGTTCGTAATTTGAATATAGAAAGGAGATATTTAAATAATAAAGTTCTTTGACGTCAACTTTTATATTAATCTTCGTCGAAGAAGCGAAATTGTGTCATTCTATTCTTTAGAAGTCATTAAAACCAAAAACCAGTGATAACAACGTCTATATGTATGTGATTCTATTACAAATAGTGTACATATTAGATATATATTCACTAACAATTACCCGTTGCTTCGCCCGTGTTCTAAAGACTGGAAAACCAATTCTTTTATTTCATATATTTATTGTTAAATACCGTGTGGCGGTTTGCAACGGTTAGTTGAGATTTCTCAGAAATTAGATATTTTTTAACAGTAAAAATTATCCTATCATGTTGACCCGGATAACAAAAAAAACTAAAAATTGTAAAAACTAAAATGTAAATGTAGATTCGCCCTCTGTATCGTTAATAATGATTATTTCAATTAGGTTTTCCAAAATTGTACAGATTCGACTCAAAATTCGAAAGGTTGGCTGAAAGAGGTCTCTGCTAGAGATAAATCCACCTTTGCATACAAATTATATTAAAATGTGTGTATATCTATCTATACTTAATATTATAAAGCTGAAGAGTTTGTTTATTTGTTTGGTTGAACACGCTAATCTTAGAAACTTCTGTCTCGATTAAATAAATCTTTTTGTGTTGGATAGTCTGTTTATCGAGGTAGGCCATAGGGTATATTACAATTTACATCACGCTACGACCAATAGTAGAGAACATCAATGAAAAATGTCGCGAAAACGGGAAGGGCGGGCGTTAGTTCTGCAAGATACTATACCGCGCGAATCAGAAAGAATTTGGTATCCGGTCTTTAGAACACGTGGGAAACCGCAGGAGATGCTAGTTATTTATAAGTACAATAAACAATTTTATATATGGATATATATAGTAAATAGGTAATCAATATAAATATTAAAGTGTATGATTTTAAGGACTCAAATAAAACACGCATCTGTAAAATAATAAGTATCATAAAAGCAAGTTAAATTAGGCCATAAACGAAAGTTTTACTATAAACTACTCTATAGTGTCTCGATCCAAGCACCTTACAGTCCCATCGTTAAGTAATTTTGATGGTAGCATTATCCATTATTGTATCATATTACGAACTTCTCACGCTGCAAAGTTTCAAATCAATACGGCGTTTCGAATGTAGGTTAACTTTAAATTTGTAGACTTATAATAATAATTACTTTTTTTATTGATCGGAACCGGATCGGATTTCTTTTTTTCATAAATATAAGTAATCCATTAACTACATTATCAGCTATCTGGCAATAAAAGTCCCGTAAAAATATGTCCAACCGTTTCAGAGATAAACCGAAACAAACCGACAGAAAAAATATCAAAAATATATGTTAAGTGCTGTATATAATTTCAGTCGAAAAAGTTGTTGGATATCACAAACCGATATATTTTTGTATCTGTATATATATTACGCTTACTTCTCTTTCTTCGAATATTTTTGTTTTTAAAATTTATCCCCAATAGGGAAAGGCAAAGTTTTAACGAATATTTATTCATCTCTATGTGCGTATAAAAAAAAGTGCGTGTGTACAAAGTACACATGTCAGAAGTAAAACTTGAATTTAAAATAAGGCTAACTCTTCCCCGTCTCTGAGCGCCTGGTACTATGGACTTATTATTTCGTTTCATCGAGTTTGAAACCACATCGATTCTAAAGAAGTTTCACTTCAAAAGAATTGCCACATCACTTCATTGGCTAATTCTTTTTCTATTATATTTGTATTTATATTCAGGAAAAGTTTGTATGCTTAAAGAATTAGTTATCGGACTTCGGAGAAAAATTGGAATGGTTTTTGGTGTCTCAATTTAATCAAAGTGTGTTTACATTTTTTCATTCAACCTTTTTTAAATACATACGAGTACAGTATGTATGAGATTATGTGCATCATAGCTGACCACACACTAATAAAGTTATAACAAAATTGAACGTCTAGAACAGATTTTGTATTCATAATTTACGACAGAGACTTTAAATATGCTGTAAACTAAACAATAAAACCCCCAGTCTGTAGACAGCAGACGCAGTTTCTTACGATCGTGTGATCGATATATTTACCAAACTAATAGGTCAGCGATTAATAGGTCAGATCCTCTTCGTCTCGTAACATTTTATATTATACTAGCCACTCGCCCTCACTTCGCTTGGGTTCGTACTTAGTAAAAAAGAAAAACAAATGAAAACAGCTATTTTAGACTTATCTGGCGTGTATCGTGATAACAATTTATAAATCCAAACTTTCGCACTTATAATAGTAATGAAATTTACAATAAAAATGAAAGCGAAAAAAAAATAGTTTTTCAATCAATAAAGAATATAAAATTTTAGATAAAAACTTTTTCATCTTAAGGCACGTGAAGAAGGCGCGAATCGAACCCGTTACAACGGTTCCATAGCATTATACATAATGTGGTTTTTTCTTATATTATGGGAACTATAGAAACACGAACGGATCGAGGGTAAATCACTAGTTATATGTATACAAAAAAGTTTATCCACAAAAAATCTCGATGAGACAAGTTAAGCGAGCGTTAAATCTACGAATGGCTGTAAAAATATATAATTTACATCATAAGAACAGATAAAAATGGAAAGTTGTTGTTTTTGTATTAGAGGAAAGTATTTTTGTAGGAAAAAAGACATTATTTTATTTATCTATACAGGTAAATAAAATTAAAGTATATGTTTGTAACATAAACAGAAAGCTTTATACTAAATACATACATAATATGTTATTATATTCGTTTCTGTTTGTATCCGCTAATATCTTAAACGACTAGACAGATTATGGCGTGAAATTCACTGGCAGATAGCTGAAAAAATTAAAACGGAACTAGAGACAAACCCGAGCGATACCATGACGAGTCACTAGTTAGTTATAAATAAAATAACAATTTTAATAATTCTTTAAGTGCTCTCTACACTTATTAATTTTAATCGATCCGATCAATGGGGGCCATTTCAATGAAAGATCATTAGAAAGGAAGTAGCTTTTACGTTATCAGTTCGACATTTATCGCAAATAAAGTAATGGTCTAAGAGCCGGTGAGAGATGGACCTTCACCGATCTGATAACCAGATGAGACATATTTTTTATCAAATATAATTTATAAAGAAATATGCCTATAATTACTTGCCTATCTGAAAGTGCGTGGTTATCAGATCGGTGAAGGTCGATCTCCCACGGTCTCCTCTACTATAATGAATGAATTATGCATAAAATATAATCTTCTTCTTCTGGCCTTTTCCCATATTTATATAAAATATAACATCAAATTTCATTAAAATTAAACTCTACATTTAAAAACTAATACAATATTATATTATGTATTTTTCGATTTTAATCGATTTTGAAGTGAAGGTAACTAAATACAGTTATACCTATAGTTGTTTACCGTTTTTATTACTAGGGATGCAACTTATACCGATATATCGCTGATATTGTCGGTTTTCCGATATATCAATATAGGCGATATTGTAGTTTGCAGATACACCGGTACATTTTCTAGGAATTTATTGTTTTCTGATTAAAAATACCAATGTAATTTAAAATAATAATTTCTAATCTGTAGTTTATTATTAATTGATATTTTGTTAGATTAAAATTTCTTAAGCGTGCTAGTCACTACGTAGTATGTACATACTGTAAAACAAAGTCGCTTACTGCTGTCTGTCTGTCCCTATAATAAATAAATAATAAATATCGGGACATTATTTCATCTCATCGTCATCCCTATGTATGTTTAGATCTTTAAAATCACGCAACGGAGTTTGATACGGTTGTTTTTAATAGATAGAGTGATTTAAAAGAAAGGTATATATGTATAATACGCTAAATCCAGGGACAAGCCCGAGCAAAGCGAGGGCGAGTCGCTAGTTAATATTATAAATAAAAAATGTTACTTAAGTAATGCCATTTGCTTCCGTGCTTTGCTTTTTAAACCCACATTATTACTTTTTATACAAATAAATATCATATGATATCGATACTTATAGAAGAAAAATCGATATATATATAGAAGGGCGTATCGGTGCATCCCTAGTATATAAGCGATATTTTCGTTTATTGTGATACCATTATCTTAATACTTCATTTAATATATTCAAAAGTGGTCTTGAGTATATTTTTAACAACATTGCTTTTATATTTTAAGTGATTTTAAGTTAAAGTACATTTTTGTTAAATGTTAAACTTCATACTTGTGTATATTTTGGTTCTATTGTAACGAATTAAAGATTAATGTGCCGTGCAATTTTTTTTTATTTGCAAAAAATCTATTAAATTAACCGAATATAAGCAAAAAGTATAATAAATATTTAATAAAACCTACAATATTATAGTTTGGTGAAGGATTTAGCCAGAAATTGTTATTTTAGAAGCTAAATTATTTAGAGCTTCGTTCCGTGTAATATGACATGATATGACACTTTTGGTTTTATCACATGTACCGATCCTTCCGTTTCGCTTACCGTAAACGAAGCGTAGAGATGATTGAAAAAGAATTGTTCATATTTCTTAAAATATATTTTGAAACCGCCATTACAACAGATAATAAAAAACCAAGATGGTGAATTTCAATATTGCCACAATTCAAATACAATAATCTATGGTACAGAAACCCTTCATTTGCATAATGTCCCAACATATTTATTTTTATTATACCTATTGGAACATCAGGAGCTAAATCAATCGTGTGATTGAGTGCATTCATACCAACATTAGCATGCCTGGACAAACAATTTGTGTTGACTGTACGGTATATGTTAACTGAGGGAAATAGCTATGCAAACTACTCTAAATCTAACTAGGACTACTGCTAGATTCGAACTAATCGAGTAATGCCACCCGAAGTAGAGATGCACAGTTGTAGCAGACAATGAAGTTAGGAATCCTTACTTTATTCTAGACTTGTTAAAACTTTTATTTCACATAATAATTACAATCAAAATTAAAAATAATACTTTTCACTATCACGGATTATAGTTCTCATCAAAACGACACTGGATTGATACGTTTGGCTCAGGTTGTAGAATTAATTGATGTGCCAGCGGTCTGGTCGCGGGTTCGAGTTCAGCTTGAAGCATTTATTTTTGTAATAAACACGAATGTTACAAGCAATCCGTGTTCATATAATGGTTGCGTGTAAATAAAAAACCAAAACTCTATAGATTAATCTGACCTATAGATTAATTAGGCCTCCCCTAGATTAGTCATCAGACGAAATCCATACTTTCATATTGCAGTCTGCTGGATTTCCACGATATAATTACGTCAGTTTGTTTTAAGTGCAACTACCAAAACCTATTAAAAAAACTTTGTGAGAAGCAAAGATGAAAGGCAGTGCCAAATTTCAGATGGACCAACGCGCCGGTGCGCCACCAAGGTCATTATAATATATAAACTGTATAAAATTATAAATATCTTGAAAACTAATTAAATTACGTCAAGTGTGTCACTGTCAACCGTGCGGAACAATTTCATGGTCTTTAGGAAGACTCATGTGATACGCTCAACCGCGGAAGTATCGGCTTACAGTAAGTCTGATGCGTGGAGTGTAGCTACATTTTGCGTATCTATACTAATATTATAAAGCTGAAGAGTTTGTTTCTTTGTTTGTTTGGTTGAACGCGCTAATCTCAGGAACTACTGGTCCAAATAGAAAAAATCTTTTTGTGTTGTGTTTTGTGGACTATCAAAGTCCATAGGATATATCACATTACGTTACGACCAGTAGGAGCGGAGCATCAATGAAAAATGTTGCAAAAACGGGAAAGGCGGGTGTTAGTTCTGCGAGGTACTATACCGCGTGACTCAAAAAGAATTTGGTTTCCGGTCTTTAGAACGCGTGCGAATCCGCGGGAAATACTAGAATAATATAAAATTCAATGTATATATACATAATAATAAAATTGAGACGAGGTTAATATTATATTATTTTAATTATTTTATTGGGAGAGCTAGCTGAGCTTAAGATACAAAGGTTTTAGATTTTTCTCCGTCTGTTTGTATGGTTCTGAATGATTTTTTATATCATACATATTATAATTTTAATACTTTCAACTGTACAATTTTATGATATTTTCTTATAATGATTTTAAAAATTTCAACGGTACTTAACGGTACTTAGTAGAGATAATCCACTGTAATTGAGTGCTGTTACAAGTGCAATTACAACAAAATACAGCTCTTCAAAAGTAACTTAAATTCGAGTTAAGACTAACTTACTAATACATACGAGCAATTACCTTAATTTTTATCGATATAAGGTCGTTCGAACAGAATTATATATGTATAAATATATTCATTAATACATTTTTTATTTTAGCTTTAAAATATGTATCATTAAAAAAGGCTAAGAACGATCTCGAAGGTGAATATTATTTCGTCATTGCTCTTACTTAACCATGTACAATATACGAGTACATAATGCTAACTTCGTCTACTTTAATTAGTGGACACCACAGTTAAAAGTGATATAAATATTTTGGGACATTATTATAGTTCCATGGTAAGCTACGAAGGAAGCTTGTGTTACGAAAACCAGATAGTTACAAATATAAACACTCATGAGTGGAGTAAAAATATACGAGTTTAATAAATAAATGAATGCCCCCCGCCGGAACTCGAACTCGCGACCTCTGGCGCAAAGTAGGGTCACTTAAAACTGCGCCAAACATGTCATCGATGATGTTTACTTATTAATTTTATTTGTACATATAATTTCAATGAAAACCATATCCCACATAACGTATGATGGAAAACAAAACGTACGAGAATCGTAATTTAACCATAGAACAATCGAGGACATTCAAGCTATTTTGAATTTATAAATATTAATCTATTGACACAGTGACGTCCTTGCAGTCAAGACTAATGTAATCTCAAATACATTGTAAGCACTTTTTACTGTGCGTACGTCATTGCGTTGTCAAAAATTAAAAAAAATATAATAGCTGCCATTCACTCACACTAGTCCGGTGGATTGATACACGATTTTTTAAGACTAATTTGTACGTGTATGATTTACCTATTTAAATGCCTTAGCTTCTAGCTGGCCTCAATGGCTGTTTTGTAGCTCCAGAATTTTTAAATGGTTAAAAAACTAGCACAATAATCACTACATAGTATAAAACAAAGTCGGTTTTTCTGTCCCTATATCCCTATGTATGCTTAAATCTTTAAAACTACGCAACGGATTTTGATACGGTTTCTTTTTATAGATAGAGTGATTCAAGAGGAAGGTTTATATGCATAACTAGCAGACCCCGCGGCTTTGCCTGTGCTAAATCTAGGGAAGAGCACGAGCGAAGCGAGGACGAGTCGCTAGTTTACCTATATGATAAATTAATATGTTAGTATATTAACACACAGCACCATATACTTTTTAGTAAAGTACGAGGCTTGTGTTATGGATACCAGATAGATTTAGTGGTAGTTTACTTACAGACTTACAGACTGACTTTTAATTTTAATAATGTAAAAATGACGATTCAAAAGAGCTTGTAAAAGTCTATTTGAATAAAGATTTTTTTGATTTGATTTGATTTGATATAGTTGATACACTACATACACCCATGACTGGAGTACAAACATTCGTGCTCATCTCACAAATGAATGCACCTTGATAATGAATTATATAAAACACTGTTTTTTTTTTCTAAAAATCCTATCATTACGAGCTTACACGTAATAATAACAACTAAGAAAAACACTCAAATCTATGACGTAAAACGTAGATCATGTTCTTACGTCTCTCTAAGACTTGACCGATTTGAAAAAAATTTTTTTGAAGTGAAACTTCTTTAAAATCGTTGTGATTTCAAGCTCGATGAAACGAAAAAATAAGTCCATAGTACCAGGCACTCAGAGACGGGGAAGAGTTAGGCTTAATTTAAATTCAAGTTTTACTTCTGACATGTGTACTTTGTACACACGCACTTTTTTGTATTATTGTGGATATGGGTGGTTTAAGTATCATCCAACCAGAACTGTCTATTTTATACTAGGGACTCATCCTCAACCCCCGAGCGGGTTAGTCTATAGATATATTTTATTATTAGAATAGATTTCTCTGAAAAATTTTCAACTACAATATGCACATATAGTACATATACAAACCTTCCTATTAAATTACTCTATATATCAATGAAAACCGCATTATAATCCGTTGCGTAGTTTAAAAGATCTAAGCGTAAATATGGCTAAGTGCGACTTTGTTTTATTTATTATGTAGTGATGGGAATCAAGTCAAAAGTGAAAACGTAAGGAAAGTCAAGGTGCCTATAATACATTTTTTGATACTAGTGTTAGTCATATTTTGTTATTTAATAAACTAACTTATAAAACCCATTAACTTATCAAGACGTCCGTCTGTCTAAATATGGCTGGTATACAAAGAAATAACATTCTCAAATAAGACATAAATATATACTTTTTACAATTTGAACGTCAACGCTGCGTCGCACAGACGAGTATTTCATCTAAAAACCCGATCAAAAGTCGAAAAGTCAAATTTTGTTATATTGCTTTACAACCATTGTATCGTGAGAGCCCAATAGCTATTACGTCACTTAACGGCCAATTTGGCCATGCACCGCCTCTCCACCAACCGTAGCAGCAGTCGGAACCCAGTCGTCGCGTGAATCGTATGTCTTTGTTCTCGGCACTACAGTTAAAACGTGATCTTAAAATTGCATTTAATCTGTGTTTGGTGAAATTGTGTGATAACCATTATGGATATTTTGGAAGAAGGTATGTCGTTACTTTATAAAAGCGTGTTTATTTTGGTATTACACTTTATTTAAATGTTATTTTGCACCTTAAATGTACTCCATAAAAAATCTACTTTTTTTTAGTAAACTCTGTAATTAAAGGTGTTTTTGTTTATGAGTTAAACCCAGTTAACTTATGATTTTGGATGTAACATATAGTTTCATTATTCTTGATAAGGATTTTAAAGGAAAATGTCCCGCATGTACCCGCCATTTTTTTATTATATTTTTTTACGAAATTAGTCGAAATCAGCTTTTATTAAACAGTGTTTTATTTTTATTTTTCAATTCCAGAATCTCCAATGACGTCGATGGAGATGACTAGAAAATCACTCTATGAAATCATAAAAGAATGTTCAGACAGAAAAATTGACCAAAAGTTTGAGTTTTTAGAAAATCGTCTTAAAATAATCACTAAATGCCCTGAAAATAATCAAGGTTCGTTGAGAAGTGCTTTAAAATCATTTAAGTATCAGTTTAAACAAAAATGGGCAGCCGCCAGTTACAAGGAAGAACGGTTTTTAACAAAAAATTAACAATGGCTAAATACTTTTATTACACTACCTGCGTGGACAACAAAAAAGGCCGGCCGACCAACTAAAGAATTCAAGGAATTGAGTGATCAAGCAAAGAGGCGCAAAACAAAAGATTTAAGGGAACAAATACCCTTTGAAGAGTTAACCTATGCAGCCCAAATGAGTCAACGTGCTGCAGGACGTGGTGACGCGGCTAAAGTTATGAAAGATATGACTTTAACGCCAACAAGAGCCAAAAAGTACAGAACACGTTATAATTCAACACAAAATGTGGTAGTCACGAAGCATACACCATCACAAGCATTAGCTATTTTCGTGGAAGCTGATTTGACAAGAAAACAATACGAAGTTATTCATGCTGCAAATAAAAACGTTTATCCGTGTTATTCACTTATTAAAAAAGCCAAGAAAGATTGTTATCCGCGTGAAGAGTCGATGAGTGTTACAGAAACATGTGCTGAAATAAACTTGCAGGATCTTTTGGACCATACATCTGCACGGTTATGTATGTACTTAGATGAAGTAGTCGAAAGTATAAAGGAAGAAGAAATAAGCTCTTTAGAGCTATTATCAAAATGGGGGTGTGATGGCTCCCAACAACAACAATTCAAACAAAAATTTGGTAACAGTACAGACAGTGATTCTTCTATATTTCAGAGTTCATTTGTGCCCTTACGACTGATTTGCAATATTAGTGACCAAAAGAAGATAATTTGGCAAAACCCAGTACCTTCTTCTGCAAGATATTGCCGACCCATACGAATCCGTTTTGTTCACGAAACAAAAGACATCACAAATGAAGAAATCTCCTACATAGAGAATCAAATCAAAAATTTGACAAAAAGTGAAATACCGAGGATAGATGGTGATATATTAAAAATAAAGCACACATTAGCCTTTACCATGATCGATGCAAAGGTTTGCAATGCTGCAACAAACACGCTATCTACTATGAGGTGCTATATATGTGGGCAAACATCAAAAGACTTCAACAACCTTATTAAAAAAAAAAAAGAGAATTCTGATAGTCTTAAATTTGGGCTGTCGACACTACATGCCAGAATTAGATTTTTTGAATCACTTCTTCATTTGTCATATAAAATACCTATAAAAAAATGGCAGGCAAGAACTCAAGAACATAAAAATATAGTTGCAGAAAGGAAGAGGAAAATTCAAGAGGCTTTTAAAGAGGAAATGGGGCTGCTAGTGGATTTTCCGAAGGCAGGATTTGGGAACACCAATGATGGGAACACGTCAAGGAGGTTTTTCTCAAATCCCGAAACTTCCTCCCGCATTACTGGGATTGACATTAATTTAATAAAAAAATGCAGTGTCATATTGGAGACTTTGTCTAGTGGGCTCAAAATTGATACGCAGAAATTTGAAAACTTTGCTGAACAAACTGCAAAGCTATATGTAGATTCATATGAGTGGCACCCCATGTCACCTACAATGCACAAAATTTTAAGACATGGGGCCACAGTAATTGATCACGCTATTCTTCCTATTGGCCAATTGTCGGAAGAGGCGGCTGAGGCTAGAAACAAACACTTCCGCATGTATAGGCAGAATTTTTCAAGAAAGTTTTCGCGCCAAGACTGTAACAAAGATGTGCTAAACAGACTTCTGCTAACTTCGGATCCTTTTTTAAGCAGTACCAGGCAAAGACAACGAAAACAAAGAAAGCCATTTTCCGTTGAAGCATTAGAACTCTTGCTCCCGGAGACATCGTATGTCTCGTCTACAGAGTTTGACAGTGAGGAGGACGATGGATCTAGTGAAGGTGATTCTGACTAGAAGAGTTTTATGTAAAAAAAATATTCAAACTTCATATACAGTAGTGGTACATAGGCGGACGTTATGCAACATGGAATTTATTACCAGTCAACCATTCTCTACTTTTATGTTAAATTGTACATGTGTCTGATGTTTTAAATACAAAATTATCACCTTAAAGTACTTTTTATTTTATATCCAATCTATAATTATAACAAAATAATTTTGATCGACTTTTTAAGTCAAATACTCGTCTGTGCGTCGCCAGAATCATAAGTGGCAACGCGTGGTTGCCTTGACGGCCCGAGCCTATATGTTGAATAAATGAATTTAATTGAATGTTGTAATAGGCATGTTAAAGGTATAGATATATTTTAGTTAATATTTATTATTTAATCATGTTAGAATGATACTCAATCGATAGAGCAAATAAATCTAGTTAGTGGTGATTTATTGTATTTTACCAACACTAAACATGTTGGGACATAATTACACACAACGCCATCTGGTTCCGTGGTAAGCTACGAGGCTTGTGTTACTGATATTAGATAATTGTGTAGTGTACATATAAGTAACTTTCAATACGCATTATAAATATAATCCATGACTGGAGATCACAAAAATTCGTGCTCAACAAATGAATGCCCCAAGCGGGAGTCAAACCAGCTAGTGCAGCAAGTAGGGCCAAAAGTTTTGTCGATTGATTGATTGACATTTGGACACATATTTAGGATATTTAAATTATTTCCATTAAGAGCAACTATTATATATAAGTTAATATTTAATGTATAAAAAACTAAACAAAAAACTCAGTAATTAGCGTAAGAACATGATATGCAACGCAAGTCACGAAATCTTCAAACCATTATTTGTACAGTCGATAAAAATTTATGTCTCGATTTGAAATAAAGTACATTATTACGTATTCAACACAAACATATGTACATAATATTTCTAAAGTGTAGAAAGCTTAGCAGCTTACCGAATAAACAGAAAAATCCGATACATTCTAACTAGGGTGTCCCCATTTCAATGCTTTCATCTATTTATAACATTAACAAGTTAAAACTATTTATCGATCTTATGGGGGGAGTAGGGTTGTGTAATACCATAACATATTCTAATCTATCTCACTACTATTTTACGCAAATTGTTATGTTTATTGCTTGGTCACGCTAAAGAAACGGATAGATGGATCTGGGTGTTTAAGACAGAGACTAACTGCTTATGACCTTGAGTAAAAAAAATAATAAATAAATATATTGGGACATATTAACAACAGCGCCATTTAATTCCTTGGTAAGCTACGAGGCTTGTATTACAGATACCAGATAGTTGATATACCTACTAAACATATAAATTTTAAATACATACATGATATAAATATTAACACGCATGACAAACAAACGAACAAACATTTGTGCTCAACAAATGAATGCCCCGGGGCTCGAACCTGCGACCGCTGGCGCAGAAAGTAGGATCACTGCCAACTGAGCCAAACGTGTCGTCGTAAAAAATGTTTTTTTTTTTGTAAAAATGCGAAAAGTGGTGCTGTACCGTACATACAAAGGAAGGAAAGGGAAGAACCTGCAAAGATTTTGATTAAAGGTATGATCCGGATCAACATAAAGATAACTTTTTACAACGAGAAATTATTTCACCTCTGATACATTGATAGTAATAATATAAATTTAAGGTTATTCTACAATATCATCTTTTTGTATAAAATATTATCTATCTATCCTTTTATATAAGTAAGAGTTTGAATGATGATCCAATCCACTCACAATATTTATTATTGTTGTTAAGTTTCTTAACAAACACACATAGAAATACGAGAATTTTAGTTTGGTAGAAATATTATGAAACGAAATAAATCCAATTTTATAAATAAACTTGTGATTTATTATAATAGTATTTGAAGTCGTGCATCTCCATCGTACGCAATCCGTCACGGTGACAAGTTCTTACCAGTTTTGGCTTCACCGCTAATACATATATGTATTACTTTAAAAACATTACCTTAAATGGCGTAGCGAAAATCTCTGAAAGCCGGCTTGTCAATCTGTCAGTCTGTCACACTACTTTAGCTGTACTAACTATGAAACCGTGTTTTCATGTTAGGTGTTAAATTTATTACTATATACGTTCTCTTGCATTTACTTAACTTGTTCTTACTTATCAACGTATCTTTATGTAAACGATAGAACAACCTTTATGGTTAAATTCACTACATATTATAAAACAAAGTACTCCGCCGCGTCTGTCTGTTCGCGATAAACTCAAAAACTACTGCACCGATTTTCATGCCGTTTTTACCAATGGATATTTCCTAAAGAAGGTTTTAGTATATAATTTTAAATTTGTCGAGTTTTCGTATACATTTACTAGCGGAACCCGCAGCTTCGCTCGCGTAAAATTATTTACAAAATATTTTTAAGCAAGATATACCTTCTATCTTTGCCTTATATTTTATTAAAGTTTCTTTTTTAATCATGTACTTTATATTATTCATATTATCCTTTAGAATTATTATAACGTACGTACTTACAAAAAGTAATTAATGTTATTACACTTTAGTACTATAACAAAGGAAATATTCATTTAAAATTTAAGCTATGTAAAATTTACAGATGTCATTAATCACGTTTGTGGCATGAAGTAATAAAATACAATTTCCGAGTATAATTCGTTATGGAAAAAATATGGAAAATTCCGTGCAGACAGCCCTAAGCCGCCCTACAGCGTTGTAATAAGTAGGGACTTCCTACTCGATCTTTAGGACGACCACGCGATCCCTGTAACCACTGCGTAGAAAGTGTGTGCTTGAGAAATCATTTATCAGACTTAATCGCCACTGACTACATGTTATAAAACAAAGTCCTCCGCCGCGTCTGCCTGTCTGTTCGAAATAAACTCAAAAACTAATACACCGATTTTCATGCTGTTTTCACCAAAGGATAGAGTGGCTCTCGATGAAGGTTTTAGTATATAATTTGTCAAGTTTTTGTATCTGTCGAGTCGCTAGTCTTAAATAAAACTTAATCACAATAATTTTAACTAAATTTAAGTACTTTAAAAGCTTCACATACATACATACATACAAACAAACATCATTTAAATATTTCTGCAAAATTTAACCCACGTGTTTTATCCATTAGAAAAAAGTAATTTAGTCCTTTTACATATTATTGGCACCCTACACTGTCATATCTATATTTTTGAGTATTTTTCTCTTAATTGTTGTTTTTTATGCTTATCTATTAGGTGATAGATAGCTCCCTGACAGAATTTATGACTTCAAATACATCTTTAAGGGGTTCCATACTTTGATGTAGCGAACGAAGCTGAAACAGAGCTGACAGCTGTAACGATGTTTGTATAGCCATTCTAGTTGATAAATGTGAACCGATCTGTTCGTTTGTAGGTTGATTATGCAATAAATAAAAACTTTTATAACTACCGATTTAGAACGGATTTTCATTATGTTAATATATATATTTTAAGGTAAAGTACCTAGTTGTAAGCAAAGAGTAGTTTAATAATAATTATTCATTAATCAAATATGTACTTAATAAAATTAGATAAAAATAAATATAACGTACAATATATTTATAAAACTATACAAAATTCTTAGAGTGGATAATTTACACAGATAAAAAATTATAATATATGAATGACAGGCTATAGAAATAAAAAAAAAACTAATCCAACTACCACATCTAACATCTGGGCTGGTACATACGAGCACTTACAACACGACATGTGAGCGAGAATGTGGAACGCCATATTGTCGCTTTGTTTTGTTTCCGCTTTCTTCTACTAAACATGAATATCGACCGAACGCACTTTGATCCCTAAAGCTTCTAGTGTAAGAGCTAGATGATTTTTTTTGTGTACGTAAAAGTAGCTTTGAAATGACTGTAGTTATACAGTTTTAGTCTTATGCAAGTGTATTGACACCGAGCTTTGAGATTTCTGGCATTTAAACATGTCGATGCACTGTGTGAGATACATTAACTTTTAAACACATCTACTTCTTCAGCCCTTTCTAACGTCCCACTGCTGGTCACAAGCCTTCCTCAGTCAAGGAGGGTCAGGCCATAGTCCCCCGAAAACTTGCTAGGTTTTCTCAGATGTGCAGGATTCTACACGATGTTTTCCATCACTGTTAGTCAAGTGATAAACATGATAGAAATGATTCGCTCATGAAAATATCAGAGGTACGAGACCCGGATTTGAACTCGCATCACTCGGTTATCCAAGTGAGCACGATACCGCTAGATACGTATAAACAGCATAATATAAAGAGCAAGACCAGACAACAAACATTCGTGCTTATCACACAAATAAATGCCACCAGCGAGACTCGAACCCGCGATTGCTGATACAGCAAGTAGGATCACTACCACAGAAAAGATGATCTTTTTACTCTTGTACACTACAATGTACAAACTGAGCCAAACGTGTCGTCAAATATAATACTCTTATTATATGTTATATATAATACGTTATATTTTTTTTATTTTTATATACAATGTATAACCTATATTACTAAAATAAATAATATACTTTAGTAGAGATAAAAGTAGTAGTAAATAGTCCACGGTAATAAATAGCAGTTAGGTCTAGCAAATATCTAAGCATAGGTAACAATTTGGTTTTATTCCATTATTTATATCCAGTGGATCTAAGAGGACCCTCGCTCATAACTTCAACAGTTAGTACCAATAAAAACAAGGATAACCATTCGTATTGCTTAACCTTTAAACGCCGACGAATCGAATCGTTTTGCTTACTTTTATCTATACTGTATAATCTGTTTATTGAATAATTTTAGGAAATATTATTGAAATAGAAATTATTATTGATACAGATGCCAAATCTATAAATTTGAACTAATATTATTAATAAATATGGCCGAAATTTGAACTTGATTACAACCAATCCTTTAACACGCTTTTATTAGCTTCAATTGTAAGTTATTATCCAATCAAATCTTCGAAGTCAATTTGAACCTACTTCTGCCTTATAGATTTGAAACTTCTATATCATGTATACATATTACGTATGTAATATGTATATTTAAATGTAAAAGCTGTCATCATCGAGCTTTTCTGATGATGGAGACATAAACCATATAACCAAAAGCACAAAAATTTACATAAAGCCTGCTATCAGTACATATAAATAAAATTTAAGTGCCTGTTTTTAATTTCCAATGAACAGCTTTTCACTTAATGCATATCAAATCAAATCAAAATATTCTTTATTCAAATAGACTTTTACAAGCTCTTGCGAATCGTCATTTTTACATTATCAAAATTAAAAGTCAGTCTGTAAGTCTGTGAGTAAACTACCATATGAAAGTATATACGGCACTTACCATCAAAAATACAATTTTAAAAATTATTGTCTGTCTGTTTGTTTACTCCGGCTAATCTTTGAAACGGCTGAACCGATTTTGACGGGACTTTCACTCGCAGATAGCTAATATTGTAAGGAGTAACTAAGGCTGCTTTTATTTTATTAAAAAATTATAAAAACCGTTTATTTGATTTTAACGTACGCCCAACGAAGCGGATTTGCTAGATTTACATAAAATTCGAAAACTCATTTCCTAGAAATACTCGTATGTTGAAAAATAGTTCAAGTAAATGAACAAACACCCCTCGTCTTCAACAGTCGCCTCTCAGTCAATACATGTTGTTAGGATACAGACGTTATGCGACCTTTTCTGTAATAAACTTTGCTCCTCATGAATAAAACACTTCGTAGTTTTACGATATTCGCTTATTCTGTATGGTACTTACCTATTTTTGTTTTTATATCTAAGCATTGCGATATGTGAGGAAACTGGAGGATCTTCCGCCACTTTTTGCTTTTGCCTTTGTTGCTATCGGAACCTCCTGAGAAAGAGAAAAAAAGCACTTTTTAATATAACTGCAATTTATTTCAAAAGAGACATTAAAAATAATAGACAAAATATAATTTCCAACAAAAAACTTTGCAAGTTTGAGTCGGATAAAAGATGAAGGAGCATTATGATAATATATAAAAAAGGGGGCCATTTATAGTACATTTTCTCTAGTAATCTTTTCAATAACCTGCAAAAATAAATTCAATAAAAATAGGCAGTTTGACATGTCATACGACACTCTTCATAAACCATCGAATTAGGAAAAAAAAATAGTTACTGAACCCTAAAAAATTACAAAAAGTATTTTATAACTAACCTTTTTTTCATTTTATAAAAACTGCGTATGAGAATAAAATAATGTACTATGTATACAATATACATACATAATGTTTAAAATTATATTTAAGACGACACAGCTCTTTACTGAAGGGCTTTGCTCAATACGCGCAGATGAAATTCAGCGGAAAATTAAATCAAAGCAAATTGAATGGAAGTAATTATAGAGACACGATAGAAATGTGTCGCCATTTTGTATCTACTGAACAAGGAAATAGCACAGATTTGCATGAAGGTCAAAAAGCCCTGAAATCATCCGCATCCGGTGTTTAAGAGATAAAGAAATACTATAATAAAAATCGCTACTCTATAAAATGTAACTAAAAAATTGCAAAACCAGATGAAGAAGGATCATAGTATTTTGCGTTCGGAGACAAACATTAGGTATCTCTCTAGATATCATGTTCATTACATTGTATGTGTCTTTAGAGAGCTACTGGTAACTATAGAGATTTTTTCACGTCACAATTCACCCTTTCTGTAAACCACCGATCATCACTACATAGTATAAAACATAGTCGTTTCCAGTCTATCTGTCCCTATGTGTGCTTAGATTTTTAAGACTATGTAACGAATTTTGATACGGTTTTTGATTCAAGAGGAAGGTTTATAATACGGTACCACTATAATGTACTTACTCAACCTCGCTCCGCTCGAGTGCGTTCTATAGTCTTTAACGGTTAGTATAAATTTCTCAAAAATGTGATATTTTCCGGCCGTAAAAAGTTATATGACCCAGATAACCTATCGTCATACCAAACATGACAATCTTTCCTAATTTACGCCAAATATTTTAAACAAAACTATCTTTTCGAATTCGATTTAAGTTTCTCCCGTGACTTTGATTATTGTAAACCATTCGATAACTTCGGGAACCAAAAATCAAAATTAATCCGCAAAAGAGATTTTCCAAAATATTTTTAATGCATAGTTTCAATTTAGAATTTTATTATAAGTCCAGATAACATTTGTCAAATATTAACACTGCTATCTAAATTTATTATATTAATTAGTACGTAGCTAAATTCATGAACAATCAAATTAGCTCGCCCTATTGTTCTCTACCCGCTGGCTTTATACAAAATAAGCCTTTATGTAAAGTCCGCCTTAATAGTTACTATGAGAAAAGAAAAATAAGTGAACATTTTCAAATTAATTTATACTGAACGTTTCTATTATAACTTCTCAGAATATTCTAATTATCCTTAAACAATTTATACACGTAATTGAATTTATTTTTAATAAAAAGGTACAGTAAATTAAAGAATCACATTTAATTTCATTATTTTATGCTTAGGGCTGGATTTTTTTAGTGTAAAAGAAAAAAGCATCCTTAAGGTAATTTTTTGAGAGAGAGAGAGAGAACGCGATATAAGGATTTTTTGGTACTTTTTTCACACGTTAGGTTATATTGACGAAATTTTCACGCGGTTCCCTATTTTTCCTCGTATTAAATATAGCCTATGTTCGTCAGGGATAATGTAGGATTCTAATGGAAAAAGATTTTTTAAAATCAGTCCAGCAGTTTCGGAGCCTATTAAATTCATTGATTTCCATTGTCCAGGTTACTAGTACGCACGACTACTACGTAGCCAAATGGCTTATAGGGACTCCTGTAAGTTCGTCATGCCCGCCTGTGTCCGCATATCGGCCATTTTAATCGAAGACTATTAAAGCTAAATTGCTGAGATAGGTGTCTCATGTCAGAAACTTGTGATAATCCTACGAACAATTTGTATGTACGTAATACAATTAAATATGTTTTTTTTTGTATTAAAACAACAACACCATAAACAAAGTCAACGTGACATTAATATATGTAAATTCTATAGGATCATCTTAATGCTAAGCTTCACATATCCCACGCGTCTTTGCGCAATATGCTAATATTTTAAACTTACCACTTATAGATATATACAGAAATCAAGTAACCTTTATCACCGTTTAGCCCGATTATTGCCTACTAGACTTGCCCGCGACTATACCTGCATAATTTATTTATATAAAATGGAACTCTACCTAATATGGGCTATTGTATACCATCACTTTTTTTAATTAAACAAATAGTATCAGAGATTAGTCTGTTTAAACAAGCAAACAAACAAATTTTTATATTATATACTAAGTATATGGAAATCACGTCAATGCTTTAAAAGCATGGTTAACCACCCGCAATAAGCCAGCTCTGTTTAGTATGGCCTAATCCCATGCTCAGCAAATAGGACATAAGAAAGGTCTACATACAAGCTTTGAAAAACGACACACCTCGCACACATTTGTGCGTTTCTAATCCCTTACTTTTAGAAATAAGAACTGGATTTCAATTTCAATATATACTGCGTTCTTACGAAATCGAAAGAAACGTAGTAAAATTTTCATATAAAGTAATAATACAATGTATTTTTGCATACTCATCTTTAGTCTATCTCAAGCATCTACTACATAAAGCAATTTTCTGTCTATACTAGTTCCAAAAATACTGAACTTCTAGAAATATCGTACTTCAACGAATTACGTAGTCATGAATAGTAGTTGTTGTTGTACGAAATACGAATACAATAATAAATTACTTTACTTCATATTCAGATGTAATGATATCGCTTTATCCATCCCAATGATGAAGCTAGCGGTGCGCATCTTTGTTGCGATATATTTTAACGTAAACAAAATTTATTTATTAATACATAAGCATATTTAATCAAGTTAATCTAACTGACTAAATTCTGTAGATAAAATATTTTTTGGAGAATCATATTGCAAAAGTCATTATTTTTTATTTTATTTATTTGTTTAAAAACGTTACATTATTGGTGCAAGCAAATATATTATCAGATCAGGTCACAGACTCATAGAGACCGAATCTAGTTTTTAAAAGTTCGTTTTTTTTTAGCTATTTGTTATCTGTCTGTGACCGCTTTACGAGAAAATTTTGATAAAATATTTGCCCGTCTGTTTGCTTGTTCCGGCTTATCTCCAAAACGGCTAAACAAATTATGACGGGACTTAAATTGGCAGATAACTGTTATAAAGAGGCTGCTTTTTCAAAAAAATAAATCGTACTCTAGGACGGACAGACCCGAGAGAAGTTAGGGTGAGAAGCTAGTTTTTAATAGTCTTAATGATATTCTCTTATAAATTCTTACAAACTTTAAAAAGAAATATAATTCATTTTTGCAACAGAATTACATTGTATACTTCACTTACGCAAAATATAAATAATACCTCGCATCCTAGTCTCGTTTCGCATACGAATTTAGTCATTATAAAGTCTTCATTGTTTTACTTTGATTTAATCGCAATTGTATGCATATTCTCACTCAAAGAGAATTACTTAACGAGATATTACAAAACAATATAAAATTTACATTGTCTAAAGGAAATGACTTTTCCCAACACAAGCGACTTACAGTAGCTTGTTTATCCGATACAAATCTATCTATTCTTAAAATATCATCCTAATCCGTTTCACTGTCAAAAAGCTATACGAATACCACTACTAGATGCTTCCTGCCAAATTTGAAATTTACACAAAAAATGACGGAATATTATAGGAGACCCTTAAACCTCCCTAATCCGGCCCTGTCGCAACTCGCAATATCCGTTCTAAGCGGACCTCTACTCACTATAAACTACCTCACTGCTCGTCTTTATACGTCAAGCGGTTATTTCGATATTTCGTGGAGAGTGAATGACCTTTCGCTTTTATATATTCACACAAATATACATACATAATACACATACAGCCATTTACATATTGTATTATGATATCACATTATTTAGTATGTATAGGGGAAGAAGGGGGAATAACGCTCACTGGGTAATGGCGCTCACCTCTGTAACTCTGTAAACATGATACGTAGCAACACACCACATCGCGTGAATTGTGAGGGGAGGGGGTCTCTTACAGACAGCGATACAAACATACAGTCAGCTTGCGTCATGTGACCGTGAAGTGCTTTTCTTTGTTTCCGCCCGAACTGATCTAACTTTTGGTTAGGAGTTTCTTGACGGTAAGTCCTAAATTTTAATGCTTATTTAACTATTATTTTTTCTTCTGACAATAAAACTATTATATTTTGTAATAATGCAATCAATTTTCAACAATTGTGTATGATTTTTATTTAATATCAATTCAATTACAAAACGAGCGTTTGGGGTAATACCGCTCATCTGAGCGCAATTACCCCTTAGTGACTTATTTTTTTTGTTGTAGATATGCCAAGAAATCGTCAAAGGACCACCGCTAAAGCGCCTTGGACTGAAGAAATTCCTTCCTTCTATCTAACCTTCAATCTGCTAAAACTACTCAAAACCAAGGCCCAAATGTCCAGAATTTCGAATATGCGCAGTCTGATGGTACGGCCATAATTTCAGGACATACATCTCCTTTGGCAAGTCCATCAAATGAGGATCAATCCTCTGCATCTGTTTTGGCACGTGCACAAGCACGCAACCAAAAGCTAGTTCAATAATGAAGAACTCCGGTATCCTTTGCTGCTATACCGACGGCACCAACAATTGAACCATTTTATAAACCACCGTCAAAGAAAGCTAATATTAACTGCGACTCCTATGAAAATTATTTTAGAGGATAATAAAAAGAAAAAGTCGCGAAACTCAATAAGACCGGAAAAGATGATAAATTAAGACCAAAAAAAGTTCAACAAGAACAAACATATGAAACAAATATCTTACAAAAGAAAGTTCTTCAGAGAGTGATGATGGAGAGCATCTTTGCGACGATGACAGTGATGACGATATAAATGTGGATGACGAAAGTTATAACAAATGTACTGTTTGCAAAGAATTTGGAAAACAACGAGTTATGGTATCGGTGCACCATCTGCGGAGTATGGGCTCATGCTATATGTTCAGGATGGGATTTGCTAGATGAATACATCTGTCATTTATATGACCAAAAATAAAATATTACTATTTCTAAGTTGTTTTACCTCCTTATAATAATAATAATTTTATATTATATTATAATAATTGAAGTTGATTTGACATCGAAGACTTCACTATATTTGTTAAATTGAAAAACGCTTATCTTACGTACAAATGGCGATAATTGATGCTTATTTGTTATTGTAGACTTTACTTTCATTGTAGTAGGTTCATCTCATTAATATTTCTTTAATTTAAATGTATTTTACTTGTTATATTCCAAAAAACATGTTTGAGCGTCATTACCCCATACACTGAGCGGCATTACCCATAGTCGGGGGCAATGCCGCTCAAACATGTTTTTTTAATATTTTTTTATTACTACTAGTAGGTCAAAGATAAATGCTTTTGTTGTTAAAATCTTAATTACTCGATAGTTAAAGACTTTGTTATTTACCTTAATTTTGATATATAATAAATAATTTAGAAAATACAGCATGTTTTCCTTAAGTGAACGCCATTCCCCCTTCTTCCCCTAATTGTCTTTTATTTAGTTCTAGTAGTTTAGTCCATTATATTTCACTACACTACAAATTAAAAATATTAGAAAACATTTATTTTATATACCTATATTATATAAGAAGATTGGTTTTACTTTTCGTAATTTATTTACATTTTTCATAATCATTTTATTCATGCTAGGTATAAATGAACGTAATAATAGTACACGTATTCGTACTCGTAGGTACGTTGATTACAACACTTACGATTTAACAAATTTATCATAATAAAAAATATTGTATACGTAAAAGAAATTACTTTAAACTTCTTTAAATTCCTTAAGATTCATTTATGAACGTCAATAAAGCAACAAGCAATGTTTTTTGTCGTCTTAATTCACTAATATGCATAGCTTCTATACCAAATAACCAATTCTCAAGATATAAATAAAATATTTATTCCAAAGACATCCTGGCTGAGAACGTATATATTATACATACAAAAAAAGCCAAAAAGTATGTTTTTTTTTTTTAAATCAATGATACTTACTAATAATTAATACATATCTAGGGACGAACCAAGAATTTATAAATAAGAAAGAAAAATCCGTTCATATTTTATTAGCGATTCGACCTTGGTAAAGTATTTAAAATTTTAATTAATAAGGAAGCCAAAGGATAGAAAGAGAGTAATGGAAATGCTAGATTCCTTAAAAAATCATAACGATAAAGACTTGGAGTCTTAACGACTCCAAAAAAGTCTCTAAACTCATAAATCTTTATATTAAATAGTAGGTTAAAAATTACATAATTTCTCTTACAATATTTTTGAAGTACAAACACTTTTTAATTAAAAATAACCGACATGAACTAATCGCGTTGCTCCGAACCAAGCTCAATTATGCGCTAAATCTTATTATGCCACTTCACACATAATTTAAGTTTGGTTAGCAACTTGTATTATTAAATTTTCACTGTTCGGGAAATTTATTAGATGTATGCGTAACAATTGTTAATTATATTCTACTTACTTGAACATAAATAAATATTAACGTTTGTTAAATAATAATATTTTAAGTAATACACCGATATTTATTTATTTATTTATTCCATAGGTTGCTAACAGAGCATACATCCATACAAAAGTAGATCACATACAATAAAAAAGACAAATACTAGACTAAATGATGCCCTAATTAAAAGCAACACTGCATTCCTATGACATGACAACATAAAAAAAACAACATATCAGTATTCAGTACGTATAAATAAAATTGAAGTGTATGTTTTTAATTTAAAATTTTTAACTTTCAACAGCTTTTCACTAAATGCATATGAAAATATATACGGTACTTACATAATTTTTTTTAAAATTTTTGTCTGTCTGTCTGTTTGTTCCGGCTAATCTCTGAAACGGCTGGACCGATTTTGACTGGACGAGTCATAAGGAATAACTCAGGGTACTTTTATTTTAGATTTTTTTTTTATTTTAACTAGCGGAACCTGCCAGGGACGATCCCAAGTAAAGCGAGGGTGAGTCGCTAGTTAAATAATAAAGGTATTTTTATAATAAAGCGAACATAATATAAGACGCAAATAATTATTATTAGCTAAAGAAGTCTTTTAGAGCAGACTAAATAAAAATACTCTTAGATAAATTGGCAGCGATAGTCGGTCCGTGTGTAAAGCCCATAAGCCACTGAATTAAGACTTTAGTGGCCGACCCGGCGTATAAATAACGTTTTAGGCCCTTATAAGACCTTAATACAGTAATTAAAGTTCCTTAAGTGTCGAACCGCATCAAATCACACCGTTTTCATTTGATTCGAACGTATCAATTCGAAGTTATCAGGCCAAAGCTCAAAGAATCGGAAAATGAAAAAAAATTACTAAAAGTGGCAAATGTAATTATGCCGTATTAGGTTTTAAGTCAATCATTTTGTCATAGTGTTCCCAATTTCATATTACGAGAGAAACTGGAATTTTTGTAATGATCAAAATGAATTATTTATGCCTTGAAAACTCAAGAACGCGACCTATTTGTTTAATTTAATTTACCAAGCCTAAGAAGAAGATATTGCTTATCTATATCTATACATTTACCGAATCCTGAGTCGAATCTTTATATTAAATATTTTTAGGTTAATCTTGTTGAAATAGTCATTATTATCGATATACAGGTTGAATCTATAATTTTTAGAATCCTGCCCGTCTGTCTGTGACCACGTTACTAGAAAACCACTGGCCAGATTTTGGTGAAATTTAGTAAGACGATAGCTGGTTTTTTGGGTCAACTTTTGTTGTTGGTGGCAACTTCTTAAAATTGGTTTAGCATCTTTTAGATTAGTTATCTGAAAAAGATTATATTATGGAAATTCCATTGGCACATTTTAAAAGAAAACCTAAAAGGAAAGGTAAACTTTATATTAAAAATATAAAGAAAGCTGATATATTATAAATCCTGTTTACTGTGAACGTGAGAAAATTTGCTGCGTTGTTTTGCTCCAATCCTCTAAGTCTTTCAGGATAAATAATGTTAAGGAACGTGCCCCTGTTTAATAGATTTACTCCGGTCTGCTGTATATATAAGGATAAAAAATAAACCTAATAAATATCTATTTAATCAAAAAATATTGGAAAAAGGGATTTGTATAAGTCGAGAAAATATATTTATAAAGGATAATTGCTTATTAAAAATCGTTTTGTAAAAGAGAAAAGTAGGGTACCGCTATAAAACGTTTTATTAATTCACCTTTATTCAGTCTATTACTAGCTCTGTAGCATATTAAAAACCAGTTAGATTCTCTCTCTCTCTCTCTAACATGCAGGTTTTTTAATGATGTTATCCTGAAATGTAGACCCAATGAAAATTATGGTGAAGAAAATAATTTGTAAACGAAAATCTTAACGGTGAGAGACTGCACTGGATTGAACCCCCTTCACTTGGTTTCCTAAAAATGCTGCTTTCATTGAACGCATTACATATTATGATCTATATACATACATTGACATTGAATGTCTCGTTGGTTCAAATCTAATACTAAAAAAGTTACTCTGCTACAAACTTTTAGTTTTTCAGGCGTGGCTAATAATTGTCAAGGATCAAGAAAAGTCGTCCCCAGTAATGTCATGCCATTAGATTATGACAGTGACAAAATGGGAAACTAGAAAGCACCTTATTTCGCCAATGTCTAGCCTTAGTGAGACTGACTGTTGTTATTGAAAATGTACCTAGTTGACATTATACGAAAAAATGTAGTAGTAAATTCATAAAATTTATCACGATTTTTCACTTCGCCAAAGAATATATTATGAGTATCATAGACAAGGCATTAGGTAGCTTTTATCTTCATTGTTAGGACAATTAACCAATTTTATGCAAAACACATTTGTTATACAAATTTTAATGGTAGGATAAACATGAAAGGGGCTGTCTGTATTTGCTAAGAGAGAGCATATATCCTTTTATGTAAAAGACAATTAAGATCGATAATTTAATAACTAAATTTCATTGGCAATGTGAAAATAACATTTCTGAGCGAGTTGAACCAAGCTCTAAAGCATATATATCCTATACTCTATAGCATATTAGCTAGGCAGTAGTAGCCCAGTGGTAACGCGCTCGCTTGGATAACCGAGTAATGCTGGTTCAAATTCGGGTCTCGCACATCTGATTTTCTTATGTGCAAATCTATCATGATTACCACTTGTCTTACGGTGAAGGAAACCAATCCAACCAAAGAAAAATCCAGACAGGCTTTTGAGACACTTCTTTTATAAATACCGTAGGTTAGCTACATACAAAGTGAAGAAGGCATTGTAAAAATTCTCAACATTTCGGGTACGGAACTCTAAAGCCTAAAAAAACAGACTGACTTCTTAATTTGATGAATGATTAATAACATACATATCTATTTTAGTTTTTATCAGTAGCTATAGGTATTATACAAATATCAGTAGGTATAACCGTAACTAGTTACAACTAAAGCTATAAGGTGTAATTGAGATTAATATTAAAAACAGATACGGATTACGGACATTAATACTATAATTATATTTGACCAATTATAACTTGTAAATTTTTTCTACGATTATCGCTTCCGGTTAAAAGTTATGTCAAGAGTGAGTTGATTTTTAAATATATAAAAGGTAATTTAAAAAAGTTATTCAAGCGTGAATTGATTTTGCAATATATTTTCAAATAATAACGTTTGATAACAACTTAACTTTTTTAAATTAAGTACATAACACAAACATTACACATACTATCTATATTTTTTTTATTATTTGTCATACTTCCTTTTCAACTGATTCAATCTTACGGTACATGTTGAGAATGGTAGTTTTTCATAGCTTTCATTTTCTTTATGGACATCAACAACAGTTAGTTTTATGAGTTTATCATAACACTATAATTGGCGCTGAAGTTTTATATCATTTTTATGATCATAAATTGGAGAAGAAAATTGCTTAGTTTGTCTATTCACACGGTTTACGGTTAACACAATTATATAATAACTAGAAAACCCGGCCCGCTTTGCTGGGCGTAAGTTCAAATAAATTAGACGGTTTTTATAATTTTCTAATAAAATAAAAGTATCCTAAGTTACTCCTTATAATATTAGCTATCTGCAAGTGAAAATACCGTCAAAATCAGTCTAGTCGTTTAAGAGATTAGCCGGAACAGACACAAAAACTTTATATTATATTATCGATATATTTATATTATCGCGATATATAATACTTTCATGACCGTTAAAAACAGACAATTCAATTTTATTTATTATGTACTGAATAGCGACTATCCTCTCTTCGCTTTGGATTCCTCTCTAGTGATAAACAAAAACAAAGCAATCCCACGAAAATCGTACATTTTTTGAGGGTAAAATTAATATTTGAACCATTTCACTCTATAATCTAACTCTGTTTAAAGTTTCTGGCGTGAAAGAGATACCGTCAATCGATCCATTTTCACAAGCTTTCACAGTTAGAATATTAGTAGGGTAACATAATATTATGTATTAAAAAATTGGCGTACTTATAAATTATTCGTATTAGGTATGCTGTAAAAAATACTTTTGTCGTTTCTACAAATTTACCGATCCAGATTCCAGACTGATCTATAGAAAATTAGGAAGACCTAGTTTGTATTTCCAAGTTAAATATGGGCTGAATCAAAACTGAATAAGAATCATAACTATCAATGAAAATTGAAAATTTTTAATACGCGGCTCAGGATCTAGCCACAAAACAGGCCATGTGCAGGTTTGCAGACTACACAATACATATTATGTCATTCGAAAACTTGCTAGGTTCTTGACATGCAGGTTTCCTTAAAATGTTCTCCTTCACCGTAAGACAAATGGTAATCAAATTGGAAATTATTCGCAGCACATATAAATATCCCCGTACTTTCTCCAGGACGCACGTTACCACTGGGCTACAATTAACTATTAGCTAAGTGTACTACTATATTTAGTGATAATTAAAAAAACGTTGAAAGCAGACATTTCTAGCCGTCACCATTAACTGGTCTTTTGTATCCAGTCGGCGCCGCATATACTAATTGAACTAGTTCATTTATCGCTTTCCGTATTTGGATGTTGGTTTTAATTAATTGTCTATGCGAATCGCGAGCGTGAATAAATTACAATACTTGTTTTATTCATTGATTGTTTATTACGGCTTACTTTAGCTACCGTTTCTACTTGCGCATACTAGTTTAATATGATTGAAAAATGAAATACTTGCCTAAAATTATTTGTTACGATTTTAATGGTGTTGAATGGCATATATAATTGGATTTGATTCCCATTCGAGGTAAAATTAACCAAAAATATACGTCAAAACTCGCAAGTAGGTATGTTCCGGCCGTAAAAAATATATAATATTTAAAATGAATTTAAGGATAAACGAGTGCCAGTCATTTTGTTCTACTAAGTACACCCGACAAAGAATACATGACTTTTTTGGTTCAATACTTCATCTTAAAATATGAGAATTTACGAAGCTGTACGAACTATATCTTTCAAGTTCAAGTTTTAAAGCTACCAATTACAACGAGCTAGTTTTGGCCAACTTCATAAAGACAAAGATTTTTTTTATTTTATTCTGAATTAGTGCTTGACTACGTTCCATTTGCATTTTTGTCTTAATTTTTAAGAAAAATGACAAATTTGTATGAAAGTCCTTCATGCTTTGAGGCAATTGGAATCCTAGTGCTTCATAGTTTGAGGCGCTAGTTATTGTATATAAAAATACATAGATAGGTATATAAAGATACATGAAGACACATTTGGATCACTTGGTAGTGACACTACTTTCTGCGCCAGCGGTCGCGGGTTCGAGTCCCCCTGAGGACATTCATTTGTTGAGCACGAATGTTTGTACTCCAGTCATGGATGTTTATATTTATAATATTATGTATAATCTATCTGTAACACAAGCCTCGTAGATACTATGTAATAATAAAAAGTATGTTTGAAAACATTATTGTTATGTAAATCTAAATAGGTATTTGTCGATAAATATTTTATCAACACTAGTAATCGCTGTTATATATTACAAAATATTTCGCTGAGTGGCTGAGAAGATCCCATTTAACATCGTTATGTCTGAGCTCCTGCGAGACGCGACCTATTTCATAATGAAAAACTGATATACCCAAATCAATTTAGCGCTATTGTCGCATTTGGAGCACTAAAATGTTACCGTTGAGATACTTTTCTCTCTCAATACATTCAGAAATTATTTTTACCTTTAGTTAAATAATGTTTATAAAGTTTGTACGTGATATAGTAACATAATAACTTATATTTCGTGTATATTATGTTTTATATATATTTTTTAGAAAATCTTATTAAAATAGCCAACTATTATCTATACAGAAGCTCACTCCATAGATTTTAGAATTATTGTCTGCCTGTCTGTCAGTTTGTGACCACATCACGAGACAATAGCTGATTACCAATTATTTTGGGTTAGGGTAGGTTAGGGTTTCTCTGTCCCTATATACCTTTGTACGCTTAAATCTTTAAAACTACGCAACGGATTTTGATGCGGTTTTTTTTAATAGATAGAGAAGATTATGAGAGAAGATATAGATAGAGAAGATATGATTCAAGAGGAAGGTTTATATGCATAACTAGCGGATCCAGCGGCTGTGCCTGTGCTAAATCTAGGGAAAAGCCCAAGCGAAGCGAGGGCGAGTAGCTAGTACAGGAAACGTTTTACTGTGAATAATATCTCATATCTGAGAAAACTGAGTTAGTGAGTCGCTAGCTAGTTATATTTTAATAAAAAATACAATAAGTTTGTAACGCATTAAAAAAGTTCTAGGTACATTGTATGTAATGTTGGTAATAACAATGATCTATTTTTTATTCTTTATCACTTTCTTAGGTTAAACGGTTACGTAAAGCACTTAAGATAAAATTCCTCTAACAACTAATGTCACATGTTTTGATAACACCAATAACAATATATTTTAAAGTTCAGTCTTAGTGGAGAACGGAATACTTTGAAACTTCGTTCGATCATCGAATTCGACATTTTAAAACTTCTGTGTCATGTAATCATGGCCTCTAGTATGTGTGAGTGAGTATAAGCTTTAGACAGAGTGAAATGTAGGTACAGACTCTTCTAAAAGATACAATAAAATGAAATGTTTTACAAGAGTCGATTGAATAATTCCACCACTGACACCATCTGACTTATCATAAGATCAGCTCGATGTAGTTGAGTTTAGTACAAAATCGGATACGTAATTTTGTATATATTGCCTTGTTTCTAAATGGGAAAACAAAAATGTATTGATCTTAAAGAAATTTACTAACGATTATACGAGTAGTTTCAAAGACTAAAAAAATGCTCTTTTATCAATATTGTACTCGGTGATGCGGATTTAAATCCGGGTCTTGCACCTCTGATATTTTCTATCACGATTTTCACTTTACTTACGGAGAAGAAAAACATCGTAAGGAAACCTGCATGTCTGAGAAAAACCTAGCAAGTTTTCGAAAGACATGTGAAGTCCACCAACATGTACCTACTAGGCCAGCGCGGTGGACTATGGCCTGATCCCGTGTTCGTGTGATCCCGTGTGTTGTTCGTACTGAGGGAGGCCCGTGCTCAGCAGTGGAACATTAAAAACGGCTGAAGATGAAGTACAACCATAAAATTAAATAGGGTTTAATTAAATATGGTTTAATTAAAATTGCTAATTAGGTGAACACGCTGTTTGTGATATCAGTTTACGGCAACTTAACGCTTTCAAACTCCAGGACAATCTGCCCGCCTTACGTGTAATTACGAGTTATACGGTCGGGCTTCACGTCTAGTATTTCATAGAAAATACATAAACTTACCTATTTCTACTAACGAATATATTATTTTTTAAGTTGATATGGAATTTCCTTTAAGTATAATCTATACTAATATTATAAAGAGGAAAGATTTGTATGTAAGTATGTTTGTAACGAATTGGCTCAAAAAGTACTGGACTGATTTTAAAAATTCTATCATTTAAATGCTACATTATTCAATTCGGACCAGATGTTCCTGAGATTAGGGTGTTCAACCAAACAAACAAACTCTTCAGCTTTATAATAATCAGTATAAATTAATATTGAAAAATAAATTATATATTATATATAAATACACCTATATGTAACATGTAATATTTAATTAGTAATATATATAGCACTTTTTGAATGAATGAAAAAAAATGGGTCTTAATACTCTTTTTACTCTGTCCAATACTTGAACAAAAATAAATAGACTTCAAAGCCAAGAGAAAAATAAATTTACACAGAGCACTTGAATCAAATACTTTGAAAAAGCAATACTCACAGTATTTACAATACAAATAAATTCAATAGTAGATAAACATAAATCCATTTAATAGTTAGGTCCATTAAATTTTACATGACAAAATCTCTGGCTAAGTTGGTAATGAATCTTCTTTCTGTGCCAGTGGTTGCTATTATAGTCCCATCGGGGGCATTCGTTTGTTGAGCATGAATGTTTGTTCTCCAGTCATGGGTTTTAATATTTATATTATGTATGTATATAAAAATTTATACGCAGACATATCAACTATCTGGTGTCCGTAATACAAGCCTTGTAGCTTAACTAGATGGTGCTGTTGTAAAAATGTCCCAACATATTTTTGCTCACACATATTTACTATAACATAAGTAGCCCAAGTTATTTGTTTTAGTATCAGCTATGTGCCATAAACATTTGTCGTAATCCAGCCATTTTGGATTCTACATTAGCCCGAACAGTCAGACTGGTTGTCTTATAAGTGCAATATAGGCATAATTATATAATATGCACTTACTACTAATTTGCTGTTACTTTGTCATTATAAAGCTCTATTTTACTTATTTGGATAGAATAATAAAAAAAATTAAGATAACATGTATGTATATTTAGAATGATTACACAAATTTTTTACTTCATTAAAATCAATATGACTAGGCATTTATTACTTTCCACAATATAATAATTGAATAGAAAAATAATTAACTAATAAATTATAAATTACATAAGCACAGGAAATAATGTTTAAAAAAATATTACAAACATTATCAATGATTTGTTTGTTATAAAAATACATTTAATGTTTCCTGTTGAATTAACTAATTAATGAAGTAAGTTATGGGATAATTATATTCTATTGACGCATTTAATAAGGAAGTTAAACATGTTTTCAATAACTTTAGAATTGTAGGTAACTTAAGTAAAAACTATTTATAACTGACGAAATAGTAAATAATATGATTGATTATATTAATCATTTAGTTCATACGTCATTTCGTTCAACTTTAAACACTATACTTTTATACATTTTTTAGTTTATAACAAAAAGGAAGTAAAATTTTCTTTTGTTGTAAAGTTAATTAGTTGTATAATTAACACAATAATGATACCAAATGCAAATAAGTGGATATAAACAAGTCTGTAAATAACAATCAAGTACCTAAAATTGTATATTGAACTTCACAGCTGATAGATAATGAGTAATGTTTGAGGTGCTATCACTTTATATTTATTTACCTTGCGGGCGACGAGACATGCGATGTTACGTTCGTACGCGCAACGCGATCAACTTTATTACTATATTAAATCCGCTGATACAGTTTCTAGGTCAATGAACCATCCCTGTTTACAAATTGCACAGTAAACAAAGTTCACGCACGACTTCAGACAGTTTCGAATAAAGCCCAGAACCGCTCATGAATAATTCGCGAAACTAATTTAAATTGTAAATCAGTACATACCCTCTCTGGCTTTCAAGTAGACAGTGTTGGCTACGATATTTTCTAATTCCATCAGTTCCAGTGTGGCGGATTTTAATGTAGACCCTCCGGGAAGCTGGTATCCGCCGTTGCGGCCGATCTGCCGCCGTCGCCGCGTGCGAAAAGCCGCCCATCAATGATCAACGCGCGATCTTACACAAAACTTAACACAACACACCATCAGCTCAGTCACTAGCAAATAAACACTTATGAGTGACCGCGGGAGATACACAGCCCTCGAAACGTAACCACGCACACGATCACGGACTCACGACCTCTTGCAGGGGTGTGACGACTCAAACACAGCTCGCATTTCAATTTTAGCTATAGCAAATGACTAACTATATTCATTAAAGTTACGAAAGCTTAATATGCCGGTCGGTTTCTTTCAATTCTGTTACGCAGCACACGCCCCGGGATCGCAGAGTTATTGACGACAGATAGCGATACGCTACAAATGACCACAACCTCAAGTTACGGTACAATTCCAGTTGCCATATCTTAAAAACTGTTTGCTACTATAATTTTTTTGTGTGATTTTTATGTAATATAAGGCATTTACATACGAAAAAGACGTTTTGTCTTGCGTTTGCTTAGGAATTACAAATGAAAAATTCTGTAAACGCGATTCCAAGCCATTACGAAAAAATAATTATTTTTTTCGTAATGGCTTGGAATTTTTTATTGTAATTTTTATTTATTCGAAACAAGGATGAAATAAAGATTTTAGTGATTCATTTATTTTGGCGCTATAACCTATTTCTTTTATATCTTTCTGTTCATAATAAGAAAATATAAAATATCGCATTATTCACAAAGGATTAATTATGTATCACAAAGAGAAAAAAACGTTTTTGGTATGAACCTTTTCTTTCTGGAAATTTTGTCCTAGAAAACGTATCCCGTGGAATACACATGATATCTTATTGAAAATGAAGAATTGAAACTAGAGCATTTGCAAACACGTCAGAGTGTCAAGCTTTGGTGTCAGTAATAAAACAATTTTAATTCCCTTGGAACTTCACAATGGAAGTGAAAGTGTTGCGTTACATTACTAAATCGTCATTATTATGAATTATTTTTTTACTTGTGAAAAATTAGTCTTGTACGATTTTCAGAAACGCTCGTCACTATGATTGCACCCAGACAAACCGGCTAAAGCTTCAAAATTGTTTGATGATTACGGCAGATCTTTATAGTCCATAATATAAAACCATGATGAAAAAGGTTAAACAACCGAGACTTACTCATTAAACAACCGAGAGTCACTAGCTTAATGTTTAAGCCCACTGATGCTGCACAAGATGTTTATTTTTTTATGAATTAATACTTCTAATTTGGTATTTAATCTTACTATATGGCAATTATTTATATGTCAAATTTTTACAATTATGCCAACATTAAATATTTAGTACGTGATTGATCTAAGAATATTATTTTATATAAATTATAAATCATTGCTTTTAAAATAGAAGAGATGAAATATATTCTATTATTATCGTCTTTCACGTGTCCTTTGGGATATTTTTTGGGAAATTTATTGGTATACACTTATTTATGAAATATGTTGCTGTCAAAAACATAAACTTCAAAGTCAGCTGGTTATTGTTATTGATAATTGACATGTAAACCTAATACCGCTTATTGGTTATATCAACACATGTTTCGACTTTGGAGTATTTCAAAAAATGTGTAAACTTAGATTATATACATGTCTAGATACAGCATTGAACCGTCCCGAACGGCTCTAAAAAAGTCTACTAAAATTGGTAGACTCGCTTCTCACGTACGTCAGTGTCATTTGAGCCACTAGTGGATAACAACCTCGCGATAAAAAATTAATTATGCGGGTTTGTGCTGTCAAATTGTGTCGAAATTATGTAGGATAATCGTATAATAACACCAAGATCACTTTTCATCGGTAAGTTATGTTATTTTACTACTATTTTTTAAGAAAACATGGATTTTTAATTCGTTACTATTTAGGTAAATTTGACAAGCCTGTGTTGCCAGCTTATTACTAGGGAGACTTAGCGAAATTATTGGAAACAAATAATAAATATTATTTTTAAATTTATGTATTTATTTATTTATTTATTTATTTATATAGGATTATAGACAGTATATATAAGTAACAATTTAAAAAAATAATAAAATAATGACATTTATAAAATTATTTTTTTTAATTACTTTTTAATCTTTTAATTTTGTATGACATTGAACGTATATAATTAGGAGTATGCAGTTTATTAATTATTTAATTAGAATAAGTTTTTACAAAATAAAAATTAGCTATTAATTTCTTTTGTTTTTTTATTCAATATATTTTTTATTAATTCTTAACTATTATAATTACTTTATTTACCCCTTTGGGTAAAAACCTTCTCCAAAGCAAACCACTTATTTTTATCTTTGGCGGCGTTTAAATAAACATCATTACATCCTCGTAAATCATAAAATGATGGAATAGTATATATTATTGTGTTATGTTTTTTACAAAACCGACTTTAATAACAAACACTAGAAATAACAACATAACTGATAGGTGTAAATTGTAATATAGTCGATGGTACGAAAATATATGATTAAGCATCTATATTCAATGAAAACTACCAATAAAGAATTTTTTTATGTTTTAGTGTTTTTTATCGAGACGTTTTATTAAGTTTTTATTTCACGTTTTAGTGTACATTTGTGCACTATAGTAAATATCCTGCGTAGTTGACTAATCTTCGTAACAATATTTATTTGATCACCCTCACCAACACGAAAAAAAATTAATGAAATCCATATGAATAAATGAAAACCGTAATATAGTATATGAAGCAGTACTAGTACTTTTTTATATTCTCAGGAGTAATTATCATATTTTAATTATTACATTTTAAATATTTAAATTTTTAAAAATAATTATTTTATTTAACCTTCATCATATTAAATAATGGAAGAAAGATTTGGAACGGGTATCCCTAAACACGCACACCTTGACAGTTGGACTTCAATAAGTACACAAGCTATACTCACACATGTCACGTAAAGTGAGGCCGTTTTCTGCGCATCGTTTGTTGGTAATGCTCAATCTAGACATGTATATAATCTAAGTGTGTAAATGTAAAATACATAAATAATGATAACATATGATTGATAAGTTACCTTGACAATGGATACAAAACCTTGTAAAGTTTGTGGTGGTACTGACTTACATCTCGTGGATGGCTTCTATTACTGTGTGGAGTGTGGAACTCAAGATGTTGAGGCAAGAGAGACTGTTGTTGAACAAACAATGCTTGCTGATGGTACTTTTGCCCACACTACAACCAAAAAGCTTACTACAATATTACAAGATTCACTTGAAAGTAAGATACAAACTTATTTGATTTTTTTATACTACTTTGTTAAACATTTTATATGATATAACTATTACTTATTCTATTCACAGTGAGTGGAGAATGGATGAAATGGCATGCTTATAATTTTATTCTTGCTGGTTTAACAGAAGAATTGATAGCAGTTGGAGCTAAGCCTAGTGTTAAGATGGTGGTATTGTGGATCTGGACCAAATATATAAAAATGTTTCAAGATAAAGAAGCTTTGAGGTGACAATGAAATTATGTATATATATTCTTTACACTTGTTAAAATTGGCATAAACATTAAACAGTGTATTTTATAATTAGCTATAGCTATGTATTTTGTAGAGAATTTAATATGAAACTAAGACAAACAAGTTTGTAAAATATTAAAGTAAATATGTCACTCTGAATTACAAGACAAGTTACAAATTTATTTGTAATATAGTTGTTGTATTAACTATTTAATTTCTACCTTATAAGAATTTTATTTTTTGAAGTATTATATCAAAACAAATTTGAACATTTCACAATAGTCTCATTGTATTGTGTTTAATATGTCTGTTAATCTAATACATCCATATTTTTTACAGAAACAAAACTCAGTTTGAAAATGAAAGCCTACTTGAAAAGAATGACTTTGAAAAAGAAATTTTAACAGATAGTAACAGTTCAGAAAGTGATGAAGAAACCTTCAAATCAAGGAAACGAAAAACTAAAAAAAAAGATAATGATAAATTTAAAAGAGACATAAAAATTGTGACTAAAGGAACTTTATTGACAATTCTATATGTGGCGTTAAATTTAGACAGAAGTGATATTCAACTCTCGCATTTATTAAGGTTCATTAAAGAGGGAAGGTTAAGTTTATTTAATTGTACTAAGTTTGTGCCAAAAGAAATAAATGTGAAGTCCGTTCCATATTGGAAAAATTTCGTTCTTTGTAAGAATGATTATACACCAAAAGTCATTAGAGCATTTGCAATGACTTTATTTAAGCGTCTAGACTTAGGTGTACCTCGAGTCCCGGATTTAACTAAAATGATATCTAATTTTACTAAAGAACTATGTTTACCGAATGACTTTAAAAATTTAGTTCTATCGCTTATGAATCTCATGCCATGTGATTTTCTTAAATTAGATTCTCAATCTAAAAAGAGTCTGGTGCGTATACCAGATTATGAGGGTGTTTGTATGTCTTATATGCTAATAGCCCTTAAAATGTGTTTCGGCCTTGACTGCGACTATGAAATAAGGCTGTCTAATAAAGTTGATATAATTAATAATAAACAGAATCACTCGAAATCCTATAAACTTGGTTTCTATTCCGATTCATCAGATAGATTGTTTTCATTTATTGAATGGTGTAAATATTTGCAGTTCAGAAAAATGATTCTATGCGAGAACTACTTACCTATGGCGAGATTACACAACTTACATGTTGATGATTGTGTACTTATGGAACAATTAGAAGACCGAGGTCCAAAGAAAATGAAGTTAAGTGATGATGTAACGATGGATATAATAAATAAGATTTCAGTGAATAATAAAATATCTGTAATCCCCAAAACCGAATTTCCCAGCACACTTACCCCAATGACTACTTACACTGAAGTAATTTTGCAATATATTCAGGACCCAGATCTGAGGCTACTCCTTTGTGAGGACTTTACTCAGTATTCTCTAAAATATGCTATAAATCACTTAAAACTATCCGATTCTACGGATGAGTCACCAAACTTAATCACAGGAGTTAGAGACACAAATAAAACTATTAACCCTTTCGTGACTGGTAATTTGAATTCAAAGAAAGGAGATAATACAATGGTGTTTGTAAGAAATTGTGAGAATAGAAACTGGCTTAAGACTAAGCCTCCAACTATTGAGCATATTACTAAGCTTAATGATAATAAGAAAAATAGCGATAAAGAAAGTGATAATGGCTATGAATCTAACCTTGAATGTACTACAGTCGAGAGCGATGAGACAAAACTTAAGGAGGAATCAGAAAAAGACCACTCTGACGAAGAAAGGGTTCTTGAAACTATTGAAGAAGAAGATGAAGGTGTAAATATTTTTGATGATTATTTTACTAACGACGAAGAAAATCATGCAAGTGTCATCGATACTGTCGGAGATTCACACAATTTCTATGACAGCAAAGTAGACATCCAAGATAATTTTACTGATGACTCCAATAGTATAGTAAACGAAGAAGTTTTCGATCCCAAAACGTTTGATCGACATAAAGTCATAAATGAATTAATCGAAATAGCGTGTAAGAAATACAAAATACCAAAGCCAAAAGAAGTAGAGACGCGAGAAAGAACAACAACTAAGAGAAAAAGGAATGACAATAACGATCAAACCGAAGTTAAAAAGAGAAAGCCAAATAATAAAGAAAATAATAATGGAAAATTTGTTGTTAAAAGTCTTATTTCAGCCTATTATGAAACAATAGAAAAAGACGTACTAGCTAGTGTAATAGAAAATGTTAGAACCTACATAAGCAATATCAATGAAGGGGGCTTAAATAATACGAGTATAGCTAGTAATGTTGTCAATGTTAGTAGTATTGATGTACAAGAAAATCAAATAGAAAATGAAAATTACGCGCAGAATTATACGAAGAATGAAAGTATGGGCGACGATGTTAATACATCTGTTATAAGTAGCATTCACCCAAACTACACATTAAACGATACAGAATTAGATGAAGAAGGCGACACGCAAGATGAATCTGTTGTTATAACCGATCCAAAATTTGATGCTAAGACACACGATATCAAACAGTTATATATAAAATTAAAAGAAGATCTAAATTTAGAAGAAACTTTTAATATCGAAGATGATGTTGAAATTGAAAAAATATTACAAAAGAAAATAGATGAATTTGCAAACAAAGAAAATATATGTGAAAATGTAGCAGATATTAAGAAACCTGATACTAGTGATTCTGAGGATGACTTGCCTCTTAGTGAATTAGCGTATCAAAAGAAATTTTACATTGATAAGCGAAGTAGAGCAAATGCTAAGTTAGATAATTTAGTCGAAAATATGGATTTAAAAGAATTTTACTATTGGATAAGGCATTACAAGTCACACACCATGGTGAGATGTTTAGACATGAATCAGAAATTTGACATAGAGTTGATGAAAAATTGCCCCATAAGTTTTGTGTTTATGATACGCGAATGTGCCGCCATTTTAAATTATACCACTTTCACCATTTACAAAAGTATGCAGACTTTAGAAGGAATTATGCTAAGTTATAGGGTGTAATATTCAAATGGCAGTTGTAGTCAAAGATCAGGATTGTACGCTCCCTTCACCCAAGTGCTTATGGATAAAAATATGTTATATTAAATTAAATATATTAAAACATATTGCGGCGCAATACGTTACCTGTAAGATAAACAAAAGGCTATGTAAAGATTAAAAAACGGTTTTTTTATATGTTAAATTTAATAAAAAATATTTTTTATACTGTAATACGGGTGAAGGACGTGTCCAATTCGGATTTTGTAAACGCTCAGCTATTTATTTAGTCCACAAAGTAGTATTTTTTGAAGAGTCCATGTAGACTCACTACTAGAGAATATTTTAATGTGATATTTATTTATTAAGAATTTGTTAAGTACTAGTTCTTGGCCTCACATCTGCTCGTCTAGTGGATAGGATAATTCGAGAGCAAAAATATTATACGTGCTATCTTTTTTCCGAATTACATTGTAATTTGAATGTTATTTATTGGTGTGATGCTTTCTTACATCTTGTAGCTTTTACGTTATTGTAATGTATTTTAATGTATGGCGTACCTACAGACTACACGTTATGTTTTATAAAATAACTTACAAGATCTCTTATGAAATTGCCATTTTATGGAAAAAGGAAAACGAAAAAAATATGTGAAATAATATATTTATTAAGTATGTATCAGTTGTGTGTACTTTCGCTATTTCAGTCATTTGATCATGCAGATCATTTCTGAACAAAAGGATAGATTCCTGAAAACAAAGTTCAAAAAAAGGCAAATTTCGATATAAGGACTGACTAGTAATATGTTTGTTTTTATGTTTCAAAACATTTCTTTTTAAGCCAAAATAAAAGCTTTTCTAATTTACAAATGTTCATGTTACTTCCTTTCATTTAAATAAGCACTAATAAAAGTCATCATGTCTAAGTAGCTAGCTCAATTAGAACTCACATAGTTATTTACTAACGAGTCATAAAAATAGTCTCGTTAACTTGTTCCACCTGCATACCTTTTCATTTTCTGGTAGGAAAAGCTACTTTCTCAGGGAAAGATAATAAGACTCAATAATTCTTGCGGGCAAGCGCATTACGCGTAGAAAAGAAAGATTATTTTCTCTAGTTTTTGACCCCCTCCTCCCCTATTATAAGAAAAAATAAGAATAGGCTGACCCCCTCCCCCCCTGTTTAATATTTATTACGTAAGAGTCTAAAAGAAAAAATGAATAGGTACGCGTTTGGTTTATTTTAATGTTTATTCTTCAAAGTAATAATTTTTTAAAATTTTTATTTGTAATTTTAAAGGTACAATCCCTTTCGCTCGGTTGCCCGCACTTTTTCAAAGTACATATAATTTTAACTTAGGACATTTTTTTTGATCTTACGTAAGAACTATCCCTCCCACCCCCTTGTAAGAAAACATAAGACATGTTCGACCCCCTCCCCCCCTAAATTGTCTTACGTAATAAATGAATGGCCCCTTATGGGTATCTTATTTATTAAAATTACAAAAGTTTATATCCAACTTATCCAGATACCAGAAATTGTAAAATCAAACTAAAATTGTTTAACTGGTCAAAGATTTATATAAAAAATAATCAAATTAAAAAATCGGAACCTTTTTAAAGACTTTCATAATAAATAAACTTTTTTAATAAAGTGATACAGTTTAACATAGTGAACATGTTCGATGTTATAAAAAAAATTTAAATTTCGAAGTTTTCTTTAGAAGTATTGGGTTCGACTTCGAAGGTGTGTGGAGCATAAAGTAACGGAGCTCTTTTAAATTTTCTATTGTATATATACGTAGAGAAAGTACTAAAATGTTCGGGAAAAACTTATTAAATATAATACGTAAGACATCGATCCGGCCAAGTAATTATCGTGTGCCAAAGCGAAATTTTGCGCAAGTCGGTTTAGTTGTATGTACACCTCCAAGACATCCTTGTTCCTATGGCGTAAGTAGTAAATAATATTTTATTATATCAATCAAAAATATTATATCGTATTAATCAAAAATAGAAATTGTTTAACATTCAAGTATCTTTTTTTTCAGGAAAAGTTGTTACACATTTTATTTATGTACTGCGTTTGGTTAGGTCCTATGGCCTATTTTTTGACTCAAATAAAAGTATGGCGCCGAGAATATATCAATTAAATTATTATAATAAATAATATGATATTTGAATGCGTTGTTTTTTCTAATAGATCCAATTTTGTCTTCATAAGAAATGTATATAATATTTATACAAGATATAATATAATTTTATATATTTTATTTGAAAAATATAGTGTACTTTATAGAACTAACTGACAAGACAAGTGACAAAAGACAACGATAGTGGCATAGAGTATATTTTATTAGTCATCTATGATTGCTACATATACAAGTGACAACTAAAACTTGAAATTTGAAAATTGCGGTATTGTCAAGTGTCAACTGTCAACCAACTACCAAGCGTGATTTGTTTACTAAATAGTAAATACTTTATTAGATAAATCTTTATTTCTAAATGCTAATTACAAAAAATATTGAAAATGAAAGAGTCTAAACAAGGACAAACACCGATAGAAGATCTGGCAGAATTAAGGAACTACTTCGCAAGTCATAATGTCGTCCGGGAATACATAGCTCACAGCTCTAAAGTTCATTCCGTAGGTTGGTCTTGCGATGGTCGACGATTAGCTTCAGGATCCTTCGATAAAAGTGTAGCAATTTTCAACTTAGAAAGAAACAGACTGGTGAGTACGAGAATATAATTATAATTTGCTTGCTCAATAAATTTTAAGGTTAGAGGCGTTTGTTTTGAAAACTACATTAGTATAATATTTTTTTTTACATTCTGATAAATGAAATGTTTATAATATATAGGTTCAAGATTTCGTTTTCAAAGGGCACACAGGATCTGTGGACCAATTATGTTGGCATGCGTCTCACCCAGATTTGTTAAGTACAGCTAGTGGAGATAAATCTGTCCGGATATGGGATACACGGTTTGTCTGAGTTTCAATTATTGCATAAAATAGATGGCCAGCTTTTTTTCTAAATGTATTACAGTATTTTCTTGTTAACAATACATACTGACTTTTGGTTTCTTATTTACAGGTCACATAAGTGTGCAGCAGCAATATCAACAAAAGGTGAAAATATAAACATTGCGTGGTCACCGAATGGAGCAACCATTGCTGTAGGGAATAAAGAGGACCTTGTGTCTTTTATTGATGCTAGAAATTATAAAGTGGTATGTTTACTTGAATATCTTTTATGAATAACATCAAAAATTCAAAATTAATTAATGTGTGTTATTTTTGTGGATTTGTCTGTCTATATAATACTCTCAGTTATGATTCTTCCTTCTGGTGAGTGTATGAAATAATATTTTTTTCCAGGTCGTTGAGGAGCAGTTTAACTTTGAAGTGAATGAAATCTCTTGGAACAGCTCCTCAGATCTCTTCTTTTTGACAAATGGTTTAGGTTGTGTTCACATATTGACGTGAGTGAAATAGTAAAAGTATTTTACTAACAATTTTAGTAATTAGTAAAATAAAAGTTTCTTTAGTTCAGTCTTAGTCCTATTTGTTAATTATTATAATTTATTCTATAAAAATAGTGCGATGAACTAGTTTTATGACTTTCAATGTAGGCAGTAAATTACTGATGTAGTTAACATAGTGAGTGCATTGGGATTATAAAATTCTTTCAGTTTTTAAAACAAACTACTAATGCTTGAGTGACATGTTATATTTAAAAAAAATAATAATAATAATTGGCAGTAAATATAAGAATCTATAATTTTATTACAGGTATCCGGGGTTAGATCTCCAAACAGTCCTTAAAGCGCATCCCGGTACATGTATATGTATAGAACATGATCCCACTGGCCGCTACTTTGCCACAGGGTCTGCTGATGCCCTGGTATCTTTGTGGGATGTGAATGAACTCGCTTGTTTGAGAGTGTTCTCTAGGTAAATAAGATATATCACAGTAACTGGTTAGATATTATAACAGTAATGCTATTTAATACAATGCTTGTCAACCATGCAAACTTTTATTGTAAAGAATTTCAAATTTTGTGTAAATGTATTGTACATATTATGAATATAGCTATACTACTAATACAGTAATATACAAATTGTTTTTTTTATTTAGCTTTTTTAACAGTCTATTTACTTATATAGTCCCACAATATTAATTATTAAAGTTTAAATTATTATTCATTGTTTTTTGGTTTTGCATAATACTGCATTTTATTTCTCAGATTAGAATGGCCAGTGCGGACCCTCTCATTCAGCTTCGACGGCCGCCTCCTCGCGTCTGCGAGTGAGGACCACATTATAGATATTGGAGATACTGAGACTGGTAACTCTATTTTCAATTATGTATATCCGTAACAGTTGCATAAAAGGAATAATATATGATGTAGTATATATTCACTTTTTGTTTTGCAAAAAACATATGTGTATGGGAATGAAAAAGTATTCATGAATAACTAATGACTTATTTAAGCTTTGTTTGGGTTCCTCCCGTGGTGCTTCCTGCCAAATTTAAAGTTTGTACGACAAAAAATGTAGGACTATCATATAAACTTGCGAGGCCTTAGATCTCCTTAATCCGGCCCTGTCGCGAAAGTATAAATAACTGGTGACTTATCCTAGCTTTGCTTGGGTTCGTCCCGTGGTGCTTCCTGCCAAATTTAAAGTTTGTAGGACAAAAAATATAGGACTTTCATACAAACTTGTGAGGCCTTAGATCTCCTTATTCCGGTTCTGTCGCAAAAGTGTAAAACTCCTCTACTAGCTCTTAACGTAGCTTACAACTGTTATTTCTGATTCCTAATACTTATTATTTTTAAAGGTGAAAAAGTAGCAGAGATTCCTGTTCAAGCAGCAACCTTCACAGTAGCCTGGCATCCGTCCCGCTACCTAGTTGCCTTCGCTTGTGAGGACAAGGAGCCTCCGGAGAGGAAGCGGGATGCCGGAAACCTTAAACTGTGGGGACTCAGTAATAACTAGTGCAACAATGTGAATTTAATGTTTTTATAATAAATAAGTGAACTGTGTTTATTTTTTATTTAAAAGTGAAATATAAACGTTATCTATACAAATAATAAAATTGTAACTTAGTGGATTCTATGCATTGAATATTTTTGGGAATTTCTTATCGAAATAGTTGTCGGCGCCACATTAGCGCCGTGAATTGGAACGCAGCCGCAGCCCTCACCCTATTGGCTAGCGGCTACCACGCGCGGCATGACGATACATGATGTACGATATCGGGCCAATCACGAGACACAGCCGCTGCTCTCACCCCATTGGCCACGCGTGGCATGACGTGATTTTCTGGTCTTGGGATTGGCTTGATATCACGTCATGCCGCGCTCCACGCGTCTATCGGGAAAAAATGATGCAACATTATTACAACCTGTCATGGCACTGCGCACGCGTCGTGTCCCCCTATAATTTTCTAACTTTAAATTAAATCCTAACTTATCAATTGTATAAAATCAAATTAAATGTGTATTGTTTGAGGACTTTTAAATGTTTTATTTAAGTTTTGTTCCCTATAACGAACAAAAAGTGGCGACCGTGACAGGACACGACGACTTGCACTATAAAGTATAATCTTATATCGAGTCCGGCAGGTTTACAACAAATCATCGACGCCGAAACAGACATCCATCGTCATTGCTGAGGTGTTTGGCGCAAGCAGAAGAAGAGGACCCAAGCAAAGTACCGTGAGCGGTATTATCCCTGCGCCGAAGACGAACGAGGTGAACAAGCACGTGGTCGCGTGCCTTGGAATACGCACGAGGGCAGTGGAGGTGCCTACGTCCTGGAGCCTCCTAATCAGCTGATCCCACGGCTGAGGAACCCGGATACCCACCTACCTACCTGCTTCAGCTGCCTACGATCATAAAGTGAGCCCGTTCCTATCATATTTCCTAGATTTATCCTCTTCTATCTGTGTATTTACTAAGTGTCTGTTTCTCTAAATGTTTGGTGATCTAATTAATTGCTAGTGAAATATTGCTTACCGCAAATTTACCTGTAAGCATTTAGCCTAATCATCCATAAGGAATTTGCGAGCTAAATACATTGCACGCCGCCTAAAACATCTGCATTTCACTCAGTTATCTTTCTAATTTCTACCTACATTCTTACTTCACCTGCCTAACTACTTGCCTATTTCAATAATATACTTACAATTACATATGTACTTACGTCTTCTGTCCCAAGCTGCGTGCTAACCTGCTTTGATCTGCTATTTAGCTTGCTGACGTTGATTCCAGCTTAAGCAGTATATTCGGGGTCAGCGGCCTTACGTCGCGCGCATAGCTGCGGGTGCCTATTCCACTCAGCTGATCGTCCGCTTCGCTGACAAGAAACCGGACCTTCGCGCCGCACACCACGGACCACGAAACGAGGAGCGTAACGTACCTATTTAATTATTTATCTTATGCCATTCTGATATCTCATCGCAATGACTTCTGAACCAAAATTTAAAGAACTAATTGCAAAGCGCAGTTCCATTAAGGGACGTGTGACTAAATTTAAAATGTACTTAGATTCATTAGTAGCTTTGGAAAGCATTTCTGCCGTAGAAGTCAACAAGCTAGCAATGAAGCTATCTAGAATGGAAGCATTATTCATTGAGTTTGACGGGCTGCAAAGTCAAATAGAAGTGCATAGTGAGGCTAATCAAGCTTCTGAATTGTCCGCCCGCGATTTGATAGAACAAGAATTTGATAATTGCATTGCTATCGCTCAAGATTTAATACAGTCTAACAGCTCAACTCCCAAGCAGGTGGAAGGTAATGCTTCTAGCTGTTCCCATTCCAATGGGTGTCATCACCAGGAACACAACCCTCTGGGGTTCAAGTTACCCACTATAAACATACCCAAATTTGATGGCACCTATTCTAAGTGGTTAGAATTTAAAGAAATATATTCTTCATTAATTCATGACAATTTTGAAATTAAAAATGTACATAAATTTCATTACCTCTGTTCCTACTTGGAGGGTGAAGCTGCTCGGGTGCTAAGTAACTTAGAAGTATCGAATAAAAATTATGATGAGGCTTGGTCACTCCTCTGCAACAGGTACGACAACAAAAGGCAACTAATCAATAACCATTTAAATTCATTATTTGCTATTGAGTCTGTACGGGAAACTGACAGGTCTCTTCGATTCATTATCGATCATGTAACAAAAAATTTAAGAGCGCTCAAAACGCTTGGGCTACCTACTGATAAATGGGATGTCCTTATCATCTATAACCTAGTGGCAAAGTTAGACAACGGTACTGTCTTTAAATGGGAAGAACATAGAAATAATTTAACAGAAATCCCCACACTAACTGATTTTTTTTCATTTCTAAAGAACCGTGCTGATGTTTTGGAAACTGTGAATCGAAACAAAACAGACAAACAGACAGTAACTAAACCGGTACCCCAACACTCAATTCCACACAAGAGCCAGACTAGGGCATTTGTTGTAGCTACGCCTAAAGAGGCTTCTTCTTCTCGACCCAATTTTGTGTGTGTGGTTTGTTCAGGCAAACACCGCATATATGAATGCGCCTCATTCAAGTCCAAAACGCCCGAAGAAAGGAACTCTACTGCCGAATCACTTAATCTGTGTTCTAACTGTTTAAGGTCAGGTCACAATAATAAGTCTTGCCGCTTGCCTGGGACTTGTCGTTCATGCAAACAAAAACACAACACTTTACTACATATACCAATTTCAGGTGACTCAACTTCCAACTTGCCTTCGTCAGTGGTTATGTCTGCATTGTCTTCGTCAGACATTCTTTTGTGCACCGCCAAGGTGCGACTAACTAATCCTAATACCAATGAAACTATAAGCGTACGAGCTCTACTTGACAGCGGGAGTCAATCGTCCTTTATCACTGAGAGTGTAAAACAAAGACTCAATCTAACTCCTCAGCCATCAAATGTCAATATTGTCGCTATAGGAAATAATACTCTAAATCTATGTCCAGAGCGCTGCTCTGTAAAACTTCAATCTAATACCTCGTCGTTTGAAGTGTCTATGTTTTGTCTAGTATTGAAAACTATATCGGATGACCTACCCAAGCATCCTTTCAATATTAGTTCTCTAAAGTTAAATCACTTTAAACTTGCAGACCCCAGCTTCAACGAGCCATCTCCTATCGACATGCTTATAGGCTCTGACCTGTTCTGGGATGTGATAGGTTCCGAACAGCAGTCTCTAGGGTTGAACAACCCTAATCTTCGTAGCTCTAAGCTCGGATGGCTCATCGCAGGTCCTGCGCCTATTCAAATTCAACCTCCGCCTAATAAGTCTCTAACCTGCAACTTTCTTCAAAGGAAGGATAAGCTTGAGGACATTCAGGAGGATCTATCTAAATTCTGGGAACTAGAAAATGTTCCTAAATCTCAGCCTCTATCTGAGGAGCAAAGGCTTTGTGAGAAGCTCTACATCTCTGATACTCGTAGAGAAAGTGATGGTCGTTTTTGTGTAGGTATCCCTCTACGGGATGAACCCGATTGTCTTGGGGAATCCTACTTCATAGCAAAAAAAAGGTTCTATAATCTTGAAGCCCGTTTTAGAAAAAATCCTGAGTTGAAAAATATGTACTGTGAATTCATTCACGAGTATGCCGACCTTGGCCACCTTTCAGAGTCTACAGAGCCCAAGCCCCCAAATTCCTATTTTCTTCCTCATCACCCAGTGATTCGAAACCAAAGTGAAACCACCAAACTAAGAGTCGTGTTTAACGCCTCTGAACCTACCACTTCTGGCCTATCGGTCAACGACTTACAGATGGTGGGCCCCACTATCCAAGACTCTTTGTTTAACATCTTAGTTCGATTTCGTCAGCATCGATATGTCATTTCTGGAGATATAGAGAAGATGTATCGGCAATGTAGAGTTAGAGAGTCAGATCGCAACTTGCAGCTTATCTTGTGGCGCGACAATGAAAATGAAAATTTGCGCACTCTAAGGCTCAATACTATTACATACGGATTTGCGAGCTCTAGCTTCCTCAGCACCAGGTGCATCTGGCAAATCGGCGAAGAATGTGACGATTCTACAATCAAAACTATTATTCAAAATGATTTCTATTGTGATGACTTATTGACAGGGGCAAGTACTGCCGAAGAATTACGTCGCATTCAACGCGCAGTTTCCAGTGAGCTGGCTAAAGGTTGCTTTCCACTTAGAAAATATCGGTCAAACTTACCTAATGTCCTAGAAGCTGATCCTAACAATAATGAAAACCTAATCATCAGCAATGCCACAAGTACCCTTGGTATTGGATGGTCTCCTCAATCTGACAGTATTCACTTTCCTCTCGAACATTCACCAAGTACTATTTTCACCAAAAGGGCTATCTTGTCTTCAGCATTCAAGATATTTGACCCTCTAGGTCTATTGTCCTTATGCACTATTAGCGCAAAAATCCTTCTACAAAAACTGTGGAAAGAAAAAATAGATTGGGATGAACCCGTTCCCTACTCTATTCAAGTCTCTTGGCAAAAATTCAACCAGCAGCTTAACACTCTATCGTCTCTAAAGGTCCCCAGTCGGGCCATAGCCAATTCAAATAATGTAGAACTTCATTGTTTTTGTGACGCTTCTCAGGTAGCATATGGAAGTTGTATCTACCTACGCTCTATAGACGGGGATGGCAACGTACATGTCAACTTATTATGTGCCAAGGCTCGTGTAGCTCCAATTAAAGCTTGCACCATCCCTCGACTAGAGCTCTGTGGTGCTGTCCTAGGGGCTGAATTAAGTAACGCTGTCATTAAAGCGTTAAGAATCGAACTTAAGCGCTGCGTCTTTTGGACTGACTCTTGTGTGGTTCTAGGCTGGCTTAGATCTCCCGACAAAACCAAAACATTCGTAGCAAACAGAGTTGCTGCCATAGGCGAACTCACCGACCCCAAGGCTTGGCGCTATGTTCCCAGTGCTGAAAATCCCGCTGACCTCGCCTCACGAGGTGTAGATCCCCAAGAGGTCAACGATTCAACTATATGGTGGCATGGACCTAAGTTCCTCATGCAACCTGAGTCATCCTGGCCAACCTTATCAGCTGGAATTGTAGTTAATTTACCTGAATTAAAAGCGATGCACGCTTTGGTGGCGGAGGAGGTACCTGCGGTATCCCTAAACTTTCAAAAATATTCTAAACTTACTACTCTTCAAAGAGTCTATGCTAGAGTCCTTAGATTCATACACAATTGTAAAAACATTAAGAATAAGCTGACTGGAACTCTACAAGTTCATGAACTAGAAACGTCCATGACTGTTCTCACTAAAACAGCTTAAAATGAATCCTTCTCAAAGGAAATAAATTCTCTACAGGCCAAGAAACCCCTCAAAACAAGCACGCATCTCTGCTCATTAAATCCCTTTCTAGATATGAATGGCTTACTTCGTGTTGGAGGAAGAATTGACACCTCTGCCTACCCCTATGATAAAAGACATCCCATTGTTCTAAAGTCAAATCATTATCTCACTAAGCTTATTTTTCAGTATGAGCATGCCCGCCTATTACATGCCGGACCCCAGCTTCTACTCGCCTCTATTCGAGAGCGCTATTGGCCTATAGGAGGTCGCAGACTAGCACGAGAAGTTGTAAGAAATTGTTTAGTTTGTCGTCGCTTCAAAGGCGACACAATGACTAATATAATGGGTAACTTACCTTCTGATAGGGTAGAACCTGACTTTCCATTCAGTACTGTTGGCACTGACTTTGCCGGTCCATTCCTAATAACAGATCGCAAGGGACGGGGATGCAAGATAACAAAATGTTATCTGTGCATCTTCGTATGCTTCAGATATAAGTGCCTACATTTAGAACTAGTTAGTGAATTAACCAAAGATGCCTTCATGTTAACTTTAAAACGATTTGTTGCTCGTAGAGGAATGCCTAGAATCATCTACTGTGATAATGGTCGCAATTTTGTAGCTGCCGCAAAGGAAATTGGTAGTTTTTTGCAAACAAATTGTAACTCTATATGTGACTTTGCTGCCCGGCAGGGCATAGAATTTCGGTTTTCTCCCGTTTACGCTCCTCATTTCAACGGTCTAGCGGAGGCCGGTGTCAAGTCGGCTAAGTTCCATCTGCATAGAATCTTAGGGCAATCTCACTTGACATTCGAGGAACTGACCTCTGTATTTGCACAGATAGAAGCTATCCTAAATAGCCGACCCCTATGTCCTATGAGCCCATCACCTAACGATTTCCAGACTCTTACCCCTGCTCACTTTTTGATTGGTAGGCAAATGACTGCGCTACCTTCGCCGAGCTATCTGGACCACGGGACGCATCGACTCGACCGGTTTCAGCGCCTTGAACAAATCAAGCAGCACTTCTGGAGCCGGTGGTCATAGGAATATGTCGGAGAGCTACAGCAGCGTACCAAGTGGCGAGTGAGGTCGCGAGATCTTAAACAGGATGATCTAGTCCTAATAAAGGAGCCCAACACACCACCCCTATGCTGGCGCCTGGGAAGAGTAAGCAGGCTCTACGTCGGCTCCGACCAAACTCCTAGAGTTGCAGATGTGGCCACAGCCAATGGGGTTATAAGAAGAGCCCTCAATCGCCTAGTTTTGTTGTCACCAGAAGAAAGCCATGATTCTTGAAAGCCTCCATCTAGCTTTCAACGGCCGGGAGGATGTCGGCGCCACATTAGCGCCGTGAATTGGAACGCAGCCGCAGCCCTCACCCTATTGGCTAGCGGCTACCACGCGCGGCATGACGATACATGATGTACGATATCGGGCCAATCACGAGACACAGCCGCTGCTCTCACCCCATTGGCCACGCGTGGCATGACGTGATTTTCTGGTCTTGGGATTGGCTTGATATCACGTCATGCCGCGCTCCACGCGTCTATCGGGAAAAAATGATGCAACATTATTACAACCTGTCATGGCACTGCGCACGCGTCGTGTCCCCCTATAATTTTCTAACTTTAAATTAAATCCTAACTTATCAATTGTATAAAATCAAATTAAATGTGTATTGTTTGAGGACTTTTAAATGTTTTATTTAAGTTTTGTTCCCTATAACGAACAATAGTCTTTATTATCAACTAGCTGCGCCCCGCGGTTTCACCCACGTAGTTGCCGTTCCCGTGGGATAACAGGGATAAAAAGTAGCCTATGTCCTTTCTGAAGGTCTTCTCTATCTGTGTACCAAATTTCATCGAATTTGGTTCAGTGGTTTAGGCGTGAAAGCGTAACAGACAGACAGACAGACAGACAGAGTTACTTTCGCATTTATAATATTAGTTAGGATAATAAAGATATCCAAAATATTGTTTTTAGAATTTTGTTTGCATGTGGCATCACAAGGAAACTACTAATAATGTATGTAGGGATGAACATGAGCAGAGTGAGGGGGAGTCTCAAAGAATAATTATACATACAGTAGATATTTAATTTAAAAACGCCAAACTTAATTTTCTCATCTTTATCTATATAAATAAAATGATAGAGGTCTGCAGTTGTGCGCGCATCACGGAAAAACTACTGGATAGATTTCAATGAAACTTTCTAAGTTTTATTTCTTAGACACTTGGCCCTTATCAAAAAAAAATGATTGCGATATCTTCATTTAATAAAAAGTTATTAAAGTTTCAAGAAACAACGATTTGTGTATGCACTGCGTGTTCAGTGATGTATGTTTCCTTCTCGCGGAGTAGTGGGGCAAGCGGCTCCATGCGGACGAAGTCGAGGGTATCAGCTAGTAAGTAATAAAGTATAAATAAGAAAATCTGATATTTTTAATTATTGAATTTTGTAGAACAATATTACTAACATCTACAGTGTGAAGAGAAAACACGTTACTTATGTTTTACTTCATTTATTTACAAGTAACATACTAAAAACATCAATATTATGTCTTCGGGATTGAAACAAATCATGAAACATCATTAGAATAAAAAAAAATGCATTTCATTAGAACTTCCTTGTTTTGAAGTTGGTTAACATTCACCAAGTCTCAACTTGTAATCTATTATTTTTTTCCATATCTTTGATAATTTCTTTAGCTTTATCCATTTCAAGATGTCCACATTCTTTGGCAATTTGAACAAAAGCATCTCGAACATTATCGGGCATGTTCTTAGAGGTCCCGGATATGAAAATATAGGCGCCTTCATCGTTTATAAGACGCCATAACTGCTCTTTATGTTCTATTATTTTATGTTGAACGTATCTAAAATTAAAATGTATTTATTAAATGTGTTTATATAGCGAGGTATTCTTAGCACGAGTTCTAAGGTATTCTTTTCAGTTTGATACGTTTTAAGTTAAACAGGTGTATATTTTGTAACTTAATATTTTTTTTTATTTTAATTTGATAACTAAACGTTTAAATAACTTTAATAAAGATAAATTATAACACAACATTGAACACACACATTGCAGTGGAAAGGTTTGTTAGCCCAATGGTAACGCGGTCGCTTAGGAAATTAAGTGAAGCGGGTTCAAATCCCGGGTCTTGCAACTCTGATATTTTCACGAGCGAATCATTTTAAACATGATTACCGTTTAAACACAGAAAACATCGCGAGGTAACCTTCATGTATGAGGGAATCTAACAATTATAAATGAAACTATCTTTTTGGATTTTGTCGCGGATTTATTATGATTTTTGGTTCCCGACGTCCGAAAATCCGAAAAGATAGTTTCATTTATAATGTCAAACATTCGCGTAAACCTAAGAAAGGAATCTAACAAGTTCTCCATAGACTAACCCCGATTTTTAGAGTTAACTAACTCTGATTCTTCAATGATTGAATAATTGATTAATATGTTTATGTGTTTGTTTTTGTCAATCTATTAATATAATTACTTACAATAATACCTACTCATGAAAAAGAAATGCGCGTTCTTTTTAAATTGTTATGTTGTTTAATTTAAAAAAATTATGTAAGAATATTTTCACTACATATACTGTGTGTCTATGTTTTGTGAATTGCGTGTAACACCTATAATTAATGGTATAAATAATCATCATCATCATCATCATCAGCCCTTTTTAACGTCCCACTGCTGGGCACGGGCCTCCCTCAGTACGAGGGGGATCAGGCCATAGTCCACCGCGCTGGCCTAGTGCGAGTTGGCGGACTTCACATGCCTTTCGAAAACTTGTTAGGTTTTCTCAGACATGCAGGTTTCCTCGCGATGTTTCCTTCACCGTAAGACAAGTGGTAATCATGATATAAATGATTCGCACATGAAAATATCAGAGGTGCGAGTCCCGGATTTGAACCCGCATCACTCGGTTATCCAAGCGTTACCGCTGGGCTACCACTGTCTGGTATAAATAATATTGTGCTATTATTACTGTATGTCTTGTTGGTGTTAAATAAATAAAAAAAAAAAATATTGTGATTACTGCCAACACGCACTAGGCCAGCGTGGTTGACTATGGTCTAATCCCGACGTATTGAAGGAAGACCCTTGCCCAGCAGTAGGGCTTTAAAAAGGGCTAAAAACATACATACAAAACTTTTGCATTTATAATAATAGTCCAAATAAATTATATTTTTAGATCTCAATACTTAATTGTATTATTGATGTTTGTATTATTATAATACTGAAAGTATATTACATTTTATTTTCTTGATCTCTCGAGAAGGCACAGTACAATGACACCTTGCCGTCTGCCGCCAGCTGTTCCAACTCTTCCTTGCAATGAAAATCTTTACTTTTGTACCGACAACCAAAGAAAAGGTGTAATGTATTTTTGTTTGCTGTATGAAGAAACACTCTTTCACTAATTAAACTTCTAAAAGGAGCTAAACCAGTTCCGGGGCCAATTAATATTTGGGGAATGTTCTGAAATAATATAAAGAAATATATTTCTGTACTATAAAAATTAAGTATTTAATCAATTTCTTATCGAAAAACAATAAAACTTACCACATCTGTAGGAAACTTGAAGGTACCCTTTTTAATCCAGCCATACACTGTGTCACCGACATTTAGACTTTTCAGCCAATTCGAGGCTAGACCAAGTCTAGGTTTCTTTAACTTCGTATAATATTTAACAACTGCCACCAAAAGTTCTAATTCCCTTCCTTGAGACACTAAGCCACTGCTAGCTATTGAGAAGGACCTGGGTTTTATCGTTGGAAATAACTCGAATAGTATCTCTATAGTCAATTTCGATGCTGATTTGTGGAAGTCGCGGAGCACCTAAAATACATATAAATAAATAATTAAATATGTTGGACATTATTACACACAGCGCCATCTAGTTCCGTGGTAAGCTACGAGGCTTGTGTTACGGATACCAGATAGTTGATACACTCCACATAATATATTATTACCTCTTATACATACATATTTGATATTATAAATATATCCATAATCCATGACTGGAGTACAAACATCCGTGCTCAATAAATGTATGCCCCCAGCGGGACTCGAACCCGCGACCGCTGGCACAGCAAGTACACTACAAACTGAGCCAAATGTGTCGTCAGATGATATGTATGTGTTATTATTATTAAGTTCAATTGTATTTCTATCCGATCAATCGCCCGACATTTTATTTATTTTAATAAGAAAGCCGTGGTATTTCGTTGGTACTTCAAGACCCCACCCACTTCCCGACTGGAAGTGAACTTACTCCTAGGGTTAGTCAAGTTATTTTTCAACTCATTAGGTTAATAAAAGACAAGCAAAAATAATTACTACTCCATGCTTCAACGGCAATACAAATTTCGATCAAAATTAAGTACACAGATAGATAATCACGTGGAGAAAAAGAAAGTCACTAGAAATTAAGAAAATGTCTATATTAAAAGAATATTCTATTTAAAATAATCACCTCAAGTGTACTTCGTCGCAATCTTCTACAGTAGTTCAGCCAATCTTCTTGACCCTCGGGGGAGCTGAGTTCTAAGCATTTGTCTCTTTCCAACTTATCCTCAGACACGAGAGCGAGAAGGGAAAAGTGATATTGCGTTGGATACGCTTTTAAATCCCAATACTGTTCTGCTATCTCATATAATGTCAAAGGTTGTTGCAGAAAATCTGGTACTGGCATGTCTAAAAAGAGGAAAAGTTTAGGGTATAAAATTTTTGTTATTATAGAATTAATATTTACTGCCCAACTAATATAAATAACTGTTAACTGATCAAAGGACACTGCAACTTTGTTATTATCACTACATAGTATAAAACAAAGTCGCTTTCTCTGTCCCTATGTATGCTTAAATCTTTAAAACTACGCAACGGATTTTGATGCGGTTTTTTTAATAGATAGGGTGATTCAAGAGGAAGGGTTTATATGCATAACTAGCAGATCCTTCGGCTTTGCCTGTGCTAAAACTAGGGAAGTGCCCGAGCGAAGCGAGGGCGAGTCGCTAGTAATATCTATTTTCCTACTACTTGTATGGTGAATGGATGTGTAATATACTTATTATACATAATACGACCTGGATTACCAGATAGGCCACTGGCTAGTATCTGAAGAAAATTTGCCAAAAAATTACTTGCATGGAAAAGGCAATTTAGGGAATCAAGTGGCTAAAAATGTAGTATATTTAGTATGTTTAAGTAAAAATGTAACTTTTCACATAATGGTAGAAAATCCTAATCATTTCATATTTAGAACTGGTATTAATATTTAGGATAAACAGTTTTTATTGAAGACACCACTTGCTTTAAAGAATATCACGATCATTTATTTTAAAAAAAAACTACACAATGACCTACAGCCATACATAATGACAGCACGTTTGGCGCAGATTGTAGCGACCATACTTTCTTGCGCCAGCGGTCGTGGGTTCGAGTCCCGCTGGAGGCATACGTTTGTTAAACTCGTATGTTTGTACCCCAGTCATGGGTGTTTATATTTATAATATGTATGTATTTAAACTTATATATGTAGTATATCAACTATCTGGTATCTGTAACACAAGGTCCATAGCTTAACACGGAACTGGATGGCGCTGTGTCCCAACGTATTTATTTATTTATACAGCCAAAAGCGAAATAAAAAATAAAACAGGCAGATTATTTAAAAAATATATTTATTCATTCATCTTCTTGCCACCCATCTTCATTGCTCAGGAACCTTCTCTTCGCAGCTGTATTCATGTAAGGTCGGAGAACCCATTCAGTGTCCGCTGCATCTAATGCCTCTAATGTACCAAGTTTAATTTCATACAATTTCATTTGGAATCTAGGTCCAACTTCTGAAAGCTCTATATCTTTACCGGCCTAGAAAATAAAAAATAAATTAATATTTATCTATCTAATTAATAATTTAATATAAATAATTAATAATATAATTTTGTGTATATTTGTTACTTCTTTTTATCAAAATGATTTATTTCAACGAAATTTAGTAGTACCCACCTTAATAAAAGTGTTTCTACTAAATTTATTTGAAATTATATGAGGTACTTAGAAGAAAAAAACAATGATCTTAAAATATGTTGATCTCTTTGTTTCGGCTAATATCCAAAAGGGCTGGATTGAGTTTGATGTGACTTTTACAAACAAATAGGTGATATTATAAGAAAAAACATAGACAATTTTAAATAAGGACTGAATACAATTAAAAAGCAAAGCCAGGGTAAGTTGCCAGTCAATAATTAAATTTGACAAAAAGTTATGCAGCCGTCATCATATTGTAAAATGGCAAGATATGTCCAAAGAACACATAAAAAAGCATTGATAAGTCACAAGTGGTTAAATCAAAATTACCTTTCTGTATGTATGTTGTCTAAAACAAATGTAATCATCATTGTTGGCAAATGTTATTACTCTCTTAGAGTCTGCTTTTGGGACTGGGAATAGATATTTCAAAATGCTCATTGCCCTTAAACCTGTTAAATGACAATAAAAATATGAAAACAAATGAAAAAAAGTTATTCATATTACACTAAAAGGCAAGCCATATTTTGATTGTTTATAATATGAAATTGGACTCCAAAAATTACTCTTTTTTCAAATATAGATAAATAAGAATCAGGTATGAAACTTTGATGATTACCTAGATCTGTTTTAAAGTTGTGGAATATGAGGTGTGGGTACTGTTCACTCATTGGTCCAATATCTGGTATGTCATGACGCATCACTACTCCTGACAGTGTAAAAGATGCTGTAGGTCCATATGGAAGATGACATATTACCTACAAAAAAATAATTATTAATTATTATAAACCTACAGTGATGGAATCAAGTTTTGTAATACTTTTTATGAAACTTACCAAACTATCAGGCACACCTCTATGTTCGTGAACAACAATGAAATCTGTCACATCATTTGCTCGGCATGCATGAATCAATTGTGACATTTCATAGCCACCCCTGTTCATTCTTTGACTATTTGGAAATATCAATCTGAAAATATAATAATTTGTATTAATTATATTGTTATTTTATTATACTTTACATATTGCAAATATTTTTTTAACCTATTCTTAAGAATTTGTTAATGCACTATTAGCACCGAAATTATAGAACATTCATTATCTTTATTAGCCAAGTAATAATAATATCTAACCTTAATTCCTTTACAAACATCTTCAACCTAGCACTAGGTTCTCTTGAGGTAGTTATCATGATCTTAGGATCCTCAACTCCTGCAAACCTGTATTCATCATCTTGAGAATTTAGTGTATTTGCTCCACCACTAAGGCCTCCAATAACCGCTGCTCTTTCAGGACCTATAATAATTGTCTTATATGTTACCAACGAACACTTGAATATTTATTTATTCTATGTTGTTATTATGATAGGACTTAAAAATTTAATAAGAAAGACAATCTTCATAGATCTTTAATTAATTATAAACGTAAACTTACCTTTGTCTTCAAATTCAATTCTTTTTTGTAGAGCAAGCGCTTCTTTTCTTAAATCACCATGTATTGGAATGTTTTCTTCCAAACTTTTTTTCAACTGATCTTTTTTAGCCTGAATACTCTTTTGTTTTTCTTCGGCAGATTTCCTATACAAATATTCACGGCGCAAACGCGCCTGCCGCCGAAGCATTATATATTTTGATTTTTAAGTCGAATTTAATCAATTTACAATTATTGTCCAAAAACAACTTCACATGGTCAAGTAATTTACAAATAAATGACATCTAACGATGACATTTGACACTTGACGGTTATACACACGTGTTGATTTGACACTTGACAGCACTATTTTGTTTATGGATATAGTTTGTCTATGCAAGGTTAAGGCTAATTTTTATTTCATATGGAATAATAACATATCGACAAATGGAAAGTAAACTTTCCAAAATTCATAATGGTTATACAGATAAATAATTTTACAATAATTGTAGGGAAGCATTAAAAAATATAATTTGTTTACCATGTTGGTAAGATTGGATGATAATTTTTTATTTAAAAAACCTTTTGTCTTCTATTATTTTATAGAAATAAATACCTAGGAAAAATGCTCTGATACTCTACATAACATACATAGTATAATAGATTTTTCATTTAAAAGGGAAAGATAGTGTAGAAAAAAAGATTCATAAGTAATTTAAAATTACCTAAATGATTTTGTTTTTAAAATGTTTATCATAAAGTAACTCAAAACATACCATCATGATAAACTTCAACAAGCAGACGGTAGTATGGTTTTATGTCCAAATTGTGAGTCAGGAATATATCAAACAAGTCTTCAATATCTTCCTTGCTGTTTCTTGGTCTAATATTAAAGACATCACCTGGTTGATAATCAATGTTATTATCATCTACAGTTTTAAATTTTAATAATCTAACATCCTGAAAAAAATGATAAAATTTATTTCAAGTCCATAACGCATTTTCAAAAACTAAAAAAAGCTTAAAATTTATTACTAAAATGGCAAAGTTAGTTTTCTTTTGGCAAATATTTTTTTTATAAAAAAGTTAAACTTTAATAAACCTGAAAATGTGATTCCTCTGTGGTCCTTATATTTTCTTTTATTTCTAATTTTATTGCATCTAAAAATTGATTTGTGTGTCCCTTTTCATAATAAATGTCATCGCTAAGTGTAGTACCATTAACATATTCAGTATTTTTAAGTAAGGAGACTTTCCATTTTGGAATGAAAGAAGATCCCGTTATATCAGTCTGTAAGTTAGGAAAATAAGACTTCATTGTAGTTAAGAAGTTTTTCACCCAAGGAACCATAACTGCATCATGACCTAAATCATGTTGATAGTCACATAAGCCTAAAAAAATTTAATTATAACCATTTTTATATAAAGATTCACAAAAATATTTTTTACATGAAATATGAATGCTAAATTTAAGATCTTACCGATATCTATGATTGGTTCAGCCCCAAGTTGGAGCAATCTTTTATGAAGTTTTTTAGCTACAAAATTAAATTTAGGGTATGAAGAATCTCCTAAGCCAAGTACACCAAATTTTACTTTACATAATGAGTTTGATGGTAGGTTTTTTCTCAGAAGAAACCTCCAGAATTTCTTCATATTGTCTGGTTCATCTCCCTGTCCTGTTGTAGCACATACAAAAAGTACAAATCTTTCATGAATAAGTTGAGATATAGGATAATTATCCATAGCCTGAACAGGTCCTTTAAAGCCTACTGTTTTCATTGTGCGCCATATTCGTTCAGCCGATTCCTGTGCAGTGAAAGTTTGACTTCCATAAAGTATTAAGAGTCTGCTTATTCCATCCATTTTATGTTTCAAAAATATAGAAATATAATAAATAAGAATTTAACGATGCAAATTATTGTCTTGTCAAATGTCAATCTCTGACAAAACTCAGAAGTCAAAACTCGGCTCACAGCTGACACGTTACAGATAATAATTATGTAATTTATTACACAATATTCAATATTTATTACATAATATTCAATATTTATTAAAATCTATAATTTTTGTTGCAATATTTTAATTTATCTACTCTACAGCGTCTCTTATATTATAATAGTAAATAAAATACCAAATTGTTGTCCTTTAATATTTTTTCCTATACATTTTTTTTAAATCTCCCCGTTACCGGTTACAGCCACGACGGCAAATCTCACTGAGTTTGGCCCCATGTTCAGGACATAATATTACAGTGCATTTTCTAGCGACGGATATCCTTTTCACTCTCTAATTCCAGTCAAACAAGGGGGGTAAAATCAACAACATCATAAATTCAAGCTGTTACTCGTAATTTCTTCACAGATTTAATAATTAAACTTAGCCCAACTTTGGACTATACCCAAAGCAACAATTAAACCACGTTCATCTTTTCATTAATTTAACATTTAGGCGTTTGTACGACTTGATGAAGAATTGGTAATGAAGGCAGAGAACAAAAGGATTAGGTTACAATATGTTATCTTAGCCAAGATAGATCTTAGCGGGATTTTAATTGTTATTATTACAATTGATATATATTAAACACCAACAGCTGCAAATAAATCTGTAATTTCATTACCGCTCAAATTCAGTACAGTCTGGTTGCCTGTTAGGCAGTGTGTTAGGCACAGGCAATAATACTCGAACCCGGGCCGTAAAGAGGTTGAATGTCATTGGCTCCATTTTAGGGACTTTCTCGCTCAAAAAGTTAGATACTCTACATGACATTTTGAAAACGGCTATCGCAAAGAGTACAGTGTATAGAGGGGCTATCGTTACTAAGATGAGATAATAGAAAGAGAGTGAAACCTGAGGTTTTGACGCTGGTTCCTTTTAAAAAGGCTTTGTAGGCTCAAAGATCACATAATACTGTAGGTTGCTTTTCTCACATTGGCTGCGACTCTAATCAACTCAACTTTACACCATGAGAATTTTATATAGATACTTCTAACGTTTGAGTTCCAAAATTCATTCAAACATAGAATTAGGTTTGTACAGATGTTAAATTGAAGCAAATATTATCAGTATCACTACCACTTTACTATCACTATCACTGTATGTCACTATCATCACTACATAGTATAAAACAAAGTCGCCTTTTCTGTCCCTATATCCCTATATCCCTATGTGCGCTTAAATCTTTAAAACTACGCAACGGATTTTGATGCGGTTTTTTTTAATAGATAGAGTGATTCAAGAGGAAGGTTTATATGCATAACTAGCAGATCCCGCGGCTTTACCTATGCTAAATCTAGGGAAGAGCCCGAGCGAAGCGAGGGCGAGTCGCTAGTATAAAATAAAGTCGCTTCCCGCTGTCTGTCTGTCCCTATGTATGCTTAGATCTTTAAAACTACCTAACTGATTAAGATTAATTTTTTATATAGATAGAGTGTTTCAAGGGTTTCAAGTTTTCCTAGCGGAACCCGCGGCTTCGCAGTATGTTATAAAAAAAAGTAATCCGTCGCGTCTTTCTGTCTGTCTGTTCGCGATTAACTCAAAAACTACCTACTGCACCGATTTTCGTGCTGTTTCACCAATCGGTAGAGTGGTTCTCGAGGAAAGATTTAGTATTTAACTAGCAAAATCCACGGCTTCGCTCGCGCTAAATAGCGCTAGTCAAGTCGCTAGTTGAATAATAAATTCATCAAAAATGTCTGATTAGGTATATTTACTAAATGAAAGCACCCGTTCGGTGAGCTTTTACATTTTAGCGAAAAATAATTTTAATTAGTTTTAAATTAATCGGTAAACTTTAGTTGGATGTTTACATTTACACCTAAAATCACTAAACAACTTTAAAAAAAACCTCACAACCCCTTTCCACCCCACACGCTCAATACGATTGTTGCATCTCTATTGCTCTCGAGTACATATTTTCCCATCTCGCTTCTATTTGGCGCACGGCAGTCTCGCGATCCCACTTGGCGGGCTTAGTCGCTTTAATCGAAAAACGCGGGAAATTCTGTGTCATATTTTTTTAATGGTGAAAATTATTTTTAAGCAATAAAAATGTAAGTATTTATTATATATTTTATCCATTTAATCGGCTATAGTAATTTGTACCCATAGTATTGGATTTTAGAAGTATTTAATGCACGTTTTCTTGGATGTCTTTGCGTCATTTCATTTATTTAATTTAATGAAATAGTAATGAAATAGTAATAAAATATTGATGGTAATATTAACATACGTATTGTAAATTATGATTTTAATTACAACAATGAGAAATAAATAATTTTAAGCACATATTTATGGAGACAGAAAAGAGCGCTAGTCGCTTTTAAGCGAGATGTCGGTTTTAATATTTAAACTTTTTAATAATAAATATAATTATGTCAATTATTTTTATTGTAATATATATTTTTATACAAGTACGTCATTTGTTAATTATATAATATAAAAATGCATAGAGAAAAGTAATATTATACTTAAAAATGCCACCGCCTCTGAAGTAAGAATGTTTGAAAATTTACGCTCGTTTAGTAATTATTTAATTATTCCTAATTTATTTTATTTAACTTACTTAGAGCTTAATACAAAGTCAAATACAATTTACCACCTGTGAAGCATATGTTAGTATTATGAGACACAAAACTAGAATTTATAATATAATATTCTTATTACTTATTCATAAACACGATAGACAACATTATTTCTTATTTTTGAATAACTTAATTTGAATAATCTATAAAAGGCATTAAATTATTTTGAGCAAGGAAGTTATCTCCGCTTCTTTTATGAAGTCTTTAAAATTATTTTAATTATCGATTGGGGGTTCTGAGAAAAGTTATAGAATGTACAAAAAGCCGACTTTCAAGTTTAACGGCCTAAGCGCTACATGACGCAACATGCGGCGTAACTTTACAAAGGTATGACGTCAAAGAATTTAGCCGCCAATCGATAATTCTTATAGTATTATTAAAAATAATATACTGATCATATAAGAATATCAAAATATTTTACTAACATAAAATAAAAGTAATTTTTTTCTATACATTAAACCCCTTCAGCCTGCAATTATAATATGTAATAAAAAACGACAAAACTAAAACTTATTTATGCTATTTTTTAGTCATAAGCAATAAACCGCATTGTTTTATTTTTTTTCTCGTTAATTTGTAAAAAATATACCTAATAATCCTATTCTTAACAACTAATATTTGTAATATTTCTAAAATTTATTTTATGTTAATAATTTTGAAACAATATTTCTATTAAAATAAAAAAGTCCTTTCAACTTTCCGCTTCGCGTCTATAAGATGAAAAGTGTGCTGCCCACGTGGTATCGATCTGTACCCGGTGGCTGTGAACCGCCTACGGTTTGATCATGAATGTTGCTAGGGTTAAATATACATTTGTATTTTCCTATACAAAAAGCAAGTGTTTAGTACAAAATTATAAATATAACCATATTTTTATTCATAATCTTATGATTTAAATTAAATTGCTAATGGCTCTTATGTATAAACATAGCATGAATAATGTCTGAGATGATTACCACGAGGCGTCATCGATCCACCGCCCACGAGATGCCCCGGCTCTGCTTGGCTCGACCTTTGACCTGAAACACGTTTAAACCTCCGTGACCTTTCAATATCTGTATTATAGGATTATCTTACTTTTACCAGAATACTTACTTAGATTTAAGTGAATATTTCTTATTTTTACATAGTATAATACAAAGAAGCTCCCGATTCCCGCTGCTTGTATGCTTATATCTTTTAAACTACGCAACGGCTTTTAATGCAGTTTTCAGCTATCGATAGAGTGATTCAAGAGGGTGGTTATAATATGTAACATATACTATATACATATTATAGTAGAAAACGCCAATAAAATATCACATATCTGAAAAATGTATATTAATTTTTAAGACGTATCGTATAAATAAATAAAGACCGTGTATTTAAAGTTAAAAACAAAAAAAAAAATAGTTACTCAAATGAGTCCAACCGTTTTTGAGTCTTAGTGGTATTAACAAACAGTCATTAATTTTTTAAGAATAAAAGCGAAAGACTCCATGACGAGTTATTAAAAATGAAAACCGACTTCAAAACCTTACAAATTGAAAGTAAAAAGAAAAAAATAATAATTTTAATTACTTAGTTATTGTTGGAGTCGGTGCCAGCCAAGAAGGACAGTTTTATCCTGCCTTTGCAATGAACTTTCGAACGGATATTTTGATTATATTTACAAATTGATACATTAATTAAATTGTATTAAGATTATTTTGCTTTGGCTGGCACCGACTCCAACAATAACTAAGTAATTAAAATTATTTTTTTTTCTTTTTAGTTTCAATTTGTAAGGTTTTGAAGTCGGTTTTCATTTTTGTTAAAAAATAATTTATTTTTAATTTTTTTGTGGAAATTAGATATTATGTTTAAATATAATATTGCAATGCTAACTAAACTACTGCTCCAATAAGTCAGCGAAGTTTTGAAATGAACGACAATAGTCAATCCAGATTTGTCCACGTCTATTTTTCCACGTAACTCGTAGACGTTAATAAGATTTACTTTCTATTATCAATCCTTCTAATATCCTGAATGAATACGACTATCAGTTCATAAGTACGTATAATATTAAAAGAATTTTCTTTCAACTCCTAACCGTTGAGGAGATATACCTTACATCATCACAAATTCTTGAACAGCTTTAGAAAATATATGAAAAAGGTAATCAGTGCCGATAAAATTTAAGGGTTGCCCTCGATTTCTCTAGGATCCCATCATTAGATGCTGACTTGGTGACAATGAGAACATCTTGAATGTATACCGTACCGAACAAAAAGAAATGTTTAAAATCGGCCCACAATTCACGGAGAAATCGGTGAAAACACATAAAAAACAACTGTTGAGGAATTTTACCTTCCATCATCAGCTCATCCACATGAGATGATGATTTTCATACGTAAAAGCTTTATCGGGTTTAGAAAATATATCAAAAACATAATAGGTGCCTGTAAATTTTGAGAGTTGCCTTCGATTTCCCTGGGATCCCATCATCAGATCCTGACTTAGTGACAATGGGACCACCTCGGAACTATACCCTACCAATCAAAAGAAAAATTTTTGAAATCGGCCCACAGACGGCGGAGAAATCGGTGAACATACATAAAAAAAATACATACAACAGAACATATAACCTCCTCCTTTTTTGAAGTCGGTTAAAAAGAATATTACCACATGAATGAATAGTACACCTATAGTAAATTTAATTACCATGAGGACTTATGTTTATATTAATTTGACTTGTACTGACGTATTAATTAATAAAGTGTTAGGTAGGTAGAGTTCCGGAACCACAAACTAATTTTTAACTGTTTAACTGTCTCGTTGGTCTAGTAAATAGCTACGAGCATGTACGGAGAGATCACACAGATTTGACGGCCCTGGTTTCGAGTCCCGGACTTAGTTCAGTTACAGAGTATTTTTATTAAGAAAGTATCAACTAACCTAACTTTTTTTTTTTTTTTTTTTTTTTTTTTTTTTTTTTTTTTTTTTTTTTTTTTTTTTTTTTTTAACGTTGGGAAATCCTGTTACGGATACCACCCGACTTCCCCTGGGGTGGTTATGTGGGACTCTCCGACTAATGAGACCGGCATACCCACTAAAACCCAACTGCCCAACCCCTGCCGCCATGTGGAACGCCACGGGATCGCTTTCGCATACAACCGTGACGCCCCGACGGTTGGCCGAAGCCACCAACATGAGGCCGCCCCGAGAGGGACAGCCCCATTATGGGAAGACATCCAACCAAAGACGGGGCCACTCCCAAGACCACTCTGCTAATCAGAGCAGTGCCCAGAGCAGCCCCAACCAAACATAGCCCACCGAAGTGGACCACCATTCACCGACTGCAGAAGGCGGGGAGTGCGGCTAATGAGACCGGTCCCCCCCACCCCCGGCAGCCCCAACGACTACAGAAGGCGGGGAGTGCGACTCATCACCACACTCCCTACTCCCTGCGGCCCCACCGGCTCCAGAGGCCAGGGAGCGCGGCTTATCACCGACACTCCCCGCCCCCTGCAGCCCTGCCGCCTCCGCCATCAAAGACGACGTCGGCAGCACCACTACACACGTCCGCCTAAGCGGACCCACCACAAACGCCCGCAACGGGGCCCACCACAAACTCCCCGAAGGGACCAAGCCTCAACGGCTGCAGAGGACAGGGATGCGACAACGCCGACACTCCCTCTCCTCTTTAGCCCCAACGACTACAGAGGGCGGGAATTGAGGCTCATCACCAACACTCCCCACCCCCTGTTGCCCCACCGGCTCCAGAGGCCAGGGAGTGCGACTTATCACCACACTCCCCGCCCCCTGCAGCCCTGCCGCCTCCGCCATCAAAGACGACGTCAGCGGCACCACTGCACACGTCCGCCGAAGCAGACCCACCACAAACGCCCGCCGAAGCGAGCCCACCGCGTCCGCCATCCCACGGTGACGGCCCCGTTGGGCCGCGGAGGGTAGGGACGAGCGGCGCACCGTAATACCGGCACTCCTCTCCCCCCGCGGTCCGCCCTACCGGCCGGCCACGATCCTGACTGAAAGTGCTGCCGGCCACCCCTCACCAGTCGCGGAACCACCGCCCGCCCGAGCAGCAGTCCCACTCCCGGCCGCCCCCCGTCGAGCTAGTCCCGACGGGCGGCCCCCGCGCAGTGCCTCCTACCGTGAAAACGGCCAGAGACACCGCGCCGACGGCTGCCGCAACGTTTCAGCCGAAGCTTCGACGAGCGGCCCCGCCAGGTTGGTGCCCGTTCACCGTGGGGTCCCCCACGGTGATGACACCCCCATCTGTCCGGTTGCGAAACCCCCGAAGCGGTCGCGCAACCGGTGGCCGCTAGGCGGCCCCTAGTGGCACCTCTTAGCTGTGACGGCAGCCAGAGGCGCCACCTTTATGGCTTTTGGTCCGCGGCGGGTTTCCCCGCTACCACCCGCTCGACTGGCTAGGACGAGCGAGTGGCGTCCCTCTCATCCGCCACCGAAAGGACGCGCCCGGTAGAGGTACAGCCTCCCCCCCGAGATCAACTAACCTAACTAACCTAACTAACCTAACCTAACCTAACCTAACCTAACCTAACAGAGGAGTTAGGAAGTTGGCGGTGTTGCACCGCGCGTATTAAGTCAGAGCGTCAGTCATAAAATCTGCTATAAGGCTAGGTGTTGCTCTTTATTTCTTTTTTTCGATTTTAAATATGTTTAATTTTATAATCTATACATCTATACATATAATTAAAATCGGAGGGTCTGTTTTTAATTTCAAATTAACAGCCTTTCACTATTTTTTTTTCTGTCTTTCTGTCTGTTTTTTCCGGGTAGGTAATCTCTGAAACGGCTGGACCGATTTTGACGGGACTTTCACTTGCAGATAGCTAATGTTATAAAGCGTAACTTAGCCTACTTTTAACAGACTTCAAAAAAGGAGGAGGTTATATTTTGGAAATTTTATTTATTTTAACTAGTGGAATTAGTATTATGGAAGTATTAAAATATATTTAGTCATACCCGTAATACTTATTACAAAAAACTTTTAAACTAAATAATAAACGTAACGTAACGTAACTATAAACGTTTCACCATATTACGACTTTGACCTTAGAAAGAGTGCAACAAGTAATGGCGTAGGTTATCATATTGAAATCCATTAAATAATATTTACTGATAATGAATCTGTTAATCATCTAATAATATTTGCACTTATATCATAATATACATTGTACATGCAAAATATACATGTTGATGAAGTAACAGTTTCTACTGATTTGGATGATAGGTCTAGAAAAATATGTATGGAGGGTCAAGGATATTATTAATTACTAGCATTTCCCGTGGCTTCGTACGCGTTCTAAAGACTGGAAACCAAAATTATTATTTCTGAGTCGCGCGGTACCGTACCTCGAAGAACTAATGCATGCCCTTCCCGTTTTTGCAACATTTTTCATTGATACTCCGCTCCTTTTCGTCGTAGCGTGATGTATTAGCTTATAGCCTTCCTCGATAAACAGACTATCCAACTCAAAACGAATTTTTCAATTCGGACCAGTAGTTCCTGAGATTAGCGTGTTCAACCAAACAAACAAACAAACTCTTCAGCTTTATAATATTAGTATAGATACAAATAAGTTCTAAATAAGGTAAGAAAGAAGGTAGACTTTTCTGCCATGATTATCTGAATAATACCGTCAAAACAAGGCTTTTGCTACCATTGAAATTTGATGCTGTTCTTATTGTACATGCGGGAATACATCGAAATGAAGAAAAGACCCAGATAATAAAGTTTTTTGTTGGTCTTTCAATTTACTTTCCTTACTTAACTGTAAATAACATATAATACTAGCAATTTCCGCGGCTTCGCCCGCGTACTAATCACTATTAAAAAAATTAGGGTTATAAGTATTTTATGATGTCAAATCACAAAGAAATAAAAAATAAAAATCTTGTCTAACAATAAAAATAAAAAAAACTGGAAAGCACCACCCTTATCACCTAGCGACCCCCTTACCAGTACCACCTACCAAATGTAAGTAAAAAAAACAGAAATATCGGTTAAGCCAAGTTCGATAACAAACACTGTGAGACGAGATTTTTATATATAAGACAAGCATTGTTTACTACTTATAATTTTAATATTTTATTATTATATGTTTTTATTTATTTCTTGTATATTGTCGCTATTATATACTTCTCTTATAGTATATAATATTTAGACACATCTTATCTTAGATCTACATCATTAATTCTAGGGATTACTCCCTCTCGGTAGCAATATTGCACTGTCTAGACTCTAGATAGTGCAACATTGCTACCGTAAAGACAGTAAATATGTACTCGTATATAATTAAAATAAACTCGTAATAAGTAAAGTTTATAGAAAAACTTGTTTTGTCAATATAAGGAAAAGTACGTATTATTAAACAACTTACTGTATTATTAAAGTCAAATTAAAAGTTAATCTATTTGTGAAATTACTTGTTTGTTTAGTTTTCTTAAGCACTAAAATCGGATCTAAAAATCTTTGAGGGAATAATGATTAGAAATGCAAGTACTCTATGAATAGTTCGTAGCACTGCTACGGCTTCAGTAGTGGTCTCGTAATTCGTAGCGTTTAGAATATACTACTATGTGGGATTAGATTATTTATGTAGAAGAATAAGTTAAGTAGAATAATAATAAATTAATAACCTAACTATAAAATAAAATTAATATTTTATATTAAAATAGAGATTTATTATTTATTATCTTTTCGACAGGAATTTCACAGGCTGCTATAGCTGTATGCTAGCTGATAGCTGATGTTATAAGGAACAAAATAGGCTATTATTGTATGAAAATAATAATTAAGGTTCCACTCAGAAAGTACTTGAAATGTACCTATTTTATAACATTCTACGTTAGTTTATATTATTTTTTAATATTTTATATGTTGCGTTTAATATAAAATGTATATTTCTCTGATTGTCATTTCAGTTACTGCGCATCACTTTCCTTTTAAAGTTAGGGTGTTTTAGCATTTATTTAAGTAATATACCGTATTAAATTACTCATTTAAAATGTACTGCTCAAATACTTAGTATAAATATCTTTTTTACTGGTGACCATGAGTAGGTAAATAATGTCGTTCAATCGTACAGTACAGCTGGCCACACAAACAAAAATTCTTAAGTCTTGTTATAGGCCTTTTGTTAGGCCTATTTACATCGTACAAGGATGTGAGTATTGAATATAGCGAGTTCCCAGATGTTTAATAAGTTCAAAGGCACCTTTATAGAAACGAGTATAAATAAAGAAGGGGTCACACAAGGACGTCTTTAGGGACTCTCATACTTCAAATTTTACACTTTTGACTTTTTTAAATTTTAGTTAGCAAGTTTTCATTAATCATAATTTCATGTTAGTATTTTACAAATTTAAAAGTTCATAACTGTCTATTTTGCTATGGCAATTACTAATCATTAAAATGTACATACCTAATTAGGGAGTAATTCGTGCGAATCGAGCGCGGATAAGTCGCTAGTTTTAGATAAAATTGATTGACAAGCAAAATAGGAACAATTTTGAAGGTTACACATAATATATAAAATATAAACAAAGACAAGTTTGTGTCATCATTTCATATCAGGTCACGCGATAACAGACAGATCTGTTTCTGCTTTAGGTCACTGAATGGAATTATATTACAATCACGGTCGCGCGGTGGCTTTCCTATGATATGATGCAAGTTTTTGAAATGGTAATTTTCATTAAGGTTCCGTATGTAAAGTTAAAAAACGATGAGGGTATGTCTATCCGTATGTCACAGTGATTTACTTAAAGACTAAATTAGAAATATATTGTTAAATGTGTAAAATATACATATAAATACAAGTATGATTTATAATTTTGATCATAGCATCGCACGCAAACAGTTGGATACATCAATTTATTTTAGCACATATAAAAAATAGAAATCAAGTTACTTATATTAAATAAGTATTTTACTAACTCACTCTCGCTCCGCTAAAGTGTACCCAACACTTCAACAATTAGAACCTATAGATTTCTCAGAGATTAGATATTTTCCAGCAGTAAAAAGTATCCTACCTATGTCGACTCGGCTGACCAAGTATCATTATACTAAATTAGATTAAAATTTTTCCAGTGACGGTGTGGCAAGCGGATACAGACAGAGAGATAAACAATACAAAAATTATGTCTTCTTTAAAAAGCTTTCCTAAAAAAATTAATGTACAGATTGAACTTTGAATATTTTTAAATAATATTTTTTGGAACTCAAAAAGTATATTTAGTGATTTCTTACATCTCTTGTTTCAGGTCTCCTAAAAGTAAAGCGTCTGAGGAGGATTGTAATCCAGAACTGAAATCTGATTCAGAACAACCAGAAGATGGAAAAGAAAGTGGGGCTTTGGAAGCCAAAATGTCTTTACTTAACGGGATCACAGTTATAGTGGGTTCGATTATCGGTAGTGGTATCTTCGTCTCACCAACTGGTGTACTAAAGTATACCGGATCAGTTAATGCTAGTCTTCTAGTGTGGGTGGCATCTGGTATCTTCAGTATGGTAAGGTTACCTTTCAATTTGTTAACAGATACTTCTAATAACTGATATAAATATTTTATTAAACAAGCTGTATCTCGTACCTCCTCTCGCCTGTAAATATCAATATGAGGCTATCTTTATAATAAAAATATATTAACTTTTTAGGTCGAATTAAAAAAAACAAAAATCTATTTATTATTATAAAATATATTTTTATTATTTCAGTATCCACGACTCACTCTCGTTCATAGGCTCGTTTTTGCTCTCTGCCAAATGTAATGTATTTAAAAAAATTGTAGCATAAAAAAGATGACGTCTTTCATACAAATTTGCGAGAGTCCTTACTCCTTAATCTGGCCCTGTTGCAAAATCCGTTCTAAGCGGACATCTGCTAGCTATAAGCTACCTCCTCCGCCAAACATCTTTTTCTTTATACGTCAAGCGGTTTTCAAAATTTCGTAATAAATGAGTGACCTTTCGCCTAATATATATTTGGATTTGTGTTATTTCTTATAATATCTTTAAAGTATTAATTATTCGTTTTAATAAAACGGTTTAAGAGAACGACAGTGGTTAGTTAGCCATGTACTAGTTTATTTCGTGGAAATAGTATTTTTTAATAAATTGAAATCAATCATGGAAGATGTAAATTACTTTACTATTATTTTTTAATAATGAAGCATAATTGAACTGAAGCAGGAGATCCGAGCTAGCTTCGCCCGTGGATCTGCCTGAGTTATATATAATTAATAATTATTATTTTATTATTAATAATAATTAATCTTACATACTTACTCGTAGTTATGTAATATACTTAGTAACGCTCGTCTATTGGCGGGTTATTGGTGCACTCAAATAGATCGAAAACAAAGGTAAATCTTGAAATAAAATGTGAAATGAAATCTCGAAATGAAATCTGTTTGTTCCGGCTAATCTCTTAAACAGCTGGACCGATTTTGACGGGACTTTCATTCGCAGATAGCTAGATATTATAAGGTGTAACTTAGGTAACTTTTTACCCGACTTCAAAGAAACAGGAGGTTATATTATAGAAACTTTATTTATTTTTACGAGCGGAATCCGTGGCTTCGGTGAAGCTAAACCGAGGGACGAACCCGAGCGAAGCGAGGGTGAGCCACTAGTAAAATAATATTAAAACCCACTAGAATCAACTATTGTTTACTAAGCTAAGCTAAAAGTATGGCATTTTATAAAAGAATATTAAATAGATCGTGTCAGGTCAAGGCCTCCTTGCAATCACTTGCAAAAATTCTTGATATCGGTATTCGACCTTCAAAAGATTTCACTATATTAGTTCACATTCACTTCTAGCAATTGTTATATACCTACCTAAAATTCTGCTTAAGTTGATATGTCAATGAAATATAATTAATAATTATAAGTTGCACTAGTGTCTCACCCACGCTCCGCTCGGATTCTTTCCCTATGTTTAGGAAATGTGATATTTTCCCCTACTAAAAAGTAACCTAAGTAGGTATATATTGACCCGATTACCAGCTATCATCGTACCGAATCCCATCAAAAACTGTCCCGTTTTTTACTCGTGACGCGGTAACAGCTGGACAGAGAGTCAGTTAAAAATTCTACAAACAATAGATTCAGCCTCTGTATCGTTAATAATGACTATTTATATTGAACTAGCAATACGCGCGGCTTCGCCCGCGTTCATTTTTTTAATCGCTACTAAACTTCATTCGATCACTCGCTGGGTTGAAAATTCTCCAAAATTACTGGCTACCTATTACATATTTAAATATATGTATATAATTTATATGCGGCGTGTACTCCTCCTCCTCTCCTATTATAGTAGTTTTAGTAGGGATCCTTATTTTTTTCTTGCAATTAAAATAGCCTATATTAATCAATGATAATGTAGCATTCAAATAGTGAAAGAATTTTTAAATCGGTTCAGTACTTGGTTAAGGTTGCCTGAAAGAGATCGCTTAATCGTGTACAATAAAGAGTATCTATCTATCTATCTATCTACTTTTTGAGCCAATTCGTTACAAACATACCTACTTACATACAAACCTTTTCTTTATAATATTAGTATAGATATATACAGAATCGAATTATTTAGAATTTTATAGTATTGTAATAGTGGTAGACCAGTGGTAACGAAACCGCTTGGGTAACAGGGTTCAAATCCGGGTCTCGGTCTGACATTACAATTCGCATTGTAGAGTCTTTTACGGTAAAGGATTTTTTTTCTGGGAAAACAAATAGGATCTTCATGGATTATGAAAAATTTACTTCATAGTATAGTCCAGTAGTACCATAATATAATTGACAGACGCACATAATATAAGTTCTTAATTTTGCTAAGCAAATACATATGTATAAAATATTGACATTTTGCAATAATTAATAGAAATTATCATATGAACAAGAATCCGGAAACTGCTTATTAAAATTGATCCATATGAGTAAACTTATATTATTTTTCATTGAACGTACTTGCTACATTCACTCGCCTTGGTATTGAGAAAGGATTTATATATAGATCTATAGTAGTAGTAAAGAGAATACTTAAGTGTCTTTCTATTCTTAAAATATGACTACAAATAATTATTAATATATGCATCTGTAATTATTTCTGCGAGACTGATAATGACCTCGTTAACGAGACTGTGTCACAATGTTAAGAATTCGACTGGTATCATGACTGGTATCCATTGAGGTCTAGTGCAAGGCTTTAGAATGTTTACTTTACTTTAAAGCACCTACAGATGCTGTAGCCAAAATTAAATGAGTTGTAGGTACCTAATACTTTCTTAGGTTTACGCAAATATTTGACATTATAAATGAAACTATCCTTTCGGATTTTGTCGCGGATTTATTTGGATTATTGGATTTTGGCATTCGAAACATCGAGAACCAAAAATCCAAATAAATCCGCGACAAAATCTGAGGAGTTTTACCTAACTATACTTTTTGTGTTACACAATTCGTCAATTTTGATACGATTTTCACATTTTTTTCACGTGTTACTGGGCTTGGAAAATTTTCATAAGATGGTTTCAAAACTTTCCATTTTTGGAAGCTTTTTAATATGAAAGCTCCCCAAATCTATTTTATTTTATTGGCTCATAGCTTTTAATAATAGCCATCAGTAAATCAGTACATATTAATAAAATTGTAGTGTCTTTGTTTTTAATTTTAATATTCTTATACGATACTTACATAAAAAAAAAAACTATCAATATTTTTGTCTATCTGTCCAATCTAATAATCTCTGAACTGAAGTCCCAGACATAACTTTCACTTGCAGATAGCTAATCTTATAAGGAGTGCCTTAGGCTACTTAGGTCTTACGCCCAGCGAAACGGGTGGAGTCTGCTAGTTAAAATACAGTATACTTAGAAGTTATTTAACCAATTATAATAGTTTAGCATTGATTTCAAGATGCAATGATAATAATTTCAATTATTCATATTCATTATTTCTTTTGATAGCTTATTACATTTTAACTTATTGTAAAACCTCTATTATACGGTTAATTTAACTGATTACAAATAAATGAATAAATTAAAAAAATAACCTTGTTTTTGTTGATTGTATACAAAATATTACGTATCTATGGCAAATATTTATGTATTTTGTAAGGATAGATGACGATTTAAAAAATAACTATTTAGATTGGTATTATAAAAATCAACTGTTTTGTATGTTTGTATGCAATGCATAAACGCTAAAACACTTACTTAAAAGATTACTAAAATCTTTAACATGGAGAAAATCACATTAACACCAAAAACATCGTATCTGAAGGTTAATTATATAATACTAGTTTTAGCACAGGCGAAGCCGCGGGATCCGCTAGTTATGCATATAAACCTTCCTCTTGAATCACTCTATCTATTAAAAAACACCGCATCGCAAAATCCTTTGCGTAGTTTTAAAGATTTAAGCATACATAGGGATATAGGGACAGAGCAAGCGACTTTGTTTTATACTATGTAGTGATGTAACGTTCAAAACGGTCAGTATGGGGAAGTCTGAAACTATAAGACATACGAAGATCTGTTCTTAGGTACCATGTCATCGATTTTAGTAATACAAGAAAAACTGGATTCATAAATTTTAAAAAACTTGTACTCAGCTCCGGAATCGAACCGGACGCTTTGAAAAATAAAATTAACATTATTTCTATTTAAATATCGATTGTGTAGGTCATAAGCAGTAAATGTTACCTACTATGAAACATGATGGCTAAAATTTATTATAAGTAGTCTCTTTAATTTATTTTAGTAGGTATTCGAAATCGCTAACATTTTTTAATACACACAACATTCAACTCATTTAAGTAACAATCTACTTATTGCATTTTGTATCTTCAGATGGTGAATTTGCTTTAAAATTTTCTCAAGACAATAACCAAAGCAGCAATTTTACGACCTTAACGATTTAAATATTGTATAATAAAATAGTATTCATTCGAACACCTACTAAAATAAATTAAAGGATATTAAAACAATGCATTCTATTCATTTTAGAGAATGCTTAGGAACGCACACATTTCTATTACATTCCATTATATAACGTTAAACACCCATGAATGGAGTACAAGCTTACGTGCTCCTCACACAAATGAATGCCACCACCGGGAATTAAACCCGTGATCGCTGGCACAGCATGCAGGGTCTCTACCAACTGCGCCAATTGTCTTCAAAAATAATAAAACAATAACATTATATACCGAGAGAAATAATTAACGAAGTGTCTATTCATCCGATAAGCGGACGAATAAATTAAATATTATTCGTCCGACAATTGGTGTTTGATACATCGCGACGGAGACTTTTTTGCTTCTTAAATGGCTCAAAGAGAAATCAATTTGTTTTTTAAGTTTTAACGTACTCGTGAATGCAATTGCGGACGTTTCTATAGTACTTTTTACAAAATACCATTTTCTTGTACATTGTTTTGATGTAGGTACATACTCTCAGGGAGTGTTAGTAACGTAAATTTCATAGGACGACTCTATAGAGCCAGCTCTTTTACATATAAAAACTCTTGGACTTATTAAAAGTGGGTGGGATCTTAATAATAAATTATCAGCTCGGTAGGTTAGGGTTATTTTTTTTTATTTTTGGCATAGGTATATCCTGCACATAAAAATCGCTTATTTTATATTAGAAATCAAAGAAGTGATAGATATTCGTACATACCGACAATAGTCGGACGAATAATATATTTTTTATTAATACGATTATCGGATGACTAGCAACAGCCTTTTACAATAATTTAGTCGTCCAACAATTGTTGAACGACTAAATTATTTTACTCGTCCAACTAGCAGATGACTAGCATCAGCCAATAATTAAACACACATACGAGTACGTTTCGGTTGTACCTGACCATATAAAAATAATAACCGTTAAACTGAAATTCTTCTTAGAAGGAGCCACGTTCCAAAAAGGTAGTGGCATATTTTCGATTGTTTAATGTATAAACCCCCGCTGTAGATAACTTTTTATTGATGAACGTTTGCTGTGATTGCGTCGCGTCGTTTTATTTAGGTACGTCTGAGTGATGGCCTGTGGGTTCTTGAATAAATTATTTGTGTCGGTAAATCTCATCTTACTATCATCATAAATGCTAAATTAAGGGGAGTGTTTGTATGCTTTTTTATGTTTGTTACTGCTTCATGCTTAAATGGCTGAAAGGGTTTCGATGGAATTTGTTTATAGATAGATTATCTGGAATAATGTGTTATTTCATGGTTATGACTACTTTTAGTTTTATTTCGTTAAAAAAATCTGCTGCTATGATAAGTATAAAGCATTTGAAAATTAAAATTCTTATTTTGTACTAGAGACTCAACCTCGCTTCGCTCGAGTTCGTCCCTAGATTTTGCTCGAGCGAAGCTGTGGGTTCCGCTAGTTGTAAATAATGTGTTCTGCAAACTCGTAGTACATTATTTTATTCTGTCATCGATAGTTTTCGCAGCGCTCGCGATGTAAAGAATATTTTAGGTAATTTTTTTACAAATTTTGTTACATCATTGGAGTTTTAGTAAGGATCTCTAATTTTTTTGAAAATATAATATAGCCTATGTCTCCCGGGAATAGTTTAGCTTCTCAACAGTCAAAGAATTTATCAAATCGGTTCAGTAGTTTCGGAGCCTATTCAATGCAAACAAACAAATAAACAAACAAACAATCAAATCTTCCTCTCTATAATATTTGTATAGATATTAAAACGTATTGATGTACCACTAATCTATACTATCTATACTAATATTATAAAGAAGTAAAGTTTGTTTATTTGTTAAATTGTAAGGGGTAATCCCGGGATCTACTGAACCGATTTTAAAAATTCTTTCACCAATAGAAAGCCACATTATTGCTGAGTGTCATAGGTTATATAAAAAACCGAAAAATAAAATTTTTTTTTACGTGGTAGTCCGTTTTGCAAAGTGAATCGGAGAAAAAACGGGCGAATGAAGCATTATTACATAATATACATTAAGGCAGCGTTTCTTACGAACGCTGCCTTAACTATGAAAGATATATTTTTGAGTTCTAGAGAAAAGATGTGGAGATTAACATTCTGTACTAAAAAAGGATTATTAACATTATGCCCAACGAAGTGGGCACGGGTCAGCTAGTTTTACATAAAATTAGTTATTGTGAGTGTTTCTTAGCAGACTTTTACCTTAATTTCGAAACTTGTCAACTCTATATACTTAAACTATAGTTATTTTGAAATCACAGACGGAAGCTTTTTTATTTAATTTTATATATTTTACCATATTCCACTAGATATTTTCATAAAATTAATATTTCCACAGTCTCTAGAGACTTCATTAATAGAGGATTGAACTTGAAGAAAGAACCTTATTAAAATCTAATAGATTGGTTGTTAAGAAATTGTTATTACACAGCTGAGACTTACGAGCATTAGTCCTTGGAGATGCAATTTAACATTTCTTTAATCAAAGTAATTGGTATTTTATGTAAACACGGAAATTTATATTTATTTATCACTTATCGTTATATACCTCGTACATTATGTCTTTTAATATATAATCAGTCCCAATTTGTATAGGAATACCTACTAGCGACTAACCCTTATTTCGTTCGGGTTCGTCCCTGTAGCTAGTAAGTATAAGTATTTTGTAATCACTAGGTGCTCTTTGTCATATTTAAAGTATATAACACAAAAAATGAAGGATTGTTATACAAACTTGCGAAAGCTCTAGACCTCCTTAATCCGGTCCTGTCTCAAAATCTATTCTTAGCGTACGTCTACTATACCTCATAAAAGATAGCTTGATCTCTGCGACATATGTCAAATTGACATTCCTAGGGTTGTCAGGATAAAAAAAAACGTCGATAGAAGTTATCGACGTTTCTTACTATTATCAATGCTAATGTAACATATAATTTAAGGTTTAATATAATTACTAAATTAAACGAATATTTTAATATAAAATACATTTATTCTTCTAAAGGAGTACACCCCAAATCAATATCCGAATCAGTTTCTGAATCGCTAAAACAATCTTTTAGGTTTATTATAAATTCTTGTTCGCAAATATTATCAAATCGAATGTCCCGCTTATTAAATATACATTAAAATAAAAGAAAGAAAGATTAATTTTAAATTAAGTTTTATTTAAAATATCGATAGTATAAAGTCAGTGGTTGCGATGAATCATCGCCCATCGCTAATTAGGTCGGCATGTCCATAAAGTATGACATTGACAGGTACTGTCTGTTATAATACGAAATTTAGGACTTCATAGGCGTGATTTTACTGACAGCTGTCGCAGAGATCAAGCTATCTTTTATAACTGTAAACTACATACCTGCCAAATTTCATGTTTTCACGTAGAGGGATATTTTGTGATGAGTGAGTGAGTGATTTTTCGCTTTTATATATGAATATTGTATGAAATTTTATAAGCTTTATTATATAAATATATATCTGCTTTTTGAAACTGTGGTAGATAGAGAGTTCGATATAAATATTATTATTTTTTTTAGTTCCCTAATTCAAGTTTTATGTAATGCATCACAAAATATAATAAATATAAAAACACTAAACAGAAGCATTTACGTAAATATGTAGTAAATTGGAAATCAATTTTGTAATTACGTCCAAAATAAATGAAAGCGCTAACCTCAGGTGCGTGTCGTGTCATTCATTGCGTGTTGAAACTTGACCACCTAAGAACAAAATGACCGTTAAATATCTTTTACGCGGATTATATTTGTGGTTCAATACAAAAGGGTTATAACCTTTAAATCCCTTAATTTTACGGAACCAGAAAAACTATCCTCCTCTTTACGAGTAGGTACTAGGTATAGAAGTGGACCAGTGGACAGTAGTAATAGATAACTGAGTCATAAGTGATACGGGTTCAAATCCGGGTCTGGCACCTCTGATATTTTCATTTGCGAATCATTACTAACATGGTTGTCTTACAGTGAAGGTAAACATCGTGAGCAAACCTGTATGTCTGAGAGAACCTAGAAAATTTTCGAAAAAACTTGTGAAGTCCGCCAACTCGCACATGTCCAGAGTGGTGTACTATGGCCTGATTCGTCGTATTGAAGAAATGCCCTTGCCTAGCAGTGGGAAGTTTAAAAGGACTGATTACAAATACTATGAAAAAACAAACTTTTAATAATTAAGAAACTAATATATCCTATATCAGGGATACGAATGTATTTCGATGCGACCACAAAGATGTAAATAATACGACATCGAAGGCTGAGAAATGTTTCACACCTAATTTTAATCAAATAATGGTTTATACATTGCACATCTGACTGTCTTAATGTAGGATATAACATCTCCAAAAAAAGTTGACCAATGAAAAAGCAGATTTAACTTGTCTTAAAGCTTCAATATTGATACTACTTTATTTTTCTAGTCGGTTAATAATAATTATTATGAAGCTCTGATAATAAAACTGGAATTTTCCTAAGAAATTTAATTAGTATAGGTCTTTAATTATATGTACGCGTACAAATATCATTATTACATTATGAAGCTTTGTTTAAACACATTATGTATCTTATTCAATTGATTTCAATTTCATATCTCTTTGTCTGTATTTATTTGTACATTCATATTATATTGATAGTATGTGACATAATAACACCGTTGTTATCACTAATTGATAAGAAAATGAATGAAATGCGAAACTAAACTAGCTATTGGAGGGTCATCGGTCAAATCAGCAATTCGAAGATACTTAAATAATTCAGACAAGTGCGAGTCTTATTCAGGGTAAAGTCGTAGCGCCAAATATTTTATACCTAGTAATGTCATGGTATTTCTTATTATTTTTTGGTGTTTTTTGTATGAAAAACTCTCTTAAATTAATCTTTCTGAAAACTTAATTTTTGTTAGAATTTTGAACCCCATACCTGAAAATAATAATAATGAGTACATAATTCTGTAAGTGTAAACAAAACCTATATGTATGTACATTTTAATATACATTGAAATTTCTCAGAGCTGAGATATTTTCCGCAGTAAGAAAATATCGTATATATGTTGATCCGGATTACCAAGTTTCATTAACATTTCTGTCTAATAGTTTTCTCATGATATGACAATTGACAGATATAAAAAAAGTGCGTGTGTACAAAGTACACATGTCAGAAGTAAAACTTCAATTTAAATTACTTAAGGCTAACTCTTCCCCGTCTCTGAGTGCCTGGTACTATGGACTTATTTTTTCGTTTCATAGAATTTGAAATCACAACGATTCTAAAGAAGTTTCACTTCAAAAACTGTAGTCAAACTGAGTCGTCGCGGTCTGTATCACTATGAGAATTGCAATAAGATTTAAAAAAAATACTTTCATTTGAATTTTACAAAATGACTTTTAAAAACATCCATTTAAAGTCTTAAATTACAATACTTTAGATGCACTCATGTTTTATTAGAGAGAGGGGAACAGGGAACCCTAACAGTCAGTTATCTAATATCTTATATTTTTATACACTTTATTTAGCTTCCGCCTGTTACTAGCTATAATCAAATCTTGTTAGTAGGTTTTAACCTAGTTATTATTGCAGTATCGATTTGAAACTTCTTTGGTAAAACTATATGAATATTCAGAATCATTTGCTACTGTGTGATCACACGTTTGGCTACTAGGTTACTAAGTACGTTTTTCGAATTAGACATTTAATAGACTTTAAAAGCGCAGAAGCCACTTAACTAGGTTGTGTATTTTTTTGTAGTTAGTATGTCGGTACATTATTTTACCTGTTCATAACCGACTTCATAAATGTTCTGAGTTTCATAGTGATTTTGAAGTTTTTGTAACTTTTTTAATAAGAAAGCAAGGTATTTTTTTCTTAAGTAAGAATATTAACTAATATCAAGTATCAATCTATGAGTATATTGAGTTATATACAAAAATTCACACCGATATGTTATTTTTGAAGACGAAGAATAAATCAAGAAACACAATAAGAACAATATAATTACATCTATTATTGAAAATCAAATTATTGGTTATCCAACGTCACTAACATAACACATTTGGATGGGTAGAAACTATAGAGATATATGGGTAGATACTAGGGAGTCAGTTCCGCGTGTTATCAATTGAGTCCAGCCATTTCACATTTTGGATGACCGGACATTTAAGCACAGACGAACGTTTTAAAGAAAACATTTTTACTTTTAGTCGAAAATATTGTAAATAAAAGCTGGGTTATTTTAAACTTAGAAACTTTAGGCTTAGAAAGCGATTCATATTTCACTATTGAGAAATTTTAAGAAATTCCGACTCTTCGTTATTATATTCGACCGGACATATTTTGTGAGGTAGTGTTACTCTCTAGGTGACAGCCGTATCAGATTATTAATAACTTGGTTCACTGCATAAAAAATGTTATTAATAAATAACACATGGACTTAGTAATCACGCGGTTGGATCTCGTGCTATTAGTGTCATTATAAAGTTTATCACTATTAATATTAACTCTACACGTCACTTCGGGCCTATCTAATTTAAATTGTCTGTTATTATAAATAAAGTCACATGATGAATTACTACCGTTAATCGTTCATGTTTTTATACAATATAAGTAGGCCACGTGTTGCTGTGGCACATTTTTGTTTTTCTTAGCTTGGGGGTTAAACTTGTTTAAGGTTTTCCCTCTTTAGATAGGAAAATTGTTAAGTTTATCATAAAAAAATATTGGGATAAAAACTATCTTATTTTATTTAAAAAATACGTTAATTACAGATAGTAGTTTCAGAGTTCATCCCGGCCTAACATCGTTATATATTAATATACCTTGATATGACTAAATATTTTTTTAAAGTGGTAGTGCCATGCTTGTTACCTTCGGGTAGCAACCGTGTGCGTGAAGTGGCAGCTATGCTGTCGCGTTTTGTCCGGTGAGTGAGAGTCCGGGAGGCCCACTCTCCTTCCCCCCTCCCTCTTCCCTTCATCCTCCGCCTTCGTTCCCCCCTCCCTCCCACTTCCCTCCCTCCTCCATCCCTCCCTTTCCTGAAAGGCCGGCAACGCTTCTGCAAGCCTAGCTTGCAGATGTCCATGGGCGGAGGTGATCACTTTCCATCAGGTGGGCCTCCTGCCCGTTTGCCCCCTTTTTACCATAAAAAAAAATATATAAATTAAAATTATGACATAATATATAAATAAATGATATAATTTTTCTGTTGCCTGATCCTCTCGTATGGAAAGGAAGGCCTTACCCAGCAGGAGCATTAAAAAGGTGTGAATACATACATAATGTGTTTGTTTGCACTTTAGTTGCAACTTCACAAGTCTTAATCGATGAATGAATCAAAGGTTTTGACATGTAAATTTATAATTTCGATTATACCTAACTAATTGTAATAATGTAATGTATAGTGATGTTCATTATATAGTTTGAATTTGTATATTTTCAAGAAGAATGTTTTTATTTGTTATATAATTAAATAGTAAGTCCGGGAGGCCCACTCCCCAACCCTCCTCCCTCCCTCTTCTCTCCATCCTCCCTCCCTCTTTTCCCTAAAAGGCCGGCAACGCATCTGCAAGCCCTGTGTTGCAGATGTCCATGTGCGGAGGTGATCACTTCTAACAGTACGAAAGGGATCAGGCCATAGTCCACCACACTGTCCAAGTGCAGATGGGCGGACTTCACATATTGTATTCACAGCAACAGATACAGTAGCAGAAACCTGTATGTTCTTTCAAACATGCAGGTTCCCTCACGATTTTTTCCTTTACCGAAAGACAAGTGGCATTTGACAATCATGATAGAAATGATTCGCACACGAAAATATCAGAGGTGCGAGACCCGATTATAGTATCACTATGTCATTTGGTTACCCAATAAGGCATTGATAGTCCAGAAGTAATTTCCCATTTACTTGTTAACCGACTTCAAAAAAGGAGGAGGTTATATGTTCCGTTGTTTACGATAAAGTTTATGTTTACTTTTGAATTTTGAATAAAGTTTTATACCTATCTAATTTTTAATATCTTTGTTAACAGGTAGGCGCCTATTGCTATGCGGAATTGGGCACAATGATACGTGTAAGCGGTGCAGACTACGCCTACATCATGGAGACGTTCGGTCCCTTCGCCGCCTTCATACGATTGTGGATAGAGTGCATGATAGTCAGACCATGTTCGCAGGTTTGTTCATAATTATCTATATCTATACTAATATTATAAACGCGAAAGTTTGTAAGTATGGATGGATGGATGTTTGTTACTCTTTCACGTAAAAACTACTGAATGGATTTTAATGAATCTTTATAATAATATAGCTTATATACATCAAAAGAACATATAGGCTACAATTTATAAAGATATTGTGTAAATTGTCCAAAATATGGCGATAAGTGTCAAATAATTAGTAAAAAATCTACCATCTGCGAGCTATTCTTACACATATGTAATGTATGATAGAAATGTTTATCTTAAACAAGCGACTCATCCTCACTTCGCTCGGGTTCATTCCTACATATATCCTAGATGTATTAAAATATTTTAGCTTTAAAACACAAAAATAAAAATAATAAAAATATTAGAAGCTCTAATTGTTGCATGCAATATGAAATATATACATAAATGCCAAATATGTTAGAGACTAAGAAACACGGACAAATATATTGATGTCAAACACACAAGGAGATATAGGAATTCTGTTTTTTCAGATACGGAACCTTAAAAATGGTGCTTTTAATTGACTGATAATGAGCGAATACGACTTTTGAAGTGATAGCCTATTAGATCATCCTCTACACAGGATATTCAATTAAAGTTTTTAACAATTTCTATACTAATCTATTTGTAGTATGTACTTAAATCATTAATTGATCACTAATTAAACATGCCCTAACTACGTTATGTGACGGGATTCTTGTATTTTTTATAATTTTCTATAATCGAAAACTATTATAAAATACCCACTTGTATGAGCTTTATAAAAAGCTGACTTAGACTTTACAAAAAGCAAAAGTGCTTAATCTTTCTAAATATGTATTATTGTATACTTATACGTAGGTATATCATTTTCATTTTCTACAAAAATTAATGGAGCTACTACTACGGAAAAACTGGCTCGTAATGGCCACATTTAAACTTCGCCACTCTAACGCTATTTACGTCACTTCGTACTTACGGAATCCATTCAAGACTTTTAAGGGCCGGCTTGAGGCGCTCTACGCTAGTGTAACCATATTTTCTTAATGAAAATTTTTATATTGTACTAGCAAAGCTAGCCCGCTTCGTTGGGCGTAGCTTAAAATATATTAATCGGCTTTTATAATTTTCTAGTAAAATAAAAGTATAACATTAGCTATGTGCGAGTGAGAGTCCCGTCAAAATCGGTCCAGCCGTTTCAGAGATTAGCCGGAACTAATAGACAGACAGACAGACAAAATTGTAATCATTCAAATATTGTTTATCAACCTTTTTCTACTTCTTTTTTCTATATATAATAAAGAATATTAAATATTATATAATAAAATTTATGGTTGTCCTACTATAAAGAACGTCGCAGTACTATTTTCAGACTAGCTACGAGTAGGTACTATAGTACGATAAAATACGAGCTTTTATTCAACATTTTATATTTTAAAGAAGGTAAAAGTTTTAGTGAAAGTCCCTGGTAATTTTTGACTTATAAACATTTGACTTATAAATAATAGGGTACGACTCACTTTACTTCTTAAGCTAGGATTCGTGTTTTCTATAATGACATTTCTCCAACACTGTAATTTAAATGTGTGAAGTTAAGACAAAGTTTGAAAATGACTTAAAAGACGTCTCCCCTTTATTTTTCACGTTAAGAAATGCATTTACATACCACTAGGCTATGTGGGATTCACTAGCTAGCTTGATAAATCAGTCGGTACTACCCACTAAAACCTCCCCCGCCGTAATGGTGCGTCTTAGGATCGCTTACGTATTCAACTACGACGCTCCAACGGCCCGCTAGGTCTGCCTAAGCAGATCACACAGTCATGGGGTTGCTGCACAGCAGGGTTGCCATTAAAAAAACAACAGTTGTCGTGTTCCCTATGTCGAATTGCCGTGTTTGAAGGTAAAAGTTAAAAAATTACCGTGTCTCATTCAAATGTAATGAAAATATACACTTCGTAAGATGCTGATTGCCGTGTTTTAGGATACGGCAACGATTGTTTTGCCGTGTACCGTGTTATTTTTACTATTTAATAGCCCCTGATTACCGTATAACACGGCAATTGCCATATAAATGGCAACTATGCTGCACAGTCCACTCTGCTATCAGAGAAGTACCAGGAGCAACCCGCATGGCACATCGCCCACCAAAGTGAGCCACCTCCTTGTAAGGTCCTTCGCGCCTGACTCGACGCTAATGATCCCCTATACCAGGACAATGTGAACGCAAGTAGAAGGTGAAATGGCTTTTTGTCTTGGTGAAGAAAGATAAAAAAATAGATTATTATGCTTAGCTCTTCGAGTATTAACAGACATAATACTAAATGTTTTGTAACTTCGATAAAACAATTTACGACGTACTGATTGAATAGGTAAAAGCTTTTTAGTAAGATAAGTATCAACCTGGCCTTGATATGATTATGCCGATAAGTTTTATAATAAATATTTTTTGAAATAGATAAATTATTACTAATATAGTACATCTCTTTTATATAAGATTATTATTGTAATTGACATAGTAATTTAAAAATTGTTAATTGTTTTTAAAGCTTTATTTTTATTCACATAGAAATTTAAAGTTTCTTTAGGTATTTTTTGAAACTTGACTCAGATTTTTATAAATTAGAAACATAATTCATCAAAATAATGTGTTTTATAATCAGTCAATTTATTTTATAATATAGGCAATGAAAATAATAGAGTATGAGAATCTTTAAATATATGAAGGTCAAACAAAAATATTAGTTATTACGAGTACTTCATTACACATACAAAGTTTCCGCATTTATTATAATATATTGTTTGTTATAGCCTAATTCATCAAAATACTACTTCATTTTTAAATATAATAATAAAGTGTAAATGAGAATCAATAAATATTACTTAATTTGAAGGTAAAACACGAGTATGTATTGTTTCACAGACACAAATATATAATAAATAAATAGTCATTTTATGCTTAATAAAATATTTTGAACACACACAAACTGTTGCATTTATTACTTTATAGCGACTCACTCACCCGAGAGAGAGCGGTGCGCTCGGGTTCATCCCTTAAACAGTTAGAATATCTTAGAGATGAGATGAGAGGAGATTCCTCATAATAATAAAAAGTAAAACTGTATGATTTAGATAACCAGCTATCATCATAATATGTTTTGTCAAAATCTTTCTATTGTTTTTTCTGTAATACAGGCACAGACATAAAGACAGACAGGAAAATCTTCTTAAAAACTTTAGATTGGGCCTCTGTATGGATAATAATGACTACTTCAATGAGTTTTTTTTTTAAATTTAATGCACACACTTGATTTAGAATTTTATTTTATGCATCTATTATAGCTAATTTTATATAAATGATACTACAATTTGAAAAAAAAATGAATGTTACCTAATATCGAGAATATAAGCATGAATAAGTATTGTAAGCCTACAAATATTTGGCCTAGATTTGTATCGAACTCGGATTGTTACGTCAACTAAGCCATATAAGTATAATAGGATTATCAGACAACGTGTGATGGCATTTGGGGATGGTTTCAAGTTGGTGAATTTAGTATTATATTTTCGTATTCACTTCGCTAAGTAGCGCTCTCTTGTATGTAATAGCTTTTTCGCAAATGAACAAAATGAAAAAGAAAACAAGTAAAATTCTTAAGATAGGTATTATGTAAGTGATCTAATTAAAAAAAGTGTTAAAAAGTAGAAACTTAAGTATCACGATAAATAAGTCTATACGAAAGCGAAATAAATTAAAAAAAAAAAATAGTTTATGTTAGAAAAATACGTTGGTATAAATGCATGTTTGTTACACAATCACGCCAGAACAGCTGACGAATCTGAATGAAATTTTGCACAAAGATGCATTATTGTATTGGTTAGTTTTCTTTTAGGAAAAATATACGCTGTCCGTGAGCAGCTCTAGGTAGCGTTTGTGTCCCCAATAAAAGTCTATATTCTTTGAAATCAATTCATATTATATTATATGGTTTTTTACAATGTCAAACGAAAACCGAACTCAATATTCCAAATAAATTCATAACATAAAAAAAGGTTTTACATATTCATTAAAAATAATTTTATAAGTGGTAGTGCCATGCTTGTTACCTTCGGGTAGCAGCTGAATGGGCCGGCACGCCCCGTATAGTTCATTAGTACCACTCTCTCACAGAAGACCGGCGTGAAGTGGCAGCTGTGCTGTTGCGTTTCGTCCGGTGAGTGAGAGTCCGGGAGGCCCACTCTCCTTCCCCCCTCCCTCTTCCCTTCATCCTCCGCCTTCGTTCCCTCCTCCCTCCCACTTCCCTCCCTCCTCCATCCCTCCCTTTCCTGAAAGGCCGGCAACGCATCTGCAAACCTGGCTTGCAGATGTCCATGGGCGGAGGTGATCACTTCCCATCAGGTGAGCCTCCTGCCCGTTTGCCCCCTTTTTACCATAAAAAAAAAAAACATTGACCAGTATCAACTAATAAATACTTAAATACTACCTTTTTGTAAATGAAAAATAATAAATCATTATATAAATAAAATATCCTAACATTTGCGAATGAAATTTAACTATGAATCAAGTAACAATTTTACAGGATGGCACCACTGATCCTAACGAGATGATAAATCTTTTAGTTTAGATTACGAGTAGTTTACAATTCCACGGTACTCAGTGTAATTGGATATAAAATGCCATACATACAATAATATGTCGCTTTCCGGCCTACAAACTATTTTCATGCAAAAAATCCGATCGATTCGTAGCTTCGTGAAAGCGGGTCAAATCAACAAACAAACGACATATGCGTCGTAAGATTAGTAGTCGTAGAATATGAAACTGTCGTAAAGACAGTTATAATACTTGTATATACATATCGATTAATGGAAGCGTAGCTACACTTTTGTGTATGTTTAATGCACAGAGCAGGTGAATATAGATCAATTCCGTGGTTTAATGCCATCAAATATTTTCTCTGAATGTTTTATGTATTCAATAAGGTCTACTCGCGAAAGTTTAATTATGTTTTGTTACTCCTTCACGCAAAATACTTACCTATACATTATTTGCGACTCACTTTCGCTCTGCTCGGGCTTAAACAATTTTAACGATTATTAAACATTTCTCAGAGATAACGATACTTTCCAACAGGAAAAAACTATAATCGGCATTTTTATCGATAATAATAAGTGTTTCAATAAGATGTCCCAAAAAAAAATTTAGATTTTCTTGAAATTTCAGCATTTAAAGTAGTTTATATTGCCGTCAAATATTTCATCTCTGAAAACTACCGTAACCTAGGAACAAACGATAAAAAGTCGTATGCCTATACATATAAATTATAAATAAAAAGTCTGTTTATAATTTCAAAATAACAGCTTCTCACTAAATGCACATCAAAATATATACGATACTATCAACAAAAAACGATTTTTTAAAATTTTTGTCTGTGTGTTTTTCTGCTTGTTACGGGTAATCTCTGAAACGGCTGGACCGATTTGGTTGGTACTTTCATTCGCAAATACCTTATGTTATAAGGCGTAACTTAGGCTACTTTTTAACCGACTTCAAAAAAGGAGGAGTATGAGTTTTATTTATTTTAACTAGCGGAACCCGTGGCTTCGCTGACGAACCTAGATAAACCTAGGGATGAACCTAAATAAACCTAGGGATGAACTTGAGCGAATCAAGGGTTAGTCGCTAGTATATAATAAATCAATATGCTATATACCAGCTGACCTTGTCATAACTGCTATGTTAGTACTGTACTGTTATAGGTATAAGGAACGTATGACAATATGAAATCTATATGATTCGTCTCAATTATAGTTAAGATATTATATAAGTATTAATAAAAAAATAAAAAATAAAAATAAAAATAGCCTTTATTCACTCTGACCTTTGCACAATTGTAATCTACACTAATATTATAAAGAGGAAAACTTTGTTTGTTTGTTTGTTTGTTTGTTTGTAATGAATAGGCTCAAAAACTACTGGACCGATTTTAAAAATTCTTTCACCATTCGAAAGCTACATTATCCACGAGTAACATAGGCTATATTTTATTTTGGAAAAAAATAGGGTTCCGTAAGATATTAGGGTTTTTCGGACACAAGGTGTAATCTATATCTATATTAATAATTTCGTCAAGGGGTACGGTAGACTCGATCGAAACCTTACCTGATTAATAAAACATAAAAAAATAAAGATTTCGATTCGACAACATATATCCGCAAAATTCGGATTGTCGAGTATTTTGTTAAATTCTAATGATGCTGAAAGACAAATTGATTATCGAAATCGCCATATTGGCCACTCTAGCGAAGCGATACTGACATCGGATGACACGTCAATATTGAAGCAAAGGAACTCATTCATACAGCCATAAAGATTTACCTCTGTATTAGTGTAAATAAATAAAATAAAAAATAAATAAAATAAATCCTTTCATTTCTTGCGTTTACAAAAAAAATAATATCCTATTAACAATAAATCACAACAATTTTAAAAGTATGTTTTAATAAAATCATCTCACATCCAGTTAAAACAAAAATATAAATTCTAATGTTATACGTATTAAAATATAAGAATTTGTAATTCATATAAAATAAAATATATAGTATAATTAAATAAAATATAATATATTTATTACATAAAAAAAGAATATTTAATTCCTAAAATACTGCTAAGAAAGAATAAAATAATAATAATATGTTCTAAGTTTTAACTTATCAAATGATGCGTAATGATTTCTCATAGATGGCGTTATTAATCTATATATGTAATATATAAATGTAATATATAAATGCGAAAAACACTCCTCACGAAATCTCAAAAACTGCTGGACGTATAAAGATGAAAATTGGCAGGGAGGTACTTTATAAATAGTATAGGTGCACTAAGAACGGATTTTGCGATTGGGCCGGATTAAGGTGGTCTAAGAGCTCTCGTAAGTTTGTATGAAAGTCCTTCATCTTTTGTGCTACAGACTTTAAATTTGGCAGGGAGGTAGTTAATATTTAGTATGGGTCCGCTAAGAACGAATTTGGCGACAGGGTCGCATTAAGGAGGTCTAAGGGCTCTCACAAGTTTTTTTTTTAATTTCTTCATTTTTTGTCCTAGAAACTTTAAATTTCCCAGGGAGGTAGCTTAAAGTTATTAGATGTTTGTTTAAGAAAGGATTTTGCGATTGGGCCGGATTGAGGTGGTCTAAGGGCTATGGAAAGTTTGTATGAAATTCCTTCATTTTTTGTGTTACAAACTTTAAACTTGGCAGGGAGTTAGTTAATAGTTAGTGGATGCCCGCAAAGAACGAATTTTGTGACAGGGCCGGATTAAGGAGGTCTAAGGGCTCTCGCAAGTTTGTATGAAAATCCTTCGTTTTTTGTGCTAAAAACTTTAAATTTGATAGGGAGGTAATTAATAGTTCGTAATCGTTCGCTACGCGTATAAACATATTTTGCATCAGGGCCGGATTAAGGAGGTCTAAGGGCTCTCGCATGTTTGTATGAAAGTCTTTAATTTTTTTATGCCACAAACTTAAAATTTAGCTGGAAGGTAGTTAATAATCAGTAGACATCCGCAAAGAACGATTTTGCGACAGGACCAGATTGAAAAGTGCAAGGGCTGTCGCAAGTTAGTATGAATGAAAGTCCTTCACCTTATGTACAACAAACTTAAAATTTTGTAGAGAGGTAGTTATTGTCAGTAGAAGACTTTTAAGAATGGGTTTTGAACAGGGCCTGATTAAGGTGGTTAAGGGACTCTCACAAGTTTGTATGCTGTTCCTCTATCTTTTCTGCTACAAACATTAAAATTAGCAGGGAGGTAGTTAATTGTTAGTAAACGTCCGCTTAGAACAAATTTTGCGACAGGGCCGGATTAAGAAGGTCCAAGGGCTCTCGCAAGTTTGTATGAAATTTATTAATTTTTTTGCGCTACAAACTTTTTGGCAGGAAAGTAGTTTTTGTAGTTAAGTAGAAGTCCGCTAATAACGGATTTTGCTACAAGGCCGGATTAATGAGGTCTAAGAGCTGTAGCAAGTTTCTATGTAAGTCCTTTATCTTTTGTGCGACAAACTTTATATCTGGCGGGAAAATAATGTGTGGTCAGTGAACATCTACTAAGAACGAATTTTGCGACAGGGTAGGATTAAGATGATATTATGAGGGCTCTCATTATTTTGTATAACAGTTATTCACTTTTTGTCTTACAAACTTTAAATTTAGCATGGAGGTAGTTAATAGGTAGTTGACATCCGCAAAGAACAAATTTTGCGACGGGTCGAATCGAGGAGGTCTTAGGGCCATAGCAAGTTTGTGTGAAAGTCTTCATCTTTTGTGCTATGAACTTTAAATTTGGTACGAAGGTGGTTAATTGTTGATAAAAGTACGCTAAAAACGTTTTTTTTTCTATAGGGCCGGTTTAAGGTGGTGTAAGGGTCTCATAAGTTTTTCGAAATACCTTCATTTTTTGTGCTAAAAGTTTCAAATTTCGCACTGAGTTAGATAACTTTTACGATACTACAAATCGGACACTCCATTCAAAGGATATTACGAATTTAAAAATAATAATAATAAAATAACGCGCAGCACAGCGGGCAATGGGGAGAGGGAGTGGGAGCCAAGAGCGGGGAGAGGTAGCCGCGCCGCTCAGGAGTATATCAACGATGGGTTCTGAAATAGTTGGAGTAATTTTTGTAAATTTTCAGGCAATCTACAGATCAACCGATTGCCAGTGATCGAATAAAGATTAGTAGCGATTAAAAAATTAGCGCGGGCGAAGCCGCGGGTACTGCTAGTATAGTAATAAAATAAAGCAAAAGTATACTAACTATTCTTAACTAACAACTATACTATACTATCTTATTTATATATTTTTTTTCTTTTTGTATATAACTTAATTACATTTAAACTTAATTACATTAACATTTAAATATCAGTTACCAGGTCAGGCTGTCTCGCGATATAGGCCTCCTCAAGTTCCCTCCACTTTTGCCTGTCCATTGCTGTCCTTCTCCAACCTTTGGGCAGATCGTCATCCCATCTTTTTTTCTGCCTTAAGCCCTATATAAGTATTATATAAGTATAATTAAGATATTATAGACGACAGTATAAAAACATCATTATTTTCTTAATATCTTACAGAAGACATTTCAAATCTAACGTTCTATAAAAGAAAACAATAGCTTTTCTTATAAACAAAAGTAAATAGCGCTCAGTATGAGACAAAAGGTTTCTTCCTCGTACAACTCTAATACATATAACTTGTGTTTACGTCCAATAAGGCGTGTTAACGGCTAAATTGCTTCCCATTTATTCAGAGTATCAATATTATTGACGCCCGATGTGGGGCCATATTGAATCCATTTAAGTTTCTATTGATTATTCTCAGAGCTATTATATTCGAGTTATTTATACGTTGTATAGATTGGATTTTATAAAATCATCTTGTATTATAGTACGTAATATTAACTATTATAACGTTTTCTTTTTTTTTAAATATAAAGATTAAAACTATTTTACATTATAGAGGACATTTAGTTAGAGAGTGATAGATTAAGTAACTGATTTGGTAAATGTATACGAGTCAGGTTTATGAAATTAAAATGTGCACTTTGCAAGCCTTATAAATTAACTAGCATTTCCCGCGGCTCCGCCCGCGTTCTAAAAACTGGAAATAAAATAGATTTCACATACTAGCTAAATGAGATATTTTCCCGCAATAAAAGTATCCAATGACCCGGGTAACCTATCATCATACCAAATTTCATTCAAATCCGTCCAATGATTTTCTAGTGAATCGGTCACACACAGACAGATGGACAAAAATTCTAAAAACAATAGATTTGGCATCTATATCGATTAAATGTATATTTCAATTGATTTTCCAAAAAATATTTAATGTACAGATTTGACATGGTTAGAATTTTATTATATGTATGTATAAAAGAATATAATATTAATATAATATACTAGCGACGCTCCCTTTCTTCCCTCGAGTTTGTATGCAATGAAACCCTAAAATACTCTATCCCAAGGGTACATTTTCCTACATAAAATCTATCTGCTATAACACCCCTCTGTCTGTCTCTGTGCCAACAAATATCCACCCATCCAAACTTTCGCATTAATTAAAGGGATAAAATCGCTTGTCTAACGTTTTTTTTGAAACAAAATTTCACTTTAATGTTCTAACGGTGCTCTCAAAATACGAAAAACATTTATCGAAATTCAATTTCAAACGAAGACTATACACAACACAATTCTAACTTAGTCGAAATCGAAAATCATTAAGTAATACGAGTACTTTATGTTGAAGTTTAATGAAATATTCATTAATTATTATAGGTACAGAGGCCAAATCTATACTTTTAAGAAATTTTGGCTGTCTTTGACTGCATTTATTTAGATTAAGTTGAAATTTGGCATAACAATAGCTGGTTATCCGTAATAAATTTGTTGGGATATGTTGGGACATTGTTGCACCCAGCGCTATCTATTTCCGCGGTAAGCTACGAAGCTTGTGTTACGGATAAAACAGACAGACAGTTGATGTTCTACATTTATAAGTTTAATTACATATATATTATAAATATAAACACCCATGACTGGAGTACAAACATCCGAGATCCAAGAAATTTAAAACGTACCTAGTGTAGGAGCGAGGGTGATTCTCTTGTATAACGTAAAATATAACAATTATATTCTAATTAATAGCAAATGAATACTATTTATTCTGCTTATTTCCAGGCGATCGTGGCATTAACATTCAGTGTGTACGTGCTCAAGCCCATATTCCCAGAATGTGACCCTCCAGAAGACGCTACACGACTATTAGCCGCTTGCTGTATATGTAAGTTAGTTTATCTAATGTTTAACCAACTTCCCAAAACAGCAGGTTATTTATTATTCGCACTTTAAGACTGTCCGTCTGTTTGTTATACGTCGTTACGACGACGTCTAAAACCTTTCTCTCTTCTGTGACGTAATAATTAGCTATCTTGTATAGGATAATTTTGGGTGGATTATTACTTATTTTATATAACACTAGCCTTCCCCGCGGCTCCGCTCGCGTTCTAAAGGCTGAAAATCAAAAGAAATATTTTTCTCCCGTTTTTTGCAACATTTTTGCATCCTATTGGTTGTAGCATGATGAAATATAGCCTTGCTCTATAAACAGACTATCCAACGCAAAAATAATTTTTCAATTCAGACCAGTGGTTCCTGAGATTAGTGCGTTCAACCAAACAAACAAATTAACAAACAAACAAAGAAACTATATTATAAAACTTTAGCTCAACCTTAATGGTTTAGAACACAAGAATCACAGACGAAGGTAAATAGCAAGTACAATCCACCAAAGTTTCATCATAATCGGATCATAGCGCAAAGAGGACCATAAGTATTCATATGAAATAGATTTAAAGTTTCAGTTTTTAAATAAGACATTTTATTTTTTTTAACAAATAATTTTTTCCCCTAACATTAATGGATTTTCTCAAAATTAATTACCTTTTGCAGTACTACTAACATTCGTCAACTGCTGGTCAGTGAGAGCCGCCACAAGGGTACAAGATTGGTTCACATATGCAAAATTACTAGCTCTCTTCATCATCATAGCCGCCGGTATTTACCAACTTTGCAGAGGTAAATTGTTGTTTTTTTATATTTTTATGTAAGGCTGAACGTTTGGAAACAAAAGTTTGTATTTGTTAGAATATATGGTTTCGAAATATGTGGAACTTGGCTACCTTGAGAAACTGTGTTATGATATAAGTACCTATTCACACTTATTGAAAGAAAGTCAACTAGTGGGTCGTTAAAAAAGCAAAATTACTATTATTTACTACTACCTACAATTACAAGAATCGCGTGTTGATCTAGATTTTTCAGATGTTAGCAACATTATTGGTACTTTGACCGCTTTCAAAATAAAGGTATTTACACATATCTTCACATTTGTATACCAATCTTAATGGCTTTTTCCATTTAAAATAAATTTAAAGTCATAAATAAATAAGTTAATAAAGTAAACTACGACATCCCGTAATTTCTAACAACTAAAACATTAATAATATTTTATAATCAAAATGAAAATATGAATAGGAATAAACTTCAAAACCACTTAACTTAATATTAAAAATTCCAATACAAATATAAAGTAAGAGGCTCGTTATCTAGTGTCAGATGCAGGATCGTCTCTCAATGGCTCGAGATAAATCAATTTGCCAGTAAATTGCTCTATTGTGCCGACAGGAATATCGAATTGACGTAATTTACTAACAAACGGGATATTCAAAACTATGGGATAAATATGATAAATGCTATATCCTTAAGATATTATTGACTAATATTGGAGAAAAAAATATTTTTATATGACGACATACCCGGGCATGTGTTGTAAAATTTGTAGCTGAGAGGATTAGAGTAGCCGTTTCTTAGGTTCTCTCTCCTACTCGTAAATAAGTTGGGACATTATTAAACACACAGCGCCATCTAGTTCCCTAGTAAGCTACGAAGGAAGCTTGTGTTACGGATACCAGATAGTTGATATACTATCTGGTATCCGTAACACAAGCTATATATAAGTTTAAATACATACATATTATAAATATAAACACCCATGACTTGGGTAGAAGCATCCGAGTTTAACAAATGCATGCCCCCAGCGAGACTCAAACCCGCGACCGGCGCAAGAAACTACAAACTGCGCTAAACTTGTCGTCAAATGCATAATTTTTCAAACAGAAATTACCTACGCAGGAATAAACAACTTTTCAAAATAATCATCCCTTTCATTAAAGATCGAATAAGTACTTCATCGCGGAACAGTGTGCCACGAAATTTCTATATGTACGGAATTTATTTACACATTTTTTAATTGAATTTTCCGCATGCATCTTTAGGCATTTTTAGTATAGGTGTCAGAGCCCCCATCGGGATTTGATCTGGTGACCGCTGGCAAGGAGGATCAGTCAAAACTAAGCAAATATTTTAAATTATAAAATAAAAAATACTAAATCCATTACGTCCCAAATATTTTAAACTAGCTGACCCGTGCCCACTTCGTAGGGCATAATGTTAATAATCCTGTTTTAGTACAGAGTGTTTAACTTAGACATATGCTGTCGTTGACTTTTTTGTAGTCATTTTCAAGCTCCACATCTTTTCTCTAGAACTCAAAAATATATCTTTCATAGCTGTTAAGGCAGCGTTCGTAAGAAACGCTTTCATTCGCCCGTTTTTACTCCGATTCACTTTGCAAAACGGACTACCACGTAAAAAAAATTTATTTTTCGGTTTTTTATATAACCTATGACACTCAGCAATAATGTGGCTTTCTATTGGTGAAAGAATTTTTAAAATCGGTTCAGTAGATTCCGAAATTACCCCTTACCATTAAACAAATAAACAAACTTTACTTCTTTATAATATTAGTATAGATTATAAAATAAGAAAAGTCCCAAACATAACAGACGTCTGTCGAAAAAAGGAATTGGTGAAATTTCCACGAAACATTCGATCAGTCCTCACTCCTCGCGGAACCTGTTTGTTTTTCCTTGCGTGTAATTTTTGATTTATTACAAACTCGTCTTGAGTTCAATGTCTTTCGAATAAGTAATGGAATGTCGAGATTTTAATTACTTTGTCTTTTTTGATGTAAGGCAATTGTTATGGCGCTTTTGACAGTTGAATATAAACTTTTGCTTGGAAGTTGACAGTGTGTCAACGTCTCTTTAAATAGCGCGAAATGCTAAACAAAAGCTTTTTTGAAAAAAAAAACATTTTTCTCAAATACTATATACTATATATATACCGACATCATACATTAAATTAAGTAGTTAATAAGTATAAATAATACTTTATTAATACCTAGGTAGCCTATTTCGGTGTCGCGAAGTTGATTTGGAATGAACTCTAAAACTATAAAACCTTACTTAAAAGACATAGTAGCTTTGATTCTGATTAATTTTTTAATGAAAAAAATTAACAATTTTAACATCTTGAGAGCGATTCCGGAAAGAGATCCTGAGAAACCACTACTCTAAGCTACAAATACTACTCCAAAATTAAAGAAAAAAATTATAAGTGTGCCAAACCAACGTTGCTCGTTTCTTCTAGTAATATTAAGTATAAATCCTTATTTATAATTTGGATCTAACAAATTAATTAAAAAATTGGCAATTCCTAAAACGTCCATTCAGAAAGTTTAGATAGCGAAACTAAATTTAAACTTCCTCTCGGAAGGCGTTGGCGACCGTCGGACAGAGACCATCTTATTAGATGATTGCTGCGATCCGGTAACATTATTTAATTTCATGTGAAAAAGCATTATGCAGTCAGTGCAATAACTTGGTTGGGGGCAGCTTTAATTGTTTAATATGTCCCAATGAGGAAGCGGATTTTGTTTTCTATGCAGATTCTGCGACTTTAGGCTGTATTTTACAATAATTTGTAAACACTAATACATTAGGCAGCGGTAGCGCAGTGGTAACCGAGTGATGCGGGTTCAAATCCGGGTCTTGAATCATTTCAAACATGATTAGGTACTTGTATTACCGTGTAAACATAGTGAGGAAATAAAGGGTTCAAATAAGGGTCTCGCACCTCTGATATTTTCATATGCGAATCATTTCTAACATGATTACCACTTGTCTTACGGAGAAGGAAAACATCGTGAGGAAACATGTATGTCTGAAACTTGAAAGAACCTAGCAAGTTTGCGGAAGACATGTGAAAACCGCCAACCCACACTTGGCCAACGTTGTGGACTATAGTCTGATCCCCCTCTTATTATAGGTAGAGGTGGGTCGCAACGGCTATATATAGATATAAATTAGGGGTGTTCGTTATACTAGATAGCTGAATCGCCTGTTATTTATTTCCAGAGGCAAGCGCTATTTTTTAATTTATTCTTATTACATATAATATGACCACAACAAATAGAAGGTATATTATAACGTAAAAAATATTAGGCGTTTTAAAAATTGCGTATTTTTATAACTCTATCAATATATAGCCGTTGCGCCCACCTCTAATTATAGGGAGGTCCGTGACCAGCAGCGTGGTAACGCATTTAAGCTGTCGTTTATTATAAGTTAATATATCAATAATTATCCATTTTGTTACATATATCTAATAAAAATTAATACAATTTCCAGGTAAAGTGGAACATTTCACGTTCGAAGGCACCACCAACGACGTCACGTCGATAGCGCTGTCGTTTTATTCCGGACTCTTCGCGTATAACGGATGGTAAATATTGCTTTTTTACTTGTTTTTTTATTATGCTAGTAAAGTTTAGATCATTTTACTATTTTGTATTCTATGTAAAAATTTAAATATTCAGGTTTGAAATTAAAATGATATACTAAACTTAAATTCATAATATTTTTTGCCAGGAACTATCTCAACTTCATAATAGAAGAACTAAAAGACCCTGTAAGGAACTTACCACGAGCTATCGCCATCTCCTGCGCGCTCGTCACCGTCGTGTATACGTTCACTAATGTTGCCTTCTACACCACTCTGTCGCCTACTGAGGTATGTATTTTGAGTCAGTTTCATCAAAATCGGTTCATTATTAAAAATACAAAAATAATAAATATTTAAGACACAAATTGGCGCCTAAGATTCGCCATTTTGTTATTTTTTTAACAAAGGGTCCTTCGTGCCGGATAAATATGTGTGTCAAATACGATAAAATCTGAAACACTTTGACAAGATGATATTTTACACCTGTTATAAGGTATAGAAAGAATATAGGTATTTAATATCACATTTCACATAATATATACTATCAGACCCAGTCATGCTTTTGAAAAAAAATTATCAAAATATATGTTCAGTCCACCCGTACTTAGTCAGCGTGGTGGACTATGACCTTTGCATTATAGGAAGGCCTAGGAGTGGGACGTTGACAACTCTACAATGATGTGTAAGACTTAGGGTTAAGAAGAGTACTACAATCAGAATGTATAAGAGTTATATAGTGGTAGTGCCATGCTTGTTACCTTCGGGTAGCAGCCGACCGGGCCGGCACGCCCCGTATAGTACCACTCTCTCACAGAAGACCGGCGTGAAGTGGCAGCTATGCTGTCGCTTTTCGTCCGGTAAGTAAGAGTCCGGAAGGCCCACACCCCATCCCTCCTCCCTCCCTCCTACCTCCCTCTTTCCTTCCCCCAGCTCCCTCTTCCCTCCCTGCTCCCTCCCTTTCCTGAAAGGCCGGCAACGCATCTGCAAGCCCTGCAGTGTTGCAGATGTCCATGGGCGGAGGTGATCACTTCCCATCAGGTAAGCCTTCTGCCCGTTTACCCCCTCATCATCATCATCAGCCCTTTTTAACGTCCCACTGCTGGGCACGAGCCTCCCTCAGTACGAGGGGGATCAGGCCATAGTCCACCGCGCTGGCCTAGTGCGAGTTGGCGGACTTCACATGCCTTTCGAAAACATGTTAGGTTTTCTCAGACATGCAGGTTTCCTCATGATGTTTTCCTTCGCCGTAAGACAAGTGGTAATCATGATATAAATGATTCGCACATGAAAATATCAGAGGTGCGAGACCCTGATTTGTACCCGCATCATTCGGTTATCCAAGCGACGCGTTACCGCTGGGCTACCACTGTCTCCACTATGTACCATAAAAAAAAGAGCTAGAATATCAGAGAGTTTTGTAGAGTATTCTAAAGTTAGACTTGGAGTTTAGAAAAGTTGTACAATCAGAATATTTGTAAGATAAAGGACGTTGACAGGTGCTAGGGTCTGCGGCGGTGGCGGTGACATTCGCGGAGCGTCTGTTCGGGTGGTTCGCGCTCTCCATCCCGCTGTTCGTGGCCGCCTCCACCTTCGGCGCGGTCAACGGCGTGCTCTTGACTTCCTCCAGGTCTGTTTTTCATTTTGTTCTAGTACTAACCTTTCCTGTGGCTTCGCGGACTTTTTTTTGAATTTTTGAAGGGGAACATTTCTGTCATACAGCATTTTTGCATAACTTTTTAGTGGCGTGTTGTGTGTGTGATGACTGAAGATGTAGGGAGATAATAAAATGTCCAAGTCCACAAAAGTATTATTATATTAATTCACTTTGCAAAGGAAATACGTGTCGGTAGGCGTCTACGGAGCAACTGCCCGTTCGAGCTTCGAGGCGCTATACGCTTGCTAATGAAAGAATGTGCGCGTCAGCACTGCCACTACAACTTTAACTGTTTGTGCAGTGTACGCGACGGAAGCTTTCAAAAGAAATATATTTCTTCTTGCAACATTTTTAATTTCATTTTATTCGTTAGAGAGGAAGTTAATTTTATAATAAAAAAAATGGTAACATTTCACGGAATCATGCAAAAAAAAATTTTTTTTGATAGTTCGAAAATGGTATTATTTACTAAGTAAAGTGAAACAGCTAATATACTTTAAACTATACATATCCACCAAAGCAAAGGTAACATAATAAAAAACAATATCCAGACTGTTCTACGCCGGCGCGGCTCAAGGCCAGCTGCCGGGCATGCTCACCATGGTGTCCGCGCGCGCCACGCCCGCGCCCGCCGTGCTCGCCGTCGCGCTGCTCTCGCTGCTCTACCTCACCGTCTCCGACATATACGCGCTCATCAACTACGTCGGCTTCGCTACATGGGTACGACATATGTTACACTATGCCACGTATACACTACACTATACAACGTACACACTACTCTATACAATAATAATACACTATACTTTACAATGTACACAGTACACTTAAGAACGTATACACTACACTATACAATGTACACACTATACTATACAACGTACATACTACTATATACAACGTACACACTATACTATACAATGTAGACACTATACTATACAATGTACACACAATACTATACAATGTACACACAATACTATGCAACGTACACACTACTCTATACAATGTACACACTAAACTATACAACGTATACACTGTACCTGCACCCGTCGCTCCGCGCCGCGTGCTACAAAAGTAATTACACGTGCTGATGTCGCCTCATCGTCGCATCGTCGTCCTTGAAGCCACTGTCTTTGACGCGCCGCTTTCTCTTGTGAGATGCCGCCATAGCAACGCGACACGTGCAAGATACACGTGTAAAGTATGCACCCAAGGTCGCCGGCCGCCCAGCTCAATGTCACCATAGTCGGCGAACTGCTTTGACACACACCGCCGCCTTTGAGGATGCCGCTCCCCGTCGTCACGACGGCACGCGATCAAACGTAGTATTAAGTATAAAAGGAGTCAAATTGATAAAATAAAGACATTCTACTTTCTGCACGCAACTGATTAACAACTCTTTTATTTATAACCTCCTCGTCTGCTAAAGCAGTAAAGTAGTAAAACACTATACTACATAATGTATACACTACACTATACAACGTACTCACTATACTATGCAATCTATATATAAAATTGTAAATACTGCTAAATTATAATCTATGACATGCGAGATTATAAACTGTTGTAGGTATATAACTGAGACCTGCGTTCCATCACATTCCATTTTAGAATTTCACTTCGATAGATTATAATGTACCAAAAAATTATGCCTTAAACCGTTACCAGTACGGTTCACAATCTTACGATAGCTTCCAATTTCACGAGATTATAAACACACTAGTATTTCCCGCGGCTTCGCACGCGTTGTAATTACTGGACACCAAATTCTTTCTAAGTCGCGCGGTAGAACTAACGCCCGCCCTTCCCGTTTTTGCAACATTTTTTATTGATGCTCCGCTCCTATTGGTCGTAGCGTGATGTTATATAGCCTATAGCCTTCCTCAATAAACGGACTATCCAACGCAAATAGAATTTTTCAATTTGGACCTAGTACTACTTGAGATTAGCGTGTTCAACCAACCAAACAAACTCTTTAGCTTTATAATATTATATAGTATAGATTTTAACGGTGCCATATACACTAACAGAACATCACAATTTACATAAACTAAATTAAGGGCTGATGATGATGATGATAATGATGATGATGATGATGATGATGATAATGATGATGAAATTAAATTAAATTAAAACCAAAACTATCCCCAGCTGAGCATTGGTGCGGCGGTACTGTGCCTGCCAGTGCTTCGCTACACGCAGCCGCAACTCGAGCGCCCCATCAAAGTCAATCTGTTCTTCCCAAGTATGTACATTTGTTAATATTGGAACATTAATAATTCATATATATTTAACATAAGGGTGGCGCAAAACTATTTTTTTTTTGAGTCTGTGTGAGTGCAAAAATGTTAGTTTTTGATGTTTTAAGAGGTCGCTGCACTAAAAATCGTCAAAAATAGATTTTCTGACGATTTTTATTTTTTTAGCTGTCCTTTGGAAAAGGCTCTTAAAACATTAAAAACTAACATTTTTTCAGTCGAGACTCAAAAAAAATATTGACGGTTTTTTTGCGCCAACCTAATATACATACATTATACATTTCCTGAAGTAAAAAGTATCCTTTATGTTACCCGGTTAGCCAGCTATCTTCATACCAAATTTCATCTAAATCTGTCTATTCTTTTTCTGCCCCTCTAGACAAGTGGCAAACGCTCCGTGTCTATTCTATTTCGATAAACGCTAACGCCGTACGCTAATAGCAGAAGTCGTTTGTCAAAAGTGACACTTCTGTATGGGGAATTATGTACTAATCTGACGTTTCGTTACATTTGGCTACCAATTACAAATTCGATACGTTGAATCTAAACACTAGTCGTAAGCTTATGTCAAATCCCATACATTGATTATTCTATTCTACCAGCGTTTATGCCACTTGTCTAGAGGGGCTGGTGATGCAGTCACAGATAAACTAAATTCTATATCCTAAATACTAAAATACTATACATTCGGCATCTGTGTCGATCATTTCAATGAGAATGAAACTACACACTTTGCTGTGACTTTGTTTCACGTTAATTATTTCTTATATTCTTCTATTCTTATATTGCTCTTTCTCTTTATTTTACATAACGATTGGATCTCTATCTCCTTCTAATCACCTCTCTCTCTCTATCAAATCAAATCAAAATATTCTTTATTCAAATAGACTTTAACAAGCTCTTTTGAATCGTCATTTTTACATTATCAAAATTAAAATTAAAAGTCAGTCTGTAAGTCTGTGAGTAAACTACCACCGGCTCGGAAAGCTGTTCTGCTGAGAAGAACCGGCGAGAAACTCAACAGTTGCTCTTTTCAAAAAAATATTTGGTAACAATATTGTATTACAATTTATCTATTTATCCTACGTGAGACACAACCAGTCACTAATCCCACACATTTACATCTACCAGGTATTCCGCTATAGTGTAATAAGCTTTATTCATTAACGTATTTTTAATTTTTGATTTAAATTGCCTCAAAGGCAAGTTCAATATGAACTGTGGAATTTTATTATACATGCGTACACCTTGCCCCATAAACGATCTATTTACCTTTTTTAGGCGAAAACTGGGTGTTACAAGTTTATCCTTATTTCTTGTATTTATACCGTGTTTGTCGCTGTGCTTTGAATAGCAATTAATGTGTTGACGAACAAACATAATGTTACAATATATATATTGCGAAGCAACCGTAAGTATTCCTATTTCTTTAAAAAGTCCGCGGAGAGTATCACGAGCGCCTATGTTATAAATAGCCCGAATGGCCCGATGGCTGATATAATATAGCAGTAATGTACATAATAATCGGAAGGACATTCTCTATCTCCCTCTAACCACCTGTCTCACTCTTTCTGGCTGATGTAAAGTAGTAATGTACATAACGATCGAAAAGATATTCTCTATCTCCCTCTAACCACCTCTCTCTCTCTCTCTCTCAGTAATCTACATAATCTGCACGATCCTGGTAGTGGCGTTCCCAGCGGTAGCGTCGCCGGCGGAGACGGGTGTGGGCTGCCTCATGATACTAACCGCTGTGCCAGTGTACTTGCTACTGTTGGAGCCACGCACGAGGGTTGAGGGACTCGGGTTCATTACCGGTTAGTCTGTGATCTTCCTTATAAATGAAACTATCTTTTCGGATTTTGTCGCGGATTTATTATGATTTTTGGTTCGTGGTTTGTGGATAAATTGTGTGTAGGCACTGCCTGTAACAAGTATATAACCCCCTGAGACGTCTAATACCTTAGTCTCTCTCGTGACCATGTGCGCTGTAAAGCATTCGAAACGTCGGGAACCAAAAATCATAATAAATCCGCGATAAAATCCAAAAAGATAGTTTCATTTATAATGTCAAATATTCGCGTAAACCTAAGAAAGTATTATATGATCTTCCTTATTATAAAGTTAAATAAATATTTGTTCATTACCGGTTAGTCTGTGATCTTCCTTATTGTAAAGTTAAATAAATATTTTCGGATTTTTGAGCCTATTTATTTTTGGTTTGCTACGTTTTGTATGCTTTACAGGATCATGGGTGAAAGAAAAGTAAAAAAAATAATATTTTCTGTTTTATGAAATTATTATATAGGTATACCTAATGTATTTTAATAATTTTGTTTAAAGATGCTGCTACACGTTTAATGCAGAAGCTTACGCTGTCTGTTCGACCGAAAATAAAGGTAATTAAAGTAAAATAATCATTAAGAAAATTATAAAAATTAAAAAAATGAAGTAAAATAATATTGAATATTGAAAATTTTGTTACATCATTTAGAAAAGCAGTTTATATGATATTTTTTTTCAGTAAACAACGCAACGGACCAACGGTATGTGCGATGACATATCCGAAGATTCAGTATTTAGTCTAAGAGTTACACAAACAGACGATGTATGGTTGATGTGTTATATATACATGTGTGTTAAAGCCATTATACGTGCTTGCTTTTATTGAAAGTAGACACAGTACCTAGTTTAATATAATAATAAAAAGTTTAAATGTCAAAACGAATAACCTATAAGTTATCTGTCATAGTTATTACAGATTATAAATAATGCTGTAGTTTTTCATAAAATCAGCATTTTTTGGAAAAAACTGTAAAATCTTTCTATAGATGTTGACCAAACTTATACTCTGCTATTGTATGGTTAAAAATAAACTTAAACTATACATAAATATTTGATGTGTTCTACAAATAACTTATTAGAAACGTATATTATTGTCTACAAAATAATAAAGGTATGAAATAATATTAAATACTTTTACAATAAACACTGACTACGTCGGTACAATAACGCTGCTTCCAAATTATATTTAATTCTAAGAAACTATTTATTTGTGTTATATTCCTTGATCAGTGTGTGATATCAATTTATTAATTTATATTTATTATTAAATCGGACTAAAATTATGTTCTAATATATATTTTTTATAATTTATAAAATTATAGTGTAGAGGTAAGGAGTACTATTCTATATGTGAGACAAGTTAAAAGTGTCCATCTGTAAGCGACAAAAAACAGTCCAGAATGGCGCTAGCATAGCAAAAGGGTATGATTATGAACTAGCAGCTGTTAGCGGAGTGAAGTGTGCCGAGTTTGAAAGTTTTATATTTTGGGTATGGACGGTAAAACTAATTTTCGTTGACTATTTACGTAGTACCAAATAATTATTATTACATTTTTAATATGTATGTATTTAAGGTTATATATGTGTAGTGTATCAACTATGTGGTCCGTAACACAAGCCTCGTCGCTTACCATAGAACTAGATGGCGCTGTATGTAAAAATGTGCTAACACATTTATTTATTAAATATAACTCAAAACACTACTATGAGTATGTGGAGTGATTTACTATTTATTTTATTTTTGTGACTTTATATTCGTTAAACTAACTTTTACCGCAATCTTTAAAATTAACCCACATGCCATAGTACTGGGACCATAGTTTGACGCTTTTTGACAGATACTTTTTCATACACAGATAGTACTCCTTACATCTAAATTCCTGAATTTTAATTTATTGCTTTTTTTTAAATATGGAAGTGTATGTCAATGTTGACAGTTTGTTTTTATAATGACATTTCCTAGCAAAGACAATATTTTTATGAACTTAGCGGTAGCTTTTATATATAATTAGATTATACATATTTGTATGTAGCTGTTGGGTAAAAAAGGCAGATTATCATTCCATTATGCACAAAATATTAATGTGTACATTTAATTCACATTTACGCGAATATTCTTGACATTATAAATGAAAATTTAGTGGTAGTGCCATGCTTGTTACCTTCGGGTAGCAACCGAATGGGCCGGCACGCCCCGTATAGTTCATTAGTACCACTCTCTCACAGAAGACCGGCGTGAAGTGGCAGCTATGCTGTCGCGTTTCGTCCGGTGAGTGAGAGTCCGGGAGGCCCACTCTCCTTCCCCCCTCCCTCTTCCCTTCATCCTCCACCTTCGTTCCCCCCTCCCTCCCACTTCCCTCCCCCCTCCATCCCTCCCTTTCCTGAAAGGCCGGCAACGTATCTGCAAGCCTGGCTTGCAGATGTCCATGGGCGGAGGTGATCACTTCCCATCAGGTGAGCCTCCTGCCCGTTTGCCCCCTTTTTACCATAAAAAAAATATCTTTTCGAATTTTGTCGTGGATTCGGATTTGTTCACGGGAGAGACCATGATTGCTGTAAAGCATTCGAAACGTGGAGAATCAAAGGGGTTAGACAAGTGGCATAAACGCTAGTAGAATAGAATAATCAATGTATGGGATTGACATAAGCTTACGACTATAGTGATTAGATATTGGCTAAAATAACTATAATTAAAAGAAAAATTCCATATAAAATTCTATTAAACCTATATAAAGCTTTAGGCGAAACAACTATATTTTACGGTCTGAGTAGCTATGGTAGAACGTGTAAATCAAACCTTGATACAATATATAACTTACAAATACGAATTATGAAAGCTATAATACCTAAGAAAATTAAAACCTGTTACGAAAATGATTATCATGAGCTCTTTTATTATTGTAACATAATACCAATACACGACCAGGTCAAATACATATTACTGCTTGAGCAATTTCATAATGGTGAACACCAACATATAATCAAGCGTACCTACCAAACACGTAGTGCATCTCAAGTCGAACTAAAAGTACCGAGATACAATAATCTCTATGGCAAACAGCTACTACAATATCAAATACCAAAATTAATAAACGACCTACCATCTGCACTAAAAAATGAAATCACTAAAACAAATATAAAATATAAATTAAAAAAATACTTTCTATCGTTAATAAAAAAAATATAATAATAATAATAATTAAAAAAAATAAATAAATAATTAACATGAATTAATATCCTACAACGTAAATCACCCCGTGTGTACCCACAAGCTACAGCGACTACATTATTTTGTAATGGATTCGATCATTTGTAAAACTTGGACGGTAGTATGTAAAAATGTTGTTATTATGGTTAATATTAACTTGTTATATTCTATCATTGCTATGATATATTTTTGATATTGTGAGCGTACGATGTCGAATGCCGGTGTGCGGATAAATCAACATTGATTTTTGTCACACCGATAAATAGTAATGTTTCTAGTTAAGTTAAGATGTACTTTTAAATAAATAAAAAAAAAAAAAATAAAATTCAACGTATCGAATTTGTAATTGGTAGCCAAATGTTGATATAATCTATTCGATGAAACGAAACGTCAGATTAGTACATAATTCCCCATACAGATTGAAGCCAAGTGGCACTTCAGCGTTCGACATGTCGTTGTACGTTTGGCTACCAAATTGTTATCGATATTGTCAAGGCGTTAGCGTTTATCGAAATAGAATCGACACGTAGAGTTTGCCATTTGTCTAGAGGGGCAAATATCAAAATTATAAATCTACAATGAAATTCGAAAAGATTATTATTATCCTGTTATTATTTATTCAAATTAATTTTTCAAAAAGAACCTATTAATGATTTTTTTTAAAAAAAGGCTGTGACATATCCTAAAACAAAACCATTTTGTTATTAATTTCTTAAGAATCAATCACAGGAACTTATATTTCTCTCATTCTGTAACTGCCAATTAATGAAATTTAGACTATACTTAACTATTCGCTTAACGCTTTAATGTTATGTTCATTCAATATTTTATATCGATTTTTTTTATATTGAAATTTAATTATCTTATGAATAAATATTTTTAATAATATTATGTAAAATAAAACTATACTTTCGGGATTGATATAATATAATCGGCGAAAACTCATTTGGTTTTGGTTCCCAGACGTTTCGAACGATTTGCGTTAACAATGGTTACGGAAGATAGTCGGTTTACTGAAAGTAGTTTTATTTAAAATATATTTTTTAATTTAATTAAAAAATAGTTGTAAAAAATATTAATTGTACAAAAATCTACTCAGTTATAAGTTTACAATTATTTCATCATTCCAATGTTTTCATAAGTTTTAGTGAGATATCGCATTTATTTGCTCATTTTTAGGAATATCGTGTATTGTTGTAAACATCGATTATTATCGATATCGATGTATAGGGATGTGTAAAGTGTCGTTGTTATTGTTGCGCGCTACGCGTTGACTTACAGACGCAAAGTGACAATAATAAAATTATAAACTAATGTGGCTTTTCTTTTTAACCTTATCGACATTCGTATTACATAAGCTTTACTTACACAGTTCAGGTTTAGTTAAGTTACTCTATCCAGTGAAAAGTAATATTAGTTTAATTGCTCTGGAGATTAAAGAACTTAAACATATTTAAAATGCTAAGTGTTATAATGCAAATAATAATATACGGTGAGACTGGACTAAGATAGAATATTATTCTGTCTCTTTTTTGTCCCACGTACTGCAAGCGTACTAAATCCTCATCACATTACTTGAATTTATTTCGTACTTTATGAATATCGTTTAATTGTCACTTAAACGGCGTGCGCATTGTGCACTGCGTAGGTCCAGTCGGTAGCAACGTCGTAATAGTCGAAGCTTAGAAACTTGTCACACAAATCGTACAAATCTCTTACTACTGTAATTGAGTTTGTGCAGTGCCAACATATTTATTTATTTATTTATCTATGTTTTCGCTTTGACCTCTGTCAAGTGTCAACTGTCAATTGTCATTACTCTTTAATCTTTATTACCATGTGTCATGTCACATGTGTGTCCGTTTAAACTTTAAGTCTTAAATCTTAATGTTGAATTGTTTATAGTTTATAGTTATTTTTATTAAGCTGGAAATATGGTGAAATTTGGGAAAAATAAGCTCAAAGCGCTTAATAAACTAGCAAAAAAGCAAAATGCCTCACCGAGTAACACCTCCAACAAAGTTGTAAAGAAAAAACTTAACGTCGAAAAGAAAGTTACATTTCAAAAGGAAGTATTGTTAAAAGAAACAGCAAAAAGTGAAACTCTTGTCAAGAAATTGTCTAAAACTGACATCGCATTATTAAATCTATTTAAAAAACCCGAAAAACCAAAGGAAAAATCATCGGAGGCTGAAGTTAAAAAACCTAAAGTGAAAGCTGTTGAGAAACAGAAGAAAAGGCAGAAAACTCAAATAAATGACACTAAATTATTGCTAAATTTGATGAAAAAGAAGAAGAGTTGATTGAAGTATGACATTGTTATTTATATATAAGTTAAATGTTTATTAATTTCTTAAATGTTAGGTTGTATTTTTATCGTCGCCTGCGTTGGCTTAAGTTGATACACGTGTTTTTATATTATGTGCGCGATTGTTTAAGTTTTTTGTGTATTTTCTTGTAATTTTGGTTAATCTTATGTTACAAACTTGGTGTTGGGTATATCTCTGCCTGATCCTGGTAGGTCAACAGTATCTCTCACTAATCCATCCCGCAAGCGTCAAAGTGAATTTGTTTTAATGGATACAATCTATAAAACATGGTTGACCCAGCTATAGTTATATACAGAGAACAAGGGTGCTTTCATCGTTTATGTGTCTTGTGAGAGTCCATACCCTGCTGCATGCATCCAGGTGATAAAGTGCAGCCAATTTATCTATCGGACACATTTACAATATTGGTAATGATGGTTAAAAATGTATGTTGCAATAAAATCGAAATCTAGTTCTCGTCAACAGTAGTGACTACTAACTTTCTAGCTAACCCTATTTTGGTTTTTCAAAATTCTAGAAAGAAAGAAAATTCCAGAAAGGGACTATTCCAAGGAGTCCCAGTAGACTGGGCAATGGAAGAATTTGTGTCCTCTCTTGAATTCCCTTCTTTTTTTCTCAATCAGCAAGAAGATCATCTATAAACACATGTGTGGTCCATCTGCATTCCAAAGTTGAGGCTTGCACATCCCTTTAATGTTACCAGTATAATTAAATATTTTATTATTAATTATCCTATATGCTGACCAATCTTTTAAGGCAGAACATGTTGTCACTGACATCCATAAAATGGACTGTTGAAGTCTCTATTTATAGGTCACAAGTGACCAGTCTATTTCCTCTTTAACTGTGGGGATTTCTGTGTAGTCATGCTCTTCTGAATTTTTTTGATCTTGGAGTATGTCAATGTAAGAGTGGCATACTGAACCTCAGAACTTGAAGAATGCCATATGTTGCCATACCATTATGAAATTCTTTGGCTGTGGTCATGCTTTGGCAAGAAGGTTAAACTGCAAGGCTATTAAATGATGTTACCTGGGTTCCAACTCAAATCGGTGGTTTTAACTTTATGTAGTCAACTGCCACCATCGAAAGTATTTTCCTACCACACCTTCTTAGACTTATAAGCTATCGATAATTCAATGTATGAATTGTTGTCATTTTGGTATTAAAACACAGTGTAGATCTAAGCCAAGGTGTTACAGGCGTTCCCAACCACACACTGGTGATGTGTTTGATTTCTTAAGAGGAAATTTCACTTCTCTACTGCTATGCAAATCACTTGGCTACTAAAAAGGGTTGCCCTGAATTTGTGTATAAAAACATTAATATTAAGAGGATTACTTTTCTTACATTGAAGTATCCTCTCGTTTTCCTCTAGTTAGGCACTTCTAAGTGCTGAAATAAAACTGAGATTCTAAAGATATTTGTTAACAACTGATACAAAACAATAAGGCGACAAATTTAAACTATACTTAACACTAAGTTCTTTGCAGATATGGCAAAAAGAATATTCTCCATCCCTAAAGTCCCCCGTTCTATGTTTCACCCATTGTGTAGATTTTGGTGTAAATATATTAGAAACAATAAAATGAAATTAAATTACAAATAAAGTTGTATTAAATATTAGTTCTCAACAATTATCATTAATTTTTATAGTTTTTGTATATACAGTGCTGTCTCTTGTAGGTAAATGGGGATTTACAACGAATGGCTGAGTACATGTAATCAGTCATAACATTTCCTTTTTACCGGTCAGTTTATACATGAAGTGTCTCCATTCTCTATGACTAGAAGCCACTGGACAAAAAACTGACTTAATTTTTAACCAACTTAATAAACAAAAAGTGTAACTTTCAATGCTTGTGTTTTTGTAATTCTAATAACATTATATATATTTAAAGATCTGAATTGTTTTCATTTATCCATTCTCTTATATGTCCTTTATCTAATTGGACACAGTTATGCAGACCAGAACCAACCCACAGAATTACTGTTTTGAGATATGATCGATTTTCATAAAAACTATACAAAGTTTGAATAAACCTCTTTCCCAAAAATACCTTTATAATATTATAGAATATGTAGATAGCTTAGATTTTTTTGCTTATATATATATATATATATATATATATATATATATATATATATATATAAAACACGCAAATTTGGACCTATCTGTGTACTTAACTCAATTTCACCACAATTGTGGGTTGGTTCTAGTCTGCATAACTATGTCCAATTATTATTGTTAAGTTGGTATTTTTTATAAGTTGCGACAATTTTTATTTAAAAATAACTTTTTACACAGTAAGTTACATTTGGTAAGTGGCTAGTTATAAATAAAATTCTCTAACACTAACCGGATCATAGCGAGGATAATTCTCTCTCTCTCTAAAAGGCTCGGTAGTTTTGATAAAAACATGATTCAGGACATTATTATTAAAATGTTAATAAAAACACATTTTATTTTCACTGTTTATTGAGATTAAGAATATAGAAGAATGAAACGGTAACCCTAGTGATTACAATTTATAGTAAAACACTACTACTACATAGTAAATTAAGACTTACTAGTAAATATAATTATAATAAAAAAGTATCCTAATTAATATTAGAAATCTAATTTTGTCATAGAAATGATTATACCGTAAATTTATAATACCGTTAGATTATAATCTATCAAAGTGAAACCGTCAAATTATGAAATAACAAGCGACGAAACGCACCTCACGCGCTAATTGATTATCTAAAAGTTCCAGAAGCTCATGACAATTTCGCGATATTGTAAACTGCGAAATTATAATATAACGGAATTTATAGTCTTTCATATAACCTTCAAATGACAGATCGAAGCAATTATCCACAGGATGAGACACTTTTTCATTATTTTATGACATATTTATGATTTATAAATAAATTTGTCTCATGTTTAATTATAAATGAAATTATCTTCTCGGATTCATCTTGATTTTTGGCTCCCGGCTTTACAGCAATCATTGTCATGGGAGAGACATCCGAAAATATAGTTTCATTTATGTCAACAGAGTATATTTTCTATTAATTACAACCAAAAATCATATAAAATTTTAAATTATAAAAATAATTATTATGTTGACCAAAAAAAATTAAATCATGTTATATATATATAGTGATTAAAATTAAAAGATTCACATTTCATCTGTAACAATGGCTATGAAAATAAAAAAATATGAGTCTACTCCTTACATGCAATTACTATTTTTTTTAATTTTCTGACAACATTTTCTTATCGTCTTAACTACTTTAAGTCTAAAGGCCATATTTTTTATTAAAATAGCCAGTTAAATATTTATTGCTCGATTCTTAAATGACTAACTTTATTTTAGCAGTAATAAAGAAAAATTTAATAATATAAAAAAGAATCAATAATTTTATACCCCCCCACACTAATTTTCTTATTGAAAAAAATATAATAATCAAAACTACTTTACATGTAGTCTATTGCTAATTTAATTATAATGAATAATTATTAATATTCTCTACTAGGTCCCGAGCTATGTAGTGAACTCTACAGAATAAACTGTCACAATAAAAAAAATATAATTAAGTTTATTTTTAGCTATAACATCAATTCTTTTTTCAAACACATTGCTTATCATCCAGATATAAATCGGTAAGTTAGATTAATAAATTGCTCTAATCACATTCTGGAACCAGCAAATATCAGAATGTATATAATTTTATGTCAAAATAAATACTACAGGTTCTTAAAATTTTAAATAGTCCGGAGCAAATATTTGGTTAAAGAAATATATGTGTATTCCGTTTTAACATATTATGTAATTAAAATCAACTTTTAAATCTTTTTATCCCTGAATTTTTAAAATAATATTGCATGCTGTGATTACCTATAAAAAGAAATACAATTATACTTGTAATTTATTATATAAATTATTATCATGAAAATTATTGTAATTTCTGTTGGTAATCCATATAAATAAATAAACATCCCAATGCTGGGGGTGGGCCTCCATCAGTACGAGGGGGATCAGGCCATAGTCCACCAAGCTGGCCTAGTAGTAATTAGAAATAATATAAAAAACTATATAGTTAAAATGCACTACATATATCAGGATTTTGAACTACTGTTTTCTAAGGGAAGAGACGTGACCATATTTGTGCAAACTTATCACCTAAAGAGCTTATTACACTACTCAGTATTAAGGTTTCCCTACAAACATTTAGCGTAGTGTAATAAGAGTAAGTTAGTTAGTCAGTCCATGTGACTTCTCATGACACATGTATTTCGTACGGTGTGATAGCGTGCTTCTCTTACTTCTAATTAGACTGTCTTTATACTGAATAGTGTAATAGGCTCTACTTAAACTACATACTTAACTTTAAAAACTTGACTTTTTTTCTTATAGTAGAACTAGAAGCAAAAATATTAAAAATACATCCAAAAGTCTTAAATCTAATTCCAAAATATCCATAGTAAGTTATTTTAATAATAAAAAAACCAATTATACATAAGTAATCTATTAAAACGAATGTCAAAGTGTAAGGGCAATAAGATTCAACATAAATTAAAAATATTGACTTCATTGAATGTGTTCATTTAATATTTATTGGAAAATCTAATTGAAATAGACATTATTAACTATATAGAGGCCAAATCCATAGTTTTAGAATGTTTGCTTGTGAACAGATTTTTGCTTTCGGTCTTTAGAACGCAAGCCGCGGGAAATGCTAGTATATTGAAAATCATAGTTAATAAATGTTTGTCAAAGGTTGGCTTCGGTGTTAATTATGATAAATATTAGAATGGATGCAGGTGATACATCACATTTTTGCTGTTTTATGTATAGATGTCAGTACTATGGGTATATAAACATTGTTTTAAATTTTAAAACGGCAATATTTGACTATTATAGTTTGAACTGAACTTGACGGCCATTTTATTCATAAACTCAATACATTTCACAAACTTTAAACTCATTTTTTTGGGAAATTAGTATTTTGCGTCATATCACTCCAACCATTCAAGTCTTCAATTAAATCAATTTGCTTTTACACTATGCCAAACCAATCTTAGAAGCTAAATCAAAACTGTCACAAATATCTATACTAATACATATAATAGTAAATACTACATAGGGACCATTCATTTATTACGTAAGACTATTTTCGCTAGTTTTTGACCCCCTCCCCCCTATTCTAAGAAAAAATAAGAATAGGCCGACCCCCTCCCTGTTTAATATTTATTACGTAAGAGACTAAAAGAAAAAATGAATACACGTTTCGTTTATTTTAATGTTTATTTTTCAAAGTAACAATTTTAAAGGTACAGTACCTTTCATTTTTTGATCTTACGTAAGAACTATTGAGACTCCCTCCCACCCCTTGTAAGAAAACATAAGACATGGTCGACCCCCCTCCCCCCCCTAAATTGTCTTACGTAATAAATGAATGGCCCCATACTTATTTTATAATTAAAATCCACTGAAACACAAAAATAACCTTGAATATGAGAAAACTCGATTAGCACCGACGACGACCTCTACCTCGGCCTCTCGGGGAAGCGGTTGGTGTAACTTGCGGGCGATTTTTCTCCTCACTCTTAACTTCTGCTTCTGGTTGTGCTGGTTGCTCAACTTCTTTTTTCTCCTCTGGTTTTTCTTCTTCTTCTTCTTCTTTCTTGGGTTCTGGTTCCTTCTCTGACTCTGGAGCTGATTGAAATAACCACATATTTAATAATGTAACCAATTAAAAGTAAAATGCAAAGATAAGCATAAAAGGTCTCACTTATCCATAGTTGTCAAAGTCAATTTCTTGTTTTATAATATGTACAGTCGTAAGCAATGACATGTATACATCGACAACTTTTCAAATATATGTAAACATCCTTCGTTGCAAAAGAAAGTATACAAGCTTTGTGTCAAAATAAAGTATACGTAAGTTGCGTCATATTTAAGTATACATTTTTATCAATTTACAGTAAATAACATAAAACGAATATTAGCCGACTATAACGAATATTTATAAGGATGTAGTCATTAGTCTGTGCACATTTTGTGCACAGTTTCGTCCTCGAAAAGCATAAAATAATATTTTCGTATTTGAAACAAAGTTTTCTATATATACATATACTGTTTCTCTGCCATTAACATTTTTAGTTAATATTTTATAACAATATTATATATTTATAGATGCTATTACTTATAATATACCAACAATTCATTTCCCATTTAAATTTCTACCACTCTTTTATGTGGACCACTTCATAGAACCAGCTATAATTGTATTATCCAAGAGAATAAAAGATTATCCTGTAGTAAACGGCATCCTAAATATTGACCTTAGTAGGTAATCTATCGCTACACAAAATCGATTCAATACTTTTTGTGTGAACGGGCACGGCGATTAGCGATAATAGTTGCTGATATATTTTTTCTGTTTCATTATAAAACTTCTTAATAAAGTAACTGGCAGATAATAAAAATAATATATATGCCACATGTTATTTGACGGAACGGCAACGTAAGCGACGTTGCCGTTTTGCGTGTCGATACAAAGACATCAATTTAAAATCTATTTTGAAAAGTCAAATAATTCATTACCTATCTATACATATACATATAATAAAATTATGACTGAGTCAAATCTGTACATTAAAAATTTTTTTGGAAAATCTACCTAATTGAAATAGACATTATTATCCATACAGAGTCTAATCTATTGTTTTTAGAATTTTTGTCTATCTGTGACCGCATCACGAGAAAACCACTGGACGGATTTTGATGAAATTTAGTATGATGATAGCTGGTTACCCGGGTCAAGATATAAGATACTTTTTACTACTGGAAAATATCTCATTTTTGAAAATCTCGATATCTAAGTATTTAGTTTCCGATCTTTAGAATGCGGGCGGAGCCGCGGGAAATGCTAGTTTCTTACATTATTAAAAAAGATGCATTTTTTAATTGTTCTACTAAAATATGATTTAATCATAGTATGCTAATAAAAAAACATAGATATTTATATATAAATATTTAAATAAAATTGATAAATTGTGTCTGTTTTATAAATTAACAGCTTCTCATTCCGTATGCATATCGAGAATCTTTCCTTTGGACATAGTTTGTTTGCCTTGTTAGGCCTGAAAGTCTCTTAACAGACTTAGGACTCAGGTTAGCAGAAGCAAGGAAAACTTGACCAGGTAGGGATTTGCGAACGGTGGCCTGGAGTGCATATGTGGTACTCTTCCTCTCTTACACTTACTAATATGACCACCTTGCCCTGTTACCTGTAACTTAGAGGAGCTTATGCAATTATTATAGTGGTCGAGTCTTGGGCTCTCTCACTTTAACAATTGCCATCGACTCGGCAAGAAGAAGAAGACTAAATGCATAGCAAGAAACAGAAAGAACATCAATTTTTAAAATTTTGTACTTTTTGTGTTAAACAATAACATATAACAAACAGTTCAATGCACTATACGTTACAGTCAGTGTTTTTAAAAATATTTATGTATAGATTTTTTAACTCACTGCTCTATTATAATTATACGTATTATTGTATACTCTTATACCTTCACAAATGTGGAAAACAAAAATTAATTAAAAGATACTCATGAAATTAACAAAAATAAAAAAAAACTCATACACGCGCGGGATTTGAACTCGCGCTGCAAAGATATGAAACGCATACTAGCCACGCCAATTGAGCTATGATAACTATCGATATCTAAGGCAAATTTACGAAACAGTATGTTTCTCATAACAACGCAAATTAAACAATAAGAGAATTGTCAGTTGTAATTCTAATAATTTCGAATCCTTTCCGGCAATGCTGTATTACAAATTAAAATTTTCAATAAACTGATCTTGTCTTCGAATTGTCAAAAGTTTAAAACTGTCATCCAATGTTTGAATGTGTTACAAACGTGCTCTTACACATACACATATGCACACTCTATTACGCGATAATATTTGTATTATACGTATGATTTAAAAATGTATTATAATATTTAAATTTAAATACATAATAATACATTTTTAAAAAGCAAAGTATTGTGTTCTCTTTTTTTCAATTTTGTTTCATTTTCCGATGCCAAAGATCTTAAAAATATTTTACTGTTAATTATCTAATTATTAAGTTTGCGAATCATGGTGAAGTGGCCTGAAGTGAATTCAAGGCGCATCCTGAAGAATAAGGTCGTCGAATTGATTCAATCACTCAACATATAAAAATAAATTAAACTTCCAGTTTGAAGAATTCACGTATTTAATGAAAGAGACATAGTATTCGTATTAGAAAACTTTGTTAAATACGAAAATATTCTTTAATGTTTTATTCTTAGTTCTTAGACTAATGGCTACATACTTATAACACGAAACTTGTATACAATAATATTCGTTTTATGTTATTTACTATGAATTGATAAAAATGTATACTTAATTATGAAACAACTTACGTATACTTTATTTTGACACAAAGCTTGTATACTTTCTTTTGCAACGAAGGATGTTTACATATATTTGAAAAGTTGTCAACGTATACATGTCATTGCTTACGACTGTACTAGAGTACCATCTTAAATCGGATAATTTCAAATTTTTTGAAAAAGTTATAGTCATTGGTTTCAATGAAAAATTTTATAAAAAAATAAAATATAATGATTTTTATTAAAAAAAAAAACATTTGTAGTCAACCGAATTGTGAATCGAACCCACTAGAACACACACAAAATATTTCATCAAAATCGGTCCAGCCTTTTAGGACACATGCACACACAGAAAATCATATATATAAAAGACTAGCATTTCCCGCGGCTTCGCACGCGTTCTTAAGACTGGAAACCAAATTCTTACTGAGTCGCGAGGTATTTTTCATTGACGCTCCACTCCTATTTGTCTTAGCATGATGTAATATAGCCTATAGCCTTCCTCGATAAACGGACTATCCAACACAACAAGAATTTTTCGATTTGGACCAGTAGTTCCTGAGATTAGCGAGTTCAACCAAACAAACTCTTCAGCTTTATAATATTAGTATAGATATTAAAAAATGTCAATCTAAAACAAAACAAAAGTACTAGTAAGTAATAACATACCTTCCTCTGTAGCTTCATCATTGAGTATCTCATCTACCGACTGCTCCCAGTCCTCAAGCTCTTCAGCGGCATGCAGATCAGAGTCCTCATTCTCCACATTTGCTTCATCCACATCAGTTTGTTCATCTGTAACAATAAATAATTTTTTCTAGTTAATTCTAGTTTTAAGTTAACAAGGCTTGTGTTATGGATACCGGATAGTGGACACACTATGCATATAGTATGTATAACTTTACTAATATTATAAACGCGAAAGTTTGTAAGTATGGATGGATGGATGTTTGTTACTCTTTCATGTAATGAATTTTGAATGGATTTTAATGAAACTTTACAATAATATAGCTTATACATCAGAATAACACATAGGCTACAATTTATAAAGATATTGTGTGAATTAATAATAATAATTATAAACACCCATGACTGGAGTATAAACAATCTTGCGCAACAAAAGAATACACCCAACGGGAATCGAACCCAAAATTTGCTAGCACAGTAAATAGGTTCACTACACAAACTTAGGAAAATGTGTAGTATACAAATTAATTATTGATTACCTAAAAAATAGTGAGTTTTGCAATATAATTCACTAATATGTATTATTTTCTTTACTAATATGGTATTTATATAGAAAAATTGAAAAACAGGATTAAAACTGTTGAAACAACACAAAATATTTGATTATATTTATCTGAATGACAAACTTTAGTGATATTTCTTTTTCTTTTCTCTAAAGTGTCATGAAATACAATATTATAATTGTAACCCAACTATAAATTACAATGGCTCAAACACCATGTATGTAAAAACTTATTACTTTTATTATCCTCCTCAAGTCCGTTCTGGTCTGCATCAGCTTCAGCTTCATCATCATCATCCGGGGTAGTCTTGCGCCTCTTCCATGTGCCAGAGTCATCGTTGCACGTTCTCTTCCTCGACTCCTGCGGTTGCTGTAAGCATTATAATAATAATAATAATAGCCTTTATTTAACAATCTTACAGTATATTTTACTAAATCAAAAAAAAACAAAAAATTTAATTACAAATGTTTCTATTTATTATTTGACACTAGTAACTGAAGATTCATAAGCCCTTTTTTATTCCGAAATGTAGATTTACATTAAAAAAAAGGGCTTATGAATGAACTGAAGATTATCTTGCTTTTCAGCACAGGCCTCCCCAAGAGCTTCCCACTCTGTGCTGTAAGCATTACTACATATTATTAAATGAAGTCCTCCACCGGGTCTGTCTCAGGCAGATAAACTTAGAAACTACTGCATCAATTTTCATGCTGTTTTCACCAATGGATAGAGTCGTTCTTGATTAAGGTTTTAGTATAATTGATTTTTCAAGTTTTTTTATACATTTACTATAGAACCCGCTACTTCATTCGCGTAAAGCGAGGAGGGGCCCAGCAGTGGGACATTAAAAAGGTCTGAATACTGAGTAATTGTATGAGAAACATTAAAAAAGAATAGAAAATTTAAACTCTCCTCAATTCAAAACTATATTTCTTAAAAGTTTCATCATTAAGATAAAAAACTTTAATAAAAACACTAGCATACCTCACTACCACTAGCATTAGCCATGGTCAACATCCGCAGGAACAGCTGATGATGTCTCCAAGTACGGAGATGGACCTCAGCTGTCTCTTCGCTGTCCAGGAGCTTGCGGCAAAGAGTGCACTGGACACAGCTGAACGGTGAGAGGAAGGACTTGCCTACACCACGTTCAGTGCTATGGAAAATTAATTATAGTAAGGTTTTAGTACTTTAACTACATTAATAATAAATACATAGGACACACACAGCGCCATCTAGTTCCCTGGTAAGCTACAAGGCTTGTGTTACAGATACTACATAGTTGATTAACAACACATATATATATATTTTTAATACATACATATTATAAATATAAACACCCATGCCTGGAGTACAAACATTTGTGCTCAAGAAATGTATGCCCCCAGCGGAACTCGAACCCGCAATCGTGACGCTCAGAAAGTAGGGTCACTACCAACTGAGCCAAACGTGTCATCAAGCTTTATAATATTAGTATAGATTAAAATTGGATGAGAATAACTTACGCAGATAATTAAAATTGAAGTGTTTGTTTGTAATGTTAAAAAAATAACAGATCTTACTTAATGCCTTTGAAATAATTTACAGTATTTATATTATATGAAAAACATAACTTATAATTTTTTGTCTCTCTGTTCATTGCAGTGACCTACAAAATGGCTGGACTAATCTTAACAAAACTTCTACTGGCAGATAGATTTTTTTATTTTTTTTTTATTTAATATTTTTATGGTTACCTATAAGCAGGCATCATATCAGGAGTGATTTTGCTGATGTCATCCCCCTCTTTATAATCCAAGACAGTGTTCTCGTTGTCTATGCCTAGTTTTTGATCCTTCTTTTCTTCTGTTTCTTGCTTTGCTTCAGGATCTTCTTGATCCTTCTTAGATTCATCATCAACTTCCTGTAAAATTCATTTGTTTATCACAATTTTCTTGGGTAGCTTTCAAAACTTTTTCAGTTTTAAAACTAACTTCTTTATTATCTGTGGATACTTAGAGATATGTAAATAAATAAATATGTTAAGACATTATTACACATAGCGCTGTCCAGTACCGTGTTAAGCTATGAGCTTTGTGTTACAGATACGAGAGATTTGATATACTACATTTTATATAACTTTAAAAAAATACAATTATAAATATAAACAGACAGAGAACAAACATTCGTGCTCAACAAATGCGTGCCTCCAGCGAGACTCGAACCCGCGACCGCTGGCGCAGTAAGTAGAGTCACTGCAAACTGAGCCAAACGTGACGTCAAAAATGCATGTATGTATTAATATTATGTATTTGTTGAAACTATCTTTACGAATTTCGTCGTGTGAACGAATAATCAAAAAATTATTTATTTTGATTATTCGTTCCCAGTGTTTCAAATGCTGTAAAGCAATCATATATTATTATAACAATAAAAGAAATTAAAGCTGTATAATATATCCTTTACATGGTTTAATAGAAGAGGTGAAGGAGACTGAGTTGAGTTACTATATATATTACTAGCCTTTCCCGCGACTTCAAGCTTTCTAAAGGCTGAAAATTAAAAGAAATATTTTTCACCCGTTTTTGCAACATTTTTCATTGATGTTCTGCTCCTATTGGTCGTAGCGTGATATAATATAGCCTATAGCCTTCCTCGATAAACGGACTATCCAACACAAAAATAATTTTTCAATTCGGACCAGTAGTTCTTGAGATTAGCGCGTTCAACCAAACAAACTTTAGCCTTATAATATTAGTATAGACGATTTAATTAAACTTAAAAAAAAAAGATAAAAAACCAAGCAGATTCTTCCTTTTAACCGACTTCCAAAAAGGAGGAGGTTATATATTTCATTAATTCTGTACATTACAAAGTTCATTTTAAAAATGTTTAAATCACCAAACATACACTTTAGCATTATAATATTAGTATAGATAAAGATGTCTAAATACTAGTCATATCTTCGTAAACTAAATACCTGTTTGGTCTCATCCTTCTCCTTGTCAGACCTGTGCCGCCATCGCTGCCGGTCGTCGCGGAGGTACATTTGCTCCATATTCAGAGTTGAGATCACCATCACTGTTGAAATAACATGAATAATAATAATAAAGTCATCTATACAGAAATTAGATAGCAAGCATAGACTAAATATTGTCTCTTTACATCACATTGTATAACCTAATCTCAGTGCCTCTTGGTATAAGCCTTTAACTCTTTCCAATAGAGCATTCACTGAGATGGTAGAGAAAAACATCGCGAGGAAACCTGTATGTCTGAGAAAACCTAGCAAGTTTTCGAAAGACATGTGAAGTTTGCCAACTAGTGTGCGGAAGTGCGGTGGACTATGTCCTGATCCCCCTCGTACTGAAGGAGGCCCGTGCCCAGCAGTAGGACGTTAAAAAGGGCTGATGATGATGATACCCTGGGTATCCAGTACCACCGGACCACCTTAGGCCAGCTGTTTTTAAGATCATCTTCCCATCTCCACATTCTGCCTCCTACCTTGCTACCTTCTATAAATACCGCGTTTTATATGGCCATTAATGACTTAAGTTAGTTTCTAGTTTAGTTATGTTACTGGCTCGGTTGTCAGTCATACACCGAGAGGTCCTAGGTTCGAGTCCCAGGTCGGGCCGAGTTAAGTTATTAAGTCTTCCTGTTTCGTAAGCCCGTTAGTTGGGAAGTAGGCGGTGTGTGCCTCGGAGAGCAAGTAAAGCCGTCGATCCTGTGCCTTAGCTCTCACTGGTCGTGTCGATTCGTCCCACCGAAGTATGAGAGTGATAGGAAAAGAGAGTGCACTTGTGTTTGTGCATACACTTGTGCACTATAATATCTCCTGCGCAGTTGGCCAGACTCAATGAGATTAGTCGCCATGGCCAGAATCGGTCGGAGAACATTCTATTCTCGAAGCTTAATTAATTGAAGCATCATAGTCAAAAGACCAATGTTGGATCATATAATTTCCAAATATGACACATTTAAACAAGTTAAAAAATTAAACAAAAAACCAAGCAAATCCTTCTTTTTAATTCCGAGCTACCCACAAATAAAACCTTCAAACATCCATTAATCCATTTTAAAAATATCAACTAACCTTCAGGCTTGGGCTTGGATACCACTTCCTGTTTGTCCTGCATGTTTTTCAAATGCTCCGCTGTCAGTCTATGCTCATCCAGCTCAATCCTGGTGGGCATCTCTTTGTGACAGGAAGTACATGTTGGGTGAAGGTACTTCTTCAACTTCCGGTGGCCGACCGTGGTGCGATGAATCGCCCCGTCCGCCGCGTATAAATCGCACATCGCACAGTAGAAGTCACGGGGCGCTTGCTGACCGGTCTTACGTGTGCGTTTCATTTCACGGATCTGTTAAATAGTACGAATGATATTTATTAAGACATTTCATTTAATACTTTCTTAGGTTTATGCGAATATTTGACATTATAGATCTTCTCGCGAGAATTTCTCGCGGATTTATTTTGGTTTTTCGTTCGGCGGTTCTTTACGGCAATCATGGTCTCGGGAGAGACAAACAAAGACAAAATCCGAAAAGATAGTTTCATTTATAACACTTCATTTACTTTTATTAATAAATTTTCTTATGATTTACAACTATAAGGACAAATAAAGGAAAAATGAGCGAGTTCTTTCACTATGAAAAAGGTGAAAAAGTATAAAAATAATAGAGATTTAATTATGGAAACCAAAAAATAAAAAAGATAGTTATCTCTTTACAAGCCTCTGTTATAACCTAGACGACTGGACGTTTCTAATAAATTCAACTTTAAAGAAGCAGGTATTAATTAGCAGCAGTAGAAGCATATATTATATTTAACTAGTATTTCCCGCGGCTTCGCACGCGTTCTTACTAGCGTCTGTCAGTCGGCCGGACGCTAAGCTAAGAAACGCTGGTGAGTCTCACATAACCACCTGGTGGGGTGCGTAAATATACCATAGACCACATCGCCATAGTCGAAGACTATTTACTTTCGACTTTAATAACATAGCTTCAGAAAGTAAATTTATAAAAATTCCTTTCTGTCTAGGTAGGTTAAGTTAGGTTCGAACTGCGAACAGTTTACATAGTCCATAGACAAAGGCTATTTTCTCAGGAAATTTGTACTACCTTGTTATGGGAGTTGTATAGGGATAAAGAGGGAGCACATCAACTTGCCCTCCCTATTGTAAGCCACATAAATATCCTTTTTTTTATTACGCTTGGAAAGTGTCTGAACGTGCCCGGGAAGGGTGTGGGCCTCGCCGGCCGGGGAGTGCAAGGGCCGTACTACCCACTAAAAACTAACCATCCTACCTACGCCTAAAGTGGGACGCCACGGGATCGCTTTCGCACACTACCCCGGCGCCCCGGCGCTATCTACCACCACCTGGGGCCCATTATTATATTTATATAATTACCTTAAACTCCTGCCTCATTGTATCGGCTGTCAACGCATAGCTCTCTGCTGTCTTCTGCATCATAATGCCGTGAGCCCTCCCACTCAAATGGTTCTCAAAAGATCTACCATCCCACATGCTCTTGTTACAAATGTGACACTTCAGGAGTTGAGGATTGATGTCATCATATCTGGTCTTCGGAGCATCCCTCTTATCTTCTTCAGACTTCTCTGGCTTGTCGGAATCTTGGTTTTTGTCATCACTAGATAATACTTAGTAGATTAGAATTATAGTTTTAAAGAAAATTTACTTGGTCAATATTTTTTTTGTTATTAAATGTTGAATTCAATATGTTGAAATGTAATTATTTGGTTTGAGAAAGATGAAGTACATATTGCTGATATGAATTATAAAGAATTCATCGAAGTTTAGCTTTAATTGTATATAAATGTAGGAAATTTGTGTCTAATTGAATATTAAAAAAACAATTTCAACAGAACTCAAACATAAAAAGAGAGCAGTCTGATGAAGACGAATGTGGCAATCAATCATGCAATCGAATCTTTAACCCTTGGACAGGGTTCGAAATTATTATGCCAATGTGGCTAAAATGGCCGGTGAACGTAAATTTTGCTGTTCGGATAAGAAACTCGGTGAAGCACCGGAAGGAAACTCCTGGGATTCCTTACCTCTCCTTGACATTCTTAGCCTTAGAATCGGCATCCTTTTTCGGGGAACTCTTGTTTTGTTGCCTTTGCCCATCATTGGGCCTGAACGGCTTACGATTGTTGTTGATACGCTCACCAGCCCGATTGTAATTTCCCGTACGCCGGAAATTACCTTGATTGCCCATCTAAAGGGAATTTATATAATAATGTAGTGTTAGTATGAAACAGCCAGCCACTATTGGCATATTGAAGAGCTGGAAATCTGACTAGTGGTCAATAATAGCTGGTATTTGAAGACCTGCAAACTTATTTATTAAAAATAACCATTTAGGGTACATCTCTAAAGATTTACAGAAAAATGGCAATATCTAAATACTAAATAAGACTGAAGTTATCCTTACAGTTAATTTACTATGTAGCAACTATAATATATTAGTAACTTCAAAATATATCTTAATTAGTAGTAGTATGCTTAAAATACTATGTACTTACCCTATTGGGACCATAACCTCGGTCATACCGACTCATGTTAGGGCCAAAGTCCCGTCTCATTGGCATATCCAAAAGCGAGGGTACTGGGTTTTGACGTGGCTGGAGAAGATTGATAATATTGCTGGCTAGAGCCAAAGTAGCTTCAGTAGGACCTCCCCCAAGAGGGAGTAAATTTGGAAGATCTCCACCGGGGCCGCCACCTTGCCAAGGCGACACACCGCCATGGAAGTTCTTCCCCCGATCATTACGACCGAAATCCATACGCCTTCCATTTCCTTGGGGACGACGGTTTGCCATTTTTTCTAGATTAAACAAGTTGTTTCTCAAATAATGTATGGTCAAAAAATACCACGATCGGCATATGGATTCGTAGTAAATTAAGTATTGATCAGATATAATACAGGCAACAGCTATTCCGAGAATACACTTATGAACACTTTAGTCTATCTAAAAGGTTATTAAATTGCTATTTAATTTAATGATACATAATGTATATCGGTAGACCATTCTTTCACAAAGCATAACCCCAGCACAAAGAGCAGAGTGCACAAGATGTTGGGACACAAGTGTGTAGGATGATATATTATATAAAATTATACTGTAAATAATTACTAATAGAATACGATTTGGTTATAATCAATAAAAAAATTGATGTAAAATAAAAAGGATGCCTACGTAGCCCGGTTTAGTTCCTATGTATTTTAAATACTTACCAGTAACCAGCAAAAGCACTGCACGAATGTAAATATTTTTTAAGAATAGCAGAACTACTTAATAGTCCTACACTTTCAGAAATTATGTTAATAGATAAATCTAAACACCACTCGCAAATGAAATACCGAATTCCGAATAAAAATGGCGTCTTAAGTTAACACAGCAAACTGCAAAGCTGAATCCATAGACGACTAATGCTGAATCCAGCGTTGCCATAGATTAAAAATATTAAGATAAGCGTCTCAAATTATCTAACGCGAGAAATCAATAAGTCTACACAAAGGTATTGAAAATAAAATAAAAATTATCGTGCGAAATTTTACGGGTGTATGTTTTTATCAATGACGATTAATAAAATATTTAGTTTAGTTTAGTATTTAAGATTAAAACTATATATTTTTTTTATATAAACGTACTTTAAATATCGATTTTAGAATAATTTATAATAGTAGATATCGATATTTAAGCAATTTATTTTCCATTTTGTTTTGTTTTTTAAAATTAGGAAGTAACAACCCTACAACAAACTAATCAATGATGAATGAATATTCCATTTTTGTTATGACTTATTGACTTTGAAGTTTGACTTAATTAATTTGCATTGCGTTTTGTAACAGAGCGTAGACCTGTCTGGATAAATGTAAAGAAATATAAATTAATAGTTTAATAGTTTATTTTGTTTTTACTAATTTATTATTAAAACAAAATATGTCACAAGGAAAGATTGTGTTGATGGCTTGCGGCAGTTTTAGTCCGCCGACATATATGCATTTGCGAATGTTCGGTAAGTTTCTTTTTGATATTACTTGGCATTGAAATAGTTTATTATTATTTCATCTCGTGAGATTAAAAATAAATATTTAGTTAATACTTATCACACTAGCATGATAACGTAATATAATATAAATCAAAATTTTTACACATGACATGATGTATAAAATCAATATAATTTTCTATATTAATTTTTATTTTATATTCTTTATTTATATATCCAGAGTTCTTAATTAAATAAATTATATTTATTATATTCTTTATTGCACTTTAAGAAACATACAGTAATTTTAAAAACAATTAAGAGTTTGCAAAGGTGGACTTATCTCTAGAAGAGATCTCTTCCAGCCAACCCATGGAAGTAAGAGATAGTGGTTAAGAGAACGGGCCAAACACGTGCAAATGTGATAGAATATATTTAAATAATTATCAATACCATACATATACTAAACAGATAAATAAACATACATACATATTATGTTTATAGATATAATAAACAATATACTTATATAATACATACAATATATCATACACATATACGTATGTTTATATATACATATATACACACATACATAATATATATATACTGTATAACAATTAAGGTGCGATTTGCGTCAAAAGGTACTGTTTAAGATTCTTTTTAAAGGCAGTTATTGAGGGGCTTCGTTGAATTTGCTTAGGTAGTTTGTTCCAAAGCGATGTGGCATACACTGAAAAAGAATGTGATAAAAATTTCGTCTTGCTCTTTGGTATGTCTAGCATTGGCGTGACGCCAGATCGCCTAGAACGTGAGGGGGGTGGGAGAATTTGGATTCGAGAACGGAGATAGGAAGGAGATTTCGGGTCATTAAGGATGTTAAAAAGGAACGAAAGGATGTGCATATCACGGCGAAGTCGGATTGGGAGCCATTTTAGTTGAGCACGAAAGTGAGATATATGATCATGCTTACGCAAGCCAAAAATAAAGCGAATCGCTAAATTCTGAAGTCGCTCTAATTTGTTAAGTAGCTCCTCAGTCACATCCAAATAGCACACATCTGCGTAGTCAAGTATAGGGAGAAGTAGAGTTTGAGCAAGCATAATCTTGGTATTAAAGGGTAGAAAATATTGGAGACGCTTGAGAGAGTGGAAAGAGTGATGCATTTTTTTGCTGACTTCGTTGACATGAGCTACCCAGGTCATATTACAATCCATTATTAAGCCCAAGTTTTTCACACTGTTACAATAGGGGATTGAAATACCAGAAAATTGAACTTGAGGTATTGAAGTCCAGTCGATTTTACATCTCAGTCTACTACTGCCGAATATTATGCATTGTGATTTTTTTGGATTTACAAGAAGGCCAAAAGACTCAGCCCACGACTGGACTTCAGCAAGGTCCGAGTTTAAAGCACCAATACCTTCATTCAACTCAGTCAGCTCAAAATGTCGATACAATTGTAAGTCATCTGCATACAGGTGGAAGGGAGAAGAAATTACTTTTGATATGTTATTAATAAAAATAGAAAACAGCAAAGGAGAAAGTACGCCGCCTTGAGGTACACCAGCAGTAAGATCTAACCAATCCGATAATGTATCGTTGATTTTCACGCACTGCTGACGTCCGAAGAGATAAGAGTAAAACCAGTCAAAGACAGTAGGAGAAATGTTGACTGCACGAAGCGTTCCAATGAGGACGTCAAGGTCAACAGAGTTGAAGGCACTGCTAAAATCAAGTAAGACCATCGCAGTGAGTTTGGTGTTACCCATTGCACTACGAATATCCTCCGTGACATTTAGCAGCGCTCCAACCGTGCTGTGAGAGGAGCGAAAACCGGACTGATAGGGACATAGAAGGTTACAGTTAGACAGGTAGGAATAAAGTTGGGTGTGGACTAATGATTCGACTACTTTGGATAGGATGGGGAGAATAGATATGGGACGGTATTGAGAGAGACAGGTAGGATTCGATGTCTTAGGCAGTGGGATGACGATGGCTTTCTTCCACAATGACGGGAAGACATTGCGTGAGAGTGAGAAATTAATAATGTGGGAGATTACAGGCGCAATATCCTCCAGCACGGGAAGAACCATTTCAAGGCTGAGATTATCACTACCAAATACAAATATATATTTTTTTAATATTCTTCACAACTAAAAACATTATGAATATTAAATAGTACATAACATATGAAGTTAAGAATATATATTAAGTTTTAATGAAATATTACCCTGACTGATCTGACCTGCTGTACATTTATTATTCTCAAATTTTGCTTTTGCAGAGATAGCAAGGGACTATATTCATTCATTAAATATGGGGACAGTAGTGGGTGGAATTGTATCTCCAGTCCATGATGCCTATGGAAAGAAAGACCTTGTAGCTGCTCATCACAGGTAAATAATTTCTTCTAGATTTTTCCAAAAAACTAATACATTTTTTATTCATTATACCTATCAATACATTATTTTATTTATTATTTAAAGTGCTTCAGGCAATGAAAATTTTTAAAGTTTAATAACTTTACATAGCATAATGAAACTAACTACATGCTATTAAAATCTCCAAAAAAATTGTGTATAACTAATTTAATTTTAATTTAAATTAAAAAATGCATAATTAAAACTTCTCAGCGTTCAATAATTATATTTTAGAATAGCAATGTTGAGATTGGCTTTACGATCATCAGGCTGGATAAAGATATCTGAATGGGAGACTCAGCAGTCTGGATGGACTAGAACAAAATTGTCACTACAACATCACCAAGTAAGCCATTTTAGTTACTTATAATGCCATTTTAGTTACTATTAATATTTTAAATGTGAAAATTTATATAGATGGATGTTTGTTACTACCTAATTCACACCAGAATGGTTGAACACGTCTCAATGAAATTTGGCAACTATATAGATTATTGTTTGGAATAGCACATAGGTTACTTTTTGCTCATAAATGTATAGTTTTCAAAGGAAAGATTAGTTTTTATTTTGAATTAGGGATGAACAGGGAAAAAATAGGTGAGTGAATCCCTAGTATTGTTGTAAATGTGATAAATATATGTACCTATGTAAGTTTTTTTTGTACTGAGTAATTATTACTGTATAGAAATATATGACCTCAAACATGAAAGGTAACTAATTTTTCAGCCCAGTATAGTGTTGAAATTCCTATAGGGCATATTAGTTTTATTTGATTTAAAAGTTAATCTTTGTGTTTTGTATCACTTATGTTTTGTCAGAATAGAGAGAAATTTCATTTCTAATACATAATGGAATTTTAGGATTGGTAATAAAATGATCTGATACAGACATGCCTAATGTAGTGATAAAAAAAACTTCTATAAATTATTGCAGTATTTTTATTATAGCATGTAAATTAATAATTATTTATGATTAATATAATTAATATTTTAACGGTTATTGTAGTTTTCTTATAGATTTGATGTTTTCCCACATCAAAATATCAAAAATTATGGATGATCAGCTAGTTGCTCCGTTGTTTTCTAATGATGGGTACACAGACAGCTAGACAAAAATTCTAAAACCTATACGAATAATAGTATTATATGTATATATTTCAAATATTCGCAATGTAAAAAAGAATTAATTAGATGCAGTTTAAGTTGTTACACGAACTATGTACATTAAATACTAGTACCTAATGTACGAATACACGTCAACCTTCGAGGCCGCCCTTGATACCGCGGTCGATATTCTTAGTCACGAATGCAACATTTTATGTATTTCCTAATTGCACTAATAACTATGTCTCATGACTCATTTGGAATTTTAAACAGCTCCATTTAAATGTCTATTTTTAAATAAAATTTGTTTGTGACTAAAAATCACTACATATAAAATAAAGTCCTCCGCCGCGTCTGTCTGTCTGTTTGCTAAAAACTACTGCACCGATTTTCATATTTTCACCAATGGATAGAGTATTCTTAGTATATATTCATCAGTTCAAAAAATAGAGATAAATGAATTTGAGAAGAAGAAGGAAGACGGAAGATTAAAAAAGTTACGGAAATCTCCCGGATTTCTCTCTCCCAAAAGTGGGGAAAATTCGTGGTATTGCTAATCTTTTTTTTTTGTAAAATAAGACTGGTTTATCATATCGAGACTGTGGTAGCTGAGTGGTAACGTGCTCACTTGGGTAACCGAGTGCAATCATTTCTCACATTATGAACACTTGCCTATTAATTATATTATCATCATCATCAGCCCTTTTTAACGTCCCACTGCTGGGCACAGGCCTTCCTCAGTACGAGGGGGATCAGGCCATAGTCCACCGCGCTGTAGTGCGTGTTGGCGGACTTCACATATCTTTCGAAAACCTATTAATTAATTATATAAGTATGTATAAATATTATTTTCTATTTCAGGACACCCTAAACAGTAACTTGTCACCGCTGAACATAAACTCAGAACCTCCCTCTTGGCTGCCGGATGATATTTTGAATGTCAACAATATAGATGAGCCAGATAATATGAATTTCCAACTAAACGGCAATATAGACGATAGTGTGACTGTCAAGTTGTTATGTGGTGCAGATTTATTGGAGTCTTTCTCTACGCCTGGATTGTGGTCTGATGAAGACGTGAGTTTTTTTATTATTATTATTGTTTTTTTTGTGTAGTGGCCTTACTTTATGCGCCAACGGTCGTCGGTTCGAGTCCCGCTGGGGGCATTCATTTGTTGAGCACGAATGTTTGTACTCCAGTCATGGGTGTTTATATGTATATTTATAATATGTATGTACTTAAAATTTATATGTGTAGTATATCAACTATCTGGCCGTAATACAAGCCTCGCAGCTCACCACGGATCTAGATGGCGCTGTTGTAAAATTGTCCCAACATATTTATTTTATTTATTCTAGAACGCCCAGCGGTAACGCGCTCGCTTTGATAACCGAGTGATGCGGGTTCAAATCCAGATTTTTATCATGATTTACCACTTGTCTTACGGTGAAGGAAAACATCGTGAGGGAACCTGCGTGTCTTAGAAAAACCAAGCAAGTTTTCGAAACACATGTGAAGTCCGCCAACACGCACTAGGCCAGCGCGGTGGACTATGGCCTGATCCCCCTCGTACTGAGGGAGGCCCGTGCCCAGCAGTGGGACGTTAAATAAGAGCTGATGATGATTCTAGAATGTTGTCATAGTTATTTGTACTTTTTAAATGATTTTTCGGTGATTTTTTGTATTTTTTTTATTAAAAAATATTTATTTTACTGAAGACAAGATGTTTAAATGATAATGTCTGGAAAGAAAAGAGTTCTCAGGTATATTATCAATCAATAATATAAGTCAATGTTATCATTACCTTGATAACATTGACTTATTAAAGCTCATTTTATAGTTTAAATCTAAAAAAACAGGTTAGAAAATCAATCACAGTTTGAGACTGACAGGCACAACTATATATAGTAGGTGAATAACTAAAAACAGATATTTAAAAAAAAACGAAAACATGTTTTTTTTATTTTCCAGCTAGAAACGATAGTTGGTCGGCATGGTTTAGTGGTAGTGACTCGCGCGGGGAGTGACCCCGGACGGTTCATATACGATTCCGACATGCTTTATAAGTATAGAGTGAGTATTTTGTATGTTTGTTTAATTAGTTTTTATATTTATTTTGGTTTTTTGACAATAACAATATAATTTCTTTTTATACCTCTCCAATCATGAATAACCAATCACCATCGTTTCCGCTACACGTTCCATTTTATGCTAATTTAATTCCTACAATAATATATAAGTTTAATAAGTACATCTATTGAATTATAAAATAATAATATGACCTTATCTGCTATGATAACGGTCGCGGGTTTGAGTCCCGCTGTGGGCATACATTAGTGTCATGAACGCGAATGTTTGAACTCCAGTTATGGTTGATCGACATGGACGAGGATGGATGGTTGATTAACGATCAATATTTGATAATATATACGATTCTTATTTTTTTATTCAAGGTAAAAAATGAAATTACATTGATTTTTAAGACTATTCTAGAAAAATAAAAAATATATGTGGAAAATTCCAGAAAAATATAACGCTAGTAACAAACTACATAGCCAACGAGGTAAGTTCGACGGTTATTAGAAGATTACTAAAGCGGGGTGAAAGTGCGAAGTATCTCACTGACGACGCAGTCCTCGCGTACATTAGACAGAATAGACTGTACGGTTCCATTCCTTGTGTCACGTGAGTATTTTTTTGTATATGATTTAGATACCGGGTTCGATTACCGGGGAATAAATAAATAGTAGCCTTTCCCGCGGAAAATCAAAAGAAATATTTTTTCGATTTTGCAACATTTTTCATTGATGCTCTGCTCCTATTGGTCGTAGCGTGATGTAATATAACCTATAGCCTTCCTCGATAAACGAACTATCCAACACAAAAAGAATTTTTCAATTTGGACCAGTAGTTTTTGAGATTAGCGTGTTCAATTAAAAACAAACTCTTTAGCTTTATAATATTAGTATAGATTATATTTTGTATAATACTTCTTAAAATATCTTCTTAATAGCTTTTAAATGTTATCATTAAAAGTAAAATATAATTTAAATTTAACAGTAACTAATCAATATGTTCTTCGCACGCTGCCTTGGATAGTGAGTATAACATTCTAAACGATCTAATAGCTAACTACGAGAAATCCCCAGAAGATGTGATAATGACGTCACCAGAAGAAACTAGCTTCAAAAATATCCTCATATCCATCCGAGACAAACCATCGATTATAGACGAAACAATAACAGTGAAACGCCCAAAAAAATCCAACTTTCTCATGCCTAATAACACAATAAGTCCCACTTTAGACCCGAAACCCAAAATGGCGTACATAGACAAAGTACCAAACAATTACGTGCCGGGTAAAGCCGTGAAAATAATCAGCGATGTGAAACAACACGCCATTGAAAAAGACAAGGTAAGTTATGTGGAAAATTCATACAGTTCATTAGACAGCTATCTGACCAAAGATGAGGATTATGACTTGTATAGACGCAGGGTAAGTGAAGGTAATATGGAACAGGTAAAAGATACAAAGAAAAAACGTTGCACATCTACCATAAGAAAGTTAAAACCCGAGGAAATTAAAAAGTGTAAGTCAGAAGTAAGCAAACTTTGCGATAAAGTAAAGAGTATGAAGTTGAAAGAGCGCGAAAAGAATTATAAGACGCGCAGTTGCAATGATATTGTTAAATTGATTTTAACGAAACACGGCATCCATGTGATTAGTGATACTGAGGCGATTGTTTAATTTTTTGTTGTTTTTTATATTTTTTGTTTTTTTTTTTAATTTTTTGCAAAGAAGGGCCTTTAGTTAAGATGATTTAATATTAAAGCTATTTTTTCGTTATTATGGTGGAAATATAATATGGATTATGAGATACATGGCCCAGACTCTATAGTCTGAATATTTTCTTAATTTAATATAAGTTTTTTTGTTAATTCTTTTGTTAGTACTTATATTTTGAATTGTTTAAATTTGGAAATTGAAATTTTTTATTTTCATTATATTGGAATACGATATTCATGTCGTATGTTACACATTATTGTTTTTTTTTTAATTTAATTTACTAAAGATTTATTTTTATCTTAATGATGCCTGCAGCCTGATATGAAAGAAATGAGTATGTATATTATTGTATATTGTAACATTTAAAAAAAAATACAAATTTTAATTACAAATCGATACGTAATAAAGATATTATGTTATCTATTGACATTAATTATTTGAACTAATTTCTTTGTTCCTGATAAGACCTCATTGTATCATTATGTAAGTTTATATATTTTTATAAAGTTTTCCGAGTTTATTTTATGGATATTAGGCTTTTAAAGATTTTTGCTAACGTATAACGATTGATGCGTAATTGTAATATGTATAAAACAATATAAATTATTGTGGTCAATATAATGATTAATGACTGATCATTTAATCGTTAACTGTTGATTTTTTTTTACTTGCAATTTTTAATGTATTAAATGTCAGTTTACATTTTTTTATTTCAATAGGGTTGTACATCTCGTAGTATCGATTCGATTAATCGATAGTAATATTAATACCTTAAAATCGATGCCAAAATATTGTCAATTGCACAATGTCTCTTTTTACAAATTATGTATGTTTTATACTTTATAACTTTGATAATATTGTATTCAGCGACGCTATAATGTAGCGTATTCAATATCTATAATATGTATGCATTATAATATATAATTTGTAATTAGTCAGAATATATTTATTATTTATTCAAGAATATTTTAGTAAAAAAGCCATTATAATGTTATGATATTATTATGTATTTATTAATAAGTTTACTATAAAACATGAAGATTTTAGCCGAGAAGTATTTATATGTTATAATAAATAAATAATAATTATTATAATAGTTTGTAAGATGACATCACAAGCACGTCATCGTTTATTATTATCGTTAAATAAAGGAATATTTCGTTAATTTTAAATGTTTATTAAAGTATTGTCGTTAGATTTAATTAAATTAGAACCGTATCGTTAAAGTAATTTTTAAATTTTAATAAAATATAAGCTATATCTACACTAATCTTCACTCTTAAGTCACTACATATTGGGCCAACATAAATTTTGTTTAGAATTATCAACAAATAATATTCTTGTCTATAACCCATTTTAAAAAATCTATGTAATTAATAAACAACAATGTGTAAATCTATCCAAAAGTGGAATAGATTTGAACCTTTCTAATGTTTTAAGTGTATTTTTTTATAACTTAAATAAAGCATTATTTTTAAAATATATATATACGGCATATTAGTAAGTTGAACCAATATGTATGTGACATATAAGAGTTTGCAAAATTGAATTTACAATTTACAGGTTAAAATTTTTAGACGTGACTTTTGAATTACTTCTCTGTGATATTTTCTTTCTATCTCATTGTGCCAATCGCACAAAATGTAGCCAAATCGAAACAGTAGTCTTTATAATAATTAGTATTATATACTTAGGATGTAGTTGAATGGATATCATACGATAATATATCTAAAATGGTACTGACTTATACATGAGTAAAATAATAATTATTAAAAATATGACAATTTCCTCAAATGCCAAATAAAATCGATTCCATACTTATAATTATTGTATCGATTTTAGTTACCATCACCGCTTTGTAAATACTATTTAAATATCTGAAAGTCAAACAATTAAACCATATTTATTGGAAAACTTTTAATATAATGTTTTTCTTTTTTTTGTTTTTTTTTTAACAAGATATTATCGTAAAATATCCATATTAAAATAAATGTTTATTATTGTAAAAATTTTCTTACTTCTCCCTTAGTGAAATATGTATTTGTATTTTTCGTAATTATGTCGTCTTCCAAAATTGATGTTGTCAGTATTATCTAGTATTGTGTTTAAATGTTTGTTCGTTTCACGTAGTAAAGCTTCTATGGAAATAAAAAATACGTGACAATTTATAATGTATTTTTATTATATTATAATTTTATATTACCCCTTTTTTAGTTTTCTATCGAGGCTTTACTTTACCGACGTTGCAAATAAAATATAATTTCTTCTAAGATATTTTAAAAAATACAATTTGATTTTTTTTAATTTTTTTTAATCCTATGTTTCCAGTTATTATTTACCCCGTAGTCTTGAATGTCAATAGTAATTAGTAGGTATTTTTATTTGCAATGTTTTTCCCATCCACTGACCTAATTTCTTATAAAATTTATCATACGTTAACTTTTTAATATTTCAGCCAAACATTAATGATGAATCATTAATTTTTATTTAAATAAAATTTTTCCACATGATTTAAATTATATCAAAGTATTGAAAAATTCAAGGTCTAAAAATGCCTCATATATAAAATACTTAGTTTTAATGTGAAGATAAAAACTAAGGTGGTAAAAATTAAAAAAAAAAACACTTGACGTGAGGCTGTTATAATAAAAATATTTTTTTATTTGGTTGCGTCCATTTCACTTGAATTAGTGAAATCAGATTATAATTTTAAGTTTTTTTTTGTGTAGGGAGGCGGTTGCGCATTGTAGCTGACATGTTGCGCGCCCTCGGATAAGGTGTGAGTGGTGCGCTCTTTGACTATGAAAGTGCGGCATTTTAGACATTCTGGATTATAGTTTGAGTCCTACCTTACTGTTTTAATAAGATTTATTGTATATTGTTCAAAAACACGTTCCAATTTGATGATGAGATATACTTATTTATGCAATGTAAAATAGTTTCTAGCTTTTCATCCTAGTCAAGTCGATCCTATCGATGTATCGATTTAATTTGTCGATATAATTAATTTTTAATTTGTACAAAAATGTATGTATATTTTTTTATTAGTAAGAAACGAAAACTTATAATACTATAGAGGAACATAATAGATTGTACTCAATATTAATTTTTAAATTATTTTTCGTTATTGTTCTAAAAGAGCGATATACAATATAACTTATATCATTAAACAAGTGATTAGCTATAGGATATAGGGCTTGAAATGTGATAGCAAAGTGATACTAATGTTGAAGATATATAACTAACGGCTTTTACTATGAACGGTAGTTACTTAGTAGCTTTTAGATATTTCACACACGTACTTAATGCTGTATTTGCAAAATAATATACCTATATTTAATTATAATAGTACAGCTATTTATCTTTAATTTATTTTATGTTTTTATAATTAAAATTAATAATAAAAAAATGTGGACCGTAATTATAGCTTGCGGACTATAAAAGCAAATATTTTAAAAAAATTAATTGATTACAAGTTTAGACTTCTCCCGCCTTAATTGGTGCTTTTAATAGCCATCGAATAGGTATCAATATGCAGCATGGATATAGGCAGAATTAGATTTAGTTATTTGTCTTATGCTTTTAAAATATAACAAAATCAAGACAAAAAAAAATAAATTCGCATTTCGTAGTTTTTATATGTTTTAAGATTATGTTTAGATTTATTATTTATATTATTTATCGTATTTAGTATTATTTAGTTGGGTTGTTACAAAATTAAATATTTTTTTTTGTTATTTAATATATTCAATTCAATATCGATATTAGATTTACAAATTCATCATTCGTATTATTCCAACTTACGTACATCCCTAATATTTAAAGCTTGAATAAAAAAAATATTATTTGTAAAAGTTTATGTGAAATATTTATTATAATATTGTTACAATGTTTATTTATTTTATATGAATATTAAATTTGTTTTAAGTTATTTACAAAAATTGCATTTAAATTTATAGTAGAAATTGTAATCGTACTAAACATTTTTAGAACAGTTTTGTTAATCTACTGGATACAAAGAAAATATAATTTATTTATTATTTCGACAGTTATTTTATTTTGTCCATTTATATATTTTTTTTCAGATTGTATTATGTATATAGATCTATTATTTTTTATATCACATTATTATTTGGGCTTTGCATAAAGTAGTTTATTATCAATTATTAAAAGTTTGTCACGAAAAAACTCAAAGTCATAGTAATAAGAGTTTTTATGAGTGATGATTGAGATTGAGCAATTTAATAATAATCAGTGTTTCCCATTTGCCAGGTCGCGACCCGGTACTGGGCCATCAAAATAAAATACCGAGTCGCAACGATCCTGCCTTGTTTTAAAAAGAAATACCTACTATTGATCGACGCATCGCAGTATGTACCATTATGTATGTACCATAATTGGCATGAACCATTACCTAATGGAACTAGCTAGGGCTTAAAATATTAAGTGGGTCACAACGGGGTAGTGTGTAATATATGGTATTCTTCACACTTAATTACCTATTTGTAGTAGGTATGTATTAAAACGCCTTTCCCGCGGCTCCGCTTGCTGTTATCCCGTCCAGTCCCCTCCCCAGCCCTCATTTTATATTATAGGTACTTGCAGTCCCTTGAAACCTAAAATCAAGTTTGTAATAGTTCTCGTTTTTAAAATATAACTTTCAACTAATATTAATAAAGGACAAACTGAAAAATAATTATTATTTATAACTAGCCTTTCCCGCGTTTCCGCTCGCATTCTAAAGGCTGAAAATCAAAAGAATTATATTTCTCCCGTTTTTGCAACATTTTTCATTGATGATCCGCTCTTATTGGTCGCAGCGTGATGTAATATAGCATATAGACTTCCTCAATAAACGGACTATCCATCACAAAAAGAATTCCTCAATTCGGACCAGTAGTTCCCGAGATTAGTGCGTTCAACCAAATAAACAAACAAACTCTTCAGCTTTATAATATTAGTATAGATTTTAAAATATATGTGTTTGCACAATAATCACTTAGATATAAGCATCTCTCAAGGAGCCTTTACATAATAAGTATGTACATATATATTTTTATGAACAATCTAAAAAGGGTTTGATAAATTATATATTTTTGTATTATTTTTATAATTTTTGATAAATTTAGTTCTAAATTTATCGTAATCGTATTGTATTTGAATGAGATAGAAAAATTTTGAAAGTAATATTAAATATAGAACTTTCTAGATTTTGTTTTGGAAAATGTATTAACGCCATTATATTATGATTTCACTGCTTTTTTAAAGTTCAATACTATAATAAATGCTTTCGCCTATTTGTTTATTCATTATCATAAATTCAATATCAAATAAATAGCTTGGGTTGTAAAAATATATTTTTTTAATTATATTTCCTTATCAATCCTATTATTTAATAATAAAATGTAAGTTTGGTTGAATGAGGTAGGTATTGGTTACACTTAAAGATACTATAAGAATTGATAAGTAGGGTTAATGTCATGTAACAAGGCGCTTTTTGATAAAGGTATAATTAAAATTAAAACAGTTTATTTAAAAAAATAAGTTATATATTAATTAAATGATAGGTACATATCCAATAAAAGAGGATAGACTAGGAGTTCAACTCTTACAACCTATAAAAGATGCCATCGTTTTAACTTTTTTGTAACAAATATAAAGGAATGAGTAATTAATAAAATCCAATAGAGGAACATACATAATATTATGTACCTATATGTCACCGTAAAATTGTATGTACGTAGATTACAATCTATCTAACGAAATTGTAAATTATCGAAAGATAGTGAACCGTAACACAGCTTACAATTTAACGCATTATTTTTCGTTACATTAAAATGTATCGTGAAACCGTCAAATTGTGAAATGGCTTGTGACGGAACGCTAAAGCTATTTCAATTTTATGGTGACATATATAGGGGATAATCATATAAATTGACTAACACTCAAAAATATTACTATATGTAAAAAAAGTGTAAAGAATTAGGTTACTATCTACATAGAAAAATGTCACTGAGTAGATTTTTTTATTCTTTTGGTAAAGTTCATTCTAAAGTTTTTCATTTCTTATATAATGTTAACTGAGTACAGGCTCTATATTTTGCAATTTTATATTTCTTCTTCGCTTCGATGTCGCTTCCCGCTGTCTGTCTGTCCCTATGTATGCTTAGATCTTTAAAACTACGCAACGGAATTTGATGCGGCTTTTTAATAGATACAGTGATTCAAGAGGAAGGTTTATATGTATAACTAGTGGAACCCGCGGCTACGCTCGCGCTAAATCTAGGGCAAACCCGAGCGAAGCGAGGGTACGTCGCTAGTTAAGTATATTTTGTCAAAAGTACAAATTTTATCTAATTATGATTTTTTATTTATTAAGCATTCAACTAATGTCTTTATTACAGTGAGTATTATATAGACTTCTTTTTTGGTACTTTCAAGTGTTTTCATAAAACTAGAATTATTTTTAAATAAATGCATTATTTCTTTTTTTGTATAGTTCTTTTAAATATTATATTCATTTTCACCAATATTGCTATTTCATATATAAATATTGTAGGAATATTGTCAAAAGCAACATTCATTATTTTGATATGCACTAATATTTTAAAAAATTAGTAAACAAAAATATACACTTAAAAATCCCTAATTTTCAGTAAGTATTTCAGACATTTAAATTGCAAATATTAGTTCATTTTTTTAATTTTTGGTGGCTCAGGGCATTGACACCAAGGAGTTGCAGCCCTATTGCATATTAACTCCACATTAACTACTGTTATTGGGTATGAATCTATAACAACATTATGTGTGCTATGAATTTTGTAAGCAACATCATGTATTCCAGTTACTCTGTCTCGTCTTCGAGTCACTTCTCGTTGGTTAAAACATTTTCTCATGTCACGCTTTCTATATGTCTTGTCATGTATGTGCCTGGAAATATATAGTTTATTCTTAATCTTTATAGTAAATAATAAATAATATAAATAAAAATAAATTATAAAAAACTGCATTTACATATAAAAATCTAGTTCGAATTGTTAATAAATAATATAGATTCCCATTTTTGTGTTATAAAATTAATGGATATCATACTCAGGGTGTTGAATAAAAAAAGACCTCTCAATATAAAAAACAAACAATTATTACCTACTATTTTTTCACATTTCAAGATTTTTTCTGTAAAGCAGTTCTTAATTAATATAAAAAAATAAATATAGGTACTACTTACTTAAAAGTATTTTCAGTTCCAGTAGTAATATTTACAGGTCTTAAAACTTTAATTTGAGCATCCTTAAGTCTTACATAGAATTCATCATCTTCTAACCCCCAGCCCCAATAGTTGTTTGACATTCCATTGACTAACTCAAAATGCTCACGGTTTATCAACAATATACCACCAATAAAAGTACTATAGTGGTATTTTGGGTGTGTTTGAGGGGATGATATGTGGAAGGCACCATTTGCAGGATATTTATAACTTAAATTATCATTCATGGGTAGTAAGTCAACATCATGCATTGCTATATAATCATAGTCATTTCTAGTATGAATAAAACCAACATTTATCAGAGAGGCTCTGTTAAATCGGTAACTGTCTTTCTGTTGTATAACAAATATATGAAACTGTATCTTTTGTTTGTTCAGAAATTTATACATGTGTGGTACAAAATCCAATAATTCATCAAATCTGTCTCTAAATGGTACAAGTATTGCTAATTTCTTGCTATGTATTATTTGAGAAGATGCAATCTGGGGGTTTTTTAATTCTGAAAAGGAATGAAAATATTAGTGATATAATTAAGATTTTTTAATTAATAGATAATACTGATAAGATGGATAGAAAATACTATACTATAGCTATTATTAAGAGACCATTTGTAAAATAAACAGTTTAAAAAAGTTAAGATGAAAGTAAATTATAGTTTTTGTGTTTATAGAATTATTAATTTTACCGGTTGGTGTAATTGGCAGTGAAGCAAGAAAACATCCCATTATAAACGTAAAACCTAAGCATATAGTGAGACATTTCGAGCCTGTTATTTTGTAACCCATTAAATTTAAACTTTTTCTATACATTAAAATATTGAACACGTAAAAATGTTATTAATTACGTTCATTATTTTTTATTAAAAATATTAAATAAGTTAATTCAATTCAATTCTTTGGTTTTTGGCTTCAATGCGTGCTAGTTGAGCAATGAGCAGTGAGCACAAATTACTATTAAAATAAGCTAAATATCGCAATTCGCATAGACATTTTTTGGCTGATATTATTTGACATTTGACAGTTGTCACTTATCATTTGTTGTTGTTTTTTAAATTTATCCCCAATAGGGAAAGGCAAAGGACTATAGTCCATACAGCCTAGTCTAAACGTGATATTGGTTAGTGATTTTATTAGTCATCTATGGTTAGTGATGCGTACGGAAATCGATTATGAAATTAGAGATCCTATAAGGCTATAAAAGAGTTGTATTATGATATAATAAGGATAAACTCATTATTTTTATATTTGATTATCTGTGACTGAGCTGTCAAATTGATTTTTACTTTTTATCATAATGGCGCGAACGCGGTATACGATTCGTTGAATCTCGTTGAATGGATACTTTTTATAAAATTGTATTCTTGAACCAGAAATCAGAATATAAGTTTAAGAATAATTGGACATAGTTATGCAAACTAGAACCAACCCACAAAAAGTAACTTTCGAGATAATTAGATTTTTGTTTCAAAAGTGTGTAGAAATGTTTAGGTAAGTTATTTAAGGTAAACGACTTAACAATGTCAAAGAGTAAGCATTGACGATGATATAGGATGACTAGATATTTAAAAAAACATATATTTAGTATTTGTTTTAGATCAAAAACCTGATGGTTCTTTATTGCAAAATTAGTGTTTTGTATTGTTTTATGGGTTGGTTCTTTGTAGCTTTATGTTTTACAGGTTTTGTAGGTAGGCAGATTAATTTATGTAACTGTAAAATACTTGTTTTAATTATATTTTTGTTGTGAGTTGAACGTTCATAGTAGTTCTAAACATTAAAATCTATGAGTAATACACTATTGTCATCATTCTACATTGCCATTGTACACTTCTACTCAAAATCAACTTCACCACAGAACCTGTCCAAGTCATCTTCAACAGCCTTACATCCCGTTAATTTATTCTTAAAAATTTTGGGCATCTTTTGGGATAAGATGAAAAAAGTTTTTAAGTCAGCCACCTTCATTTTTGGGTTTGGTTTTCCAATATTCTAAATTAAGAATAATATAGACAATTCCCACACACGCCAAATAGGCGCTAGTCGTCATGTTGCGGACAACAGCCCGTCTTAACCTGATAACCAACCATAACCATTCTATTAGATTTGGTTAAAGAGCCTGTATTTCCTCTTAATAATTTCTTTTAATTGACTTCTCTGATCTCATAAATTCAAAAACTCATCTACTTTATCTACTTTCTTAATCATCGATCTATTTTGTTTTTTGATATGTCCAAAATCGGTTTTGATACGTCCATTAGGCAAGAAACTGTAGCCAGATACTAGAAAGCAAAGCCTGATTGTTTGAAGTGTTGGGTGATCGCTTAATAAAGCTTTCAGCATCAACGTTTTCTTTATATTTCGGGTTTCTTTCACGCCGTTGTCACGTCTCTCCATTACATGATTAAGAAGACAGGAGCCAACTTCTTGAGATCCCCTACCTGCTTCCACCACCCAAATGTCGCAATGAGCCTGTGTGTTGCTTCCTGAGCGGATTTCTGAAGTGTAAGCCTAAAGTCGTCTCTTATAAAATACCACATTGGTATAAGTTGAAGGGGTAGGATTTTTTGCAGGTCGAATGTAATTGTTTCGCTAGATAAATCATCTTGCGCTAATTTCGTGCCACTAAAGTGTGTTTTGCAATAATTCTGCTTTTTGCTTTGTATAAGCTGCTGTATTTGACCTGCTAGCAGAACCGGCCCGCTTTGCTGGACTTAAGTTAATATAAATTGAGCGGTTTTTATTATTTTCTAATAAAATAAAAGAAGCCTAAGTTTCTTCATATAAAATTAGCTATCTGCTTGTGAAGGTCCCGTCAAAATCGGTCCAGCCGTTCCAGAGATAAGCCGGAATAAACAGACAGACGGACAAAAATGTTTAAAATTGATTTTTTTATGTAAGTGACGTATATACTTTCATATATATTTTGTGAAAAAGTCTTAATTTCAAATTTAAAACGGTCAACTCAATTTTATTTTAAATAGAACCAAACATCATGGTTCCCTTTAACTAAAAAAATACAAACATAATGTGTCTTTTTATTTTTTAACCAGAACCGCGTAGCTTGGTTCTATTTTGTTTAATGAAAATTCTGTGAATCTATGGGTACCACGCTACATGGGTCTTTTTAGCTTTTAAAAAGTGACTCAATTGAGGGTTGGTAACTTTGGCAGCTCTCATTATTTTGTATTTATACTATCTGAAGCATCTTGGATCTTCATTGAATATATGAAAGCTGATTCGTATATTCTATTGGTACCAATAACTCAATTTCAGCAATTTTGTGGGTTGGTTCTTGTTTGCATAACTATGTCCAATTTATGAATTGTTCGATTCTGTGTTTTTGGCTGTGTGGCTACGGCAAGAAGAATATGGCCACCCCATATCTTCCCGTGGGTGTCGTAAAAGGCGACTAAGGGAAAAACTACCGAACACCATGGTAGTCGCGGTGGTAGGCTCCAACATCAGCCGACGGCAGAGTTACCACCCATCAGCAGAAGTCGTGCTGCCAAGCGCCTAACAGCGCGTTCCGGCATGTGGGAGCTGATGAAGCCGTATGGGGAATGGGTCTGAATAGCTGTGTTGCACAGTAGCCGTGTTGGTGGTGGATCGTTGTTTGTTGTGTCGAGAGCTTAGTCGCGGAGGGTAGCGGGATCCGAAGCACGGCTTGCCGCTGGCCGACCGCAGACAGTTGGGGGCCCAACTAGTGGGCTAGCCACCCATGAAAGGCTTCCCCGCCATCTGTGAAAAATCCCAGGATGGCTCCATCGTGCTGGTTGGCGACCAGAGGAGGGGGCCCGATGGCGATCCTTGGGGGGGTTCGGGCGTCCCCGCAGTCTCCAGACTAAGCCCTCAACGGCATGACAACACCAATATCACTGCCGGGCTCGTGCAACACCTCGTTCAACTGCCATTCTCCATCCTATTCACTCTTCCATTACATAAATTTCATGGTTAAAAACAAAAAGGGTAATGTTTTTAAGCGGCTGCACTCCCCCTCACTTAATGTGCACCTTACAAATATCCGAGGATTGCACACAAACCTCTCATCAGTCCACCTCCATCTCGAGACTGCGCAGCCACACATGCTCTTTTTGACGGAGACGCAGATTCAATGTCCATTAAGCGCTGCGTACCTGGACTATCCCGGTTACACGTTGGAGCATAACTTCAGCTCGCGGGCCGGAGTCTGTTTGTACGTGCGAAATGACCTCTGTTTCCAGCGTCTCCGCCACCTTGAAGACCCCACATTCTCTACGATCTGGGTTATCGTAGATACAGGAATCGAAAAGATCCTGTATTCCTGTGTCTACCGATCGCACACAGGTGACCAGGAGACAACTCGATTATTTGGACATCTCAGTGAGGCCGCTGATGTGGCTATCCAACGGTACCCCACCGCGCAGCTAGTCTTTCTGGGGGACTTTAACGCCCATCATGAAGATTGGTTGTTCCCATACCAGAAGACGGACCATGCTGGGAGAGAAGCGTGGAAGTTTGCGGTGTCACTTGGACTTTCCCAATTGGTTGACCAAGCGACGAGGGTACCCGATGTGGACGGCCATACAGCTAATTGTCTGGACCTTCTGCTGACAACTGATCCGGACAGATATAACATCCAGGTTTCATCCCCATTGGGTAGCTCTGACCACTGTCTGGTAAAAACTGTATTACCTTACTCTCCACCTGGTAACGACTCTATTGGTGTTAGACGAGTATGGCAATACAAGTCAGCAGATTGGGATGAGATGCGACACTTTTTTGCATCCTTCCCTTGGCGGCAGGTCTGCTTCTCTTCTTCCGATCCGTCGAGCTGTGCGGATGCTATAACTGATGTGGTACATCAAGCGATGGAATATTTTATCCCATTCTCTGATGTACCCGTTGGTGGCAAAGCTCGCCCATGGTTTAATACCGAATGCATCTTTGCTGAAAAGCGTAAGCATTCGGCTTACCTTGCCTGGGTTGATGCTCGAGACCGCAAAGCTCCGGATGTAAGACCTAAGAAGAGAGCCTTTAACTTAGCCGCCAAGTCCTACAAAAAGACATTAAAGAAGGCTCGTCTTGACCGAATTACACATTTTGGTGCAAGGCTCTCTGCCCAACCATCTGGTAGCAGAGCTTTTTGGTCCCTTGCCAAAGCGGTTGAGACGAACTTCTGTCGGCCTTCACTGCCACCGCTGGTAAAATCTGACGGATCCCTGGCTCATACGGCAAAGGAGAAGGCGTCTTTACTTGCCTCGCTTTTTGCCCAAAATTTATATCTAGACTATGGCAATGCTACTCCACCACATCTACCTCACTGCGGGATCTCAATGCCCGAAATCTCCATAACTAATAAGGAGGTAAAGAGAATATTGTGTCGTCTAGATGTGAATAAAGCCAGTGGTCCCGATGGTATACCAGCGATAGTGCTCAAAACATGTGCTCCCGAGTTGTCTCCGATACTGACACGTCTGTACCGCCTTTCTCTTAAGACTGGAATAGTGCCTAAATCCTGGAAGCTTGCTAATGTGCAACCTGTGCCCAAGAAAGGTAGCCGTGCTGACCCTGCCAATTATCGTCCAATTTCAATCACCTCCATACTCTGCAAGATTATGGAGCGTGTATTGAACACTCGTCTTATGTCATACCTAGAACAGAACGATCTCCTCAGTGATCGACAATATGGGTTTCGCCGGAATCGGTCGACTGGGGACCTTCTAGTGTATGCCAACCACACCATTGGCGAAGCTCTTGAGCGAAGTGGGGAGGCGATTGCAGTCTCCCTCGATGTCTCAAAGGCCTTTGACAGGGTTTGGCACGCTAGCCTTATAAGCAAGCTTTCAGCCTATGGCATATCTCCTGGCCTGATCGGCTGGATAAAAGACTTCCTGAGCGACCGATCACTCAGAGTTGTGGTTGAAGGCTGTTCATCAGAACCCTTAAAAAACAACTCTGGAGTTCCTCAGGGATCTGTTCTCTCTGCAACCTTGTTCCTGCTGCATATTAACGATCTGCTTATACCCGGTATCTATGGGTACGCAGACGACAGCACTGTTGTAGAGAGATACCTGCCAAATCCTCGAGCCAGTAGAGATCAAATTCAGTCCGAAAGAGAGGCCATGGTAGAGCGATTGAATCTCACACTCAAGGCAGTCTCCACTTGGGGCGATGCCAATCTTGTGAGTTTCAACGCCACCAAAACACAGGCGTGTCTGTTCACCACAAAAAGGAGTCCTTTTACCTTGACTCCTACTTTCCGAAATGTGCCTCTAGAATACACTGACCGTCTGCAGTTGTTGGGGATGGACATTAGTTCCAACATGAGCTACGGGCGGTTCATCGAGTCTAAGGCTAATGTAGCAGCGAGGAAAGTTGGCATCCTCGCAAAGGTCCGACAGTATTTCACACCGGGACAGCTTCTTGATTTATATAAAGCTCAAGTCCGGTCGTGTATGGAATACTGTAGTCACATATGGGCTGGTGCTGCGAAATGCCATCTGTCTGCTTTGGACTCGATTGAGAGGCGTGCGCAGAGGATTATTGGTGACCCTACGCTGGTAAATGCCAACCTACAAAGCCTCGATCACCGACGTAAAGTTGCCAGCCTCTGTGTATTCTATAGGTTACATTTTGGAGAGTGTGCGCAGGAATTACATGATTTAATTCCCCCATCCCCTTTCCATCATCGGACGACGCGACGAACAGCTGGTTTCCATTCTTATGTCGTGGACATTCCATCCGTCCGGACGAAGCGTTTCGCTTCGTCATTTATTATACGTGCGGCTAAGGATTGGAACAACCTGCCCACGTCAGTATTTCCGTCCGATTACAATATGGGTGTCTTCAAGGCAAGAATGAATAGGTGGCTACTGAATTAGTGCGACTTACCATCTCCGGCTGCGTTACCACTTACCATCAGGTGGAACGCAGTCAAGCACTAACTCAGAATAAAATAAAAAAAAAAAAAAAATTCTAAAATTGAATAATCCATACTTAACTGATAAACGATTTCTTTTCATTTTTAAATATATAACAGATTATATTTATATAAGAATATATCTTTCATCATTTATTATGATCTACAGTAAACTGTAATATTAATTTTCTATAGGCTTAAAAATTATGATTGCTATTATATTTGCGGCACAGGACAGCGTACTATGAGGCAGCCTATTTCGGTGGGTGGTGCATCATCATCATATGAGACTACTTCTCTTATCTCTCTGATAACAAGTTGTTGCGTCGGGGCTCCCGGCGCAACACTTTGCTGTTTAGAGAAGTATTAGACCCGGGGCTTCGTGGTGGAGTGCGTGTATCTATGTTAAGCGTGCAGCGTGTACCAGCTGTACCTTGTATGTATGCGTAAATTAATTTCTCAATGTCAAAAAAGGCACTGATTAGGTTAAGCGTTGGCATAATTGAACCAGTTTTATAATTTTGATGTCGCTTTTGATCTACGGAATGTTAAATAAATTGCTGTAAGTATTACGAATTTCTAAGTAACTAGTCCGAAAACACAATCGTGATAACTCTAAATCATCGCTGGATGCTTAGTATTATAAAAGTTCAAAATAAGAAAGTGAAGAGGTACCTAAATACAGATAAGAAGCACACAAAATATTTTAGTAAAAAAGCCATACTCATTTTGCCCGTCAATACATTTGATGAATTTATTTATATTACTTATTTGTGATGAATATGCTATAGAGAAAAAAAAAACTATTTTGTTGTCTCTGTGGTATTCCTGAAAAGGTACGAGTAGCACCGCTGGGTTAACTTAAGAATGCTAAAAACTAGATTAACAGGTCATTGTAATGGCCCATTAATAGAAACAAAACAACGTAAGCAATACATCTTTCTTTCATGACTTTCAGGCGTATATTTTGTGGCGAGCTCGTAGTAGGAAGACATTAATTCCGTTTAAACACAATCAGTATTGGGTTAGCCGTTATTAGCTTAAGTTAAATGTGTTTGAATTGCTAATTCGTGAACGTATGAATAGTCGCTTTTCACGCTATATTTTATTAAGAGCCTCCAATTATACGTGAATCCTTTAGGTCAGTTTAAAATACTTTTTCGTGTAATATCTATAGAAAAAATAGTGGTAGGCGAGTAGTGGCGAGCTATCTTGGGAAACTTAGTGAAGTGGATTCAAATCATGAGTCTGGCGCCTCTGATATTGTCACGTGCGAATTATTTTTAATAGGATTACTGTGAAATTTAGCCGAATAGTGAAAGTAAAACATTGTGAGGAAACCTGCACGTCTGAAAGAAACTATTGAGTTTTTGAGAGTGCACTCTGCCCCGAACTTGGGAAGCGTGGTGGAGTATGGACTGATCTCCCCCCTTGAAATGAAGGGAGACCAGCAGTGGGATATTAAAAAGTAATTGTAATAGCTGTATAAAAAGTTATAGGAGTACGTATGCTTTCCTTTACAGGTGATAAGAGTATAACTACCATAGAACTTTTACTAAAATCAAATTGAGCCTAGATTCGATTGCTATTTGATACTTTTCTTAAAGCTGCTTATTAGTTAAGTACTATATTATACTCGTAAGACGTTACGTAATATGAAATGATCAACAATTTGTTAATTCATTGTGACATGAAGTTCTTAAGAATTATTGTTTAATTTTATTTAAAACAAATTCTTTTTAAAATAATAATGTAAGACTTGTACGGCATTGACTTTTTCTATTAAAGTTATAGTCTTTAGACACGATACACTTGTAGTTTAACATTCTTAGAATGTTTAACATACCGAGTACAATAACCTCATTTCAGGTTCCGTGGCAATTTTTTTATATACATAAATATGTGTACAATTGATGGACTTTCATACAACCTTGTAAGAGCAATTAGAAATCCTTAATGCAAAATTCGGTCTTATTATTAATTGTGATTTAAAAAAGGACATTCTAAAATTATTCATTATACAGAATCCCAGAAAACGTTCAAAAAGCTTCTTTTCCCAAATTTAAAAAAAATTGTGAAGGAACGTTTGTGTGCTAAAGGATATTATTCGATTAACGATTTTTTAGAAGACAGTACGCCTTGGGAATGATGTGATCGCCGCCAGGCTATTTCAACATATAGAATTATTGTTGATTTCAATTTAATTTGAAAAAAAAAAACAGATTAAGACAAAAAATAATATTAGTCCCGCTGAGTTTCTTTCGCCAGTTCTTCTCAGGTCAGAAGCTTCTTTTTTCCGAACTGGTAGTAGACTCATGACATATTTTATGCTGCATAATGTTTTTTTTTAAATTAAATTGAATAATACGATCATAACAAGCAATGTGAAATAAAATTATTCATCGCAATAATCACACTATAGTGAGTTAGTAAAATTAAAAAAATAGGCGTAAGCTTTTTACAACTTCTTTTCAATAAAGTTTAAAGAAAAACAAACGTTCTTTGTTCAATGCACGAAATGTCAACAATAAATTCTGTTTAACGCAGAACACAAGTTTAATTAATTACCCTTAGCTTTTATACCGGGATAATTACAAGTTGCGTTTAAATTTTGTAAGTTAAGGCTAGTAAACGAATATTATTATTAATTAGTATTTTTAGGGTTCCATACTAGATTTAGACAAGAAGCGAGGCCTGGGCCGAGGTCTATCCATCGTTCGTCGATCGATTGTTTATATGAAAGAATTTCAATGAATGAAAACGTAACGACCAACTTGAAAAAAATGTAAAATAATATAAGTAGGTACATTATTAAGTTCAAAAAATAAAAATATGATATAATAAGTATATTTGAATTTTGGAAAGTTTTTGAAAACACTGATGCTTATTTTACCCACAAATAATGTTGACATTAATTTCTCGAATACCTACCGAATACGTATACGTTATATAAAAAGGTAGGGCAGACTTATGCTTTTGGTTTTAACCGCTATAAAATTCAATTTTACTGGTTCATGACCGATATGGTAGGACCTTTGTTTTATACGTCTGATTCGCGCTTAACTGGATTCTTACATGTAAATTCATAATTTAAACGTAAGTATTGTATGTAGTTACTTGTACTAGATATCGAAACATTGATGTTTGATGATAATATTACTTAGTACATACATAATCTATAGCATAAAATTTTGTTGTCAGCACGTTGTAACCACAGAAAAGATGATTTTACCTATTCCGTGGTTGTAACGAATCGAGTCGGTCTTGGTCTTGAGTGCTTAATGTTAAGTTTTTTAATTAAATAACACGATTAAAATACTCATTATTACCAGTAAAGATGCGATACAAAGTTTGTAGAATTTTTGTCTGTCTTTCTGTGACAGCAACAAGAACTGTCTGAACAGCTTTTGAAGAAATTTCCTAAGATGATAGTTAGCTCTGGGTATAGCTATATGTTATAGGATACTTTTAACTGCAAGAATATGTTTAATTTCTAAGAAATCTATACTAATTGTTAAATCGTAACATTAAATATAATTACCACAGTAATTCTTCAAAGTCATACATCGATGATAATGATAAGTCCACTAAAACTACTCTCAGTTGAATTACGTCTCAGTTAAACATAATTAGGAATAAGTAGTCAAAACTCTCGTTATGGCGTTGTGTATTTATTTTTTAACAATAATTGACGGTTTCGCTCCGCGGCAGTAATTAAAGAAATTAACAAACAAGGGTTTTGAAGTCTTTTATTTATAGTACCCTCCGGGCGTAGAAATGTGATATGGACTGCGCGTTATGTAGAGTCGATTCGAATATTTTTATGTGACTTACTATAACTATATTATATACTACTATTGTCTATTACTTACTATAATTATAGTGACAGTGACTATATTTTGGCTCAGCTCTCTTTTTGTTGTTTTCTCAGCACCTTTCAACGGAGCAACTGATAGATGTGATATAAATAAATAAATAAATATGTTGGGACATTTACACACAGCACTATCTAGTTCCACGGTAAGGTACGAGCCTTGTGTTATGGATACTAGATGGTTGATATACTACACATATATAAGTTTAAATACATACATATTAATTATTATAAATATAAACATCCATGACTGGAGTACAAACATTCGTGCTCAACAAATGTATGCCCCAAGCGGGACTCGAACCCGCGACCGCTTGCGCAGCAAGTAGGGTCACTACAAACTGCGCCACGCGTGTCGTCTATATTTTCATGCAGTAAAAAGTATTCTATACATCGAGCCGGATAACCAGCTATCATTATACTAAATATCTTCAAAATCGGTTCAGTTGTTTTTTCGTGATGTTGTCACAGATAGACTGACAAAATACTAAAAACTATAAATTCGGCATCTGGATCTATAATAATTACTTTTTGATAAGATTTTTCAAAATTTATTTAATGAAAGTATCAGAATTTTACTATATACCTACTCGTATGTACTTATATTATGTATAATATTGGTATTCGTATAAAATTTCGACCACCTTTGATGAATATTAGTTGATAAAAAAAAATATATACAACGGAACATATAACCTCCTCCTTTTTTGAAGTCGGTTAATAAAACTATAATATTAAATAAATAGTTTAAGATCTCCATCTTATTTCGTAGTCCACGTCACACGAACTATACCTTCAGGGAACAACCATTTTAATGAGTAGCGCGTATCTACATCAGTATGAATGAATGGCTGCAATTAAAGCATTTGTAATCATAAAACTGTTGATAATCTCTTCTATTTGTTAAGACGCTTAAATTAACCCTTTCTATTCATATTTTAACCGTCACTTAAACTACGTTTAAATTATTATGACTGGCTGTTTTTTTTAATGTTTTTTTTTATAATATTTTAAAATTTACTACTATCTTCTAGCGGTTTTAGGTCTTACGAATATGTAGGTACTGTTAGAAGTATAAGGTAGTATTATCTGGCTATATTTAAACACTAAATGAGTACATATAATTAGTTTCTATACTATTATTTAAATTTTGAATCTTATATCTATTCACTAGCTACTCACGCTCGCTTCGCTCGGTTTTGTTCCTAACTTTAGCGCGAGCGAAGCCGCGAATTCCGCTAGTTTATTTATATCGAATCAACAGCCTAAAACTAAGTTTCAAGCTTCTAGCTTTAAAATGACGATACTTCGACACAATTTTTCATCCCCCCCTTTTAACAACAACATTAAAAAGTAGCATATGTTCTAAGGCTCTAGACTATCTGTGTACTGAATTTCATTTAAATCGGTTCAGTAGTTTTGCGTGAAAGCGCACCAGACAGACAGACAGACAGACAGACAGAGTTACAGACAGGGTTATTTTCGCATTTATAATATTAGTAAGGATTTCAATCAAAAGTGTTTCTGACACCTGGGTGTATCGGGGTTTACGGCATAGTTTATCGATTACTATCAATTAATAATATATATAGACATATACGTGAAAGTTATAACTACTTTTGAAACATGGAAAAGTGCAGTTATATGCGAAAAGTGGTCACCCATCAAAAAGCATGCAACTGGCAAAGCCGCTTCATGCTGAAGCGGTTCCATATCTGAAACGGCATCTAATATTGATTAATAACTTACTTTACTTCTGTACTCTAATTAAGCATGCATTAATTCTGTAACTTTAAATAAACAGTTGATTGTACACTGATAACTCGATAAAGCTACAACAACTTATAAAATGTGGCTAGTGCAAATTGCAAAAAAAATTGCAAATGCAAATCTATAGAGTTATAAGAGTTTGTTTGTTTGTTTGTTTGTTTGTTTAAATCTAATCGCAGAAACTAATATAGTAATAATAATAATTCTGTCTGTCTGTCCGCTTTGCGCGCTTTCACGCCAAAACTACTGAACCGATTTAAATGGAACTTTGAACAGAGATAGAGATAGCCTGAGAAAGGACATAGGCTACTTTCCAAGGCGAAAAAATGGCTGTAAGGAGCTGAAATAGCGAATGAAAGTTTTGTATGGAAATTATGTATCTTAAAGCTAGAAGCTTGAAAATTATCTTAAGCCTTAAAAAGGCTTTTGCTTAGATATAAATAAATAAGACATTCAAGTTTGTACAAATTTTATCCTAAAGGTACCTAGGAACATCCCGAGCGAAGCAAGAGTGAGTCGCTAGTAATACATAAAAACGTCGGAAAATAAACAAAACGCCATCTAGTTCCATGATAAGCTACAAGACTTGTGTTTCGGATACCACATAGTGATACAATACACATAATATATGGCATTAAACAAATTATAAATATAAACACCCATAACTGGAGTACCAATATTCATGCTCATCACATAAATAAAAGCCCCCATCAGGACGTGAACCCGCGACCGCTGGCTCTGCAAGTAGGGTCACACACTAACTAAGCCAAATCTAACAAAGTATTAGAGATCGATAGTATTAATTTTACATTATTATTTATCGTGAATGGATAGTATTAGTTTTATTATTTTTTTCCTCTTTTTTGTCCTTCTACTTCTTTTTTGTGTTATTTACCTGTGGAAACTTTATTGGTGTATGTGCTATATATATATGTATTATTGTACTGTTTGTTTCCCAAATAAAATAAAATAAAATAAAATAAAATAAAAAATAAAATAAAAATTATGTAGAAGATTTACCAATTAAAAAAACGCTCTAATAGAATCTACACTATTTCTAACATAGGTTACTGTTAGTGTTGCGCCATGCGAGGTAGTCGTTTCATACAGATAGCGAGATATATTTTTAACGCGTACTTTTAATATGTAATTGGTAAAATATAACAAAAGATGTGTAAAACTAATAAAATTTTAAAAGTTTTTCACATCTTCTTCGTCTAAAACAAAAAAGAATTAATTTTTAGTAAAATTCATTAGGAATGAGCAAAATAAATAAAACATATTATGCACATATATATAAGTTTTATTAAAATCGATATTCCAATTTACACCATATTTTAAGTTTTTATTTAATCTGTAACAAAATATAATATATTAATGTACCTATACCTTTGTTGTTAAGATAACCTGAATTATATTAAGTAATTACTTAACATATATTTATGACTAAAATAAAATCAGTTTAAGTTTTAATCGGTACATCACTACATAAAAACTATAAAGTAACTAGCACAAAGCTTATCGGGCGTCTGAATAATAATTAGCCTTAATTAATATAAGATAGCACGAAAACTTATGGTTGCCTATTTACATAAATGTCGTGAATAGCTTAGATAAGGTTTCGTTTTAAATCACTTGTTGGATAAAGTTAGTTTGTCTTGTAATGTTTTTAAAATGAACTGACTGTAGATAAAGATAATAATTACAAAATGGATCGATTAATTGTTAGAAAATGTGAATATTATTATTTAATTAAATGTAGAATTTATTATTCTATTAATTTAATGTCAAAAAAATGTTTTAATATTGAATACGATTATGGCTGTCTCACTCTTTCTTTTAACTATAAATATTAATGTATTTAAAATCGATTATTATCAATTATTTATTAAATATCAAGATAAATTTAATTTAACACTAATTATAATGAACCATTAATTTGTACGATATATTTTTTATTTAATAATGATGTCTAGTGTTTATCGATCTTATTAATCCCGGTAAAGTGGTAAAAATCGACCCCCCGCGACGCCCACACACTGAGTTGTTATTGTTCCACGACACTTTTATGATTGATTCCGCTAGTGGAGATGTAATATCGATATCGATACAATTCGTATTTATTTAATTTCAACGGCCTTGCTGTCGTTTTAATCTCTTTACTAATTTAACATAATTGGTTGGCTAAAATCTCATAAAAATACGTACATAATGCACCAAGGCCCGCTGCGGACCTGAAAATAAACAAGCAAACAAAGCATGTACATATGTTATCTACCTAGTAGTGCAAATTATTGTCATAATATTGTCTTTTACTTTGTTTAAGTTAAAGTGATTTTATATATAAATACTTCACAAATACGTTGAACAAATGAAATCTTTTTTAATGAAGCTTTAATCTAAATTAGCACTAAGTTATTACAGGAATTATTGAATAATAACAAAATTAAAACTAAACTCTAATCGTATCGAATATACTCGAGTCAAGAAGTCACAACACTAGCCGTTAAGCAATGAAGCTCGCCACGAACCATTAATCGCTCGCACTTTTAGTAATTTATGTTTTGGACTTCATTACGCACTGTGCTTATAAATTCAACAGTGTTCTATCTTAAATGTCCTTTTTACTAGACTTGGAACCTTATCGCAGTAACAACTTCCTAGCTATTCGTTTGTAAACCACTTGGTATAACACTCCTATGTTTAATATCATTAATATGAAACATAAAACGTTGTTGCGGTGAATTTGCTTATTAAATTAATTAAATGAATGGCTAAGTTGAAATTAATTTGTGGTTAGATAAATGAAAATGTTGAACGCGCGTTTGTACTTTTTAGTTAGCTGTAACTGCTTATTAATAGCCTACTTCGTATGATCGATTAAGAAGGTTATATTCTTAACTAGTATAATTCCTTAGATTTTCCTATGTTTGTATTATATATTGATTTCTTACAGAAAAATTTATTGCTATTTATCAGTAAAAGATCTTTTCTATCACTTTTAATTTTTTAATGAGTTTTTTTAAAAGGGTTGTTGTTGTTGATGTTTTTTAAATTTATTCCCAATAGGGAAAGGCAAAGGACTATAGTCCATACAGCCTAGTCTAAATTTTTTTTAAAAGGTTTTATTTCTATTTAAAACGCCGGCAAAGGCACAATTTAAACAGCTTGATCCTTTAAGTGTATTTAAATTTAAAAAAACATAAAAATTGTAAGCTCCGTTACTTTAAGTTAAAATTAATCTTAAGCCTTTTTTTGTAAACAAGGGATAGAAAACGTAGTAATTGTCATGCTAACGGTGTGAGGTTTATATTGTGTCCCCGTATTAACGGGTTCTGAGACAAAAGATTGGTATGTTTGGTCATCGAATGCCTATTCTATGAGTAATTTTATAAAGATTTAAATAATGGTTTAAATAGTTAAAATTATATTATAATAAAAATAAATTTTACTATGGTAAGTAGTAAAATTTATATTCTTTTTTTTAAATGATAGGTAATTGATGCTTTAATGTGGGTGCTGAGTTGGAGCCCTGGATTTCTGCTTTATTGTAATAAGTTTATAAAATTTATAGTTCCATAGCTCTAATTATAATTTTCTGAAAGATCTTCAAATGATTAGAAAACTTTCAATAGAATTATTAAATGTTAATTATTACAACACGGTTAAGATAATCGTTTTCGATAAAAAAATTGTTTAAAACTATTTGGGCATTGTCTTAAAGATTAAAAAAACAAGTAGATTAACGCAAAAAAATAATTTCGTAGATTAAAATAACTTAGTGTTTTAAGTTTGTTTTTATATTAAGCTGATCTCTTAAACAGAGAATTAAAAATTAATTCTCATTGAGGTACTTTCTTGCGTACTCACGGCGAGTGTCAATAACTGTAGTTATAAGTACCTAATGTGGTATAATTTAATAACGATAGATATTTGAAATATTTTATATAAGAAGAAACTTATCTTTTTCTATTTAGTAAAGAAACTTCAAATAGCTACTCGTAGGTTATTATTGAAAACCGCCATAGGTTACTTAAGGTTGGATAAATACATAGCTAGGTCCGTTATATATAATAAATACTACAGTAGGTATGTGTAGCAATTAAATCTAAAATTTCATGTATCAAATTTTATCGAAAAAGCTGTTCCTAAAATCCTCTAGGGAGTCCTAAATAATACAAAGACACATCTGGCTGGTAAATACATCTAAAGAAAAATCTATTGTTATAAATTATAACATTTATTTATATATTAAATTTTTCCACGAGGAAATATTATAATATTTTTGTTAACTTTCCTAACATTGAATAATCATCGCAAATAAGAATATTAGGTTGCGAGGAAAGACATTTCAGCAAGCAGCAGAATTACGTATTTAAATGAAGTCACGATCAGTCGCACCCATACGACTGGTAGTTGTGGGCCTTAGCCGGGATTTTTATACAATCATACAATCAGATAAGTGAACGCTCTAAATTGTTTATTTTGGTAATATACTTATCGAATAATATTAAATTAATTTTAAAATTAAAATATTTTAATAAAACTTAATGTTTCCTATTTAATTTTTTAAATTGATTTAAAATAAGACAGAAGAAACTATGTATAGTTAGGTACTCGTATATTCTAATAAAAACCGAAATAATTTATTATAAATTGAATAAAAATATAATTTATATTTTAATATGATTAATTCGTTTCTTTAAAATGAAAGTCAACTGTGTCAAATAGTTACAAAATAACTTTGTATACGATGTACAGTATTTCTATTTATTGTGCTTGTCGATAGATGGCGTTAGTTGTTCAATTCTGTGGCAATCTTGTGGATATTAAAACGTCTCTATAAAAATATTTCTATATTATTAAAAGTGAAATTATGTTATAAATTATGTTTACATTTTGTTTATTTTTGTTTGTTTATCATTTTTTATGCTGAAATGGAAAAGTAACAAACGTAAGCTAATAGGTAAGAGAGAGGGAGAGAGAGAGAGATAAAGAGAGCAAGGGAAAGATAAATCAACTCATTTGAGTATTACCATGATTATTTATGTTATGGGATGTTGTTAAAAAAACAAGATGCCTATATAAACCGAAATTTGTTACTTCAATAGAAAAAATAAGTGAAATCAATATCGAATGTTATAATTTTAGCATTTCCAGCGAGTAAAAGTTTTAATAGAGTTTTCATCCAGAACCCGTAAATGTTAAGTTAAACCTAAAAATCGTGAGGAATAAATTTTACATTAATAAGGTAATAAACTCTACCTATATTATGTCTATCTACTTCTATAATGACATAAAATTTACATCGTCCAGGAATCGACTTGACGATCTCTATCATAGCAAGCTCAGATAAGATTTAATTATTTTGTTATTATGTAAATAATCTAAGACCGTAAAAATAAATGTTTAATGCACACTGATTTTATTAATTGGTTAATTTAGATACAAATAACATTTATTAAATTATTTTGATCGCCTTAAGATATTATGTATGTGTATAACTTTGTCTGTATAAAGATCTTATCTTAAAGCTTAAATATAACTTAGACGACACGTTTGGATCAGTTTGTATTAAAGCAACTTGCTGCGCTAGCGGCCGCGGGTTCGAGTCCCGTTGGAGGCACTTATTTGTACTTCGGTCATAGGTACCATATTTTCTTTATCTTTTATAACTAAGCAGGAATGGAGAACTATATATCTACAAATTTCAGTGTATAGGTGCCTAAACTTAAAGAAAAACTAGCGAATCGCCCTCATTCCCTAAGGCTACGTCCGCACAGAGAAGCGGCTTGCTTAGCGCCTAAAACCTCTGGATTGCGCTCTGGCAACATGGTAGGATACACAGTGGCCGCACTGCAGGAGGTTTGCGTGGTTACTTGTCGGCACGTTGACGAGATTTCACTTTGAAAAATAGCTGTAAAACTGCTACTTACAGAAAATTCACATTTAAAATATACCATTTCAAGGTCCTATCCATCATGTTGGGTTCATGACATAAATAAACAACTTCTTAGTACTTATTATCTTTTTTTGCTTCGACTGATATCTCTTCCCATAGTTTTTTTAAAATAATTTCATTTTTATTTAGTTCATTTGCCGGTTTCCACAAAGGTTCACTCTTAAAAATTTATGCAATTAATATTTCATATATTATTTCTTGGATAAAATACCTCGCGACTAGTGTCAAAAAACCAACATGTTTGTTTACTTAGATACGCGCTTAGCAACTAGCTAGGAGCTAAGCGCGCAGTGCGGCCGGTCGCGAACATTTTAGAACGTTCGTTTTAGTAAGCTACTAGCTATGTGACTTATTAGGCCCTAGGCGCTAAGCAAGCCGCTGGTCTGTGCGGACGTAGCCTAACGAATGAAACAATTCTGAAGTTTCCGATTTAACAGCTGTTTTTTATTGAGTTTTTCGATTTTTCTCACTTCTGTCTGGCTTGAATTGGTGTAGATTCTAAGCTTGTATAACAAATACTGGATGGATTCAAAAGAACTCTCGGGGGTATTTTAGTCATGAAATATTTGTAGCAGTGTGAATTGTTAGTATTAAGGAATTGATAATTTTACATTTGTTAAATATAACGAATGATAAGAAAATAAAGCCGACGGAACTTTGTCTTATCTCTCTACTTATGTCGAAATATCGTAACATCTGACTAGGAGAGCAACGCAGAAGTTACTGTAGTTTGGCACTTTATCACTACATATTATAACACAAAGTCCTCCGCCCCGTCTGTCTGTTTGTTCACGATAAACTCAATAACTACTGCATCGATTTTCGTGCTGTTTACCAATGGATAGAATGGCTCTCGAGGAAGGTTTTAGTATATGGCGCTAAATCTATAATAAAAGTAAATATATAACATCTCATGCTTTACTTCGCAAGCGATATATAGTTAACTGGCTAGTCTCAGTAGTCTTAGTAAGATTTGCCGCCATTACCATAAGTCTAGAGGGAGTCAGGAGGAAGTCGTTCCTGTCGCTCTACTTCATAGACTAAACTAGACATATTGGTATAATGTCGAGCTTTATTAAGGAGGTTGTATATAAAATAGTAGTAGGTAATTTCAATTGTCATACTAAGTTAAATATATAGTGAATAGAATAATTGCTAAATTAAATTACAACTTTAATGTTTATTCTATAGTATTCATAGAAGTAGGTAATAGTCTATTATACCTACGATAACTGTTTTTAAATTTAAGAAATCGTCGTATATTTATGTCATTATAATAAAAAAAACTTCAATCAATATAAAAACTACGATTTACTACTTACTTATTCATAGTACAAGCATTATGATTTATTATATTTCATTTTTTTTAAACGTGATTTTTTTCAGTATTCATTTCACTTCTATTTTTCAAGTTTTCTAGTTTTCAAGTTATCAACAGAATTGTGAACATTAGCTCTACCTATTTTAATTTCATGGAGCTAATATCAAAAAAATCTCATAAATTTATCTAATTGGATAATAAACTGATATAAATTATGCAATAGTTAACTCGTTACAATTCAGACAAATTGTTGCTTTATATACTTAATCATACATTTAAATTAATTGCTATAACGTTAAGCTTGTTAGTGTTACCAGCCATTTGTCATTGTTAGAAAATAAATAGCTTTAAACTGCGAATGGTTCCTGCTCTTATTAATTATTTAATAATATATTTTAAATTGGCGTTCTGTTTAATATAATGTAAGTGCTTTTGTATGTAGAAAGTATTTGGAATTCGAACCTGCGATATAATTAAGGTATATTTGTGTTTGTCTGTTGACTAAAGGTATATCTAGCTTTTTTTTTACTTTTAAGTTTTAAGCGACTCTATCTTTAATATAAAGTATATAATATTTATTATAATATTTTCTTTGAATTATACATTTGATTAATAGAGTATTTTAAGGGATAAAAGTTTATGGAGCATTTTTTATTAGTATTATTTAAGTACTGAGTAAAATACATACTAAATAACTACCTTCAGTAGCAAAAAAATGGCCTTGAATTCCCATGGAAATATTGCAGGGAACTTATATGTAGAGCTCTCCGTTTTCATTTAAATGTTATATTATAAGTGTACCTACTCTATGATATCGGACATACAAAGTTTTGCACTTATTTGAGTTGTATTTATTTATAGTAGTAGAGTCAATGAAAGGCTGTATTGAAAATACGCTGTTAACAAAAATGTGCCACAGTCTAACGTAATCGTCATAACCTACCTATATTTTTTAAATTATTGTTATTATTAATGTAAGTAAACAGAAAGACAAACAAACAAACAAATTGTATATTGATAGATATTAGTTATTTACTCACTAGGAATAATGGCAGCGATTATTTATATGCAAGCTTTTATTATTCATTCAAATTAATTGTATAATATGGCTGGTGCTTGTTAACGTTTACTTAGTAATTTGTCAATGTTTGCTACTTAGAGTACCTAGAGTGGAACTAAGATATAATATTTCATGAAGGAATATTATGAAAGCTTGGATTTAAATAAAAACTAGTGAGTCGCCCTTGCTTTGCTCGGGTTGGTCACTAGATACATTTTAACACTTAGTAAGTATAATGTATTTTTCAAAGATGAGATATTTTCTTGTAGCAAAAAGTATTCTATATGCTGACACGGATAACATGCTATCATCACATCAAGTTTTATTCAAATCTGCCCAATGGTTTTGTCTTGATGACAAAAATTCTAAAAAGTGTAGAAACAGCTTCTGTTTTAATAATATGAAATATTTCAAAATGATTTTCCAAAAAATAAAAAAATGACCTATAGACTCCACTCATTTAGAGTTTTATATTCCTTTCCTTTCCTTATAGTAAAAGTTTTGTTATATTTGTTCTAAACTAATGTGTTAGTAAATCAGATGTAGGTAAAGACCATAATAATATTATGTTAATACATCCTTAAGTTGGGATTGGTAACTATGATATTACTAAAAACTTCACTCCATTTGAAATTTAAACTTTGAGTAAAGTATTTAAAAATACAACTTTTAATTAATATTATATTTAAATTTGATTAATAAGTATCAAGTTTGTTAAAGAAAAATTAAGAAACATTTATTTCTATATCTTCTTTTAAAATATGAAGAATAATAAACAAAGCTAGTTAAAAAATAAACCGAAATGTAATTTAAGTAGTTACAAATAAGTTATTTCAAAATGAAACTTTATAATTTTACAATCTTTACAACGTTGTAAAACAAAATTCAATCATTGCTTTATTGAAAACAATTTTAATTAAAAAATCAAACCATTTACCAAACACTGTTTAGTTTATAAAAGCATAAAATATCCATTACATTACGTAGTTATAAAATTTCGAATCAAAAGTGACACGATCACGATTAATATCGATAAAAATAATCAAACACAAAACAAATCTACAATATCGTACTGAATCGATTATACATCACTCGGAAACTGAAAAACTTTATCTCGAGACATTAAGCTAATAAAGCATCGGAGTTAATTAAAGATCGCTGGACGCGACCGGCTTCGACGGACCAAAAAAGAGGATAGAAACTCGCTAACCTGCCCAATCGGTGCCTTAATTGATTTTAACCCAGCCAAATTCGAGAGTCTCTCCACCCGGTTAACACCCAACGAGTTTGAGGCGTTTCGCCATCTGGCTGGGTGAAAATCACAAGTCTGGAGTAGTACCCGCCTACTAAGGAAGTTTCCAAATTCAAATTCCACCCCTGCTAATCGATCAACCAATCAGCATCGAGTAAACTGTGTAATGAGCGTGCTTGTGTGAATAAACACCTCCCATTGGGTGATATCGACCAATCGGGCGGCGGGAGTCCATGTTCGATGTTTTTTTTCCGTTATCCAGGCATAGAGCGTTTAAGGCTCATTCGGCCGCGCGCCGCCGAGGCGTTCGTATCTCGCGTCACGATGGATTGTGCTTGTGACATGTGCTATTGATTTTGTGTTTTGTGACGGAACCGTTGTGTGAAAGCATGATGCCTCTCGCACCGACTCCTGTGGTGGCGGTGCCATCTAAGCCGAAGATCGGATTTAGTATAGACAGTATAGTGGGTGGTTCTGAGAGACCGAAGCATTCGTCACCTCCGCTGGCGAGTCCAGGGTCGCCTTCCCCAGTGGCGTCCCCTCGAAGTCCTTCCCCTAGACCCTTGTTACGACCGAGTGCATTACCAGCGGTGTTTCCAACTCCTGAGCTGAAGAGGCTACCATATCTGGACGCTCAGAGCCACCATCACCAGTTCCTGGCTCACTTCCAAGGGGCAGCACTGGCGGCTGCGCTTGCACATCAGCAGCAAGGCTTTGGAGCTCCCCTACCTCCCCATCCACCCCCTCATCCTGCTGCACCAGTACCGAGAGAATCGTACCAGCTCTACCCCTGGCTTATCAACAGACATGGAAGAATATTCCCACATCGGTTTCCAGGAGGTAGGTGTTTATTTGTTAAATAGATAAAATCATCTGAGGTATTGGGTGAAAAAAATATTAGTACTGTGCTTTTAGAGCTTTTACATTACCGTCGCTACTGTAAGCTTATTACTTCACTAACGATTTGTCAAAGATACCAAATATTCGATAGATTATGTAATATGTTTATATCATAAAAAAGGAATTAAAACATATAATAAATCTTGTTGTTCTACTTCAGCTGTCATATAATTTAAATAACAAAAGCTTTTAATAAGCTCTAAAAACATTTGTAGATTATTAACCGGCCTGCTTTGTTAAAAAATTAAAGTGAGAAGTTAAACTTTAATGGATGGATTAATATTTTCATTACGATTACAAAATAGGCACTTGTTTTTTATTCATGAATTGACATTTTTAAGTTTTAACATTAAATATATTATGATATCATGTTCGGTTCGGGGACACCATGTTTTTGTTTATTTGTAATTATTTAAAGTTCTAAATTTAATTTGTATTTTAGATAGGTACTTTTTTCAATATAATAACGCTGGTACGTATAGAAAGCGTTTTTTTTTTAAATTTTTTTTTGGGTCTATCTCAAGCAGTGCGCTGCGCCGCCGCTTGCTTACAACGATTCGTCTGCTTTGACACGATGAAATATTTTTTGATAATGTAAAAAACGTCTTTCTGTTAACTTTATTTATAATAATGAGTATTTATTTTTTTAATTTGAACATACAGTAATGGACTTGTAGCTTATAATTTTAGTTAATTTAATAAAAATAGTAATAAATCTTCGCTATAAAATAGAGGAAATTTATTTTAAAATAATTATGTCGTTTTAATTGAGATTAATATAAAATAGGTTATAATAAAAAATATAAATACCGTCTAAGGATACGTATTAATTTTATGTATGTAGGTACATTTAAATGTACTAAACAGCTTTGAATAATAATATAATCTCTGTAATATATTACAAACATTATAATTACAAACATATTTTTAACCGTCATATTTTATACTTACTCTTATGTTTTTTGCGAAACAACTTACTTTATTATAGTATATTAATTTATAATTAAAGCAAACATTAATTACTCTTTGATCATAGATAATAATTAAAATTGAATTACAGTTTGGCTATTTTTATTTATATAATATGTAGTAGAGTACATATATATGCGTGTTTGTAGGTAGAGAAATAATTCAGATTTGATCTTACATATAACTGTTTGAAAATAACGTAGGAGATACGCATAGTACTACCTATACGGTATCATTTTTATATTTTTAAAGTATAACAAACAATAAAGCAAATATGTAACTCTTAAAAAGTATAAGACAGCAAAAAAGTATAAAGTTATTATGAACGAGCTTATAGCCCTTATCAAAAACTTGTCACTTTTCACTAAATAATATATTGAATTACAAAAAAGAGTAGCTTATCCGCAACAAGGCTATTAAGATAAATAAGTTCTCTTAAAAAGTTTTTATCAAAAAACATTTGTGATCGTTGTACAACGATAAAAGAAAGTTAAGATTACGCGGGAAGCGCTCGTTCTTTTTTTGAACATTTGGTCGTTTGTCTGTTATTTTTAAGCGGGAAAAATTATGTAGATAAAAAACAACTAGTATCTTTTTTAATAAATGCCATAAGCAAAGGCTAAAAATGATTAATGATTTTACCTAAAAAAATTAAAAATATGTTTTTTTGAAGGAAAATATAACTATACTAAATACTTGGCATAATAAGTGTTTTTGTCATAAAAATGTAATGCAAGCTTAAGTAATGTTAATGTAAATCAATTAAAAGTTTCAACATGATGTAGACTTATCAGTTCAACATTTTCAAGCGACGGCCTAATATAGAAACAACTAAGATCAAATAAATCATTAAAATAGAACGAAAATGTTTATTTACGACACGTCAAAAATTTTATCTCTTAATTCTCAGTTAATAAGTTCAAATCAACTATTAATTACTGCGACATTCACGTAATTTACTAAGGTCGATAGCGAGCATACGATATATAATGTAGATAAAAGATTTCGAATAACTCAGACCATGAACAATTTGTTGGTTAGCGAGTATCGAGCTTGTTAATTTATGGTTATAGAGAGTTATGTAGTACACACACCTTTAATGTAAATATGATATATCTAAAGTCTAAGGTATTTTTCTTGCTCACTTTTATCTTAGATTAATTTAGTGTAGGATAGTCATAGTCATATTGGATGAAATAAATATTATATAATACGTAGGTACGTACCTACTTACATATATTTTTAAAATAAATATAAATTATGAATGAAAGTTTATAGGGATTTATAAGATTTAGAAATTAACTTCTTTGACAGCGATCTATATCTTTCCGGTTTGGTATGAAATATATTAAGATAACTAAACTAACTAAATAATTTACCAATTACAATATTAAGTCCGACCGGTATTCGAAGATATAGCCTGCAATTTAAAGATACATAGTCCCATTAGTAAGCTATTAAAGTCAAGACATATAAATACTTAATAGCTCTATATTCTTATGTCATTCAAGGATATAAAGCTTTTCTATTCTTAAAAAATCGAATCGGGTACTTATGTAAAATACGTTCAGAGATAATAAACATAAACATAACGCAAACGCTTATTTAATTGTTGTGTAAGTATGAAAAAGCTTCACTTAAATAAAAGCTTTCTTTAAACTTTTTAAATTTAATTTTTCCCTAATAAGGAATTTTACGAATCTGTCTCGTACAAAATTGACTTAAGTAATGTTAAAAACATTACTATTTTTAAAATATAATAATGAAGAGTTTGTACTCAGGTAATTCACAATTTTAAAAGATTTTAATACTCGCGATCAATACACAGTTTCCGTCGCTCTTATCCACTTAAAGGTTACTTACACTTAAGTTTATATGGGTTGATATCGATAATAATTATTTTTTAACCGACTTCAAAAAAGGAGGAGGTTATATGTTCCGTTGTAATATATTTATTTATGCATGTTCACCGATTTCTCCGCCGTCTGTTGGCCGATTTCAAAAATTTTTCTTTTCTTTGGTAGGGTATAGTTCCGAGGGGGTCCCATTATCACCAAGTCAGGATCTGATGATGGGATCCCAGGGAAATCGAAGGCAACTCTCAAAATTTACAGGCACCTATTATGTTTTTGATATATTTTCTAGAACCGATAAAGCTGATACGTGTGAAAATCATCATCTCATGTGGATGAGCTGATGATGGAAGGTAAAATTCCTTAACAGTTGTTTTTTATGTGTTTTCATTGTCACCAAGTCAGCATCTGATGATGGGATCCTAGAGAAATCGAGGGCAACCGTTAAATTTTATCACAAAAAAATTAAAAATAAATTATTTTTTAACAAAAATGAAAACCGACTTCAAAACGCCAAAGCAAAATAATCTTAATACAATTTAATTAATGTATCAATTTGTAAATATAATCAAAATATCCGTTCGAAAGTTCATTGCAAAGGCAGGATAAAACTGTCCTTCTTGGCTGGCAACGACTCCAACAATAACTAAGTAATTAAAATTATTTTTTTTTCTTTTTAGTTTCGATTTGTAACGTTTTGAAGTCGGTTTTCATTTTTGTTAATTTAAACTAGATTTGATATAAAGGTATGGTTTGTTTAGTAAAATATCATTTATAGTGTTTTAATGGAAATTGAGATAGGAAAAATTGTTGTAACTTACCAGTAATTATACCTTAAACCGCCACGAAAAACAATAGTGGACTCTAATACATAAATTCCTATTCTATATTTATAAGTAGTGCTGCACCAGTTTTTATTAAATATATCCAAGTTACAGCAATGGCAGTACAAATACAATCATTGATCATTATTTATTTTTTATCTGTCCACACTTGACAGTAAAAAATATGGCGCTCGGCTAATCTTGTATCAATATTTGTTGTGAGTAATTTGAATAATTACTTCTCGAATAAAATTAGATGCTGACAAGCGTTTAAATTATATTAATGAATGAAAATGTGTAATTATGAAGAAAATTATTTTTTATAATATTATATACGTACTGGGTAACTTTAAATCACTTTGACAGGTACATTTTTAAACTTTTTTTTAATAATGCAAGGTAATGAAAAAACTATATATTTCATACATTTATAATTCTTTCAAGTTGTAGAATAAATAAACATTAATGAGGTATTGCCATTGTATGTTAAAAAAACCTCTTAAATCTTAATTATTCTAATTTCATTTTCTACACTTTAATCACCTAGTTACATAAATATTAATATTTCATTTTTTTACTACCTCATTTTTGTAGTTCACTAAAGATTTTTAAAACATATTAGTAGGCTGTGGTTGTGTTGTCAAGTTATATTTATTAATGTTAACTTGTTACTCGTATATATAGAAAGCTACAAAACAATAAAAATAAACTTCTTCTAATATATAAAAATCTCGTGTTTGTGTTTGTTATCGAACTCCCCCAAAACGGCTAGACCAAATTTTATGATTTTTTTTCTGTATATTTTGGTTGGACTGAGACTAGGTCGTAGGCTATTTTTTATTCCTCTAGTAATAAGGGCGGCGCTCTTCAGATTTCTTATTTCTGGATCAAAATTTTAATTTTTATTTTATTAAGATTTGGTACCAACAAATACTAATAACTATAAATTTTCAATCACCAATCCCTATTTTTAATAGTAATTAGAACGTGGGCGAAGGCGCGGGAACTGCTAGTATATTTTATAATAACCTTGAAATTATTAGACAATAATTTTGATTGTTTATGATAATGTTTAAAAATCATAAGTTATTAACGAAGAATATTTTAACTTTCTTTCATGAAAACAGAAATATAAATAAAAGTAGAATTAAACAAAAATACTTTTAATTAGTGTACTAATTAACAATAATAATTTGATATCGTCTAAGAAATTTCCATGTAGAGTTCGTGTGTTTGGAATTTTATTTCGTCGCCATATAAAAAAGTGCTTTAGAAATACGCTGTGTCAAGGTTTGAAGGGTGAATAAGTTAGTGTAACTACAGTATTATACAGTACTAATAACCACCTACGGTTGCGCTCGCATTAATCAAACCGTATGGGGTAACCCTTCTATGAATTTCGTCACAGACAGACAATGTTTTCTTGTTAGATTGATTTAATAATTTGTATTAACAATACAACTGAATCGTCATATTATAAAGTACTAGCCTTTTCCCCGGCTTCGCGCGCATTCTAAAGGCTAGAAAATGTCTCCCGTTTTTGCATTTTTCATTGATGCTCCGCTTCTATTAGTCGTAGCGTGATGTAATAACCTATACTTTCTCGATAAACGGACTATCAAACACAAAAAGAATTTTTCAATTCTGACCGGTCGTTCCTGAGATTAGCGTGTTTAACTAAACAAATGAACAAACTCTTCAGCTTTATAATATTAGTATAGATAGTAGAAGTAGATATATTATGATTGATTAATGAGACAACTTGACGAAGTATTTAGGCTTAGGTCTCCTTCAAGCTTCAGTAGTAGGCATATTATAATTTTATTATGTATATATAATCACTAAATATTATAAAACAAAGTCATCCGCCATGTCTGTCTGTCTGTCTGTTCGCCGTAAACTCAAAAACCATTGCACCGATTTTCATTCTGTTTTCACCAATGGATAGAGTGGTCAACAAGGAAGGTTTTTAGAATATAATTTGTCAAGTTTATGTATTCATTTACTATCGGAACCTGCGGCTTCGCTCGCGCTTAGTCTCGGGACGAGCCGAGCGGAGGGCGAATAGTAGTAACGATTAAGATAGGCCCTTATTCCAACTCATAATATGCAATTTGTTTTTAGTTAAAACGGTCTTACTTAAAAATGTGCATAAGCTATTGGTAGGAAGCTAATTTATAAAAAAAATATTATTGATCTTCGACGAAATATGTGATTTATAATTTACACTTAAGCGTTGTTTGTAAAATGTCTAATTAAAAAGTTATTTTGTTTCATTATCTCAGCTCGTGACCTGTCAGTCGTATTTCGTAATTACTCCGCTAAGATAACCTCATACATTGTAACAATCGCTTCATTAGTTGTAATTATGGCGGAGATAACTTAATTATTAATGATAATATGATGTTATTAAATAAAACGTTTTGGTACATTATGAAATCAATGCAAGTGAATTCTCCGAAATCCGGTTGGCTGTGTTGATTGGATAACTTATTCGTACTATCTTCTTATTAACAAGTTCTATTTTTAACTACAACAATGTTAAATAAAAGATTTTATGCAAACTATTAAGTAAATGTAGAGGGTCAGAGTTAACATGTAGGTGATTATCTTAAATACTTGAAGAGTAATGTTATGTATCTCACAAAAAATATTAGTATATTAGATATGTTGAAATGGATATATTTCATTTCAAATACTACTTTCAGAAATTATGCAATTAAAAAAATTACGATTATAAATGATATTTAACATAGCGACTATAATATTCCGTCGGCATAGAGCTTTTGGAGTTTGGCTTTACCACAAAGCTTTTGTATATAAATATCCTATACCTTATTCAAAAATCGATATTCTAGTCTAAATGCTGTATCACAGATTATACTAACAAACATGTCGTAAACAAACTTGAACATCTCAATTTTCGTGTAGCTTACAGCATCGAATTACCAAGATACCTTTGCTCTATTCACCGTCTAATAACCCGAACAAACAACTTAACTGTTCCCATTAAACGAAACGGCCAACAATAATTAATCATAAATATCCCGACGCCTAAACGTAAATCAACTACTGATCTCGATCCAAGATGGCGGCGTACGAACATAAATAGTTTAAATTAGGACGCCGGTTATTCTTGCCCACTCTACAAAGTCTCAAATAACATCCAATTATACACCATTCAAGCCTTTTAGAAATATTGTAAAAAATACTAACAATCGCGGTCATTAATAAAAAACGCGTAACGAAAGATTTGACGTTTCCAGCTACTATGCTTAACGTGGAAGTGATGCGCGACTATCGATAAATAGTGACGATTAATTTTAATTTCGCATTGTTGCCCATTAGGTACGTAATTAGTATCGATAAAACCGGAAAAGTATATGATTACTGGTACGTTTGAAACGATGTCCTTTTTAACGGTCGTAATTACGCAATGAAGTTGCTGAAACAAACTAATGATATATATTGTAGTTACAAAGATTGTTGATCGTTGTTTTATTGCAAGTAGGTATGGGCGGTATTCTAAATAAGTAATCAATAAAAATATATTGTTATTTGTTTGTGTACACAGTTTAAAAACTATCGATGCAATGCTACCAACACTACGACATAATCAAATTTGAAACAACAATGGCGTTGGCTGATAATTGCGGGCGTTCATTCAAAGTGCCCGCTTTTGTCAAACCTTTTTTTTATTGGAGACAATTTTGACACGTTAAGCCATTTTGATTAAACCAATTCAGTTCATAAAAATAATATTGTTAGAAGGGTGGCGGGGTGTTATTTGTCGAACAATATTTTTATTGCGTATACCATTTTTTGTTGACACAGATAATGGCGGGTCGAGGGGAGTACAGTAGCAATATTAGGGTTGCACTGTTATATCTCATCTCATTTATATATAAATGGAATAGATTGTCCGTTAATCTTGCAAAAACTTACTTATGTTTGAATTGATGCAAGGGATTATTTAGGTTATTATTTGACGCAGCCGACGCCTATATATTAATTTAAATTTCCCTCACCCTCTTGTAATTTTTTTATTTGAACTAGTGTTGGGCTTGTGGATTTACCGATATATATAAAAAACTGACTGTGTCTAGAAAAATATCGATAACACTAAAGCTCGTTAATACTAAGCTGCTAAACCGCTACTAAAATAAAAACATCATTAAAATGTTCTGTTTCTCGTATATATGCCTATTTATATACATAATATATTATGTACTAGTGTTAGCTCTCGGTGTTAGTGCTTTATTTATGTATTTGCAATTACACTGCTCTCAAAGGTCATAGCGAGAAACTAAATAACCTTTAAAATTTTCTCTATATTTTTTGTATCTTACTGGTAATTTCGGAGATTTGCGCGCTCGAACAAATAAACAAACAAACTCTTTGTATATCTTAAAATTTGCGTAGGTAGGTATTTCCTAAAACTCCTCTACATGTTTTTGTACTTTTGTTTTGGTCAGTAAAATTTTGCTCTCAAAAGAAGTTCTACAGCTCATAGAGCACTTACAGTTAGATGGTTCTAGAAAATTTCATTTATATATATGTAATTAGTATATTGCTTAGATAATAAACAAGTTGTAATATATAATATATTACGTAATCAACGATGTTATCATTAAAATCAAGTAATTAACTTTCAGTAAAGGAAATGCCAATTATTATTGATAACAGTCAGTTAGTGCGAAATTGTTATGATTTATGTACGATGTAGACACATATCTCTTATAGTAAACTAGCATTTCCCGTGGCTTCGCTCGGAAAGACCGGAAACCAAATTATTTCTGAGTCGCGCGGTATGGTACCTTGTAGAACCAACGCCCTTCCCGTTTTTGCAACATACTGTAGCCTGATGTATTATAGCCTATAGCCTTCCTCGATAAACGGACTATCCAAAATTTTTCGAATCGAATCTATAATTCCTGAGATTGGCGACAGACAAACAAACTCTTCAGCTTTATAATATTATAGTATAGATGTATATTATATCTATACTATATAGGTACAAGCAGACTCGACTCGCGTTGCTTGACTAGTATTTGTCACTCAGAATAGCCGTTTCTCTTTAGATTAAAGAAACATTATTTCCATTAAAAAAACAGGATAAAATATCAGTTGGAGCAAATTACACGTTTAGAAAAAACAATCGTCAAGTAGGTTTGACGTTCATTGCGAACAAACATCGTGATAAGAGAATTTTATGTATTGTAAATAGAAAACATAATTTTTTTTCATTGTTGATTAAATATTTTAATAGTATAACTCTTGACATTAAATATTTTTATTTATATATTATCAATATTAAAGTAGAGGGCTTTGTTTACGCGCTTTACGTTTAGAAAATGATAGTAGTACTGTAATCTTTTTATTTTCAAGAGCTACATTTGAATAATTACAAATTTTATAGTCTAGGTATTTTATTTAATTTCAAAAACGGACATGAAATTTTATGTAATTTAGCAAAAGACCTTTTGCAAAGTCGAAAGAAATAACTAGTTTTTTATAACTAATTTGTTACCTAAGTTTTGCTTTAAACTTACTTTTTTTTACAACCACGTAAAGTAGTGAGGTACCAAGACCAACATTAACTTTTATGTGTCTAACTAGTGTCTCCACCCTCGTTTCGCTCGAGTTCTAAGGACAGATACGTTCTGACTGTTAGTATAAATTTCTCAGGAATGACATATTTTCCTGCAATATTAAGTATCCTGTTACATCAAAACCTCTCCTGTGGTCTCTTAATAAAGTCACAGAAAGACAGATAAACAAAAACTATTCAATGTGCTGATTCAACTCAATTAGAATTTTATTATATACTAGCATTTCCCGCGGCTTCGCGCGCGTTCTAAAGACCGGAAACCAAATTCTTTCTGAATCGCACGGTATGGTATTTCGCAGAACTAACGCCCGCCCTTTCCGTTTTTGCAACAATTTTTATTGATGCTCTGTTCCTATAATGGTCGTAGTGTGATATAATATAGCCTATAGCCTTCCTCGATAAATGGACTATCCAACACAAAAATAATTTTACAATTCAGGCCAGTAGTTTCTGAGATTAGCGCGTTCAACCAAACAAACAAACAAACTCTTTAGCTTTATAATATAAGTATAGATATAGGTAGGTAGGTACGTGTCCAGTAGCTTTACACCTCACTTTAATTTGATCACTATAAGGCGTGCAACGTGCGACAAACTAAAGATAAGACTAACGTCAATTGAGTTATCAAAGTCATAAAACTACGGTTTTATTTATAGCTCGTGACACTGGGTCAGTGATAAGTTGAATATGAAGCTATCAGGGTAAAAGTAAACTAAACAAAACTTAAATTATTATGATTTATGTTTTAATAATTTAAAATTAATCAACCTTTTTGGATTTCATCGAAATAAATTTTTAAGTTATTTTAATTTAGTGTTATTTCCCTGTAAGTGAGTAAGAAGTTTTGGTATATATTATGTATGTATTAATTATAAGTATGTACGTAAAACGTACATTGAATGATTAAATATCAATGAATCATTCATATTTTATCATTAATATTTCATTAAGATTTTCCACACATTTTAAAATTTATCCTATTGTGGAAGAAATGTGGGATACATTTTAACGCTGTGTTTAATTTGCATTATGTTTTGTGTAAGAGAGACGTTTCTTTATTACGAAAGCTTTGTTGTATATTATTTAAGTTATCATGTTAAATAAAAAGATCTTTTGTACTTTTAAGCATTTAAATTTTGTGCATTTTTTTTGATAGACTTTAAACTATAATCACCTACTATAACTATAACTTTTATACGTTATAGGTATAGTACCCATCTGTTGCAAATAGCGAGAATCTTAATGGTGCATATATATACATCTAATATAATTGTTTGCATAAATGAAGCTTCTGTATCTTATAATTAAAAAAAATATATTAATGTAACTGCGGCTAAATTTATCTACCATAACTTGAATAAAAGGTCTGCTCTAACGTTAAAAAATTATTATTTTTAATTTTAATTTATTATATTTAAGACTGTGAAGTGATTATATTTACTAAGGCCTAAGAATTAGTTATTTAATAAAACCTTTTTATAAAACACGTACAACTGACAATTATTACATCGAGTAACACAAGTTTGTTACAAACAAACAGAAAAAAAAACTTGCAGTCTACACGCGAAATGCTCGTTAAAGTCGTCACAAGTCATACGGAACCTGTAACATCTACATTGTTTATTATAAAACTAATGTAATCAACGTAATAGCCCTTAAATATATACAAGAGTAGATTTTTACATATGAGTAGCTTAAATGGAATCGCGATTAAGCTCTAATAGCTACTTTTTTAACTAATGTTGTACCTTAATTCGATTTTTCGAATACTTCAGTAAATCGATTTTGTTTCCGTTATTAAAAAGTATTAATTTAGAACGTGCTATTTTAACAATACACCAAAAAACAAAGAAATCTAATAAAATATGAAATGGTAGTTATAAATTATAATAATATCAATGATTGGAGTATATAAGACATAGTAAATTACAGATTAGTAGAGTTAAAAGTAGAGTTTGTTTTGAAATTTATTATTTAATTAAATCTACATTTATTATTATTATCTATTTCTGACTGTTCTTTCTACGTATGCGTCTAATATAAAAATGTTTCCGTAAAACGTCATTATTGAATAATGTTATCTATAAATTTTTTTTCCTGAGAAATTCTGACATACCAATGACAGCTATTAGACTTTATAATGTTTACTGTTGTAGGTGTCATAAGAGATGAATTAATTGTAAATTGCAATTAACTAGCTTTTGCCTCCTGCTTTACATTTAAAATATTTATAATTTTTAATAAATAGATTTTCTCGTTTCTACTGAATTTTTATAACGTATCTATATTAAAATTGTTAATACTAATTAAACTAATTGGTTAAAGTAAGCGCTATACATAGTTACATTCGTAAGGAAATATCGATCGATAATTCGAAATTAAAAGTTGTTGTCTATTTTTTAGCCATAAAAATACGTAGATAAAAAAAGATATATAAATATTAAGTTGAGCATCAAATAAGTAATTATTTAACATGTGTTGTAGATCTTTGATCAGGCAAAACTAAGTTATCCAGTTATTCAAATACTATTTACATACATTATGTGCAATTAGTGCTTCTCTTCGAACGTGGGTGGCGCGCGGTGACCTTGTCACGTCGTCCGACATTTGCTCAATTATAATTGCAATGGCCGTTGATACTAATTATAGGTCGTTTGAAAGTTGGAGAATGTTAAAATATTACTTACTATTAATTTAAATGTTTTCATTAAGTCAAAAGATGCAATTACGGTTATCGTATCAATAAGGTATTAGGAAAGCTGATGTGTTTATAAGTGTGTTGGAAAAGTGTCGTTACTTCATTCTGCTTTCTTTACCATGGCACCTGCTGAGTATTTGATACGTTGTAGCGAATTAATGCAGCATATAATTTATATACTATCTTTTTATTTACACTAATGGAAATAACATGAACAGCAAGTTTTTATACTTATGGTGTACCTACTTACGTTTTGAAGGTTATAGTTATCAAATATTATATATGGTCCTCTTGACAACATTTTCATGCTCTTTAAAAAGTAAACTATGGAAGTTTTATTTATATTTGATTAGATAGTTACTCTGTATAAAATAATAAAATTAATATAAAATGTCAAAAAGAAAATTGTAGCATAAACTGCACATTCAATAACATTATTCACTTTCTACATAATATATAATTTGATCTTATTGATTATAGGCTCGTAAGAAATCTAGCATCAATTTAAATCAAATTAGAACACACGATGCATATGAATTCTACAATTAAGCAACATTATAATACACTATTCCCTTCTCATCAACGTTAACGTCAACGAGAACGTGCAATTTATAAAATACCCGCATTATTTCTTTCCATACTTCATAATTCTTCGTAAAATGTATGTGTAAGTGGTTGATAGATTAACCGGCCGGTGGTCGTTTAGCGGTAATCTTTGCTTAATTTAATTTTAATAGCTGTACGCCATTACAAGGATACCCCGTACTACACAGCCTGTTATTTGCGAGCTTTTAGAACTTGAAATGTTACTGAGATTGCATTTAATAAATGATGAATGTAACTCATAATAATTATTTTATGTATTTGTTTAGGGTTTAATTTGTTTTAGATTTTATATAATATTACTATTTTAGCCTTTTAGAAATTAATCAAATTGTTTATTTCAATTCAATTTAATTTTAATAAATTTAATAAAAAATTGTTAGATTAGATTACTTGATGATGATGTATTACGTATAAAAATAAACGAAAAGAATTTTTAACCGACTTTAAGAAAGATCGATAGGCAGGTATGTATAGGTTGTATGTTCAACTGTAATAAGTACATAATTATCTATGAAAAATAAGTACATAATTACCGCTTTTGGGTAATAATGATTACTAAAAAGCTGTTGAGTCTGTATTCATATAAAAATATAGCATTACTTTATAAATAATCTAGAACATTCTTTTCAGGTCCAGATATCCCTGGTTTCCTACTCCAACCATTCCGCAAACCAAAAAGAATCCGGACTGCATTCTCTCCATCACAACTCCTCAAGTTAGAGCATGCGTTTGAGAAGAACCATTACGTTGTTGGCGCGGAAAGAAAGCAATTGGCACAAGCACTTAGTTTGACTGAGACGCAGGTAAGCGATTGTTAATATCTAGTAGTAGTAGTAGTGTCTATTATTTACATATGACGACATGTTTGACTCTACTTGCTGCGCCAGCGGTCGCGGGTTCGAGTCCCGCAGAGAGCATTCAGTTGTTAAGCTTATGTTTGTACTCCAGTCATGTGTGATTATATTTATAATGTATGTATTTAAAGTTATATAAGTAATAGTTATGTTTAGTGTATCTGCGTATCTTATGGTATACCTTTTCTTTTGAAATTTATTTTTATGCGTTCCTCGACCGTTTAAGCTTAAGGAGTCACCGCAACAGCCGTTTCCAAGAGGCGTGAAACTTTATATTCATACATGAATTATCTATTTAATATTAATTATAAAATTTATTTATAAAATTTAAAAATATCATTTTCTGTGAGAAAGCTTAAATACTCGTCTATATACTGATAGATTTTGGTTAGTACATATTTTCTCTATAAAATTCATTTGCATTAACTCAATTGCAATACATCGTGACTTTTATGAATACTGTACGAGGCTTTCAGTACGTGTACGTGAAATAAAGTTGATTAGTACCGACGGTATATTATTTACGAAATAAATTAAGTAAAAGCATCAACACTCGTTTATTACTCATAAAGTACGCGGAATCTACGAGGTTCGTATGGTTATTTAGAGAAATAGACGCAAACTTGGTGTATGTATGATTAAATTAACGAATACTTTTCCTTATGGCTTGCGATTCACTTTATTTTAAAAAAAGCTTAGTTTGTGTTCTAAAAATAATATTTTCGATTTTGATTGTGCTTATACGAAAGTATAGCATTTCTTACACGGTACGGCACATAGTGAAAGAATCGTATAGACATTTCGATATGAAGCAAGCAGAGTCGTTGGAAAAAACTAGTTATAATACGCATATGTTTTAAAAATACTAGCGATATACAATTGGTTTGCCTGGGTTTTGATAACATTGGTTTAACTTGGCGGGGAACCATGAAAACTTCATTAAATGAATGGTTGAAAAAGGTGTAGCGAACAAACAAACAAAATCACATTTATTTTTATTTATATACCTAGATAGTTTTGAATACAAGTATTAAGGATAAAATAAAATTATAATTTCTTATAGTTTATTATTTAATATTTTAACAGATATCTATTCGTATGCATAATATTAGTTTATCGCACTGTAACGAGTTCAGCAATTACTCGTTCTACTATGGCTCAGCTATAGGGTACCGTCTATTTAATGTTTATAGGGCTTTTAAGAGCTTGACTCATGATAGTAAAATCTTCTTATTTGATAATTAGATTTTAGGATGAGTAACTACTTTCCTACAAATTCATAGTTATCTTGGTTATACTCCGTAGGATAAAATAGAAAATGATTTAGTAAACAAATAATTTAGCAAAAAAATTGCAATGTGAATTCTACATATTAGTGCACTATTGTGACTAATAAATAAATATGTTGGGTTATAAATACATTAACACACAGCGCCATCTAGTTCCGTGGTAAGCTACGAGACTTGTGCTACGGATACCATATCACACTTCACATATTATGTAACTTTAAATAATGTATACATATTATAGATAAATATATAACACTCATGACTGGAGTTCAAACTTTTGTACTTATACAAAGGAATGCCCCCAGCGGGACTCGAATCCGCTATATCTTGAACAGCAAGTGAAGGTCATTTAAAAATACGAAGCAAACAATAATCAATAGATTTTACAGTATTAATTGAAAGTGGCGTTATAGCAATGAAATCAGTAGTATCAGTTGTTTAATACATGTAATAGAAAAACTATAAAAGATTATAATTACGTTCATTAGGCGTTGCGTGCGTTTAGTACTGATAGCATATCTGTAAGTAGATTAAATATATCATATTATATTTGCAAGAAAGTCGGGTGGAGATGGAAGGATAGAAGGAGTGGTGATAGTCTGGTGAAACTACGAGGTTGGTCGCAAATTCTGATATATTGTGTAATTTCAAGTTCGTTTAAAGTTTTTTCGGTTAGTATAAAACAGACAGTCTATATATATAATTAGTATATATATGCTCCAGATAAAATTAATTTATAAGTGACTCTGTTTCGACATGAAAATGAGGACGTAAAAAAATAGAAATTACAAATAAAACCGCTTTCACATTTATAATATTAGTATGGATTTTGCATTTAAAAACAGTTTTGGTACTGTATAACTTTTTCATAATAATAATCAGATTGTAGCAATTGTTATATTACGATACTTTAAAGTATTTTCCTAAATACCTACCTACATTTGCGATATTTCTCTCATTTGTTAACTAAATGTAGAGAGTCTTAATCACTATAATAGCTAAGGTTGAATCAGATTAAATTGATTTATTTAAAAATCTATTAATAATCGATTAAATAACATATCGTATAAAAAACAAACAGTCAAACAGATAGAGGTACATAGGTCAGTAGATTAGTCAGATTTTGTGGAGTAACGAGCTCGGCAATTATAATTAGTTATGAAATTTGAAAATTAATTCTTTTAAAATTTTAAGTTATCCAAAAAACAATTTATTTTATAGCAACATTAATTAATAATAATATTTCTGCGAACCATACTGGAGACACGCCCGGGTGTGGCCGACAATTGGCCCAGTTTCTTCAGCATTGATAGCATTCACAGCTGAATGGAAGCGATGATTGCGGTTTCACTAAACTGTGGCATTGGCTTGCTAATGTAGGCTGCGTTATCAGTAATAAAGATTTTCTTTTTAAAACTAATTAGATGATAATAGACCTGATTTTTTAAGCCCCAACGCAAAATAGGGGTATTTTTAGTTTAACAAGTTATCTGTATGTCTGTCTGTAGTGCCTAAATGGATGAACCTTTTTTAATTTAGGTTTTTTATTTAGAAGGTGACTTAACTGGGAAAGTTTTTAGCTATGAATCAAAAATATCCGTTAAGTAATTAAGCCATTATTAGTTCTTCTTTCTAATCTATTCGCACTTAGTATTTTCATTATTACGTAATTATTGAGCATGTTTTAGTATAGATACAATTTTAATCTTAGTTAAATGACTGTGTTACTGTTTCTACTTTAAAGGTCAATTGTATGTGACCTCTGGCGCAAACATAATTATAATCTAAGATAACATATATTAATTTATATCAGATTAATGAAGAGAATTATTTGAGCATTAAGACTATTGGCATTATTGCGAAAGTTGGTATGTAGGTGTGTGTATGAACTTTAGATTAAAATGGCTACACGGATTTTAGTGAAATTTGTATCCTATTTGGCATTTGGAGATGGCTTAAAAATTCTCTTTATCCTACTCGTAGCTGCTTTTTATCTGTGAAACTTATAATTTAGGTAATATAGGCAAAAGTTTTTTTTTGGGTTTCGTATTACAATGTACGTGACTTGGAAGTAGAGCAATCTTCTAAATATACAAAAGCGAAAAATCACTAACTCTCATACTCAATTATCACGAAATATTGAAAACCGCTTGAAGAATAAAGAAGAAAGGTAGTATATATTGTAGGAGAGCTGGCACCAAGGAGAGATAGGAGAGGTAGATAAGAGAGGTATGTGACAATTTTTCAGCTTGCCTCAAACACCTACCCAAAAATTGGTGCCAGCTCTCGGTCCAATAGTTAGTAGACGTCCACTGAAAACGGATTTTGAGACAGAGCCGGATTAAGGAGATGTAAGGACTCTCGCAAGTTTGTATGAAAGACCTTAATTTATTATGCTACAAACGTTAAATTTGGCAAGCAGTACTTAAGGATGGACCCGAGCGAAGCGAGGGCGAGTCACTAGTACTAGTATAAAATAAACATAATGAAATGCAACTGCAATAATAAGTAGACATTATCATGAATAATTGTTGCCATATAAATGTAAATAGCTTTACCTATTACGAAAACATAACGATTGTATAACAATATTTGTCTAAGCGTATAATTATATGGACGAGCTGTATGTAAATAAATAAAATTAAATAAATATGTTGGGACATTCTTACAACAGCGCCATCCAGTTCCGTGATAAGCTACGATGCTTGTGTTACGGATACCAGATAGTTGATATACTACATAATATATAACTTTTAAATACATACATATTATAAATATTAACACCCATGATTGAAGAACAAGCATTCGTGCTTAACAAATGAATGCCCCCAGCGGGACTCGAACCCGCGACCGCTGGCGCAGAAAGCAGGGTCACTACCAACTGAGCCAAATGAGTCGTCAAAATGTATATAGTAGTGTATGTAATATATACATAATGTACGTACTAATATTCTATCACACAATATAAATTCTAATATATAACATCTGTTTGTTCGTGTGATAACTATATATTTAAGACATGTAATAAATTATATTAGTTACAATCATATAAATAAAATAATCAATAAAAGAAAACTTTTCGATTTTTTACGGACTTATTGTGATTTTTGTTGGTTCCCGATATTTAGAATGCTTTATAGCAATTATGGTCTCGGGAGCGATTTCTCCCCTGTCGGAAACCAAAAATCAGTATTCTTTATGTTGATCCACATAACCAGCTATCATAATACCAAATTTCATCAAAATCTGAAAAAAACAACAATCTGTTGTTCGATCTCTGTCGAAAACTCAATAAGGTTTTCCTAAATTACAGATTCGAAATAAGTGGATACAATTTATTATATGTAAAAACTAATAAGATAACATTTTTCATCTCCTTTTATATAGAACTTACTAACAATTCACTCTTATCAGTTTACACTTTGTAATATTAAATATACTAATGTACTTAATGCATTAATCGCATTGAAGCGTATCGGAAACGATTTATACACAATAAACAACGACACGCCACTTTCTCTCGCCAGCGGTCGCGGGTTCGAGTCCCGCTGGGGGTATTGATTTGTTAAACTCAGATGCTTGTACTCCAGTCATGGTTTATATTTATAATTGTAATTGTATATATTGAAACTTATATAATATGTAGTGTATCAATTATCTGATATTATCTGATAACACAAGCTTCCTTTGTAGCTTACCACGGAACTAGATAGCGCTGTGTGTAATAATGTCCCAACATATTTTAATGTTTATATTAGTATATAATATCCGAGTCAACATAGGATAAGATTTTCGGAAGAGTATTTCGTCTCTGAGAAATATTCTGACCAGAGCAAGAATGTTAATTAATTAATAAGTCACAATAAAGGGAAAGATATGTTTGTACAGCCCGCGCCAAACTTTGTGACCGCCTTGAGTATAGTCGCGAGTCCGAACTTGCGCATGGTACAGTCGAGTGGGCAATACGTAATCAACCAAACAATTTTCGTTTTCTAACATTTTTAATACTTATTATATTATGTCAATTTATTTTTATTTGTTGATTATAAAGTTCGTGTTTATTTCATAGGTTATTTTATTTAATTTAATATACAATGTATGTGTTATTTGTAAAACATATAGGTTAGGTAATAATAGGATAAATGTAAATAAAAAACATTAATATAAATAAAAACTATATTCACAATGGGGCCACACCTTCCATAAAAACATCTCCCTTACTAGTGGATGGTTCCGCATCCGAATCACTCTCTTCCCAAAAAATATCCAAATCTTCTTCATCTGATTCATTATCGCTCACGTGAATTATTATTTTTTCAGTTAGGTCATCTATGATGACATCACTTTTCTTATATTCTTACTCAATATTAATAACTTTATCGCCAATAACAACAAGTAACAATAACTAAAAACTATAATAACAAATTAACGAAACGATCGAACGAATTTTGAACGCTACAGTACTCTCAGAGCTCACAAGTGCGTGATTCGTGTACGGACGTAGCACTCACACTAAGGCGTGGGTGCCAGCGCGCGTCGCGGGTGAGCGGTGCGGGCGCGCGGGGTGTGGCCCTGCCCCCAAGCTCTTGTGCGTCCCGCTAATACCTGATTTTGTGTTCTGCGCAATGCAATGAGCCTAGTTCGGGACGGCCACAAAGTTTGGCGCGAGCTATACTTCAAGTAAAGTAAAAATAATGTAAATAGAACCTATATTTTTTTGTGACAAGAGTGTACCTTATATCTTAAATCTAGTCCGCCCTTTAACTTCCCACAGCTGGACATGGTATTTATAATTCCAGAGGGATCGAGCCATAGTAGTTCGCCATGCTCTGACCGCAATACACTGTTTCTTAATCAACTTGTTGTTCACATTTTAGTTCGCTTTTTGCTGTTTTCTTTTTATTTTTGTAAATTTATTAGCTCTATATAACATAATTATAAAGTCTCAGATCCATTTCTAATACCGTATAAAGAAGTAATATAGCATAGGTATATAGAATTTTAGTATAACATACATTGTATAGTGTGACCTGCAATATATTAGCGCTAAGATCTCATAAATAGGGGCATCGATTATAACGTTATCATGTGCTGAAATAACATTTAATATATTAATGTCATAAAATATTTGTATACTTATTAATTATGACAAGAGTGGTAGCCTAGTGGTAACGCGATTGCTTGGTAACCAAGTGATGTAGATTCAAATCCAGGTCTCGCACCTCTGACATTTTCGTATTTCTAAACTCAAATCTGAAGGAAAACATCGTGAGGAAACCTTACGTGTCTAAGAGAACTTAGTAAGTTTTCAAAAGATATGTCCACCAACCCGCACTTAGTTATCGTAGTGGACTATGGCCAGATCCCCCTCGTAATGAAGTAGGGGGAGTGGGGGTCCGAGCCCAGCTGTGGGACATTAAAAAGGGCATAACGCAATACTAATTATTTCCTGGAGCTTTGTTATTTTCATAAAAGTACAAATTAAGGTCTTAGTAATGAACATAATATTTACATTTGCATTCGTAATAATATATTAAGAAAATCTATGGACACTGAAAGGTGGAGTATTTTTTTTCTTCAATGACCTTTACACATACATTCATTAACATCGTCGATAATAATTAGTATGTAAAATATTATTTTCTCTACATTATCTCTAGAAACTATCTTATTACAGTACAGTAGGTTTAGTTTTTTGTTTGAATACTTTTTATTCACAGTAAATGTGCTATTTTAATCTATATTATTATAGGCTTAAGGACTTTTATCACATGTCTTTTGCTATATATAAATTAGCGATTAATCGTAGTAAAAAATAAATTACCTAGAAATTACAAGCGTACATGCCAAATTAGTTCATATTACGTGTAAATAGACGAGTAAATGGAATGTGTGGTTTTTATCATAATAATGTTCCAACATTGTTAATGTTAAATCTATATTAAAAAAAGATAATTTTCATTAATTATTCCATTTTAAAAATTCTATTCATCCCTCTTTTAACGTCTTACTGCTGAGGGATGGTCCCCCCTTTAATACGAGGCCATTGTCCACCAGGTTAGCCAAGTGCCACCATATGTTCACAAATGAATGTCATATAACTTACAAATTACTTTAAAGTAATAATATTTTTATATAAAAAATCTAATTAAAAAGTATGGCAGAATTAAAAAAATATATTAAATATTTGTTTATATTGGTAATATTTAGCCAATATAATATATATAGAACAGTATTCAGAAGGGTAGAATGCAAGCGCACTCATACATGACACTCTGTTTTTTATTGATCTTAGAACGCGTTGTTCATTTTGCAATTAACATCGAAAATTGCGAGGTAATGAGCCATTTTACTACTAATAATGATTAAACATTACTAATCAACTTAGAAAATAAAATAGGTTTTAAAAATTTTTACTTTACCATAAATTATAAAGGCCTTTAATGTTCTTTATCTATATATAAATGAATATTTCTTTGTATGTTTGTATTCAATGCGTTTCTTAATTATTTATCTTTCTTAGATCTATCTTAGATTGTAATGAAACTTTGCCATGTTATTTGCATATTATGCTTATAAAGTTTTCTAGCTTAAAATACTACAGTTAGTAACAGATACACTTTATGAATAAGTCATATATAGGCCTAAGACCTAGGTCCCTATTGACACTAAAATATACCCGAATGAAGCGAGGATAAGTGCCAAGTATATCTACTACTAGCCTATCCCGCGGCTCCGCTCGCGTTCTGAAGACTGATAATAATCAAACGAAATATTTTTCTTCCGTTTTTGCTACATTTTTTACTGATGCTCTGCTCCTACTGGTCGTACCGTGATGTAATATAGCCTGTAGCCTTCCTCGATAAACAGACTATCCAACACAAAAAGAATTTTTCAATTTGGACCAGTAGTTCCTGAGATTAGCGCGTTCAACCAAACAAACAAACTCTTCAGCTTTATAATATTAGTATAGATTAGTTTAGATGAAGTCCGCCCAGCATTTGCCCAGGCGGTAGACCTTCGCCTAATTCGATCCGTACTGAAGGGAGGTCCGGGCCTAGTTGTGGGATGTCAAAAAGGGCTGGAAACATTAGGTTTGTCCATAAGAAGTTAGACGGGTTATCACTACATAGTATAAAACAAAGTCGCCTTTTCTGTCCCTATATCCCTATGTGCGCTTAAATCTTTAAAACTACGCAACGGATTTTGATGCGGTTTTTTCCAATAGATAGAGTGATTCAAGAGGAAGGTTTATATGTATAACTAGCGGATCCCGCGGCTTTGCCTGTGCTAAATCTAGGGAAGAGCCCGAGCGAAGCGAGGGCGAGTCGCTAGTAATCGATATATCGATACTTAGCCAATATACATAATATTAGCTTACTTAAAAGATGTTATGCTTGCGCATTCATGAATGACACTGAATTTTTTACCGATCTTAGAATGCGTTGTTCATCTTCATAATTAACATCGAAAATTGCGAGGTAATGAGGCGTAAGTCGCTCATATATTTATTACATTTTGATGATGCTCTAAACACTTTTTGCGGCAATTAGAAGTTTTCCAACCGTAAAGTTCTAGATATAAAATTAGCTGGATTCATGGTTACTTAAGTCTTGCTACTTTATGTTTTTTGTTAACAATGTAATTAAAATAAATTAAATTATTATTAATATTATCAAAAATCTATATTAATTAAACTTACACTGGTAAAGTAGAAATTGTACTTATTAATATTTTATTTATTATTTTTATTATTTTTTATTTACCAACATTTAAATGAAATATTTGCAGTATATTTATTTTTATATTAATACTATAATACAATCAAAATTAACGTTAATTTTACCAATGTTGCCAGTTTCGCACGACGAAATACACTAATAAAGCATAAATATTTTCTCAACGTTTTCCACAGTCTCAATAATCAAATTAAGTACGTAAACATTCCATAATAACTGTACAAGAGGCAGCTGTACAATTTACTTAATAATATAAAATTACTCGACTGGTCCTCTTCGTATGTTGTTTTAATATGGCAACATTGTACATTAAACCCCATAAAACTTCCTTAATTATTATTAATGGGATAAGTATAGAGGTTTTTAATTGTTATTGACGATATGGCATTATATATGTTTCCTTTGCTTCAAGTTTTAAGAAACTCATTATAATAAAACATAAAAGTATTTGTTTTGGCAAATGACTAAAAATATGTCTTCTTATATCTTATTACCTCAATTGATATGTAAATTAGTTAATTTCATACATACCTATTACTTATATAAAGTTTTTACTTAAGCGGTAGGTATTATTAATCTCTGGTGTCTGCAGTTGTATTATTTAATGTAATATTAAATACTATTTAATAGGCAAATCGTATATTATTATTTTTTACATATGTAATATGTAAATTTAAAATGTAATAAAAAGCTTAACAAGTATTTTTTGTAAAAACTTTATTACCCGCGTAGCTAGAAAAATGTAAACATGGTCATTATTATTTACTAACTTAACTGCTTCCTTTAAGAATAATAATCCAGTTATATTTTCCTCAGATTTTTCAAGTATTAAGCACTTATTTTTATAATTTAAATTGAGAACTGCGTAAATTCGACGACAGCTTAGATCGCCATTTTCTTTTGCGAAAAAAACTACGTAAAAAATCTATCTATGATATTGTCTTAATATATATAGAAGTCGAGTTGTATGTATGTTCCCTATCGATTCCGAAACGGTTGGAGCGATTTTGATAAAATTTTCAGACAATCTATAGATTAGCCTAGAGAGTGAATGTGTAAAGCATAGTAGCGTATATGAACGCAAGAGAAGCCGCGGGTATTACTAGTTTATCCAATAGCTATTTAATCTAAAGACTATAGAGTATAGAGAATAAGGTATAGATGTCAAAATTAAACTAACCCCTGTCTGCCCCCCGGGGGCGAGCGTGTTAACATAACGACGCCCCGCGACGATCTCGGATGAAATCTGTTTGAACTGTGCTCTTTGTTGATATTCGTTCGCTAAACTTATAATCATTTCTATGAATTCTCATATATATTATATGGATATTGTATATGAGTGTATTTTTTTTATCTAAGTTAAAGGGATTTTCGTTAGTCACTATATTAAAATATTTTAAAGTGTCTATATTATGGTATCTGTGCATATAAATTCGTCTTAACTTAAATATTGAAGTATTAATAATTTCTTTTTTTATTAATATAATCAAATTAACCACCTCGAATAATTCCTTATATAAATTAATATGTGTCCACGTTATATGCCACCTTTATTTATCCACTTAATTTAAATTTGGTAACTTTGAATATAATAAATAATAGCAATCTATATTCTATAATATGAGATATATCGATGGCAACCCCTGCCGCGGCCCGAGGGCGAGCGTGTCAACACGGCGCCCCGCGGGTCCGCCCATATCATACGATAAACAATAACTATCGCTTTGTTTTATTATATTACTAGCGACTCGCCCTCGTTTCGCTCGGGCTCTTCCCTAGATTTAGCACAGGCAAAGCCGCGGGATCTGCTAGTTATGCATATAAACCTTCCTCTTGAATTACTCTATTTATTAAAAAAACCGCATCAAAATCCGTTGCGTAGTTTTAAAGATTATACATAGGGACATAGGGACAGAGAAAGCGACTTTGTTTTATAGTGATAAATTTATAATCTAATAATCTATATCATTAAAATAATATAAGTCGTAAAAAATAATATTTAACTAATCATTAAGCTTCTCGGTTTTAATACGTGGTCTGATAGACTGGTTGACAGACTGTCAATTATGATTTTTGCTATAGTTAAATCGGAATAATAGTTTAAACGCCATTTCGTTTTAGATTCTATGTTTATATTTTTACAACAACTCAAAACTTTATCAGAATCGGTCTAGCCTTTCAGAAAGTAAGTAAAAAATAATGTATGCGTTCATACGGGTATTTTCTATATAAAAACTAGCGGACCCTACAGACGTTGTCCTGTACATATAGAAAATTTTTATAAACTTTTGCTCCCGGTGAAATGTTTTAGTATGCATGCGCAAAACAGCGTTGCCTAGCAACGACTTATTTATAATTGAATATGTCATTTATTGTGCAACTGTATAAATAACTAAATAATATAAAAAATACATTATCTAGTGGACCGAATTGTGAATCTAAACCATTCTCGAATACACTCGAACACACACAAAACATTTCATCAAAATCGGTCCAGCCGTTTAGGAGGAGTTCAGTGACATACACACGCACAGTAGAATTATATATATAAAGATTACGATTAAAAGTATTATTTGTAAGCTATGCAACCCTTTGTAATCTTCTAAGGGTGAGAATATCAACACGACGCCCCTCGGCCCCGCCCAAATCATGAGCGTAAAGTACGAACTCACGTCTCTTGAACGTTTTATCTCATAAGTTCTTTTGAGTTACTGTCTTTCTAACTTTAAATATTTATTATAATGGCAGATATTATCGAATAAAAGTAAAGTAGGTAATTTTTGTAAAATTAAATTTTGAAGCTATAGTAAAGAAAATTATAAAAACTTAATATTTACATAAAAATTAGTCATTATTTAATGATATTATATTATTTCCATGATAATAAAAGGGTTTTTGTTGTGGCAATCTAATAATAAATAATAACTCTACAGTCCAGCCCCTATAGGCGTCCTTCCTGCGTGTCACACCGGCGCCGCATGACTCCGCCCAGTAGATCAAAACGTATTATAAAGTATTCAAAAGAGTATACTTATTATATAATTATATATAAATTAATGTCTGTTTTCTATTTTTTATTTAGTGTATTTTATATTAACATAAAAAAGAGTTTGTTTGTTTGAACGTACATGTTTATTAACATATAATCTGTGGATCTTCAGGCGTAATTTGAATAATTATATTTATTGCATTTTGTAGCCTACTCAATAATAAGGAAAGTTATAAGATATGACTACGAGAATAGAGAAATTATACAAAATTATATGACGTGTAAAAATGATAGGGTTTAATGTTCGTGTGATAATAATATTTGATAAAATATTCTTAGTGAGGTCAAAATGTCTAGAAAAACATTAAAAATCGAATAAATCGATTATTTTAATTCGGTTTTAAAAATACTTTGATATTTTCATGAGCTCATCAAGAATATTACCACTTGTCTTACGGTAAAGGATAACTTCAAGAGGAAACCTGCTGCAGCATGTCTGAGAGAGTCTTATTCGGTGGGCTTATTCTTATGGTCTGGTCTCCTCACTTTAAAACCCTTAGCAATAACACGTTAAAATAATTACAGTATAATTATTTTTAACGTATCTTATCCTAAATAGTGAGTGTTATCACATTCTACGGATATAATAAAATAATTTCCGGTTTTTCCCCGGAAGCGTCTATTGCAGTGTACTTTTTCAGCTACATTTTTATTGCTGACTATATCTATATATGTAATCGTTACGTATTATCCTTCATAACTTTATAACGGAATATTCGATACCTATTGATAGGATAACGAACTCTGAAGTCGTAGAATGTGAATTATTTGTTACGTGTGCAATAATCGAAAAATGTAGAGGGGTTTGTGTAGAAATCAGAGACATTTGCCTCATTTGAGGGTTAAGCCTGCGAATATTAAAAAACCTTATCTACTTTATGTAATATTAAATAATAAATAATTATAAATGTGCGTTTATAAATTTAATTCGTGTATCTCGGAAACAGACCTTTTAGGTCGAATTTTGAACATGTTACAAAAACATAAAATATTAAATCTTTTTGTAGACGTTTTTTTATGATATATTATTATGATAGCTATCCCCGGTCAACATAAAGGATACAATTTACCGCGGGAAAATATCTAGTTTCTGACAAATTTATACTAACCGTTAAAACGTATTTAGGGACCAATCCGTTATAAGTCCCTACCAATGATCGTGATTTTAATCTACCAATCTTTAGAGATAAAGTTGTCTATTAAAATTTTACTGACGCGGACGTCTTTAATAACTTCAACATTACAGAATCAAACATTTCTTTCTCACGTAGCGTTTAAAGTCAATATTCTAATTACAAACTGTGGATAGTATAATAAACTCTTCGTTTCCGGTGATATAAAGGGCGGGGCAACATCCATTTATACCATCCAAAAAATGTACACGATCGACCATAATAAATCATACACAATAACCATACTTTAACACAATTATTAGTTAACTAAAAATGGCCGCCTACAATTTCAAAAGCAAACATTAATCACATCTAAACTACCGAAAGATACAAATTGACTTACCAATTATAACTGACAATGCTCGTATTATTAACATGTAATTGATCTTTCGCAACCGTGACATTAACGGTTTATCTTTCTACCCTCTTTACAGTAGCTTCTCTACCCCAATTTGTCGCATAATTCCGTCTCGCTCGATCCTATCTCCCTCTCTTTCCCACTAATGGATCGACAATAAAGTAATACACAGATAAATAGGTTTCCGCTTAAATTTTGACTCAATTCGCCATACCCCATGATTGCGTCTCCCTTTTACCACCCGTCTCGCTCCAAAGCACATCTTTTGCTATTTTTATCTCGCTTAATCCGCTTGGGGTATAATCGGTACATAAGTACTTAATAGCGTTTCGGAGCACCCTTTATTTATTCAGAGCGGGTATCGTTATACGGATTTTCCCTCCATCAAAATTGTTTGCGGGACTTATAGCGCTTATAGCACCAGCTCTTTAAGAACTGTGTTAGAGTGGAGAACAACTTTTGTCGCGGCTCATTTTATTTTGGCCAACGTAATGGCAGATGCGCAGCTCGAATTAAAGTTTATTGTCCTCGTATAACACAATGTGATATATTAAATTTGCATCAAAACGATATAATTGTTTAATTGCTTCTGATATTTTGTTTGGTAATGGCCACTTTGAAAAGAGTTGGTATCGTGGGACACTTGTTATTATAGTGCTGGGTTTCGTTAAGTTTTAATGTTGGAAGTAAAATTATATTTTGTTAATAATCAACAAAGCTTAAAATCACTATCACTATCACTACATAGTATAAAACAAAGTCGCTTTCTCTGTCTCTATATCCCTATGTATGCTTAAATCTTTAAAACTACGCAACGGATTTTGATGCAGTTTTTTTTAATAGATAGAGTGATTCAAGAGGAAGGTTTATATGCGTAACTAGCGGATCCCGCGGCTTTTTTTGAATTTTTATAATAAAATAAAGATATAAATTGTTCTTATCAGTTATCTGTCCAGACTACCTTTAGTTTTTTTAGTTTTTTTAAAAAATTAAGCATATGCTATTTTGGAACTATAGCCACCTGGGACCTGATAGAATTATTGCAATATATTATTATTGTAATTATTTGACAGGATAAATTATATTCTATATTAAAATGTCAAGTTACTATCTCATTTATCAAATTGGATACGTAAATGGTAAAACAATGGAGGTTTATATCGATATTACATTATAGATAAATCTTGTTATTGCAGTCATATTTTCAAGGATATGTTTCTTATTACATTCTATTATTAGTATAGATGTAGTAGAATACCTAATATACTAGATTTATATAAGTTTTCGCCATTAACTCCATTATCGTCAGTCCTTTTAAACGTCCCACTGCTGGGTACGCGTCTCCCTCGCCGGGTGCTGGCGGACTCACATGTCTTTCAAAAACTTGCTAGGTTTTCTTAGACATGCAGGTTTCCTCACGATGTTTTCCTTCACCGTAAGACAAGTGGTAATCATGGTAAAAAATGATTCGCACATGAAAATATCAGAGGTGCGAGACCTGGATTTGAACCAGCATCACACGTTTATCCAAGCGAACGTGCTGGGCTACCACTGCCTTTTTGACCCCAGATAAGGTGAAAATCATTGAAAAAAAAAACAGAATATTCAACTAACACAATGGTAACAAATGCACACAACTCTATCTCTTAAACTAGACAACTATGTTTTAGAACCTAGACATATTTAATCGGTATTTTATAATCGCCTAATAAATAAAATCGATATCTATCCTCCATATTAATTATAATGCTTTATTCAAAACAGACAGTAAAGCCAAATTGAAAGTTAGTTTACTAGCAAAACGTATAGTGTAGTTCCAACAGATTAATGTTGACTTTTAATATTACTTTCTTAGATTTACAATCCCAAGAAACATGTCAACTTTTTTCACCTTCAATGAACAGACCCAAAAAAAGGAAAATCTCATAAAATTTCCCATTACTCGGTAAATTACAAGCGTATCCGACGGGCGTTGGTCCCATAGGCCAATTTATTGGAGCCATTGAACACCCCATTTATCATCTGCCCCATGGGCTTACCCTTACAAGTTACTTTGTTGAGGGGTTGAGTTATGTGATGATATACAAACACAATACTTAATTTACTTCTCTATTAAGTTATCTTAACTAAGTGTATACTAATTTTATTAGGTATATTTATATTTATATGTAGTTAATATGTAGAAAAAGATTTTCCATTAAAAATGTTCCTGTGCTTTCGACTGTACTGTGATTGCTTTAACAGATCCTATTATATTTTAGTAAGTGGGTTTATAGGTATATTTAAATAATTATACATAAATAATTATTTTTCTTTATTCCAAAATATATTTTGATTTCTCTGGCATCAATATTGATCGCAAAATTTCAAACATAAATTTCTCATAAGCCGTTGGAAGAAAAAGAGAGACATTAATAAAATTAGTTGTTCATACGCCTCTTTATCTGTAAAAATACATTAAACTCATTAACTATTAGTAAATAAAAAGCACCAGAGAGATCAACCGAATAATGATATTTTGGAGAAGTAGCCAGGTATAATAAAATTAAAATTTTGTTGAACTGAAATATTTTTTGGAAAAAATTCTTTATGATTTATCCTCCTACCAAATGTACGAAAAATCGTTAAAATCGATCAAGCCGTTTCGGAGCAACGCCGCCACAAACACTGACACACGAGATATTTATGTATTAGACATATATTTAGCATCATTGTATTGTCCGTTCAAGACGTCGTCACATCATCAAAAGTCATATAGAAACTTGGATCGTAAATATCTTTCTTATCATACCATTCGTAATTGCGTTTTCTGTATGCATTATTATATCCTGTATTTAACAGCCGTAAACTTATTTACAACGGCAAATGACTACTTCAACAATATGGTTAACAAGCTGTTATGAAAAAAGTTAAGTTAACTGGGTTCCTTATGGGTTTAAAGTTAAAGATCTCTTAATATATATGATTGTTGAATATGACGTATATTGGAATTAGATTTGGAATTTATATGAATATTTAGGTAAAAATTAAATTAATTATAGTTAGTTATCTATAGTACTAACTTAATAATTTTCTTTATAATGTTTTTCTTAGTAGATGGTCCAGCTGTATAAAATCTACAAACAAACAAACATCGATTAGGTAGTGAGATTTGAAAGTTCTTTAACAAAAAGGTACACTACCTGGCATCACTAATTGTTAATTAAATTAAAAAAAAATTATATAACTTAACTGTTAGAAATTATATATTAGAAGATCAACGAAATTTTATTGTATGTGAATATAGGTGAGAAAGCATACTCTTCTAAAACCCTTTATCCTCAAAGTCGGTAACAAGTTAATGTTCTGTTACTCAGAACGATGCAATGATCTCATACGTTCGCACATTGCCCGTAATGACTGGTTTGTGTCTTTACAACTTTAACGCTTTTAAGATACGATTACCTTTTATAGTGTACTTCTTGAGCTTCAAATGTATTTATTTAAGGTCTCACCGTTATTTATTTAGTATTTAAACATAGCAGAGTAGATCGGCAGTTTTTGTATACATGCTCTTAGACTATGTGCTAAATAGGCTAAGAGAATGTAGAGACAAAATAGCACTAATTTAATTTATTGTTTAGTTTTCAGATATTTTTTTAATTTACATGAAAATTTGATATTTTCTCTTTTCTTTGTTATATCTAAATCAGCGTAATAATCCAAAAAAAAATCTTTAAAATTTTGGTTTTAAAATTTTTAATAGTACGAATTTATATATAAAAGCATGTTGAATGCTTAGCATTTGTTGAATTTCGACAACTTAATCCTAACATATTAGAAGAATTAAAGACAATAATAAATACCTACATAGTAGGTATGTCATACATATAGCGACAAAAAGCTGTTTTATCCATTCTCTTAATGACAACTGTTGATTGTATAGACATTGTAAGTGTGTCAAAGATCCTTCATAGTGACATTAATAATGTACTACATATTATTTATTGGTTGTTTTATGAGAATTCTAGAAGGGTTAATTTAAAATTAAATAACTCATACTATATTTCTTTTATATAGATATCTCATCTGTCGAGTCAAATCTAATAAATAAATATGTTGAGACATTCTTACAACAGCACCATCCAGTTCCGTGGTAAGCTACGATGCTTGTGTTACGGATACTAGATAGTTGATATACTACATATATAAGTTTTAAATACATACATATTATAAATATAAACACCCATAAGTCATGACTGAAGTACAAACATTCGTGCTCAATAAATGAATGCCCCCAGCGGGACTCGAACCCGCGACTCGAATCTGTCGAGTGATATTCTCAGGATACGGTCATAGATAGACAGACAAAAAATCTAAACACTATATAGATTTGACCTAGTAACTTTTTTATAAGAAACCATAACAATATACAGATTCGACTTAAGGCGCGGTGAATAGACGACTTTTATGTATTTGAGGGGGTGAAGCAAATGAAGTGGGACACGAAGTAGTCCCGGCCTACTGCGGGGGGCACCGCGCGAATTTCATTGATGCGGCACTTCCATTACATTTAAGAGCGATTATACCTATATATAAATAAAATAACAAACCCACATTTTTTCTTACATAATTTCTAAATCTATTTATTATCTGTTCTTAGAATATTGTCACGTGTCATTAAACTACAAAGGGTGTTTGATGGGAATTCGATGTACATACAGCTAATGTAGCGTAGCGAGACATTGTTAGATTTTAGGGGGTTAATAGATAAATGATGATCCGACCCATATATGAAGTCGATAAGTGATTTTATGGATAAAAATAAAAAAAAATCTACTATTGTAATATAATATGTATTGTGTCTAAAAATATGAATTATATGATATCTCGTTGGTAAAAAAAAGGCTGAAAAAACTTATTTACAAATTTATGTTTGAAAATGGTGACTTCAAAACAAATTTTAATCATAGCCAGATTTGTGTAGTTATAAGTGCTTGTTACCAGTAAAATATCATCAACGGCTTTAGTATTTTTTGGAACATTTTTCATGTTAGTTTACAAGATTGACCATTTGGCCAGTTTCGCTTATTAATTTCGTTTCAATTGTGCCTTTTTGAATTATTTTATTTCGTTTCAATTGTGCATTTTTTGTATGAATTAATTATAATAAATTTATATTTGATCTTAAAGTTATACAATAACTAGAGTCTCTATAAATATATGTTTTAACGGTCAGGTTTGGTGTCTAAGAAATAAGATGTTTTCCCAAAAAAAAAATTAGATGTCAAAAAATATTCAATGTAATGTACAGATTCCACTAAGTTGGAATTTTATTATATGTATAGATAGATGTAATTAAATCCAGGACACGGATCTTGGTGTGATTTTTTCCGTTTGAACGTAATGCAATATGACTAAACTATAATGCAAGACAGTTTTTAATTAAATGGGCACAACTAATTTTCTTAAGGAATTTTAATTAACTTGTACATATTTTGCAATTATAAAATGCACGATACCTAACTTCTTACATTGTATATAATGTATTTAAAAGGTAGTGGTAGACAAGTACGAGTGAGTTACCTAACATCCCGAGTCTCCATTTTGTAAATATTTCCAATATGATTGTCTCACGGTAAAGGAAAATGGCCAATCCACTAATGTTCCTAATGTTTTAAAATAAATTATTTTTATACATATTTTCTTTCAAGAAAGTAAGGGCCTCCTATGGAAACATCGATAATAATAGCATTATAACGAACAAAATGCGCTACTTTTTGGTTTTGACATTTGTTTCCGTCTGACGGACTTTTTTTACAGTAAGTAGGTATACGACAGAGTAAAAAAAATTGAAAATCGGTATACACCATAATCGGTAAGCAAATTTCGTACCATCAAAAACATAAAACTAGCATACGACAGTAAAAACAAATGAAACCAACCCACACTAAGGGTTACAAGGAAATATAAGTTTCCATTAAATAAATCATATCAGTAGTTGTCAAACAGAAAACAATTGGTATATTAAACATTACATTTCCATATAACGAAGTCAGAACATTTAATGGCGTAGCAATAAGTTTGTAATAAAGCACAGATTGCCTTCGATCATAATATTTCCTACCAACATTGCGATAAATTATTTATTCCATTTCATGGCGATATTGCACCTTATTATGTAATATTTATGTTGAAGTTTACACTTGTCTGTCTGCGAGTGGAATAGAGTGTTATTGTTTTAGAAGATATCTGTATATAACTAGCGTTTTACCGCGGCTATTCTCACTTTTTAAAATAAGAAATTGTTATAGGGGTCATCCATAAATCACGTGATGTATTTTGGTTCCCATTCATGTTCCCAATCTAAGACAAAAATATTATTGACCGATCGTACTGACTACTAATAATTTTAAAGCACATCCCCAAACAAATAAGATAAAATATTCTGTATTTTACAAACTTTGTTTGTCCCCAATAAAAGTTTTGTATTTTTCTATTCAATACCAATAAAGTGTAGGATGTGAACGCATTTTATTGCCGAAAAGCTTGCATTATTTTTCTTTTACAAACTCTGCATAGATTTCACCCGCCATTAAACATGTGACAGATAACGCAAGATGGCGGACGCGGGAAATCTCTTTGTGTTGCCAGTAGAAAAATTTCAACACTTTTTTTCATCTATGACTTATAGGGTGGAGGGTCGAATAGTTTTCAACCCTTTATGGTTGGTTTAATCGAGTGTAGATAATATATGAGGGCAACTCCCCCTGAGAATTAATCAAATTATCTGTTATTTTTATTGTATATCTTTTTATTACTTATGAATATACGTTTATTAGCTTGAATTTGATCAGAAGCTGCCGCTTTATTATATTTTTACCTACAACTTTATGGTATTTTGGTAATAAAAATTAATTTATAATTATTTCATTTGAGTTCAGCTTGACCTTCACATTTATTAATAAATGAAGCCGGCGCGGCAGTTTAATTTTAAACTAATTGATTTTGATACCTGAAAATTAAGATTAATTAATTTATTAGTTTTAAATAGGAAAAAGTTAATAGCATTTAATCTTCGAATTCGTAATAAATTATATTTCTTTTCACAGGTAAAGGTGTGGTTCCAAAATAGAAGAACGAAGCATAAACGAATGCAGCAGGAAGAAGAGGCAAAGACTGGTACAAAGTCTAGTTCATCGGGTTCAAAGCCAGATGACGGGAACCAATTCAATAATTCTTATGAGGAAGAAGATGAAGAACTCATAGATATGGACATGGATGAACTAAGTGAGAGTGAAAATGAAACGTAAAAAACAATTATCGTGACAGGACACAGTGTAAATATAAGATAATGTAATTTAATTAAATATAGATTATTAATTATTATTTATTTCTTCAAAAGTAATTCCAATTTTGCATCTAGCAACAATTGAATAAATCCTACTTATTTTTAAATAACTATATTAAAAGTTTAATTTAAAGGTGATAAAAAACCACACGATAGTTAAAAACTCATCGCTCAATTTGTATCAATTCGAAACGTTGAAACGTGTCATTAAGTTAACGGACACAAAATGGCGTCGGGACTCTTGTTAGCGTTTCGAATTATTAGATAACAAAATTGGCCGCATTATAATAGTTTTGGGATTAAATTAATTAAAAATGCCTCCTTTGAAGCGATGTGATGTGGGTATAATTAGACAGCTTGATTTTAAACGCAGATAACGACGTTTCAACGTCAAAATGAAAGAGACAGATGTACACATAACTGGCTGTTGGAGCGGGACGGAAGATATTTATAGATATGGAGGTCGATTACTGTACGTCTTTTGTGGGCCTATTATTAAGAGATGGTATAAGCTATATCTCGGGTTGAAATCTCGATGGTAATTGTTCGGGACGGTACAAAATTGTTTTTAAACTGTTGACGATTGTTCTCTATGCCTATTTGTCTACGCGTCCAGAATTTGATTAAGATCTCGAATGATCACTTCACGCGTTAGCCATTGTATTACTATTGTACGGCGAAGTTTGATAGCCTGATTTATAATGTCAAAATACTACACATTTATCGGATGGACTTCTTAGAAATTTCGTTTGGTATTTTGTTTTGGTATATCACGATCTTATTAACTTTAAAGTTGAATTATCATTTTTATTTACAGAAGTATATTATAAATATGTACTATATTACAATTTTCTTTAAAAAATTTGCTAATTCAATGTGCGGTTTCCATTCTTTTAATTCTAAACCATTAGTTAAAACAGCATGAAAATCGGTGAAGTAGTTTTTGAGTTTATCGCTAACAGACTGACAGACAGACGCGTCGGAGGATTTTGTTTCATAATATGTAGGAACATTCAATACAAAATCCTTACGCAATTCATCGATCTGGGTGGTAGCCGCGCAAGGCAATCCCACAGAAATGTCCATACCGCGATTATAAGCCTAATTTGTATTTACTTTTCCGTTCTTTGTTCGAATGATTTACGCGCGGGGTCCAGTTGCGTTCATTTAAAACCAAATTAAAAGTTTATTTCGCGTAATACCTGGCTATTACAATGTAATGCTGCCTTGCTTTAAACAATGCTTTACAGAATAATTGATTCAAATATTTTTAAGTTAATTTTATTTCGGGACAAATTCATTTGAATAAGTTTTTAACCAAAAAGGTTTTAATGCAAATGTATTTTATCCGAAATACAAGCAAGGGAATCTTAAAAATGCATATATAGATATTTTTTTATCTTTAATTTTACCGATGTTCTGTTTAATTAACGCAAGTAGCGACTAATGTAGATTTTCTTAATATTACAGAAATGTCAAATTAATATTTTGTTTTATTTATTTTACAAATATATAGCAATTTTAACTTAAAAATATATAAATAAGTGCAGTATCATATTATATTGTAACGTAATGTTTTTTGGTAGATATTATGTAAAATTTACATCTTTTTTTACTATGGCAAGGATAATTAAATTAGACGTTTCAGCATACGTAATAACGAAATTTCTTTCCCTATATTACTTAAGCTTATTTTGTTATCAACTCAAGTTCAATAAAAAAATTTATTAGAGGTAGTTCAATAGAATAATTAATTTAAAGACTATCTCTTCCCTAAACAATAATCCCACTTCTCTAGCTAACTGATATAAAATACGAAATTAAGATTTCTATCAGTCAAGTCATAAGTATACCTTTTACGACTCCTCTTTATTTTAAATTATAATTAAGTATTGATTTGTTACTAATAATATATACAATAAATAAAACTGTTTTTTTAACTTATCACTAGGAACATAGTATAAAACAAAGTCGCATTCTCTGTCCCTATATCCTTATGTATGCTTAAATCTTTAAAACTGTGTAACGGATTTTGATGTGGTTTTTTTCAATAGATAGAGTGATTCAAGAGGAAGGTTTATATGTAGTTATAATACATGCATAATATAGTAGAGAAACACTGCTAATTTTAGAGGTTTCTAATGTGATGTCGTAAATAAATTCATTTTTTGCGCTTACATTGCGAACGCTGGCTAAACTCTACGAGATAGATCAAAATAATGTACTACAGTCTTGTACACTTTAAAAAGTTCTACAAAAAAGTCCACGATGGCATATGTCTATCTCTTACGGATAACTCACAATAACCATTTTCTCGCTTTAGGCTCTTCCCAAGATTTAGCGCGGGCGAAGCCGCGGGTTCTACTAGTTTTAAATATATTTTACTTGTAACGTAACGAACTGATGTAAAAGTAGCTAACTGATATAAAATACGAATTTAAGATTTCCATCAGTCAAGTCATAATACCTTTTACGACTCCTCCATTTCCATTTTCCGCTCAATTGAAAACAATTTTGATTACCATTGTTCATTAAGTGTGTTTGATTAGCGGCCATGTCGATATTATCGATTACGATAAAGTCGATATTTAATTACGCATATTACTGATTGCAAATTATTTTTCATTAGGCCATTTTCCGAGATGAGACGTTCTTCTACTATTTCTTGGAACTTTCATTGTTTAGGTTTGTTAAATAATCAAAATAGTTTATTTGTCGTGACTCGTGATATAGCACAATTATAGAGACATGTTTTAGATTTTTAGCTATAAAGAATATTCGTCAACAGTTCTTTAAATAAATTTTGCCAACGCCTACTATTTCTATTATTTTATTCGTGTACAGATACCTAGGTATATAGCATATATGAACTATTCAAACGAAAAGGTTTTAACGATATAAAACGTAGTGTTAACTTAAAAAAAAACACTTTCTGTATCTATCCATAGAATACACAAAATGAATATGCCGATTTTAATTTACTTGTAATCGATTTTAAATTATTATTGACCACCTATCAAGTAGCATTCAGATTTTGTTGGTTCAAAATATACGAAAGTTATCTATCTATAAATGTATACATATATCAATTAAGAATATCGTAATGTTTACGTTTCTAGAACTTTTATATTTTTGGCTTTTACCATACAAAATTTTAAGGTAGTCACGAAGTCGATTCCTGAGTGGTGAAAGCTTATAATAGATACATTAAAGGATGCTGTAGTAAATTGAGTTTAATTAATTTTCTCTCTACCTACCCTTTGTGAAAAGAGGTATAAATGTAAACGCTCTTTGTCAGTGATTTTGGTTATAATCTAAGTTCGTTTGTTGTAGAATATGCTCACAATTGATGACGGACGGCGCCCTAGTTTATATAATATTAATGTAATGTACGAATTTTCGCTCAAAATATCGTAGTTATATAGTTCCTTTAGATATATGTAATTATAATTATGAATTGATTTGCTAATAATAATATATACAATAAATAAAACTGTTTTTTAACTTATTTTAAATATTTTTTACTTGTAACGTAAGGAAAATGCAAATTAATTCACCAAAATTGAATTATAATAATAAATGTTGTTTGATTCGACGCTGTTTCTTAAACCTAGATATAAGATGTGTTTCTAAGCTACATATCAATTACGTTACGGCTTTCAAAGTTTCATCATTTTGTCTCCATTTGGTATCTGCTATGTACATATTTATTTATTACTATTTACTGTACTTAAGAGAGTATTAATATCATACTGGTTTAAATTTTAAAAGTAGATACGTCTTTATTTATATAACTTTTAATTCATTATAGTATATTATATTTTATTGTTTCATAGAATACTATTTGTTATAAATGCAAGAATTTTGTATAGTTACACGTTAGTTTAAAGCAATAGTAAATATAAAGTCTGATTCAAAAATGATTCAATCGTTTTCACTATACTGTTAAGTTTAAGGAACATGTGAATGCAAAAGTGGCTTAACTCTAAAATTTTTAATTAAAAAGTTACATATGTATTTGTAGCATATAAATGACTCATTTATGAATAAGTAAATAATTAGTAAATATCACAATAATGCCAACATTATAAAAATAAATTTTGAGTTAAGTCATTCTTGCACTAAAATAATTTTACTCAAATAAAGACGCATCTAAGATATAATACTTATTTCCAGTATGATGAAGTTCCTTTAGGGTTTCGAGCCATACAAGGAAAGTTGTATATAAAAATATAATTAGAATAAATTGTACATTCATTTGACTAGGTGTAAATATGCGTGTTAGATTGTTATAAGTGTATGTGTGTATATTCTAACTCCTGTACCCCGCTATGTACGGACGAGTAGCAAATAAAAGAACGAGTGATATAAAATATATGTTTTTACTCATTTATTTTGTTGTTTTATTGTTTTTTTTTCGATGTTTCTAAAAATTTCTTTATGGCAAGAGCATAACGCCTTTTCATCTTACAAGTATTGTCAAGATTTACGAATGTTATAAATCAGGCAAATGAAGAATAAAATGTCATCTTTTCAAATGATTTAATACTCCAAACTATATTTAAAGAAAAATTTATGATTTTGGTTACATTAAAATAAAAACCCCAGCAGCATTGCTTTACTCGTAGCATCCCTGTTTTTTTAAATACATATGTATAAATTGTTGCCAGCATTGTAAATACATATCTGCCGTGATTCCCTCGATGTTTTAATAGTTATGTTATGGTGTAACTAACACGACTTTGTTTTTATATGTATGTAGACAAAGACCAAAAAATTAAATTCATGTTAGTCCTTTTATTCGCACAGTAATCGTCTGAGATTTTGCTATACTTGCATTATTTATTAGTCAAAGAATGCTTTAGAAATTATTATAATTATAATGGCTTTCTCTATCTTGCAAAATATCAGGCCAGAAGGTCAGTAAATAATAAATTATAATTACAATACCTGCTTGTTAGCAGGAAATTAGTCGTTTGTTTTAATTCTGTTTTATTTACATAATTATTATATATGTTATTTTTATATTTATAAAGTAATTATTCTATCAATTTGAACCGGGGTTTCCTTCATATTGCACTATTTGCATATGTACTATTTCTACTATATTAAAGGAAAATATTAAACTTTATAGTATTATAATATATATTATATGTATACATCATATAACTAAATGTCAGTTTTATGTATATTATATTATATTATTAGCAATTCCCGAGTAAAAGGGTGAAAATTTACATTATATACCTAGGTTAAGTATTTTTTGATGCCAAATCATTAAAAAATAAAATTTGGTCTAAAAATAAAAATAAAATGTCTGGAAGGGGCCACCCTTATCACCTAGCGGAATAAAAAAATGCCTATAACCTATTCTTAGGCCTGTTGGCACTGTTACACAAGATTTTTATATATTAGAGACATTTTTTTCTTATGTTAAAAAAGGGGCAAACGGGCAGGAGGCTCTCCTGATAGGAATTGATCACCTCCGCCCATGGACATCTGCAAGCCAGGCTTGCAGATGCGGAGGAGGGAGTAGGGAGGGAAGGGGAGGCAAGAGGGAGGGGGGAACGAAGACGGAGGATTAATAGAAGAGGGAGGGAGGGAGAGGGAGGAGGGTAGGAGAGTGGGCCTCCCGGACTCTCACTCACCGGACGAAACGCGACAGCATAGCTGCTTGTCTTTTTCTTCACGCCGGTCGGTTCTTCTGTGAGAGAGTGGTACCTACTATAAGGGGCGTGCCGGCCCATTCAGCTGCTACCCGAAGGTAACAAGCATGGCACTACCACTTAAAATATAATATATTAATTAATTAATAACATACATATGACACGTCCCGCATATCAATACTACCCTTACCACAAAGCGAATCAGTTATAGTCAGCCATAGTCCATCTCGCTGGCCAAGTGTGGGTTGAAAAACTACACATCTTTCGAACATTAATATATCGTCCAAGTTTTAATTACAGGAGTATTTGAAGTGCTTTTTTACTAAACAAATCCTGGTACAATTTGTCTCATACTTAATACAGTTAAAGCATATTTCTTCCCTTCTAAAAAACAGGCTCTTGGGGTGATTAGGATAAAATAAGACTAATAGGCTGATAGGTCTATGAGATAAAGCTTATTATCTGGTTTACCTTGTATAACATATATGAATCATTACTGTAAGATGTGTGACTTTCCAGTGATCAAGATAGCCATCTTACTTTGACAGAAAATTATAAGGAAATATGAATACAGAAACATGGTCTTTTTAAATATTTAACAATGTCTTCAGGCAGTTGTTCTTTGATTATTTCTGATACCTCCCTTCCCTCATTGCCTTTTCATCATGTGCATTTGGGTATCTCATTTACAGAAGTTAAAGACACAATATGTAGGAAGGAAATAATTTGGTCTAATAGTTAAAACTAAATTTGTCAGAATATAATATATCTATATTCAAATGGGTACATTCAGTGGTACTTTGAATTAAATATTAATTATTTTAAAATAAAACTATATTTTTTGATTCAGTATCTAAAAGACTTTTATATTCTTGCATGAACTTTTCAGAACCACACAGGAGAATTTGATCAGCAGATAATGGTTTTAAATGATCCAAGTAGGTTATGTCAAATTTCTTATTCACTAAAGGTTCTTGATACCACATTTTTTTATAAATATCTCTAACTTCACTGCTCAAAAAAACCATATATGAAAAGTTCCAATAGGAATTATATTCATATAAATCATTTCTTCACTTCAACATTCAATGATTGTCTGTAGACAAATATTGAAAATGATTCACACATAAGTATACCTAACAGCGAGCGAAATCTAGTTTGAATCTAATTGAAAATATTATGATTGCAATATAATTTCTAATATCCGACAGTAGGTTTATCTTACATTATCACTAAAAGAGTATTATCTCAACAAAAAATGATTATTACGGGCGTCACCAACAAGTTAGGTAAAAACGTAGCATAAGTCGAGACAAAAAAACTTACTTTCAGCTTAAATAATGCATATCAATCAAATCAAAATATTCTTTATTCAAATAGACTTCCACAAGCTCTTTTGAATCGTCATTTTTACATTATCAAAATTAAAAGTCAGTATGTAAGTCTGTGAGTAAGCTACCACCGCACAGCTCGGAAAGCTGTTCTGCTGAGAAGAACTGGCGAGAAACTCAGCAGTTGCTCTTTTCAAAAAAAATATTTATCTATTTATCCTACGTAAGACACAACCAGTCACTAATCCCACACATTTATTTCATACCTACTAGCAAACCCGGCCGGCATCGCTAGGCTTAAGTTACAATAAATTAAACAGTTTTTATATTTTTGTAACAAAATAAAAATAGTCTCAGTTACCTCCTTTTAACATTACCTATCTGCTAGTGAAAATCCCGTCAAATCGGTCCAGCCGTTTCAGAGATTAGCCGCACGAACAGAGAGACAGATAAAAATTTTAATAATTGATTTTTTTATGTTAATACCGCATATGTATACTTTCATGTACATTGAGTGAAAAGCTGTTAATTTGAAAATAAAAACAGACACTTCAATTTTATTTATATGTATTTATGATATGTATTGATAAATGTATTGATGATAGATATGTACGTAATATATGTCATCATCATCATCACCATCATCATCAGCCCTTTTTAACGTCCCACTGCTGAGCACGGACCTCCCTCAGTATGAGGAACAGGCCATAGTCCACCGCGCTGGCCTAGTGCGATTTGGCGGACTTTTTAGGTTTTCTCAGACATGCAGGTTTCCTTACGATGTTTTCCTTCGCCTTAAGACAAGTGGTAATCGTGATATATGTGATTCGCACATGAAAATATCAGAGGTGCGAGACCCGGATTTGAACCCGCATCACTCGGTTATCCAAGCGACCACGTTACCGCTGGGCTACTACTGTCTTTTATGTCTTTTATATGAATACAAGAAATAAAAAAGGGTCTAAGTGCCAAATTTTTTTTTTCGTTTTTATTACTTTATCGGGTAGTATGTTCCCTCGCCAATAACCTTAAATAGGGACTAAGCGACTAGCGTTGTTTCTTTCTTGGTACTTACACTTCTAAAGAGCGGGGAGGTGTAAGTCGCGGGGGGCGTAATACTTTATTAGGGTGTAAGTCCGTCGTCTCATTGCGCCAGTGTTATGAATATGTCGGAACTTACACCTGTTGTTGTCGCCGGCGCGGGAAGAAAAAGACGTAGAAATGGTGAAAAAAGTGTGCAAACAGTTAAAAAGACATTAAAGGATAGTGGTAAACAATACCAGACATCGAAAGGCCAGGTGATACCAGCAAAAAAGCCACCACCCGATGAGGTAATTCGATTTTCTTGTTTTCATAACCTTAAAACAATATTGCACGGCCGCTCGGTAGTTGTCCGCGCTAGTGATGTGCATCTAGCGTAATTACGAGATCCATAAGTTTAAGTAGGTACCTACCTGACTATGCTTGCTTACTAAGTATTTGTATGTATGTTTGTTCGATTGTAGGTACCTACCTGACTATGCTTGCTCAATATGTATTTGTACGTATGTTAGTTCGATTTTTGGTTTCCCCATACAAATGCGAATATTTTGTGTTTGTTTATTCCCTCTTCACGGTTAAACGCTTTGATGGATTTTAATGAAAATTGGCACAGAGGCAGTTCATAGTATGAAGGGTGACATAGAATACTTTTCATAGACACTTGCGCGAATAAAAGCCGGGGCGCATCCAGAAAGTCTATATACCTAAATGTAATTTTATTTTTGAGTGAGAACACTTTCACATTAGGTTTAGCTTTGTAAAGTTAATATTTTAAATGGAGTTTGTGTGTGGTCCGTCCGTAAAATATAAGAATGTTAGTTCTCTATTTAACAGTTCTTTTTTTTTCAGGTTCATTGCAAATGTCACAATGATTGCAAAACATTGACTTCGGCTTATAGATTTAAATTATTCCAAGAATTTTATGAATTGAAATTGTGTCAATAAAAATTCTCAATTGCAAACACTTAGAATTTATAACATCAATATATTGTTCACCTTCTGCTCAAACATCACAATGTGACTGGGATCAACTATTTTCTAAATTTTCGTCTAAATCTATAGTAGCAGGTGATTTTAACGGGCACCATTCTATCTGGTCATGTAAACAAAACACAAGGGGACTTCAAATATACGATACTATATTAGATCACAATTTTATAGCACTTAATAATGGGAATCACACAAGAATTAAATTTGTCAATAATATTTTACAGACATCTTCACCAGATATCACCTTTGTTACATCGGATATTGCAGTTTATTTTAATTGGGAAACTACAAATGAAAATTTGGGCAGTGACCATTTAATTATTAGGTTTAGCTTGGAATTTAAAAGTAAAGTAGATATTTCTAAATGTCGTAATTACAAATTAGCAAATTGGCAAAAATACCAAATTTTATTGAAAAATAATCTTGGCCACTCCACAGAATATAATAACGTTCAAGAAATGTATGATTATTTTACAGACCAAATGAATAAAGCTGGAGATCAAAGTATACCTTTTAAAAGAGTATGTACTAACCCTAGCCAAGTATTTCATCCAAAAACCTATTGGGATTCTTCATTGTCTCGAGCCATAGCAGAACGGCGTTTGGCTTTAAAAAATTTTAGACGAAATCCTATCCCTGATAACTTCGACAAGCTTACATCAAAAATAGCAGAGGCTCGGCGGTTAACTCGACGTGCTAGAACTAATGATTGGCAAAGTTTCTGTACAAAAATAGACGAAGTGACGGACACTCCTACTATGTGGAACAAAATGTGTTGGATGAAAGGAATAAAACCGAAGTATTCTCAAATAACTGAAAGTATGAAAAGAGACCTTTTGCATTCCCTGACTCCAGATTATGTAGAACACCCACAACCTATACTTCATTCAGACAACCAAGCATTGCAGCAGGATTTTTCATTATCAGAGCTACAAAAGTGTCTTAAGAAAAAAGACACAGCTCCAGGGGATGATGGTATTACGTACAGCATGATATACAACTTGCCCAATGAAGGTAAATCCTTTTTACTTCGAATGTATAACTTAATATTCAGCCAATCTCATGTTCCAGAACAATGGCGTAGTATTAAAATAATACCTATACCCAAATATAATTCTAACTCTAATGATTCTCTAAAATTAAGACCTATTTCTCTAATTTCATGCATATGTAAAATATATCATATAATGTTAAAAAAAAGACTAGAATGTTTTATAGAACAGAATAACGTGATACCATCATCAACAATCGGATTTCGAAAGGGACAATCATGTATGGACTGTTTAACACGTTTTGTTTCAAATATACAGATAGGAATGACAAAAAACATTCCCACCCTTGCTTGTTTCTTGGACATCGAAAATGCCTACAATAATGTTTCTGTTGAGCAACTTATTCTTATCTTGGACAGTCTAAATGTAGGAGCTAAAATTTGTAGTTATTTGTGGCATTTTTTGAGTAAAAGATATCTTAAGATTACAAGTTATAGTGGACAACCTTTAAGTAGGTGGACTAATAGGGGCTTAGCTCAGGGAGACCCAATTTCTCCTCTTCTATTTAATATAGTAACTTCTCAGATATGCATAGGAATTAATAACGTTAATATTTTGCAATATGCCGATGATTTTGTGTTTTACATACAAAATAAAAATCTCATTAGTGGTAAAGCGGATTTACAAACTAGTCTCAATACTGTAGTGATAAAATTAAATCAAATCGGCTTGGATGTTTCGTCTACGAAAACTAAATATTGCATTTTTACTAGAAAGAGAAAAATAGATCAGGTTTCCCTTAATATTAATAATTGTAATATTGAGAGTGTTGATTGTTTTAAATATTTGGGAATGTGGCTTGATAAATCATTACTTTGGAATAAACATATTAATGAAATAAAAGAAAAAACTATGAAAACAATTAATTTATTAAAAATATTAGCAGGAAGCTCATGGGGTGTTCATCCGAAACATTTACGACGATTATATTTTGCATTGATTCGCAGCCGAATGGATTATGGTAGCTTTTTATATGATAGTGCGGCCAAGACACACTTACTTAAATTAGACCGTGTGCAGAATTCTGCTTTACGTATAATAGGGGGTTTTATCAAAACCACGCCTATTCACGTCATGGAATGTGAACTAAGTATTCCCCCGCTTAATTTTAGACGTCAATTTTTAGCTAGTAAATACTGTCTTAAATCCATGACCTCATACGAAAACAGTACAATTATCATTTTGGAAAAGTTAACGCATGTATGTCAAAACCGTTATTGGCAGAAAAAGAAAAAACCATTACTGGCAAATGTTTACAGCACGCTCAAAGAGGAGAGAATTAAGTCTTGTGATTCTAATACTTTGGAAACTAATATAGATAAAAATATAATATCCACTGAAATAAAAGGCTTTACAGGCTCTAAGTATAATAACATGAATTCTATGTTAAAATACTGTACACTTAACATGCTCGCTGTTGAATATGAAGGGTGGCATAAATTATATACTGATGGGTCGAAAACAACAAACGGTTTAGGAGCAGCTTTTTACGATCCCGGTCACAATGTGAAAGAGAAATATAAAATTACATCAAGTGTCTCAATCATGTCCGCGGAACTTCTTGCAATCTCAGAGGCAATGTCATATGTTAGTAATTACATTAAAAATAAAAACGTAGTCATTTTAGCAGATAGCAAATGCGCGCTGCAGCATTTGGCTCGATGCGCCTCTGGTCAAAGAGGTGTACCGGTAGCCTATGCAATTTTGAGAAAAATTTTACTTCTTATTAATAACGGAATGACTTTGAGATTGCAATGGGTGCCGGCGCACATAGGACTAAGTGGGAACGAGGAGGTTGATAAAATAGCTAAAGAGGCAGTATTGACTGGATCTGAAATATATATTGTACCAGATTTCACAGAAATTTTGATTAAATATAATAATGATATCTTTAACAATTGGATCAAATACTTTAGAGAAGCTTCAAAAGTTAAGGGAGTCTGGTACAATACTATACAAAAAGAACCTCATCGTATACCTTGGTTTATAGATTGTAAACTGCGTAGGGAAGTGATTGTAATGGCGCATAGGCTTCGCTCTGGGCATTTGCCACTGAATAAGTTTAAATTTCTATTGAGGAAGAGCTCGTCAGCTAATTGTAGTACCTGTGACATCGTAGAGGATGTACAACATATTTTAGTGGAGTGCACCCGAAGCGAAGCCTTGCGAAATAATTTAATTAGAAATTATGATTTTAATGTCAAAGATGTTGGTAAATTTAATTGCATACTATCTACTCCTACAACAGAACAAGCTAAATTAGTTTTTCATTATATGCTTAAAATGTTAAAATAAGATTAGTATAGTTGACTATATGTTATTGTGATACAATAGGTCTGGCATAATCTTTAAAGATTCAAAGACCTTTAAATCACATAGAAATAAAAAAAAAAAAAAAAAAAAAAGAATTTTATAATCTGGCCGACAATGAAAAACAGTCAACTTTTTTGATGAGTCTTATTCATTTAAGTCCAGTAAAAAGAAGAAGACATGGAAACTATGAAGCACCAGAGAAAAGTAGAAGACAGTGTTCGGTATTTTATACTGTACCCAATGGTCAAGGCAATATTGTGCATGTATGTAAAGCCACATTTTCTGAAATATTTGCACTGTCTTCTAAAAAAGTCCAAATATTGATTAAGAAGAAAAAAGAAGGTCATACTAATTATACGGAAACGAGAGGAAATAAGAAGAAACACAGGAAATTTACAGAGATTGACGAGAGAAGTGTAAAAGATCACATTAACTCATTTCCTAGACAAGAGAGCCACTATGGTCGCGCTCGTTCTCAAAAAGAGTACTTGAGCCCAGATCTTAATATTCACCGTCTCTTTCAGGCTTATAAAACACAGAACCCGGAAACTTTAGTAACATACAAATATTACAGTACAACTTTCAAGAAATACTTTGCTCATGTCAAATTTGGTCAGAAACGGACATACACGTGTGCCACTTGTGATTTACTTGCTGCAAAAATGGTTTCAGACCCAAATAACCGGACATGCCACAAACATAAACTAGAATTACACCAACTAAGAGCAGAAAGAGCTACAAAGCAAATGTCTTTTGACATTAAGAAATCACAAATGCCTAGCAGCACCACATGCACGGTTGCCATGGACTTGCAACAAGTGATCGTAACTCCTACCTTAACTCATGGAGCCATGTACTACTCCCGGCAGCTGGCAAATTATAATCTTGGACTGCATATTGAGAATACAGGGGACGGATACATGATTTTATGGAATGAGAGTATAACAGGGAGAGGAGGAAATGAAATAGCATCATGTATTTTAAAAGTACTACGTTCTGTAACATTGAATAAAGATAATTTGATAATGTGGAGTGATAACTGCTGCGGGCAAAACAAAAATAAAATGTTCCTATTTTTATGGGCGTGGTTGACTTACACAAAAGTTTTTAAAAGCATTGAGCACAAGTTTCTGATAAGTGGGCACTCATATCTATCGTGTGACAGAGACTTTGCTATTATAGATAACCGACTTCAAAAAAAATTCAAAAAAGGAGGAGGTTATATGTTCCGTTGTATGTATTTTTTTTTTTTTTTATGTATGTTCACCGATTGCTCCGCCGTCTGTGGGCCGATTTCAAAAATTTTTCTTTTGATTGGTAGGGTATAGTTCCGAGGTGGTCCCATTGTCACCAAGTCAGGATCTGATGATGGGATCCCAGGGAAATCGAAGGCAACTCTCAAAATATACAGGCACCTATTATGTTTTTGATATATTTTCTAAGCCCGATAAAGCTTTTACGTATGAAAATCATCATCTCATGTGGATGAGCTGATGATGGAAGGTAAAATTCCTCAACAGTTGTTTTTTATGTGTTTTCACCGATTTCTCCGTGAATTGTGGGCCGATTTTAAAAATTTCTTTTTTGTTCGGTAGGGTATACATTCAAGATGTTCTCATTGTCACCAAGTCAGCATCTGATGATGGGATCCTAGAGAAATCGAGGGCAACCCTTAAATTTTATCGGCACTGATTACCTTTTTCATATATTTTCTAAAGCTGTTCAAGAATTTGTGATGATGTAAGGTATATATCCTCAACGGTTAGGAGTTGAAAGAAAATTCTTTTAATATTATACGTACTTATGAACTGATAGTCGTACTCCTTCAGGATATTAGGTGGATTGATAATAGAAGGTAAATCTTATTAACGTCTACGAGTTACGTGGAAAAATAGACGTGGACAAATCTCGATTGACTATAGTCGTTCATTTCAAAACTTCGCTGACTTATTGGAGCAGTAGTTTAGTTAGCCTTCCAATATTTTATTTAAACATAATAATTTCCACAAAAAAATTTAAAATAAATTATTTTTTAACAAAAATGAAAACCGACTTCAAAACGCTACAAATCGAAACTAAAAAGAAAAAAAAATAATTTTAATTACTTAGTTATTGTTGGAGTCGGTGCCAGCCAAGGAGATTGTATTAGGGTTATTTTGCTTTGGCTGGCACCGACTCCAACAATAACTAAGTAATTAAAATTATTTTTTTTTCTTTTTAGTTTCGATTTGTAGCGTTTTGAAGTCGGTTTTCATTTTTGTTAAAAAATAATTTATTTTAAATTTTTTTGTGGAAATTATTATGTTTAAATAAAATATTGGAAGGCTAACTAAACTACTGCTCCAATAAGTCAGCGAAGTTTTGAAATGAACGACTATAGTCAATCGAGATTTGTCCACGTCTATTTTTCCACGTAACTCGTAGACGTTAATAAGATTTACCTTCTATTATCAATCCACCTAATATCCTGAAGGAGTACGACTATCAGTTCATAAGTACGTATAATATTAAAAGAATTTTCTTTCAACTCCTAACCGTTGAGGATATATACCTTACATCATCACAAATTCTTGAACAGCTTTAGAAAATATATGAAAAAGGTAATCAGTGCCGATAAAATTTAAGGGTTGCCCTCGATTTCTCTAGGATCCCATCATCAGATGCTGACTTGGTGACAATGAGAACATCTTGAATGTATACCCTACCGAACAAAAAAGAAATTTTTAAAATCGGCCCACAATTCACGGAGAAATCGGTGAAAACACATAAAAAACAACTGTTGAGGAATTTTACCTTCCATCATCAGCTCATCCACATGAGATGATGATTTTCATACGTAAAAGCTTTATCGGGCTTAGAAAATATATCAAAAACATAATAGGTGCCTGTATATTTTGAGAGTTGCCTTCGATTTCCCTGGGATCCCATCATCAGATCCTGACTTGGTGACAATGGGACCACCTCGGAACTATACCCTACCAATCAAAAGAAAAATTTTTGAAATCGGCCCACAGACGGCGGAGCAATCGGTGAACATACATAAAAAAAAAAAAAAATACATACAACGGAACATATAACCTCCTCCTTTTTTGAATTTTTTTTGAAGTCGGTTAAAAAAAGGAAACGCGTTTCAAATTGTATGGTGCCGGATGATGTAAAACAACTTATTGAAAATGCTCGATTTAAGCAACCCTTTAAGGCTGTAACGATGACTTCCGATGATTTTTATAATTTTAAGGCTGCTGCAGACGCATATTTTAACACAACGACATTGCAAATTTCAAAAGCGCATCACATGAAATTCGATAGCGAAGAACCTTTTATAATTAAGATAAAAGAAACACACAGTTTTACAGAAAACTGGAAAGTTGCCAATCTTTTAAAACGAGGTAAGACGCTCCATGACATTTCGGGATACACGCTGCCTAAATTACAATGTAAGAGTAAAATTACTGAAGAGAAAAAAAAGGATCTTTTAGCAATGATACCTTATCTCAAGAATGAGGATCATCGCAATTATTATGAAACTATTTTAAACTAGATAGTTCAGTTTTTAGCTTTTGAATTTCCAGATCTCTTAGGGTGTGTGTATAACTTTAAAAAAAAATTTTTGTTAAAAGTTCAAATATACTAGTTTACGTTTAAGTTGGTCACAGCACTAGTCAAATAATATAGATAACAAACCAAAGTGCCTATACCAAAAGTGACTTGGACATTATCCCTTTATTTGTAATTTAGAGCAAGGCACATAGAGCCTTTTTTATGTCAACTAGAATTGGACTTTAAGCTTTCTTCGAACTGATTAAGGAATTTAAGTTTATTGTGTTAAATAATAAGTTTTGATACGTATTTTTTGCTTAATAAAAGCATTTTATTGTAACCTTTTATATGCTCATTTAAAAATATAAAAAATATGTTGTGATAATGGTTTATTATTTTAAACAAGAATTCCTCCACTTTTTGTTTTTGGCACTTAGACCCTTTTTTATTTCTTGTATTGATATATGTATGTAATATTAACACTATCTCATACAACGCTCACGATCAAAGGACAATAAATCTACGGTTACTAAGTAGCTACTGAGTTATTAGGACAATTGTTTTGTAACGTCTATTATTAGGCCTCGACCACACAACACGATGACGTCACGGTCGCTCGTGCACTCGCTGCATACCGATGCGCACGCGCAACGCATTTTAATATTGATTCGTTTAATGCCAATTTGGGTTTAGGGTCCCGTAAGCTGTTAAATTTTATTAGGTATTATGTTAGTACCATTATGTGGAAGTGAAACCTATGTCTATAGACGTTCTTTGTAGGTAGCTAAATTAAGTTATAAATTAATCATGGCCGCCTTCTTAGAACCAAAGAACGTTTAATGACGAAAATTAAATAACTGTATTTTATTCTAGACTAAGGCATTTTTGTCACAATTAGAATATATATTTCGCTCGGGAATCGAATGCGCTCTCTCTGGTCTAGTGTTACATGTACAGTCCCAGTAAATATTAGCAGTAGTATGATATACGTTACACATTTTAATAAAGAAAATTCATTGCTTTTTAAATTATAAGATCTTTTGCTTGAGGCAAAACCTATGCACTAAAATTAAAATTACCTAAATAAATATGACGTAATAGATACAGAAAAAACTGCTAAATTAAATAGGTACCGGTACTAGTTTCCCGACTTATTCAGTAAGCCGAAAAGATTGTATAATGTTTTAAAAAATTTCGCAACCAAAGGAAGGGTCTTTCTCACGTTTTGGATATTCGAAGCTTGGTGAAGCTTTAAGCGTTTTTTATCGTTAAAAACTAAATAGGTAAGTCATTACAAAGAATATAAATCTAAAAATATAAGACATATTTTTACTATACGACATATCGATTCAATTTATCAATACATTTTTTAGACATAACACCTCGTATTATCGTCTCTACTGATGACAGGAAAGCTGGTTCGTTTCCGCCCAAACAATCGGCATTGCCATTCAGTGAGGGAATGCGGCGAACATTCTTGCCGCTATTCCGCACTGACTTATACAGTAATAATTAACTATTAAGTGTACATTTGCTTTTCGTATTTTCACAAACTTACATATATGTATTTGTAAATTCCTTTATTTTATACTAGCAAACCCGATCCGCTGCACTGGGCGTAAGTGAAAATAAATTAAACGGTTTTTAAATATGTTGGGACATTTTTACAACAGCACCATCTAGTTCCGTGGTAAGCTACGAGACTTGTGTTACGGATACCAGATAGTTGATATACTACACATATAATTATTTAAATACATACATAATATAAATATCAACACCCATGACTGGAGAACAAACATTCGTGATCAACAAATGAATGCCCAAAGCGGGACTTGAACCCGCGACCGCTGGCACAAAAGCAGGGTCACTACCAACTGAGCCAAACTAACTGTAAATAAAAGTAGTCAAAGTTACTCCTTATAACATTAGCTATCTGAGAGTGGAAGTTCCGTCAAAATCGGTCCAGCCGTATCAGATACCAGCCGGAACGTTTGTTCACAACAAAAAAAAATCACTCGACAGACAGACAAAAAAAATTGAAAAATTGATTTTTTGATGTAATTAAAATCAAGAAAATAAAATGTTACATACATTGTTTACTTCAGTGCCATACATACATATATTAGTCATGAACATGTTTAAAAGCGTTAAACGTTTCAAAAACAAAGCTGACATACAGCCCACGCCAAACTTTGTGACCGCCTTGAGTATAGTCGCTAGTCCGAACTTGCGCATGGTACAGTCGAGTGGGCAATACGTAATCAACCAAACAATTTTCGTTTTCTAACATTTTTAATACTTATTATATTATGTCAATTTATTTTTATTTGTTGATTATAAAGTTCGTGTTTATTTCATAGGTTATTTTATTTAATTTAATATACAATGTATGTGTTATTTGTAAAACATATAGGTTAGGTAATAATAGGATAAATGTAAATAAAAAACATTAATATAAATAAAAACTATATTCACAATGGGGCCACACCTTCCATAAAAACATCTCCCTTACTAGTGGATGGTTCCGCATCCGAATCACTCTCTTCCCAAAAAATATCCAAATCTTCTTCATCTGATTCATTATCGCTCACGTGAATTATTATTTTTTATAAACAAATAACAACGAGTAACAATAACAACAAGTAACAATAACTAAAAACTATAATAACAAATTAACGAAACGATCGAACGAATTTTGAACGCTACAGTACTCTCAGAGCTCACAAGTGCGTGATTCGTGTACGGACGTAGCACTCACACTAAGGCGTGGGTGCCAGCGCGCGTCGCGGGTGAGCGGTGCGGGCGCGCGGGGTGTGGCCCTGCCCCCAAGCTCTTGTGCGTCCCGCTAATACCTGATTTTGTGTTCTGCGCAATGCAATGAGCCTAGTTCGGGACGGCCACAAAGTTTGGCGCGAGCTATACGACTGTCGTTTCACATAACTCGTGCTATACAACCTCTTAAATTGTGAATTAAGTCTAAAAACTCTAAGGGATTGTTTCTAATAATATAATTAATATGTATCAGATTCAATTAGATTTCTGTTTAGAGACTAGTGCTGCTAAAAATATACAATATAGATATTAGATAGTACCTACTTAGTACTTATCATAGAACATAATATTCTACTCTATGGTATAGTTAATGGTATTATAGGACATGCGGGACTTACTTTGAGGTTTAGTTTTGAACTTGCAAGGTTACTTATCGTAGTAATAACAAAGTAAAGATTATAAAAGAAAATGTTTGTAAGAATGTGGTATATATGTAGGTATGGCTGCTACTTCTTCACGTCGAAACGTCTGCTCAGATTTGGATGATGTTTTGTATAAAAACTAAAAAAATGTATTTTGTTGGTATTGGAATGTACCAGGGCCTCAAGTCTGCTATTTTACATACAATTGTCATTGTGAAACAATGCAATTTTAATTCAATTACCATTGGTCAAAAATTTGGTAGTCTACTAAATTTACAATGGTCGATCAATGGTCTTGTCATTGGATTGTAATTGGATTGTAGTTGAATTGTAGTAGAACAGGAATTGGTATTGCCATTAGCTAAAAAAGCGATCACCGAAATGAGTTTCAGGCTAGTTTCGATTATATATGTTATCAATTTATGTTTTAAAGACTAAGCATTATGTAAAATGATCATAAAAAGCCATAAATATAAATTTTAAATGCAATTTAAATAATAAATCCTCAAAAATAAATAAGTTTCATCTGTAACTGTCAAATTGACATTAAATATCAATGTCATTTCACATTTGATAGGTCAATTATTTATTCGTGGACGGTCCTAGCATACATAATAATGATGATATTTATAGTTAATAGTTAACAGTGAGTTAGTACAGTGGTCATTAGAACTGTCAAAATATTAACAGACTACGCAATTCATCCGATCATTGCCTTGTCATTACGTACGGGACTACCAATTATTTGCAAGTGTCATTGAAGTGTAAGTGACACACCATCGGAAGACCATTGAATTAGTAGACTACCAAAATTGCAAAAAGTAGCAATTACGATGTCATTGATAGACAATTGTAACACCATTGCAATAGCAGACTTGAGGCCCAGAGCGAAGTAGTATCCTAACTATATATAGGTACATATATTTTGATATCGTGTATCTATACTAATATTATAAAGCAGAAGAGTTTGTTTGTTTGTTTGTTTGTTTGTTTGTTTGTTTGTTTGTTTGTTTGTTTGTTTGTTTGTTTGTTTGTTTGTTAGTTTGTTTGTTTGTTTGTTTGAACGCGCTAATCTCAGAAACTACTGGTTCGATTTGAAAAATTCTTTTTGTGTTGGATAGTCCGTTTATCGAGAAAGGCTATACGAGCGGAGCATCAGTGTTGCAAAAATGGGAAGTTTAAGAATTTGGTTTAATGTCTTTAAAATGCGTGCGAAGCCGCGAGAAATGCTAGTGTTATGATAAAATTTTAATAAATTTATGTTTTAAATAATTAAATGTCTTTAAGCCGCTGTGTGTGAATAGATTTGGTGAGAAGTTTAAGGATAAAAAAATTTGATTCGGTTCGCTTCGCTTTCTCTTGATAAATTAATAACTAATAGTATTGATCATGTTGAGTACTTTAAGTAATTAAAATTGAGGCTTAGCTAAGAATAAGTACAGTTCAGTTATCTAACGTGCAATAATTTGTACCGGAGTAAAGAAAATTGAATGGAGAAAGATTTTTTGAATAAAGTTATTAAAAATTATATGAATAAAGCTCTACTTTATGTTTCCCAAATTTTGTCAAATTTTTACTTCCTAAGCTATTCTTAAAGAACTTAAAACATAAAATTTACGTATAGTAATAAAAAATATAGGGGTCTGTTTGTGATAATAACGTGTATATTCATATTTAAACTGTACTTTAAAAGCACTAAAACCTTTGTGACTTTATAACAGCAGATAAAGACTGCCATATGAAAAGTAACTAAAATTAAACATTTTGAAGCTTTCGTTACGATATTATGTTTTAATAAATATACATTTTATTGCACATCAATGTCAATGGAAATAGGTGTAAATGTCACTTGAAAGTTTATAAGGAGTTATTTAAGTTAACAAAGAAAACATTAAGCAAGACTTTTTTTTTGTTTTCAGCCCATTTTAACGTCCCACTGCTGGGCACGGGCCTCTCAATACGAGGGGATCGGGGAGTAGTCCACCATGCACGTTAAGTGCTGGTAGGCGGATTTCACACGTCTGAAAACTTATTAGGTTTTCGAAGTCATGTATGATGCCTCACGATCTTTTCTTTCACCGTAAGAAAAGTGGTAACCATGTTGAAAAATGAAAATATGAGATGAATCGCTGAGATGCGAGACTAGAGATTTGAAAATTGAAACCTTTACTTGATTTAGTAAACGAGCATACAACTGGGCAAGGAGCAGTCATCTAATGCGCTTTTGTATCTACATAAGGTCATATTAAGGTGAGTTAAGTAATAGTGAAGTCAGGAAGAAAACTTATCTATACTAATATTATAAAGCTAAAGAGTTTGTTTGTTTCTTTGGTTGATTGAACGTGCTTATCTCAGGAACGACTGGTCCGAATAGAAAAATTCTTTATGTGTTGCATAGTCCGTTTACCGAGGAAGGCTATAGGCTATATTACATCATGCTACAATCAATAGGAGCGGAACATCAATGAAAAATGTTACAAAAACGTTTGGTTTTTGTAACATTTTTCATTGATGTTCCGCTTTTTTGGTTCCCAGCTTTTAGAAAGCGTGCAAAGCCGCGGGAAAGGCTAGTAAATGTAAATAAAAATCCTTTACGTTCAGATTTGAAAACGATAACTCTAACAGATATGGAAACTAATTTGATCGCACAATTCTTAGCCACGAAGCGCACTGTCGACGACTTCAGATTCTATGATAGAAAGCGAAGATGCTGTTTAATACATACAAAATTAAAGAATACGCTCTTAATCTATTAAAAATAACGACTATATTAAAGTAAAATTTATTTTACGAAATACACTTAAAAAATAGCGGCTTCTTTTTTATTACCTATCTGTTATAATTTGATTATAGTTATCTAGATGAAGCTGTCAATCGCTATTAGAGCCATTTTGACAGTTTGGAGGCCTCGTTTAATTTTTACGCTTTGAAGTTTGAACTATTTAAAAAATAACAATTACTTTATGTGTAATGTAATCACGAACTGGTTAGTATTAAAGACAATTAAATTTTCCGATTTTTTCGTCTTTTTATTTAGATTTGAAGGAAACTAATAGTATGTGGAAAATCAAACTATAAATCCGTGTGTAAATCAGAATATACGTTGTAATTTGTGATTTTTGGGATTACTACCTTAATTATGTATTTTAAATTATTTTTATACTAGATTTTTAAAAATTGTCAAGACTTTGTATTTTAACGGTCTTTTTTACATTGCTTTTAAAAGAAATTTAGAATAAAAGTATAAAAAAGCTTTTTATCATTCCAATCCAAAGAACTTTAAAATTGTAAAAGGATTTGTCATTGTCTAAAAAAAATGTAAATAGAAACTAATCCAAAAAATTAAAACACCTTAAGCCATTTCGGCGTTGAAACGTCAAAAAACCCGCCATATTTAGATCCACCGAATCGTGCCCAGATTAAAAATGGCGAATGCAAAGGCACCTTATTTATTATTCCTTAAGTAAAAAATACTATCCAATTCGTAAAATATATAATGCTTATCTAATATTTATTTGAGAAATCTTTAAATGACATTACTGCCACCCGCGTCGTTTCGTGGAAAATTGGCTTATTATTGGGAGTGAGCACTACCTGTGTGTAATCCCTTTAGCCGTTTGACTTCGCGGCACTTGAGGGGTTTTCAATAGATAGTTTTTGCGGATTTAGTTAAACTCAGTTAACAAGTGTGAGGAATGCTTTTAAAGTGCCATATGTATTGAACTGATTTTACTTTCTTTTAATGACGTTTTGGATAATCCTAAAGATACCTAATTATTAATTACTTATGGCAACTAACTATATTTATACGTTACGCGTATATAAGATTAGGGTAAGTTTAATCCAATAGCTAATTTAATAAATACCATAATTGTGAAAAATGTAGGAAACATTTTTCTTATTCAATTTTCGTCTTTCTCCATTATTATGTAGCGTACTGTCTGAGTACGACAAAGTTCATCAGAAATAAAACCTTTAAACTAGTAATCGTTAATTACTAACCATAATATTTTTCCATACTTTGTTAAACTGTATTTGCATTATGTACTCTATATACATTTTTTTTAAAGTAATGAGTTCATCTAAAGAAATATTCTTAAAAAGCCTAACTTTTTGTAAGGATTACCTATCAGAAAATAATAATTTATTAATTCAGTCACGGAGCTTATACATATACAAATAATTTGTAAAGTCGGTTAAGTTATATTACTGAATTAATTTAGATCATGTAGTGCGTTTGCGCTTTACGATCATATATAGCAAGAGTTATGTTATACAGCACCTATATATCAGGGTATTTTACGTATTTTTGTTACAACATGACAAAAACAATATAAATACTTCGAGACAATTCTTTTACTGTACAGTTAAGTAGGAAAATAAACTCGCAGTGTATTTTCTTAACTTTTTATTTATAATCGTAATATTTATTAAGAAAAATAAGAAGTTAAGTCTGCAATTACTTACTTGTAAATCCTTTTTCATATTGACACATGTCAAACATGTCACCAACCACAGATGACCGATGAATGATTTAAAGGAAAATGAATATTGATTCTAAACTTTTTGAACTTTATATATATTAGTGGCAGTGGTAGCCCAGCGGTAACGCGCCCGCTTGGATAACCGAGTGATGCGGGTTCAAATCCGGGTCTCGCACCTCTGATATTTTCACGTGCGAATCATTTTTCTATCATGATTGCCACTTGTCTTACGGTGAAGGAAAAAATCGTGAGGAAACCTGCGTGTCTTAGAAAAAACCTAGCAAGTTTTTCGAAATGCATGTGAAGTCTGACTAAGGCCTGATCCCCTCGTACTGAGGGAGGCCCGTGCCCAGCAGTGGCACGTTAAAAAGGGGCTGATGATGATGATGATGATATATTAGAATAATTAGAGAGTTTTTATTCTCTCTGATCATCGAAATAATTTTGTTAAATAATATACGGTAATCCACCAATAGAGATCGAATCTATATTATTTATTATAATTGTGTTTAGACTATGTTTTAATAAATGGCTGTATATAAATATGGCATTAACAATATTGTCTTACAAATTTTTGAGCTATTAAAAAAACACCTGTGGTTACCGATTATTATTGTAATCTCTCAGATAAAATTAATCACAATTAACAAGTCGTTTGGTTAATGTTAATTCTTCAAATTTGATTTATTTTGTCTATTAATTTGCGTAACTACTGGATAATGGTGACTTATTGGTGTTTTAAAATTTCCTGGCATACACAATGATCTTTTGAAACAATGCGGTAGTAAATTATCACCATGTTTTTTTATATTTATGGGTTGTCATTTTCAAATATTTAAATGCTTAGATCATTTGTTTAATGTTACTTCGTAAAAGATTCTAAAGATTATGACAAATATGACTTGCCTTAATTTTAACCTGGAGTATCTTTTGCAATACTTCCATTTTTGGATATTAATAATAAATACTAGTAATATTACGTAATAAATTGCGATTTATGCGATTATTTCTTATCATAGTTTAGATTTCACAAAACAAGATGACGGGGACGAACTAATAGTGGAGTTAAACTTATGTTTCAAATTATTTAGTAATAAGCTAAATCGTGCGCCAGAGTGGTAGCCCAGTGGTTACGCGCTCTGCACTTGGGAAAGAGAGAGGGTCTTACGGCCTGTATGTCAAAAAAGGCCTAAATTTTTTTTGAAAGTCATAAATATTCCGCCAAGCAACACTTGGCCAGAGTGGTGGGTTGTGACTTGATCCTCCTCGTATAGTTTAAGGAAGACCTGTGAAAAAGGACTGAATATATACTCATATTCAAATAGGTATGCAATGAAAACAGTCTTTTGTATTAACGTTACATACCTACTCCACTTCTATTACTTATATTAACTACCTACTATATTAATTTCACTATCTATATAATTATATGACAAATATAAATATTTGTCAGCAAGAAATCGAACTCAGTACCAGTGTAGAGGCAAAGCTTTAAAACCACTTCACTAAGCGGCTAATTGCAAACGTCTTAAATAATAAATTCTAAAAAAACATAATTGTACGTTTCTCCAAAGTTGCTTTAAAAAATTATTTAAAACTTTCCAAGTTGTATCATTTAGTTTATTACATGCTATTTATAATGATTTTTTTAATATTTAATCTATGGGCGTCTAAAGGCGTGATTATAAAAATTAGATCCAAACTATTTTCTGATCCACGTTAACAAGGTGCAGATTGACATTAATAGTATCAATTTTGACCTGGCTTCTAAAATTAGTTTTTTTTCCATTTAAGCCACAAAACATCTGTCGGTGTAAATATAACCAACCAGTTGGCCAATATTGGCCCAATTTAAAATACAATCTATACGTATTATAAAATTCTAACTGAGTGGAATCTGTCTGTAATTAAATATTTTTTGAAAAATCTTATTGAAATACTAGCATTTCCCGCGGCTCCGCCCGCGTTTTAAAGACCGGAGACAAAATAGATTTCACATACCGTGTGATGTTTTATAGTTTGTAACGGTAAGTTGAGATTTCCCAGAAATGAGATATTTTCCCGCAATAAAAAGTATCCTATGTATTGTCCCGGGTAACCAGCTATCATTATATCAAATTTCATTCAAATCCGTCCAGTGGTTTTCTCGTGATGCGGTCACAGACAGACAGATTGACAAAAGTTCTAAAAACAATAGATTTGGCCTCTATATCCATAATTATGTCTATTTCGATTAGATTTTCCAAAAATTATTTAATATTTATGTAACAGATTCGACTCGGTTATACTTTTTTATATGTATAGATTATAGAGTTCGAATATAGAGAGTTCGAATCTGTAGCTAGAGTCTGCTTTTTCTGGGACTGAACTGCAAGAAAACCGCCTGACAGATCTTGATGAAAGGTATGATGATAGCTGATTATCCGAATAACATATGGGATACTTTTTACTCCGTACTATTTCTAGGAAATCTAGAATTAAACCTGAGTGGAACGAAGGTGAATATCATAGTTATTAGTCATAATATTTATGCCAATTAAATATTTTTTATTTTTTTGCTTTATACCTACTAATAATTTAAAAAACTATGATTTTTTTTAAATAATGGTATGTCTAAGAAGTAGAAGTGAAAACCTTTTGCTAGCAAACCCTTAAAAAAGTTTTGTGGTAATAACTAATAATGTGGGTACCTATAAGTTGGTGGCTTCAAGTCATTTCGCCATGGATTGTTGGGCCAACGTTAGGGGTGGATGGTTAATTTTCTAATAAATTAACATTTAATAAGGCGTTATCAAGCACAAATTATATTTCAAGAAATGGGTAGAAAGATTATATTTATATAAATAGGGTACGCCTAAATGGTTGGGCTTTGTTTCCATTATACCACAGCCACTTATTTTTATATTGATAATAGCGATTTAAAATATTAATACTTCTACTATGTATTCTACTATGTATTGTATTCTTTGAATTTATTAAGGTTCTTACATGACTTATAAAATACATAAATCTTGTATGATTAATGTTTCATGTTGCTTACGATAAATTATAATAGGCATACATACACTATTCTGCTTAACTTACTTCTGGTAGACTCCGCACGCATTATATATGTGTTACTCGGAAGTGTAAGCTATACTAGTATTACTGTATAGTTTCATTAAAATCAGTTCAGTAGTTTTTCATCTATCATCTATCTATCCATAGATCCATCTTTACAAAGCTTTGTGTTATAATATATTTCTAGATATTAAAGTACCTGATCTAAAACAATCAAAACACAAATCACTTATAGATAGCTAGCTTTTTATTCTTCGTATTAACATATTTTATTCGCAATACAATGGAAACGTTCACAATTCCATGCCTTTATTCTAATCGAGCGCTGTTGATGGGCAAAGTGGGTGTTTAAAAGCTCATTCCGACTAATACCACTCCGCCTGCTCGCATCGTTTGTCATAACTACTGATATTATAGTATTTATGATTAGTTTCATAATAGACTAGGGATCTGCCCTGGTTTTGCTTGCGTATATAGAAATATATATGCATACAAATGTGGCGAAACATAAAAGCTGGTTGTTTGTTGTGATGTTTCGTCCATTTTCAAACAGAGAAGAAAAAGTAAATTTACCTATATATAATACTAGCATTTCCCGCGGCTTCGCACGCGTTCTAAAGACCGGAAACCAATTTCATTTTGAGTCGCGCGGTATGATACCTCGCAGAACTAACGCCCGCCCTTTCCGTTTTTGGAACATGTTTCATTGATACTTCGCTTCTATTAGTTGTAGCGTGATATAATATATCCTTTAGCCTTCCTCGATAAACGAACTATCCAACACAAAAATAATTTTTCAAATCGGACCAGTAGTTCCTGAGATTAGCGCGTTCAAGCAACCAAACAAACAAACTCTTTATCTTTATAATATTAGTATAGATTTATTTTGATTGTCATAATAACTCTAAATATACTCCTAAATTACTACTGTTATAACTTTTTTTAAGTAAAAGTTAGTTTTTACAATTGCTTGTAAGTGTTGTGTATATATACCTACTAAACATTTTTGATTGTCTTCTAATGATATTAGATTCACATCATCAGCTTACATAACTTATTAAGTATTTCTATTTTTCGAAAGTCGGTTAACTATAATTTCAATAAAAGTTTCTAGTTAAGTATTCTTAAATTAAATGTCTAAACCGCTATTATCAAAATGACTGTGCGTGTTTCATGAAATTGAGAAATTAAACACACAAAATTATATAACGAGTGATTTGTGAACAATTGGATTGTAATAGCTTTCTCAATTATACTTACTACTTCTTAAAAGTATACGTTTCCGGTTGATATACTAGCAGTTTCCCCCGGCTTCGCCCGCGATCAAACTTCCGATCGTTACCAAACTTCGCAGGATCTAGCGCTGGGGTAATCTGATGATTTAATGAAAATTTTATAGAAAACGGTCCAGCCATTTTGGAGTGAATAGATAGATACTTGCAATATACAGTTAGTTGCAGCGTGACTCAAATACATTTTTTCATGTTTTTTGTAAATTAATTGTTTTTTGTAAATGATTTTTAAATATTAAATTTAAAGTTAGATAAGAAAATTTGGAAATTTCGATATTTTTTAGGGAAGAAAACTGAGTTTAGAATAATATAAGGATTGATGAGTTTTAGACAAGTTTTATTTTCCCACATTGTCTCTTAGCTCTACGACTAATAGTGTTAGTAGCTACCTACGTACCTACTAGTAATTTAAAAAAATGGAATTTATGTTTTTTATAACTTTCTGAGTTGAAGTAAGTAATAGTAAGTAATTCATCATTATTTTCTTTTTTTATTTATTTAATCATTAATTTTTTTAACGACCTTGATTCCTTTCATTACGAGTGAGATCTAGCCATAGAAAGTCCACCTTGGCTTTTTGGCGGGTTGGTGGACTTCACATGTCTTTCGAAAGCTTGCTGGGTTCTCTCATACATGCAGGTTTCCTCACGATGTTTTCCTTCACCGTAAGACAAATGATAATCATGATATAAATGATTTGCACATGAAAATATCAGAGGATTCGAACCCAAATTACTCGGTTATTCAAGAGAGTGAGTTACCACTGGCCTACCACTGTCTTTTCTTTTCTGGGTTGACAATTAAAAACTAACTGTACAAGTAAAAAAAATTTTACTTACAAATACCGTTCATTTTTTGTATTTAAATCTTCTAAGTCATTTAACTTTTTAATTTATAACCCTTAAAGTTAGCTAAAGAAGTTAATTACATTAACTAAAGGCTTTGCGGTTTTTTTTGAAAGGATTACTTTAAATTTTGAGCTTAAATCTACTGTAATTCCTTAAAGGTATTATATTATGTGTTTTTTGTAACAACTTTGGTAAGTCAATTATGACTTTCGTAAAGTGTTGGCGAGTTGAAGTTTAGTTTAGTAGGTAGGTGGAGGTACCCACTTATCTTCTTTTATCAGTATATATAAATTGAACTGTCTGTTTTTAAGTTGTATATAGGTACTTTCATCAAAAATCATTTTTTTAAACTTTTTATTTGATAATTTTCATTAAAAAAAACAATGTTTGACACTTATAACTATCTGTCTGTCTGTTTGTTCCGGCTAATCTCTGAAACAGCTGGACCTATTTTGATGGGACTTGTGTTCGCAGATAGCTAATGTTATAAGGAGTAACTTAGGCTACTTTTATTTTAGTAATTACGTTATTAAGATAATTGTTAGAACCCAATCTTTATGTCTCTATATTCCTAAGAAAAACAGCGAAAATATTTATAGTTACATTCATACAACCGAAAATTACCTCAGCCCTAAAGCCTGAAATCAAATATGATGCTCATATAAAAATATTTTTTCTAGATGTAGTCTAAAAGTATGCGGCTATAAAAATCATCTTCCAATATGTATCTAATACTGAAATTTTTAGTACTACCTAGGGATTCAATATTATGGAGATCCTACATAATATAATAAAATTCTAACTTGAATGATGAATCTGATTAAATGTTTTTTTGGAAAATCTTATAGAAATAGTATTATTATCAATATAGCTAACTTTATATACATATTAGATTTTTGTCTGTCTGTCTGTCAGTCTGACATGAGAAAACTACTGGATAGATTTTGATGAAATTTGGTATGTAGGTAATGGTTAGTCTGGTCGACATAATATAGATTATACTTTCTTAGGTTTACGCGAATGTTTAACATTATAAATGAAACTATCTTTTCGGATTTTGTCGTGGATTTATTAAGACTCTTCCGTGACCATGATTGCTGTAAAGCATTCGAAACGTCGGGAGCCAAAAATCATAATAAATCCGCGACAAAATCGGAAAAGATAGTTTCATTTATAATATAGATTACTTTTTACTGCGGGAAAATATCTAATTGCTGAGAAATCTTTTGTAATTGTCAAAGTGTACCTATCATCATCACTACATAATATAAAACAAAGTCGCTTCCCGCTGTCTGTCTGTCCCTATGTATGCTTAGATCTTTAAAAGTACGGAACGGATTTTGATGCGGTTTTTTTAATAGATAGAGTGATTCAAGAGGAAGGTTTAAATGTATATGTATAACTAGCGGAACCTGCGGCATCGCCCGAGTCTAGTCGCTAGTACGAGTATAATTTTAGATAAAAATTCATACTTATAATATTTCTTTTTTTATTAACGTAGAAGCACTGATAACTTTATAAGTTAACTCAAATAACTCTAAGCTATCGCATTTAAATTAAGTAATAACTCGCACGAGAGACATGTAAGTGATTTGTTACGAGTTGACATGTTTGATTAATTTTAGCAATTGTGTGTCTAGCGTTAAGCCTATGTCACGTCAAAGACGAATGTATTAAGGAGAATATGGCTTTAAAATTATTAAAAGTACATTAGATTAATAGAAGTTAGGTTGAGTAGTGTTAATTTATTTATACCGTATCACTACATAATATAAAACAAAGTCGCTTCCCGCTGTCTGTCTGTCCATATGTATGCTTAGGTCTTTGAAATTACGCAACGGATTTTGATGTGGTTTTTTATAATGGATAGAGTGATCTTAGAGGAAGGTTTTAGTACATAATTTGTCGAGTATACATTTACTAGCCTAGAAACCCGCGGCTTCGCTCGCGCTTACTCTAGGGACGAGCGAAGCGAGGGCGAGTTGCTAGTAATATATTATGAAAAAGGTATACTTTAAATGTTACGTTTAATGATAGTGAAATGAGCTGCTTGTCACTTTTAATCGATTATCCAACAGTTACTGACTTTATGTATTTTTTAATTAGGTGAAGCTAGAATTTGATTATAAAAACACCTATGTACTTAAAAATGCTAATACAAAAGTATTATAACTATAGACAATTATTTTTAATGAATTCTAAACAATGAATATTACAAAAACATTAAATAATGTAACCCTTAAAACCTTATTTGTATTAAAAAAAAAACAATATGCCATCTGTACAGATTACGCGCGAATGTGTATTATCTGTACACGGCACGAGTGTAGATGTACAGTGTGTACACGTGTGTGCGTGACTGTCTGTGTGTGCGTAAGCGCGAACAACTTGTTTGTTCAGAGATTTAATACTCGGTAAATTTCTTCACGTTACCTGAGACACGGTTTGGGTATAAAAGGGTGGAATGTAAAATTAATGCGAATTTGTTCAACGAATTATGATTTCTTGTATTGCTTATATGAATTCTTATTTCTTAGATCATAAGATAATGAAACGTAATATGTACCTACTAAATCAAAATAGAAAATAGAGAGTTCTATTAAACATTGTTATTTTTAATCGCTAATCATAATAATATTCGCTATCTTATATGTTGTTTAGTAATAAATAGGTGAGATTTTCCCGGTAAATTATATTTATATTTTAGATCGTTTTCTTAATACGTAAATATTGCACAGAGTAGCTTTTGAGACAAAATATTCATTATTCTTTGCATTTACCTTTAGGTAGTTTTGTAGGCTTCTGGAATGTATAGTTACCATCTATTATATTGTTGAATAAATTAATATTTTTAAAAATATCCATAGTGATTACTAATCTTTTAAACAAAAATTTTCAAAGAACTCAGCTACACCCTTTTCCCAAAACGCCACTTAATTGGATATATCATAGGCGTCTGTTTGCGCATGGCAATTGATTGTAACTTAATGCGAGACAGAGATAGAAATAAATATCAGCGCTATTTAGCCTTACGACAGAGCGAAATAGATATATTTTGTTAGTTTCAATCGAATTGGCGAGTAATGGCGCGCAATATTTATTTTAAGGGTGATTTTTTGTGTTAATTCATTATTTAACAGCGTGTAATTATTATTTAAGTGTAGATAGTTATTTATTATACATTTTTTGGTGTACATAGCGTGTGAATAAATGGGAACTGAATTAAAAGTCTTAGTAATTTGTTTTAAGAGATGAGTAAGTACTTTTGAAATAAGGTTAGAGCATTTTCAAAAATATTTTTGTTATTTTTAATTCATTGAAACCACCATTTTAAGAACATATTAAAATTAAAACAATAATATGAGGTGTATCCCAAAATATGTTACCTATTAACATTTACCGCTTTCGCGTTCTTTTTAATTAAGAATGCATGGATAAGCATTAAGCATCCTCTGTCAATCTCCTATCCTATAAATTATTCTATTACTAAAGGCTTCTCTTATTTCTTTTCTCTTGTATTATGTAAAATAAATAAAGAAACATATGGCTTGTCTTACTAGAAATTGGCTTTTGGCCTGTTTTGGATAGAGCCAAATGTCAAATAACTATTTTTATATTGTAGATATTTTATCGTTTCAATTTACTTTTCTAATCACTATAAGAATGTAGAAACCTATCCGTTATTAAAATTTTCCTTAAAAAAATAAGATGTTTGTAAACTTAGCGCAGTCGGTAGGTATATAGAGTCAGATGAAACAGTAAATGTAAAAAAATGACATTTTTTTAATAACCATGGACGGTTTTTAATAACGGTTAGAATCGAATGATATCTTGTAGGTTGTATTATAACGTGATTTACCGTGGGAATAAAACAATCGCTCGCGGTAATTGCCTTTGTCGCTCTCTTGTCCTGTACCATCTTCACACAAAACACTATACACTGTGTTTCAACGTGACAGAAGGACAAGTAAAAAACACTCTTTCATATTTTTAAATATACATAATAATTAATAATTTACAACAAATATAATAAATACATTTGTCAATAAACAAAGGCATAACTACTTGTAAACTTTTCTTTTTAAAATCTAAATGTCACAATCCTTATCATTTAACTTGAAGTGTTGTTTTTTTTTCAATAAGCCTGACGTTTACATCCTATTGATTACACAAAAACAAGACAATTAAGGGAATCGATTTTATATGCTAAATGAATATCGATATCGCTCAGGCCTTATGACTGACTATGATTATACGAATAAAGTTGCAGAATTTACAACAAGTGTTATATGCCACCTTGAATTGTCAAAATAATAAATATGTACTTATTAATCATAATCGCTTAAGTTCTGATCAGGTGTGCAGTGTGCTTCGAGTTATGCGCGGAAGAGTATTATGTAGTGTAATATATATTAAAAACTTTCAAAAATCTGTTACACTATAAAAATAAAAAATTTCATCTGTACCTGCATATTTATCGATATTAAAGAACTTGGACTATGCTTAGTGTGGTATTGCCATCTTTATTTTAAATCAAATCTACACTTTACTTTTTTCAAATAGACAAATTTAACAAAAGTTTGAATCCTTAATTTTACATTTTTAAAATTTAAACTAAACATAAGTAGGTATGTTGGTCTGCGAAGAGAGGAATCTACCACCGACTCGGAAGGTAGTTCTGCTGAGAAGAGTCGTTTTTAAAATAATATTTGTTTATAATATTGCTATACTATATCTTCGTGTCCTACCTTTGGTACTATCGTCTTCGAGCGTCTTCTTTGAAGAGATAAAGTGCCGATAAAGCTATCACTCACCTTATCTAAGCCCTTCCTTCTGGCTCCTTTATCTACATCACCTAGATGGTTCTACATTATAGCAGGCGAATTATGTATTTTTATTGTGACATACAGAAATGAATAATAAAATTTTGACTCCCTAAATTAAAATATAAACAATAATAATATGTAAAACGTAACAAATACATTACTTAAAATAAAAAACTGGAAGTTCGCGCGTAATTTGAGAAGAGGCAAAGATCGTTTGTTATAAAGTCACAAATTATATAATGTAAATCGATTTTCTTTCTGGTAGTTTTAGGAAACCAAAAATAAGAAAACATTAGCGTAACATTATTAAGTTCTCAATTAAAGAAATAAAATAAATGTACTTTAGAACTTGTCAACTACCGATACGCAAACAAAATGGGTGTTCAAAACAATCGAGTCACTCGATATTTATTTTTAACGGCTTACCTTAATTTAACTATTCACAGCTTTACATATATAAAATTAAAAATATGAATACAAGCAAATGTCTTTTAATGTAATATCACAAATTATAATACATAAATCGATTTTCGTTCAGGTAGGTTGTTGGTTAAAGAAAAAAAAAATGCCTAATGAAAGATATTCTTGGAATTGTCAACTACCGATACGTAATCGAAATGGGTGCTCGAAACAATCGAGTCACTCGATATTTATTTATAACGATGTACATTTAACTCTACACCAAAATCAATTCAAATTTATTGTTTATATTTTTAATAAAAATATGCGAAGGCGAAACGTAAATTATACGTAATAACGAAAATGGAATGTATGTCAGTTATTTCTTTAAAAATTAAAATAAATTATAAAGTTATGTATTTGTAGGTTTACAAATTATAAGCTATAGATTATGTCTGTTTATTTGTACTGCTAATCTCTAGAACAATTATAATACTTATTGAGAAAGTTATGGATGATCTAGCACTAGGCATATTAGGAGCTTGTAATTTATGTACGCAGAAGAAGCCGCAAGAACATACTAGTTTTGTTATAGCTATTAATTATATATAATTTTAATTCTTTGATTTGACAGATGAATGAAGAGACCTATTTTTCTACATTTTCAGTGATTTTGAGAAGTAAAGCTTGGGTTTGTCGTATAAGTATCTATTACAAAATAAAAAAAATGTCAACAATATAATACAAACGTGAAGTAGCAGTTCATTGCAAATACTCCATGGTCCATTTCATATGGAAAGCAATTTATATAAAATATAATGTTATTGTGACGGAGATTTAAACACGCGCTGTTCGCATTTCGATATAACTTGCGTTGAATTTTGAAATTTTGACTCTTATAGCGTATCGAATAAAAAGGAAGCAGAAAGTTTAATACGTAGGAAAGTTATGTAGGTACACTTAAATAAGACGTACGCGCGGTAGGATAAGACTTATGGAATTAATTATTATTATTGGGGTAGACCTTTTTTCCAACAGATAATTAATTCCTAATGGTTTTTATTTCTATAGTTAATACCTATAGACATAATGATCTATTATATTCATTGATAATGGCACGTGGTAGCGGCAACGTGCTTGCTTCGAAAATCTGTGACTTTTTAGTGGTAGTGCCATCAACCGAATGGGCCGGCACGCCCCGTACCATTAGTTACCATTAGTACCTACCACTCTCTCACAGAAGACCGGCGTGAAGTGGCAGCTATGCTGTCGCGTTTCGTCCGGTGAGTGAGAGTCCGGGAGGCCCACTCTCCTTCCCCCCTCCCTCTTCCCTTCATCCTCCATACCTCCCTTTCCTGAAAGGCCGGCAACGCATCTGCAAACCTGGCTTGCAGATGTCCATGGGCGGAGGTGATCACTTCCCATCAGGTGAGCCTCCTACCCGTTTGCCCCCTTTTTACCATAAAAAAAAATCAAGTGAAGCGGGTTCAACTCCCGGGATCTACTCACACATCAGATAAAAAATATGGATAAAATAATAAGTATTTGATGAAAAATACCTATTTTGAACCAGTTTAATTATTACATTCCGGTATTTAAAAAATACTTATTTAATAACAAGAAAACTTCACAAATCGCAATCATAATGAGTTCAAAACTTTACACCTCTCCACTATGCGCTAAGATAATATTGAAACAAAAATCTAAACAAACATGAAAAAGTATCTTTACTTCGTGTTAATTTTTGGCTAAGGCCATTTCAATGCTAATACAAAACGACGTTGAAATAAACTACGCGAACGAAGTCAAATGAAATAGCTAGTATAATAAAAATTATAATTTTTATGATAAAAATATAATATGTAACTTAATACATTAAATTTGTGTATCGATTAATGATCTCTGTGAAAGTCAAACTTACTAAACAAAATATTAACCTACATAAACAGTAGGTAATGTTAACAAAAATAAAATGAGTTAAAATTGAAATTATATTTTGTAATGTACATCTTTCTACATTATAATGTGAACGTATATATAAAAAAATATTATTTATAGCAACAATGACATTTTTTTATCGTATACCTATTCCAGGTCCAAGGATTACTGAAAATCATGATTTCATGAAATGAATACTTATTTATTACCTACCAGATACTTGTTATTTTTCAAAAGAGAAAGTTTTTGTAAAAGTAAAATAAAAATATATATATTTAAAAATTTCGATATTCAAATAAATAATATAAAAAAGTTGCAGTTACGGGATGTATGCAGGCTGCCGAAAATCGGGATGTGGACGCTTTCGTCGAACATTGGACGGAAATAAGCTGAAAAAAATAATAATACATCATATTTTTATCGTATTTTTTGAGCGAAAAAGAAGAAATTTATTCGATTCTGTTTAGATCATATAAGGTAATATTTAATTAAAAGGTAGGTTAAGAACAGGTAATTATTGCAAATAAACTCACTGTCCAAATTATATTTCCGATCTTAATAAGGGTTTGACGTTTTAGCGATCTTCTTTTATTCATTTTTAATTTGAAATTGTTTTTATAATTAACGTCAGTTGAGCCAACGAGTATTAAAAAGTAAGTTAATGATTAAGCATGAAAATGATAAGCTTAATTAGACGATTATGGCGAATTTGAAAAATAATTATTTTTTTTAATGTTGGAAAATATATTTACGCATGCTACCTGTAGGTCACTCATGTGGGAGTCACCAGTATGAAAACTGTGTACCTACTACCCTCTAAAAACCAACAAACCGTCCCCTGTCTTAATGGGGTGTTGCAGGATCGTTCACGACTCCCCGAGGGCCTGGCAGGTCTAGAGTCCACTACCAAATTAAATCCCAATAACCCATGGATGAATCCCATGGATGCATAATATCCTACATAGTAGATAATTGCAGAAGTTCATATAAATGAACGAACATTTAGCAAAATTAATAATTTTGACTTTTGAAACTTCGAAACATTCAGGCATGCTTAGTATGTCTGCATCATATTTTATTGCGGTGTTGTAAATACTTTAAAATGATCATTTGCTTTAATAATTTAATAATAAACTTGGTTGAGATAAAATTTTATAAAATCGTAAAATTGACTTGAATTAAGCGATTACACACGGATGGATCTTAATTTTTTCTTTTTTTTCTAAAGTAATCGTCATTTTCGGTTAAGTCTACACGGACAGCTTTTTTTAATTTATATATACTGCATAGTTTTAAATTGGACTCTCTTTTATTTGGATTAGAAATATAATTCGTAAAAGCAGATTATGCATAAAGACTTTTATTATGCAACTTTTACGAATAAACCAACCACATAACAAGCTAATAAACACTTTATACTTATTAAATACAATGTTGTTCTCATTGAACGCATGTTTTTATGTATTTATATTTTAAAACAGGTAGTGCCCACCTAAAGTATTTCAGTCATGGAAACTACTCTCATAGAGACTGACACTCTGCATAGGAAATAATATAAAATAAATTAATAAAATGTTCGAATACTAACACGCAGCAGTCAGCACCATATATAAAAAAATAGTTGTAATAGTAGTAAAAATAGTTATAGTTCCATGATGAGCTATGAGGTCTGTGTTATTAATACTAGATAGTTGATATTTGTGTACTCTGCCTCTTAAGTTTGAGCTGTTAATGAGAATTTCCTTATAGAAAAACCAAATCATTGTGTCTCGGGAACACAAAACCTCAGATCTGTAAACGTACCTATATATAGGATCTAGATTATAGTAAATCAAAGCTAATAATTATATTTTTAAGACAGTGGTAGCCCAGCGGTAACGCGTCGCTTAGATAACCGAGTGATGCGGGTTCAAATCCGGGTCTCGCACCTCTGATATTTTCATGTGCGAATCATTTATATCATGATTACCACTTGTCTTACGGTGAAGGAAAAACATCGTGAGGAAACCTGCATGTCTGAGAAAACCTAACAAGTTTTCGAAAGACATGTGAAGTCCGCCAACACGCACTAGGCCAGCGCGGTGGACTATGGCCTGATCCCCCTCGTACTGAGGGAGGCCCGTGCCCAGCAGTGGGACATTAAAAAAAAAAGGCTGATGATGATGATGATGATGATGAATTAATATTTTAGAGGTTGTGTGTACGTAATGTACAACAAGACGTAAGTTCTTATCACAAAAAAAAGCTGTACAATGTAAAAAAATATATGAACCAACGCACGTATGTATACTGCCTTAAGTAAATACGCGTCGAAGCTTATTACTCTGTTAACCTGTGACATTACGGATCGAGGTTTACAGCAAATTCATTAATTTTTATTTCGATTAAAAATAAAGATATGAAAAGAGAAACGAAGGATCACACGGTATCATATTATCTTTTTATTTTTATAGTAATCTTGTTCAAATTAACCGGATGTTTGTATAAAATTAAGTGAAGAAGGTAGAGCGACTTTAAAATCACTTAATAGTAATTAATTTACTTTAAGAAATTATTTATTTATTTATTACTAACATGATTACCACTTGTCTTATGGTGGAGGAAAACATCGTGAGGAAACCTGCATGTCTGAGAAAACCAAGTGTGTTTTCGGCTCGAAAGACGTGTCGACGTAAAGAGTCCTCTAAATTGCCCTTGGCTAGTGGTGGTGGACTATAGCCTAATCCCCATGGTATCATAGGGAGGGCAGCCCAGCTTTGGGATGGTGAAAAGGACTGAATACTATTCAAATAGAGATTTCTAAATAAACAAATAATATTTTCGAAGATATCACATATCATACATACAGAAACATGTAATCTGTTTTTTGGAATGAATTGAGGGGAAAAGCACTTTTAACTGCGTAGCCGCAGTCATAAGTAATTTAAGCCAGATTACGAAGAAGTTAATTTGCTTTACCGAGCGTTTTTTGTTAGTATTAACGAAAGACAGCATTTATTGTACACTCAAATCAATGCCATAATCGCAAAAAGAACATTAATATTAATATACCTGTAAATAAAAGTAGTAAGTATAATTATTTACAATATTTTATATTTGGACGAACTAAATCTAGCTTTTCTAAATAGATACACTATATGTATCAAAAATAAAAAATAAACACTCTACTACTAGAATGGCTTTTAATGGCAAGAAGATGTTGGAAGTCGTCATATCACATTACAACATGAATATGGAGAATTAAAATGATGAAACTATTAGAACTAGAGTGATGACTGTCTAGGCCTCTACATTTTTTTAAATCTATGTTTCACTCGCGCAAAGGTAGAGCTAGCATTATGCTAATAAAACTATTAAATTTAGTTATTAAATAATAGGTAAGTAAAGATCAAGATAAATATTAATATCAATAGATAAATGTAAATATAATACACTTAATTGTAACTACAATATTTTTCAATAATCGAATCAGAAAAATCGATTTTTATATCGGTTCAAATTAACCCTATATTCTATCTCGCTCGCACATGAGTAAAACAATGCATCCGTCTCGTTCCCGGCAGCCCAATGTTCATTCACACCTGCACATTACTCCGTGTGTTTATTTGTTTGCTCTTAACACTTGTTTTATTTTACTTCGTTACACGCTTCGTGGTAAAAAATAGGAACATGTTATTTTTATTTATTATGTTTTGGTTTAAATTACTTTGGATTATTGTTTTATTAAGTTTATTTAACTTTATAAGTAGATAAATAAGTAGAATATTAAAAGCGATGCCTTAATTTTTTGGCTGTATTGATTTTGATTGAACTAGGTGATTATAGTGTAAAACTTTAACATCGGAAACGTTAAGTGGTTATGATCTATTTAATCCTTTTTTATCCTATATTTATTTTTATAGGAACACCGTTTGTTTCCATAATAAATATAAGTATAAAAAATCAGTGAGTCAAATTATGGAAATAATATTTCTTATTAAAATTTTAAAATTTAATAGGTACAACATTTTAAATGTTAATATCATATACTTTATGATTTTTGTACTTTTAATTTAGTATACTTTTGTCATTGACATAGTTTTTAATAATACAGTTTAAAATCCATAACAAATTTATAGGAACTCATATTTTTTACTTATGCATTTTTTTACTAATTTAGTTAAATATATTTCTGTTTAAATCTATCCAATCTTTCCCAAAACTCTTAGAAGCAGACTAAACTACAAATATTTTTACCAAAACATTATATATACTCAATCTATTTGTTAAGCTAAGATATATTAATTTTAAAAATAAATATAATAATAATTATAACACCAAAATATCATTTGCATCCATCTCTACGCGGAGTCACTTTACATCTCGTTAGAGGCGGCTTATAAATTTGTCTGTACGTCTCGGCCATTACCGACAGGCGGATACCTGGTATAATATATGTATACCAAATTAACAACTAACAATACTAATGTTATATATAAAATTTATGAACCAAAATATTAATGGTAATTAGTAACGTAGTTGTTGTCAAAATTATGAATTACCTAATAAATGTGTTTAATAATCGCTACTATATAATACATAATTGTTATAATTTCAGTAATTATTATAAAGCTGCATAAAGTCTAATAGAAATCTAAGCTTGTTCCTGAGAAAGTTATACAGATTGTTTTAATTTAAATACGCGAAATGAAGCACTAAAATTGAGACCTTACTTTTATATCTTTTATATCATCAAGTGAGTCAATAGATAGGTTACATATTATGTTGTGAAAATCAAGTATTCATAAAAAGTAAATTATAAAGTTACCAATGGCTGTTCATATCTTTATTAATACAATAGAAATTGTGAAATAGTTTAAAATGCATGCATAATATGAGTATCAGATCACAATTGGTAGATTTTACGGTGTAGGTACTTTCAGATAAACATAGTATATATGTACATACAATAGGTATAGCTAAGTATAGCTAATATGTCAAAAAGGCGAAAAGTGTTAAAACTTCTTGTAGTGTATCTGGAACTACCCTAGATGACCAATTTAATTAAAATATATCGTTTAAATTAAAATTCTTTTTGATAACAATATTGCGAACATACACATAAAAAACATGTACTTAATGTCAGTAAATTATTTTTGATATCGTTTAATGAGTTACTGACGAACGTAGGGTTGAGTAAAGTCTTTCATCCTTTTCTCATCTCGTCTCTCTCTTTTCTTCTCTCTTTCAACTGCCTTGTTTGTTCTTTCAACTGGCTTGTATCTGCGGTTGCACATTCAATGGACCCCTGGGTTCGAGTTCTGCGTGAAGCAAAGTTTAGTTATTGAGTCTTTGTCGAGCAATCGTCTCATTGGTGTATGAGAATGATAGGAATAGAGAGTGCATTTGTGCCTGCGAGTACACTTGTGTTCTATAATATCCCCTGCACATTTGGCTATTATTTCATTTATTTTGAACTGCCCGAGACATTATTATTGTTACCGACCAATCTCCTTCGTGTCTTCTCCATTCTACGTGACACTGGCGAAATAATTTGTGCTCAACTGGCACGCTTTGAAGCTATTAACAAGAGAATTGAATTGAATTGACATTATTATTATTTTCATTAATTTTATTAACAAAACAAATTCACAATATAATAATTGTATACATATCTTATAATATATACGAGTAGATATTTTGTAATGACACCAGTTTCAATTACGATACGGCATTAAGTAAACAAACTTAAATAAGAAATAAATGTCTCGATACGTGATCATTAACATAAAAATGTATAAATTGTAACATTTACGTTTATTAATCGTGAGACAAATTGAGCGTGGAGCGAGAAAAGCGAAAAAATTGTTTAAGTAGTACCTTGAAAATATTTATTTATAAGGTACTATAGATCTTTTTTATCTTCTAGTCATAAAAGCGAATCTTTATATTTTAAAGCGATTTCACAAACTAGGGGCTTTTATTTAAAAATAACTGGAGCAAATTAGTGAAAACCTCTGGTTTGTTAATGTTTTATGGTTTAAAAATGTATTTCACTACGAAAAAAGGGGTCTACCTATATCCGGATGTCGCATTATATAAATACTTACATACATAAAGAAAAAATGGTGGTGTAGTGGCAATGTGCTTGCTTAGGAAATCGAGTGAAGTGGGTTCAAATTTTGGGTCTCGCATCTCTGACATTTCATGTGCGAATCATTTGACTAACATGATTACCACTTGTCTTATAGTGTCTTAGAGAATTTGGTAAGTTTTCAAAAGGGCTGATGCTAGTCGTCTGCTAGTTGGACGAGTAAAATAATTTAGTCGTCCAACAATTGTTTGACGACTAAATTATTTTAAAGGCTGTTGCTAGTCATCCGATAATCGTATTAATAAAAAATATATTTTTCGTCCGACTATTGTCGGTTTGTACGAATATCTATCACTTTCTTGATTTCTAATATAAAATAAGCGATTTTTATGTGCAGGATATACCTATGCTAAAAATAAAAAAAAAATAACCTTAACCTACCGAGCTGATAATTTATTATTATGATCCCACCAACTTTTAATAAGTCCAAGAGTTTTTATATGTAAAAAAGAGCTGGCTTTATAGAGTTGTCGTATGAAATTTACTTTACTAACACTCCCTGGGAGTATGTACCTACATCAAAACAATGTACAAGAAAATGGTATTTTGTAAAAAGTACTATACAAACATCCGCAATTGCATTCACGAGTATGTTAAAACTTAAAAAACAAATTGATTTTTCTTTGAACCATTTAAGAAGCCAAAAAAGTCTCAGTGGCGATATATCAAACACCAATTGTCGGACGAATAATATTTAATTTATTCGTCCGCTTATCGGATGAATAGACACTTCGTTTCAAAAGACACGTGAAGTCCGCCAACCCGCACTTGATCCGCATGGTGGACTATGGCCTGATCCCCCTCGTATTGTAGGGATGCCCAGCAGTGGGACGTTGAAAAGGACTGAATACTCTATACAAGAAATGTTCATTTAATATCATAAGATAACAATATGTTTATATTAAATTGGCGCGAGCAAAGACACGGGTTTCATTAGTTAAAATAAATAGAATTTTTAAAATATAACCTTCTCCCTTTTTGAAGGAAGTCGATTAAAAAGTAGCTAAGTTACGCCTTATAACATTAGCTATGCGAGTGAAAGTCCAGTCAAAATCGGTAAAGCAGTTTCAGAGATTAGCCGGAACAAACAGACAGACAGTAAAAAATTTTAAAAATTGATTTATTGATGTTAGTACCGTATTAATATTTCATATGCATTTAGTAAAAAGCTGTTAATTTGAAATTAAAAACAGACACTTCAACTTTATTTATATGTATAGGTATACATTTAAGTTATTTATTTCGATTCCCTAAATATGCTTATCTTTATCAATTTGTTTGGGATTTGAATATGTTCTATGGAGATGTAAACTTTTTGTAATGTTTAGGGCACTATCAGATTTCATTAAGCATATCGAATGGCTTGGCTTTTTAATATATTTGATGTCATTCGTATACAGTGAGTACACATTTAGAGGGTAGCTAGAAGTTTTTTGTTTCAATTGGTTATTTTACATTTTATCTCTGTTTAAGAAAGCTCAGATGTCTTAGACATCAGGTAAAGACATAATAGCGATTCTTAATAAAAATGATATTGATAGAGGACGGAGAGTGGCATAAGAATTAAGAAGCTTCACTCTCTCCACTTTCTTCTTTTCTCTTTGTAGTTTAATTTAAGGAAATAGCTAGAGATAAAAATGAAAATAAAAAAAATAGGCTGATTTGAGGTTTTCAAAGTTTATTCCAAAGTTACTCGAAAGCTATCCTAACCTTCGCTATCGTGTTTAATAAACGTTTTCTAAATCTGATTTTGCCTGTTCTTATCTCTCTTTCTACTCTATCTGTTATCCTCAAAAGCATTTAGGATTTTGACGTCAATATGTCAGTGAGACAAATGGCGGGGGCTTACACACAGAATGGATTCAAACCAATTACCTTTTCAATGGTAATTATATCTTAATTTGGTTATAATTAGAAGTGTTAATTAATAGTCTTTCGAAATAGTACGGTTTTAGTATGATTTCAAACTGAACCCACTACCTACCTCAAATGGTAAATTGGACTCGAGATACAGATTAGATAATAACAATTCAATGGCCAGAGTAGTAAAAGTTAAATAAAATGTAAAGTTATTTCAAGGGAATCGTTCCCACATTAGCATAGCGTATAGTGTTAGATTGAGTTATCCGCGGTCGAACATTCCAATGAAATGCTTGGTTTGTTACACACTCGCTATTTTGTTTCGGGTTTTAATTTTTATATATGTTTATATTTTTATATATAAATTATCTTTTATACATAGTTCCGAATTGAATCATTAAATATCAATGATAAATATCGTGTCCAAAACATTAAATATGTTTTGATTTTTTTTAACTGACATTATTATCGACGAAGAGGCCGATTCTATAGTTTTTAGATTTTTCGCTGTCTGTATGTGAGTCTGTAACCGCGTAACGAGATAACCACTAAATAAAAGACAATAATAACAAAAATTATGAAAAAAGATCTTTCATGGCAATGTTCAATCATCTTTTCTCAAAAATCATCTAAGAATTTCAAATATATTTGAAATCCTTCTATTAAATTTAATTAAACTCAAGGAAAATGGTGAAATATGTTAAAATTTTATATTATATTTCTAGAAAATTCATCTTAATAAATGCTTTGGTACTGAATAATATTTACAAAACCAAGCTGTATATAATGACGAAAAATCGTAAGACGATTAGGGTCAACACCGTTGTGATTTAATGTATGTTTCTTTTTAATGTCTACGAGTGCTTAATTTATTATCTAATAGCTTTATTTATAGTATAGTAATGGTGGTGTAAGGTGTCATGGTGTTACCATGTGCTTGCTTGATTTAACTTAATGTGATACATCTATGTTTTAGTTTCTGCCTTTCAGTTTTATTTCTTAAAACTTTCTTTTATAAATTAGGCTACGTGTCGTTAATACGTTTGACATAGTTTGTTGTGAAGCTACTTGCTGTGCCAGTGGTTACAGGTTCGAGTCCTGTTCGTGACATTCTATTGTATCTAGAGCACGAATGTTTGTACTCCTTTTTAAATATTTAAATTTATATATGTGCAGTGTATCAACTAGATACCTCATAATCAGCTAATTAGACCTAGAGTTGCACGCGTTTTACTTACTACCGGTTTTAAAAATATGACTTTTAACTTGTGAAAGACAATCTCACCAAGTTAAGCTCTTTACGTTTTCTACTCCAAATTGCAAATACATATAGTTATTAGACCACAATAAAAAAATTAAACTATAAATTCAATAAAAAAGCAATAAAATCTATTTATTTTAATATTTTAATGTAAACTGCTTTCAATATCCCAACATATTTATTTACATTTATTTTCCATTTGCAAAGCATGAGGCCTAAACATCTTATTCCATCTGTCAAGAACAGTAAGGAATTTGCTCATTTCACCGAGGAAAGAGCTAAACCATCAATCTAACTGACTCACTGTCAGTTTGCACTATTACATTAAATACTTATTTGTTTGTCGCTTTAAATATTATCTACTAGCATTTCCCGCGACTTCGCACGCGTTCTAAAGACCGAAAACCAAATTCTTTTTGAGTCGTGATACTTCGCAGAACTAACGCCAGCCCTTCACGTTTTTGCAACATTTTTTTATCGATGCTTCGCTTCTATTAATTGTAGCGTGATGTAATATAGCCTGTAGCCTTCCTCGATGAACGGATTATCTGTCACAAAAATAATTTTTCAAATCAAACCAGTAGTTCTTGAGATTAGCTCGTTCAACTAAAAAAAAACAAACAAACAAACTCTTCAGCTTTATAATATTAGTATAGATGTATATTTTATTTTATAACATTTGTACGGCCTTTTAAAGGCATAGTCGTGTGCAACAGCTATATAAATTTAAGTATCCTTAGGATTAAGCATGCGTGAACTAAATCATAACTTATGTCAGTATCAACAATCAATCAGACGGCAGTGTTCCGTATATCGTTTTTGTTTAGGGGACTCCCCGTTGTGACATGATTCACATTCACACCTATACATCTAACTTTTTTTCCAATCAAATCAATGGTAATATCGATTTTTTATTATATTTAAACTTTAAATAATCGATTAATATAAATATTATACTGAAGATGAATCAGCTTGATGGAAAGCGTTAAACATTTCTTATTTCTTTTTATTTTATGCTTTTTATATGAAATATTTACTTACTAAATATTTAAATACTACAATTACTTACTACTCTAATCAATCGAATCAAAATATTTAATACAGCATAAAAATTGTAACAATTTCTTACTGAACGTCATGAGTTCGGAAAGAAGAAACCTCTGACCTGAGAAGAACTGGCGAAAGAAACTCAGCGGGACTAATATTATTTCTTTAGCTTACTCTCTCTCTCTCTCTCTCTCTCTCTTTCAAATTAAATTGCAAATTAACAATAAAAAATACAATACTAATTATATGTACAATAAATGTATATGGTAGTCTTATCAACTTCAATACAGCAGTTTGGGCCTACACATATAATTTTAAATAAGTAGTTAAATTAATAAACTTTTTAGCTTTTAAATTTTACCGAATTATTTAATTTTGGGCGACACTTAAAAATACCCAAAATTTCATTGAATTCTCAACAGACAGTATTTTATTTAAAGAGAAAGTTTCTGCCAGACGTAAATCAATTTCGTTCAAAATGCACAAGTATCTAAGTAATCGAACCTCTAGCCAACAATAAAAATTATCCAATCACCAAGTCGTAGGGATGTGCATAGCATATCAACTTATTTATAATATAGATTATATTAGGTTTTGTTTTAGTAAACTGTAAAGTTCGTACAACACTATTCACAAGCTCATACTTAGGTGATAAATAGATAAGTAATCGAACCTTTAGCCTATAATAAAGAGGGTCTAATCACTGAGTCACAGGGCTGAGGCAAGTAGATCAACGATCTATCCATCAGTGGCTAAGCGTTGGCGCACTATCGGCGCATCATTTCGAGGAACTTCCCGCTGCGACGTAATTCACAACTCACACCTCCAAAGTAACTTGCTGGGTGCTGTATACACGATCTTGATACTTTGTATAGGTAAGACACATGGTTAATTTGTAATGTCAAAGTCTTACTAATAAATAAATTATATATATATCTCAGTAAATAAATTTTCTAAATTTAATATAATAATATAAAATTAACGAAAACGTATCTAAATGTAATAAAATAATATAAAATTATCACACACTAAAAAGGTTATTATCATATTTTTTGTAATCGATCTGTAGTTATAGTAAAGATTTTTTTTATTAACATAAAAGATAATTTAAATTATATCACGACAAACGTATTATTTACATATTATGTGGTTGTAAATGTAAAACCGTGCCTACAATTTTAAATATAACAAATTTAAATTTAAAATTAAATTGGATTTAAAGTATCAAAGTCTCTTCATCGCACTATATCATAATATATTGATGATGCTGTAACACTCTATTGTGATCTTTTGTTAGATTATGATAACCGAGATAAGTTATTCTGCTTAATATAAATGTTTGTCCGTCTGTCGAGCTCGCCCAGTGTGGAAGGCATTCTTTAATATATTATTAATCCTTTGTATTTTGTTATAATATCTTCTTCTTTGAGGCTAAATAGATATTAATAAGTTGTGAATTTACGAATTGTTGTATTCTAGTGATTCCTGGTACCAAAATTTAGCTTTAAAATATGTTGATAAGAATCGTAATTATAAATAACAATGTATATTTTGATTTTACATAGTTGATTCATCATTTTCCCTAATTATATCATATCCTACAATATGTACTGAGCATTAGCTTGTATATAAAAACACATATTTTCTTTTTTTATTATAAACAAAAATCTAATTCTAGTTGTCGTAATAAAATAATTAAAAATATATATCGTAAAGTATAAAATCCACACTACTTTAGCTTAAAAAGTGAAAAAGTCCTGCAGTTCACATGATAATTGGACGTGCCGTATGCGCCTGCGCAAGCGCAATATACACTATAGTCGATGTAACATCTTTATTAAATGCGCTGTAGAATTATTACTTGTGGTTGTTCAAATAAATATATTTGTTACACTGAGATTTAATGATGAGGAGTTTTAAAATGTCAGTTGAAAAAGAGATTTATGTCTACATAATATAAAGACACTGTTTGTCTTTGAATAATTTAGGTAAATAAGGTATAAAAATAGAATTTTTAAATAAGTTAGTTAATTAAAAATAGAATTTGTTAAATTAAGGTACCTAGTGGTAGCCCAGCGGTAACGCAATCGCTTAGATAACCGAATGATGCGGGTTGGAATCTAGGTCTCGCTCCTCTGGTATTTTCATGTGTGAATTATTTTAGCAGACATTGTAAAATAAAGTAAATTCACTAAATCTATATGTCTTAATACTAGCTGCTATTTATATTACACTAGCCTTTCCCGCGGCTCCGGTTGCGTTCTAAAGCTGATCTGATTCTGATGAAATCAAATCATCTCGCAATCATCGTAGCGTGATTTAATATAGGCTTCCTCGATAAAGTAGCCAGTAGTTCCTGAGATTAGCGCGTACATTTAATAATTGTTTCTCTAAAGATTAGTAGGTATATTTTAATATGAGGATAGATTTTTTTGAAAAACATCATATTATACAGTATGAAATAGATAGACTATATAATATTAAATATATTCAGCCCTTTTTAACGTCCCACTGCTGGGCACAGGTCTCCCTTCAGTACAAAGGGAATCAGGGCATAGTTCACCACACTGACCTAGTACAAATTCGCGGACTGCACATGTCTTTTTAAAACTTGCTAAGTTGGGGTGATTAATATAATTAAGAATACTCATAATAAACGAATCGATATAAATATCGATTTAAACCTTACATCATCATCATTTTAACAACAATATTCGATAAATATCCAAAATGCAAATATCTTTTACTTTGACACAAATCTGTGTAAAATCGATTTTTATTCGTTATTTAATCGATGTTTAAATTTAAAATTGCATTTTATAGCCATTTGTATCGTATTATAATATAAATGTTACGATTTATCCGATTTTGTAAATAAGTGTCTTTGGGCGATCATTTATCACTTTAAATCGATTATACTAAATCACGATATGAGAGTAACGTTGAATATAAACTTTATTCCAATGAGTTTAAGTAGATTTTTGTTTAAACGTTATATTTTAAGTGAATGCGTAGGCGCAAACTGCTATTGTTCAACAATGTTAAGCAATAGGGATGTGTGAATGACTTGATTCCTACAGAATATAGATATATTAACTACCTAAGCTTATTTTTTAACTTTTATTTAATCCCTGTGGCATAAGTGCGGGCTTCGATTCCCGCTTGACAAATTTAAAAAAAAACTAAAGTTTTTGCTACAAAATAGCAATAAGACTACTAGATGCATTATAAGTCGAATTTTAAGTTCCAAGGAGCTCACAGAATACAATGTGTTTATAATATAGTAAAAAATATAGCAAGTAGTAAAGATGCGCTTAGACTTCTCTAACACTATTATTATAGTTAAGATATTTCTTCTATATTTACACATGTATCATTTAGGCTCACTTAGTTGATTGCGGTAACCAATATTAGTATTAGGACGTAATATTTGCAAAACCTTTTCTTTTTTAAAATGTAATCCAGCACTGGACTGGTCATATATTTTTTGTACAATTACCCGATGGACTTTCAGACTCTTTCTTGGGTAGGATATCAGGCACTAGAAAGATAGGTAGATCTATCACCTGGTGGGTACACGACATAATAGACGGGGCTGGATCGCAATGAATACAGTAAATAATAAAATTTGTGCATTTGGAAATCTGTAGACGAGGCCTTAATCCTCTCGAGAGGCTCTTTCTCGCTTAGAAAGGTTTTCTAGTTATTTAAAATCAGTATTATAATATGTAGTGAAAGTGTAAAAGGCGGTAATAGCCCAGTTACACGTGCACTTGATGAACTGAGTGAAGCGGCATCAAATCAGGATCTTTGAATATTTTGACTTGCAAATTATGTCTTACATGATTACCATCTTACAGTGAAGGAAAACTTCGTGAAGAAACCTGCAGGTCTGAGACAACAATAGTAAGTTTGCGAGTTTGCGAAAGACATTTAAGGTCTACTTACCAGCACTTTGCGAGCGCCCAGCTTGGTAGGCTTCAGCCCATTTGCATTTTGTATTGAAGGAAAGGTGGTATTCAGTTGTTCGACGTTAAAAAAGGCTGAATAATATGAAATGTACTGACTACTGAAGTATAATTATGTAATTGTTAATAATTACAATAATTTGTAAAGAAATATAATTTCTTTTGGTTTATTTGTTTTCCCTGCTAAAATAGATTGCAGCACAAAAATGAACGATTTTCGTACAAAATTGTGAGAGCCCTAAGACTAGCACTTAGCAAAATCCGTTCTAAGAAGTAAGAGGATGTTTACTAACTATAAACTACCCCTCTGCCAAATTTCATCTTAATACATCCAGCTGAGTCGTACGGTATGGTACCTCGCAGCGTGATGAAAAGCCTTATATAAAATTAGCCTTCCTCGATCAACGGACTATTCATATGTTCCTGAGATTAGCGCGTTCAAACAAATAAACAAACAAACAAACTCTTCAGCTTTATAATATTAGTATAGATAACGAAAAAGATTGCCCATAGACTAATAACATGGGACATTTCATAGTTTCGTCGAGGCGTTTAGAGGTGATAAACAAATTAAAATTATATATTCGCATATATAATGCCTATTAGTTAGGCTAGTTTGGGTTTTATGGCGCTCTAAAATAAAACAATGATGATGGCAATGAATTACCAAGAGATGTAAGATAGTGGCTAGGTTTAACAAAGTTCAAGGACAAATAAAAACGATACTTTGCCTATGTTTTTAAGATATATTTTATTATATGGATAATAGTTACATTGTACAAGATATAATACTTACAATGTAGAAGATGAAGACTATGTATCCAGACATATCTATACAGATAATGCATTTGAAGTGTTCGTAATTTCAAAATAACAGCTTTTTACTAAATTCATATAGAATTATATACGATATTATGCCAAAACTCATGTTTTTTTTTTAATTTTTTCTGTCTGTTTTACTAATCTCCGAAATGGCTAGATCGATTTTAACATGACTTTCCCTGGCAGATAACTTATTTTGTAAGGAATAAAAATAAATGATTGAAAACAAATTAGATTTCGGTTCAAAATAGTTAAACAGGACTAGGGGCTAAACTAAACGGAGGATGCACCCGAGTAACGAGAGAGCTAGCTTATAATAATGATATTTACCTATTTGCCTAACAGTGAGAAAATAATTGAAACTTTTTTAGATAATGATGAAGAATTACAACCAAGGACAACAGATTCAACCCCGTGCTTGGTTATATTCCAAGTACATCCATAGATATTCAGTTTGCTAAAACAAAATTATTTCAGACTTATCCAACAATATAAAGTGTTTAAAACATAATTTACACTAAAATTCCAGCTAACTAGCCTCGTTTTGCTCGGCTTTGTGCCTAGAGAAAAACGAAATCAAACCTATCAAATGGTAAAATAATACCTGTGTTCTATTTCAGATTACCTAGTATATGCCTAATTTTATCTAAAGCTGCTCTGGAGTGATTAAATAACATCCAAACTGACCCTTTTATAATGCTAATGGGATTGCATTAATCTACTTCTTTTTATTTCCACTGCACTGTTATACTACCTAATAATCTCATTAGATATTCAGATCATATTATGTTAAACACGGACGTCCCTTTAATACGAAGGGGGTTTTGACGATGGTAAAACACGGACTTCACATTCGCAAAATAATGAAATTGAAAGTCATTCGCAAAGGCGTTGAAACTGAGCAGTCTTACTAAATTAATAAAGTCTTATAAATGAAACTATCTTTTCGGATTTTGTCGCGGATTTATTATGATATTATGATTTTTGTTTCCACGGGAGAGTCTCTCCCGTGACCATGATTGTGTGAAGCATTCGAAACGTCGGGAAACAAAAATCATAATAAATCCGCGACAAAATCCGAAAAGATAGTTTCATTTTTAAGGTCAAATATTCGTGTAAACGTAAGAAAGTATTGATAAAGTCTTTGAAATACTCGTAAGTATAAGAAATAAATCCGTGAAGAAAAAACGCATTATACGTTAAAAGGAAATGATGAAAACTATATTATTGATGTTTTAAACCAATTTACTATGCATATAGATTATAGTATAAAGTTATAACAACTTATGTAATACCTTGTTTCTAATTAATTTGAAAATATAATACACTAACGACTCACCCTCGCTCCACTCAAGTTCATGAATTAGTACTCTTTGACGGTTTGTATAGATTTCTCACAGATAATTTAACGAAAACGGACGGACGGACGGAAAATATCCAGCTATCATCATACCAAATTTCACCAAAATCTGTCCATTTGTTTCGTGATGCATTTCCAGATAAACTATAGATAGAGGTCAAGGCATAGCTTTACTAAGGTAAAAAGTTTTCAAGTTTCAAGTTAATAATCAAAAATACCGCATTTCATTTTCTCACATCCATGTCGCGATGTCATCCGATAGCGTCCACTTATTTATAGTCATTTTGATGTCATTTTACACCCATAAAATCTTCATTCCTATGAATCAACGGCAAATGGCGATTTTAAAGCATTAAACGTTATATATTAAAGTTTGTACTACAGTATAATATTACAAAATAAACCATTAGCGATCAATTTTGAAGATAAATCAATTTAAATACAAGTTTCACATCGTTTATTCAAATTTTCATAATAAAATGTGGCTGTTTATGAGCTTTTTATAAATTAATATGATCGTTTGGATGGTACGGATTATTGCGTGGGTTGGGAGTTCGAATCCGCTCTGGGCAAAATTTTTGCAAATGAACACTACCATGGTATGGTTGATAAGTTTAAATGTTATTACAGTTAAAATAAGAGGGTAGTATACAAAAATGTTACGTTTAGTCTGTCTTCGGCATGTATTATCCATTTTCTTATCTTATAGTGTCTTTTTAAGCATTCGAGTTTGCGGCCCTGGTAGACATTTATCTTTTAGGAAAAAGTGTCAAAAGTGTATTTGATAAAAGTGTCAAGTGATAGAAGAGACTACACTTTTGTTTACACTTATACTTAATATAAATACTTATGTGGTTATAATGTGTGTATATTTGTTACTCTTTCACATTTTAACGGTTTAAGGATGGGATGAAGTTTAGTAAGTACATGGATGGAGAATATTGGTAATTATAGAGACGAGCTATTAGATTTATTTGGCTTTGAATTTTAGATTTTTACACACACATCGCCATCCGTGGTAACCTACGAGGCTTGTGTTACGGTCTACAGATACCAGATAGTTGATACATAACTTTAAATGTATAGATACATATTATAAATATAAACACCCATGGCTGGAGTACAAACATTCGTGCTGAATTATACACGAATGCCCCAGCGGGGCTCGAACTTGCGGGTGCAGAAAAAAGGGTTACTACAAACTGAGCCAAATGTGTTGTCCTCAATACATGAATGCCCTCAGCGGGACTTGAACCCGCGACCACTCGCGCAGAATGTAGAGTCACTAGAAACTGAGCCAAAAGTGTTGTCTAAATATATTTAAAATGTAAAGTTTTTTTGGTAAACTTAATAAAAATAATAAATATATAGTAAGGACTCCCCATTGCATTCCCTATTAATAAATAGCCTACTTCCAAGCACCTATATACTAAACAGCAGCCATTTTAACTCTCTCTACTTTAACTTACTAACTTACTTTTATAATTTCTTAAGTTCCAATTACACTTTCAACTTTATTACTATCTCAAACAATCTCAATTAAGAACTAACAAAATTGAAGCGATCTTGTTAAAATCTTAAGTGGGCTCGTGTTACGTCGAATATATAATATAGTAAATTAGTTTGGACGTTAATACGTTTTATAGTCATATTAAAATAACAACGTACGTGTTTCCATAATATAATGATCTAATTTATCTTCTAAATAAACTATTTAGAGCGAACTACGAGTGGGAATTTTTAGTGACTGGGGCCACTTACGTAAGACAATTTAGGGGGGGGGGGGGGGGGAGGTAGGTCAACCATGTCTTATGTTTTCTTACAATGGGGTGGGAGGGAGTCTCGATATTTCTTATCAAAAAATTGCGCAAAGTTAAAATTATACTTTGAAAAAGCTCGGTCAACCGAGCGAAAGGTACTATACCTTTAAAATTACAAATAAACATTTCAAGAAATTGTTACTTTAAAAAATAAACAATAAAATAAACCAAACATGTATACATTTTTTCTTTTAGACTCTTACGTAATAAATATTAAACAGGGGGGAGGGGGTCGGCCTATTCTTATTTTTTTTTATAATAGGGGGGAGGGGGTCAAAAACTAGCGAAAACAGGCTTACGTAATAAATGAATGGTCCCTGTAGTACCTTATATTTGTAAAATATTTATTTTATAAAGCTGTAGAGATTGTGATTTGATTTTAATAATCTCTTTAATTAATAATTAGATTTTTTTTAAAATAGGCAAGTAGAGTAGAGAAAAGGTGGTGCTATAAGTGGCATATTACATTGCAATAACATTGCAATAATACAGAAGATATAAAAGATGACTACATCAATTGAAAAGTGACAGTGAATGGATCAATTCATATTCTGCTTAGCTTGTATTTAACGTCCCACTGTTGAGCACTCTGAGCCCCGTTTTTTCTCGAAAACAAATTTAATTACCATAAAAAAGGTTTTAGCGAGTCAACCTTAAAAGATTTAGACATTTATCGCTGACTTTTTTTTAGAACTTTTAAAAGGAGACAATTCTGTCATACATGATTTTTGCATAACTTTAACCGTTTACGCAGCGTACCCGACGACGGAAGGTCTCAAAAGACATATTTTTCTCCCGTTTTTTCAACGTTTTTTCATTGATGCTCCGCTCCTATTAGTCATAGCGTGATGTTATAAAGCTTATAGCCTTCCTCGATAAACGGACTATCCAGCACAACAGGAATGTCTCAAATCGGACTAGTAGTTCCTGAGATTAGCGCGTTCAACCAAACAAACAAACTCTAAAGCTTTATAATATTAGTATAGACAATAACTATTTCGATAACATTTCTTACAACATTTTTAATATATCGATTCTGCTGAATTAGAATGTTTGTTATAATACTGCATACTTGAACATTTACGTTGCTGGACATCTAAGCTTCATCATCAGGCCATCTCGTGGTACCAAATATTTTATTGTAATTTACTTTAAAACCAAAACGTCAGATATAGATTAAAATCAACACCCAACATACTAACTTACAAAATACAAATGGAGCTTAAAAACGTATTAAAAAAACTAAACGATAACTTAACGTGTAAATGAATATATTATAATATTCGTTAAAATCACCTGCTTCGAGATCGTAAATACTTATATTTGATTTATTTACATTGAAACCCCAATGTGAGGAGGTCAGTGTATAGTGGCTTCTCTTAACCCATTTTTAAAGGTAAACTATATAGAATAAATAGGCGATTTTTGAAACCTTCATTGATGCTAAGTACGGCATCGGCAGATATTGAGCTGGACTTTGAAGCAAATCAAATTAAAAATTAAAAATACGTTATTGAATAAGGCTTATTACACCATCACGGAAAATTTAGTAGATGTAAATGTGTGGGATTAATGTCTGGTTGTGTATACTGTTGAGTTTCCCGGATCTTCTCAGCAGAACAGCTTTCCGAGCCGGTGGTAGCTTACTCACAGACTTGCAGACTGACATTTAATTTTAATAATGTAAAAATGATGATTCAAAAGAGCTTGTAAAAGACTATTTGAATAAAGAATATTTTGATTTGATTTGAGAACCGGAAGTTCTGCGTTTAAGTCCCGTGTTGGGCAAATTATATATGTAGATATTGAGCTTTTGTTAAGAAAGTCCCAGTAAAAGTCCAGAGATAGTTTTATACCTTACCTTATCTCTCTAGTAAGCAGCGCCGTAACTCGTAAGAACTGCTGCGACACTCATTTTTTAATGTATTGACTTACCTCTTAAATTACTACTCTTTCCAAAACGTTTTTATTGGTAACAATAAAGTATTAGACAATTGTATTGACAAATGTATTGGACAAAATAACTATATAATTCAATAACTATTACTAAACAAAATCGGTTGAGAAAGAACAGAAGATGATAGATAATAATTATACAATGGAACTGTGGAACATAAATCATCCTCCATTTTTGAAGTCGGTTGTTTAACTATAGGGCTTTTGGATGTTAAAATTTTTCTCCTCCAATCTCTCAACAAACGTATAAAAAATTTTTATGTAAACTGTAGTAAGTAGTTGGGCTTTGTCTATGAGAATATATTAGATACTAGCTGACCCGTGCCCACTTCGTTGGGCATAATGTTAATATTCCTTTTTTAGTACAGAGTGCTTAAATAATTTAAATTATTTTATTAATATTAAAAATTTAATTATCTATACTAATATTAAAAAAACTACTTTATGTTACTTAAATATAAATATAAAAGTTAGACATATGCTGTCGTTGACTTTTTTGTAGGCATTTTAAAGCTCCACATCTTTTCTCTAGAACCGTTTTTTCACCGATTCACTTTGCAAAACGGACTACCACGTAAAAGCCGTTATTTTTCGGTTTTTTATATAACCTATGGCACTCAGCAATAATGTGGCTTTCTATTGGTGAAAGAATTTTTAAAATCGGTTCAGTAGATCCCGAGATTACCCCTTACAATTTAACAAATAAACAAACTTTACTTCTTTATAATATTATAATAAATAATAATAATAAATAATAATAATAAATAATAAAATAATAAATATAATAAATAATAAATAATAATAATAATATTATTATTATTATTATTTATTAAAATAGTAATAATAGTAATATAGTAATATAGTAGTAATATATAGTAATAGTAATAGTATATTATAGTATATATAGTATAGATTAAAAATTGCTTCTTCCTTTTAGAAGTAGCTCTATGAGATCTTGATGCCCTAGTAGATGTGATGTTGACGCTCTAATAGTAACACATTTATGTATTTTTTATTTGTAACATAATTAACATATTTTTTCCAACAATAAAGCCATAAATTATATACAGAAATAATTATAGTGTGAAAAACAAGCAATAAAAAATGTTTTTAACAATGTCTTATGTAAATTCGTAATTATAATTGAAGTGCGCTCGAACTCTAAAATTTTACTAGTACCTAGGTATACCTAATTATAAAAGAATTCAGTATATCTTACTTGGCTCCATAGTCATCATCATCATCATCGTCAGCCCTTTTTAACGTCCCACTACTGGGCACGGGCCTCCCTCAGTACGAGGGGATCAGGCCATAGTCCACCGCGCTGGCCTAGTGCGAGTTGGCGGACTTCACATGTCTTTCGAAAACTTGTTAGGTTTTCTCAGACATGCAGGTTTCCTCACGATGTTTTCCTTCACCGTAAGACAAGTGGTAACTGTTGTATAGTCTATGAACTAACCCTAATATAAGTTAGATATATGGCAATGTTATTAGCATTAGTCTTTTTTTTTACTTTTTTCTTTGGTCTTTAATAAAGTGATATTACAACATGGTGTCAGAAGTATAAAATAAAATTTCAATAATTTGGTCAAAGTCGTCAAAAACCATCAAAAAAGTCTTAAATATACGAAATATTGGACATCGAATCGAAATATATATAAAATATATAAAACATAATGTCGAATCCCGAAAAGAGTCGAGACACGCCGGTAGCCGACACGTGGTCGCAACCAAACCTTTTCAACAATATATCGCCGTTAAATATATCTAAAGCGGATAGTCAGAACAATGCCGCGGAATGGAAAAAGTGGTGGCAGAACTTCCAAATGTTCTTGCTTGCTACTAACCTAGATACCACGTCGGAGAAACGTAAGGTCGCCATATTTTTGCACACAGTTGGCGAAAAAGGTATGGAAATTTATAACTCATTTAATATGGATTTAGAAAAAGTAACATTGAAAGAAGTAAAAACTAAATTTGATAATTATTTTGAACCACAAAAAAGTCTCACCATATTACGTCATACATTTTTCACGAGGCACATGAAGTCAGATGAAACAATAGATAACTTTATCACTGACTTACAAAACTTGTCAAATAAGTGCGAGTTTGGAGAACTTAAAGATTCATTGATAAGAGACATTTTCATAGCTAATATGAGTCCCAAATTCATCAACGTAAGACAGAGACTGCTTCAAGAGAGCAATCCAACATTAGATAGAACAATTTCACTTGCTAAAACTGTCATCATGGCACAGGAAAATGCTCAAAAAATTGACACAGCTCAGTCATCTGATAGCGTTATGCATTTCAGGTCAAGGTCAAGATCCAGAGGTACTACAAATAAAAGTGTGTCAAATCGTACACCTCTAAGTCTAAGGCAACGCAGTCCGAGTTCATATTATAGTCAACACAATGTAAATAATAAATTCTGTGGTCGGTGTGGTCAGCGTCACAGATTCAAATGCCCAGCTCAAGGAGTCAAGTGTAGTTCGTGTAACCGCCTCAACCATTTTGCTAAATTTTGTTTCTTTAATAAAAACAATGTTAGAAATTTAGAGTTAAAGAAAAATTCAGAGGAACAAATATCCAACTCAGAAAATTATTTCATAGGAATGGTGAAAAATAATAGTGATTCTTCAAATTATAACAAGTCTTGGTATCTTAGCATGCTTATAAACAATGTAGTAGTCAAATGTATATTAGATTCTGGTGCTGATATTAATATTATGTCATATAATACATTTAATCAATTAAATTTGTCACAATCAATAATTAAAAAGTGTCAAGCCGATGTGAAAAGCTTTGATGGTTCGTCAATAGAAATTTTAGGTCAATGTAGTTTAATATGTAATTTCAATGGTTGTCAACAAAGTATAACATTTTTTATAGCAAACATTAATTGTGCTACTGTCTTAGGTTTACCTACATGTGTGGAAATAGGCATTTTAAAGAGAGTCTTTGCAATTAACAATAATAATAATATGTCTCAAAGTCAAATATTAAATGAATTTAATGATGTATTTCAGGGTCTTGGATGTCTACCACCTGTCTGTCACTTAAAGCTTCAGAAAAATGCAATACCCTGTATTGATCCACCCAGAAAAGTTCCATTTTCATTATACAACAAATTAAAAGATGAATTGGATTGCATGTCAAAGATGAATGTAATTGAAAAAGTCACACATCCTACAGAGTGGGTAAATTCTGTTGTTGTCACGGTCAAAAAGTCAGGTCAGTTAAGAATATGTCTAGATCCTAGGAATCTCAATAAATACATAGTAAGAGAACATTATCCTCTTAAAAGTATAGATGAAATTAGGTCAATATTGAAAGGTGCTTCTTATTTTTCACATCTTGATGCTTATTCTGGCTTTTGGATGTTGAAATTGGATAATGCTAGCTCAGATCTTTGCACATTTCAAACACCTTTTGGTCGTTATCGTTATTTAAGATTACCTTATGGTATTAATGCTGCGTCAGAGATTTTTCATAGAGTAATGATAGATATTTTTGCTGATCTCGAAGGAGTCTTAGTTTTTGTCGATGATATTTTAATATATGGAGAAACAGAAGAAATTCATAATGAAAGATTGTACAAAGTCATGCAAAGAGCAAGAGAAGTTAATTTAAAATTAAATAAAGACAAATGCAAATTTTCTGTCAGAGAAGTATGTTTTTTAGGTTATGTCTTTAGTAGGGAAGGTGCTAAAGTTGATCAAGAAAAAGTCAAGGCTATTGTCAATATGCCAACACCCACAAATGTCAAAGAACTACAGAGAATCTTAGGCATGATAAATTATTTAGGTCCATTTATTAAAAATTTGTCTGAAAAAACTCAAGTTTTAAGAAATCTTCTAAAGAAAGACTCAGTATGGGTCTGGGATGAAAACTGTGAAAAGAGTTTCCAATCTTTGAAAAAATCTATTACAAGTGCGCCTGTCTTAGCACATTATAACCCAAATATACCTGTAGTCTTGTCAGTAGATTCGTCAAAGTCAGCATTAGGAGCAGTGCTCATGCAAAATAAACAGCCTATAGCTTATAGTTCTAAAACTTTAACTACTACTCAAGAAAGATATGCTCAGATAGAAAAAGAATTATTTGCAATTCAATATGGTTGTGAAAAGTTTCACCAATATGTCTACGGTAATCAAGTCACTGTACACACAGATCATAAACCCTTAGTCTATTTATTCAAAAAACCTTTGCATGAGGTTCCAGCACGTTTACAAAGAATGATGCTTGCGTTACAGGCTTATGATATAAATGTAATTCATGTACCTGGTAAAGAAATGTTCATATCAGACACATTGTCTAGGGCAGCTTTAAAAGAAACTTATATTCCAAACTATGAGTCAGACTTGTCATATCATGTGAATGCGTTATATTCTAACTTAGCCATAAGCGAAGAATACAAAAATAAAATTTTACAAGCTACTAATTTAGATAGTCAGTTGCAAATATTAAAAAAATATTGTCAAGATGGATGGCCTACTAGTAAACATAAAGTTGATCCATTATTAAAGCCATATTGGAACATTCAGGCTGAAATTCATGTCATCAACAATTTAGTATTTAAAAATGATAAATTAATTATTCCAAAGTCAATGCAAAGTGAAATGTTAAGGAAAATTCATGAAGGGCATCAAGGTATTAATAAGTGTCTAAATCTAGCTAGAAATATTATTTTTTGGCCAAATATGAGTGCAGATATAAAAAATCTAGTTGATCAATGTGTAATTTGTGCTAAATTTAATCCAAATAATCAATCTGAACCACTACAAAGCTACAGTATGAGTAAATTTCCATGGCAGCGAGTAGGTATCGATTTAATGCATTTTAATAACAAAATTTATCTAGTAGTGACTGATTATTATTCAAAATTTATAGAATTGGCAATATTGAACACTAAATATACAGCATCTAATATAATAATACAGTTAAAATCTATTTTTGCACGTCATGGTATACCAGTCACATTAGTCTCTGATGGAGGTCCACCATTTAATTCAGCAGAATTTAAATCATTTTTATATAATTGGGACATTGAACATATACTTACCAGTCCATATCACCCAAAGTCTAACGGACAAGCTGAAAGTTCTATCAAAATTATGAAAAACCTATTAAAAAAATGTTTAGAATCTAATAAAGATCCCTACATGGCTTTATTACAGTATAGGAATACACCTAAAGCTAATTTTCCATCTCCAGCTCAGTTGTTAATGTCAAGGAATTTAAGAATGCATATACCAGTTACTAATACAAACCTTAAACCTAAAGTAGTTACATTCAGTGAATACAAAAAAGGTTTTGAGAAAGACCGTTCACAAAGTAAACATTATTATAATAGAAATAAAAAACCATTACCACTTTTACAACCTGGTGATTATGTTAGTTTTAAAAAGATGCCTAATTCAGACTGGCTTCCAGCTGTTGTTAAAGAGAGGTTAAAATGTCAAAGGTCATACATAATTGAGGATAGTAAGGGAAATAAATATAGAAGAAATAGAGTACATATTAGGTTTAGATCCAATGAGAGTTGTCACAAGTTCGATTCTGATGATATGCAATTCAATGATTCTCCCAATAACCAAAGTTTAGAAAGGGATGATAAGCCAAGCGATAGACAGATGGAGTCAGACAGAGATTCTTTTATGGATTCATTAGGTAAAGAACAACAATATTATAAATATATAACTAAGTATGGAAGAGAAGTAAAATTGCCTACACAAATAGATTAGTGAAATTTTAATTATTTTTATAAGATATAAGTAAAAAACTAATATAATTTTTGTAAATCTTTATTTAAAAACTTGTCAATGTAAAACAGAAAACTTGGTCACTTTGTAACACTAACATGTATCTTATAAACTTTTAAAAATGTAAGGTCATAATGTATAATGTCAACTAAAATTTGAAATTGTAATTTTCATTTTTCAGTCCTTGTTTAACATGTAAATTTCTTTTTATTTAAAAAGGGAGATGTTGTATAGTCTATGAACTAACCCTAATATAAGTTAGATATATGGCAATGTTATTAGCATTAGTCTTTTTTTTTACTTTTTTCTTTGGTCTTTAATAAAGTGATATTACAACAGTAACCATGATATAAATGATTCGCACATGAAAATATCAGAGGTGCGAGACACGGATTTGAACCCGCATCACTAGGTTATTCAAGCGAGTGTGTACCACTGGGCTACCACTGTCTTGTGGGCTACCACTTGGCTCCATAGTAATAATAATTAAATAAATATGTTGGGACATTACACAAAGCGATCTAGTTCCACCATGGTAAAGTTATATATAGGCTTGAGGTATGGACACCAGATAGTTGATATACTACACATATAAATTTTAAATACATACATAATATAAATATTAACAACCATGTCTGGAGAACAAACATTCGTGCTCAATAATGAATGCCCCCAGCGGGACTCGAACCCGCGACCGCTGGCGCAGAAGGTAGGGTCACTACCAACTGAGCCAAACGTGTCGTCAAACTAAAGAATAATGTTTTATTTTATACTAAAACCCATAACTTAAAAAATAAACTTTCTTTATTATATAGGGTGTATAAAAAGCACCACATTATCGTACATAAAACTTTATATAGCAATTATACGACGACTCTTTTTAAATATTCATAGGCATGTAAATAAAGAATTCAATTTGACATATGGTAATTTAAATGGACTTGTAACTAGTTTTTAATGTGGTCTGTTAGTTGTATTAATAATAAATAAGAATATTAAGAGGCATTAATAATATTTTGTGTTCGTCCACTGGAAGTCGGCCATAATCATTTTTAGTGATATCAGAAAAACAAAAAAAAGAAAATTGGTTGACAAACAGACAACGAAAATGTTTAATTGTTAAAAGTCTGTCAATTTATATACGAGTATGTAGATAAGTCACTCAAATCAAATCAAATCATTTTTTAAACTTGGCAATAGAAGCTTTTTGTACTTTTTCTGGGATCCTGTATAAGCGTATACTCACCTATCACTCATATTTTTTTTGCTCGGGTTCTTCCTTAGCTAGCTTTTAAGATTTTAAGATGCGCTTCTGGACAAACATAAGTTCTACATCTACGACAGAAGTAGGTACTACTTTGTACTACTACATACTCATATTATTTAACGAAGTCCTACTCCGCGTCTGTCTGACTATCTGTTTGCAAATATCTCAAAACCTACTGCACCAATTTCCATGCTCTTTCACCAATGGATAGGGAAGATCAAGGAAGGTTTTAGTATATAATTTGTCAAGTTTTTGTATACATTTACTAGTCAAACCCGCGGCTTCGCTCGCGCTAAAGTTGCTAGTATTCGATAATATAAACTAAGTGTATGATTACTATATAGATTCGACTTATTTAGAATTTTAATATATGTACCTATAGATAAATTAAAAATACAGTTTAGTTACTCTGCGATTTAGAATTGAGTAAATCAAAGTTTTCTTCAAATCTTCATAATTTTAACCAACTTTAAACTAAAAGTCATCAAAGATTCGTCACATACAAGTGCAATATTATTGGAATTTACAAACTATTCCATAAAATATCGTACTTATTACTTCTATGGTATTTTAATGGGTAAGCGCTGGGCTTTTTCAATTCTATTTCGAATTGATTATCTACATAGTTAAATATTTATTATTTCATTGTGTTTTCATATTATAATATAGGTATTAGGTATTAGCTAGTAGGTACCTAAATATTATGTACCTACCTACATTTTGTTGCAATCATTATTTATTCTTCTAAGGTTTTAAGAACTTTAAAAGTTTCAATAAAATATAATTTGTGTTACATATTTATATTATCAAAATCCCAATTACCTACCTACATAGATATGTTATACAGTAAAGTCGAATATCCTTAGATAGAAGATCCGTCTAAAACCTTAGTCTCTCCCGCAACCATGATTATTGTAAACGATACATAACGTCGTGTATAAAACATTAAAATAAATCCTTGAAAAGATAGTTTTATTTAAAATGGCATTTATGGCAAATATTTATTTGTTAATCATGGCTATCAGCCAAGGTTCATCTTGTTCACTCTAACCAATTTTTCAGAAGATATAATATACGCGCAAACATAAGTGCACTCAATTCTTTTTCTACATCCGGCGGCGAGATGAATTTGAAATTGATAAGTAGCAGTCTTCCCAACTCTAAGTTGTTACTGAGAAAGTCTTGACAGAATAACGTAGTAACTATATACATGGGATTTAAAATATTTGGAAACCAGGATTTACAGATCCGCTTGAGTCATTAGTCCAGTGGTTCCTAATTTATTGGCTACGGAACCCCTAAATAACCATATTTTTAACTAATCCCTATTTCGATAATAAAGAAAGTTAAAGTTAAGTGTTTTTGTTAGTTTATACAGCAATTCTTAAATGAAAAATATTAATACTATAATATTGTAATACTATTATATACTAATATTATAATATTGATTACATAAAAAGACTAACTATCTAATATGACAAATTTATTTTACATTATATTAGTCTTTCAATCTGAAAACGTTTTATTTTGGTCTCAGATTCCCTCTAACTTACGGAACACAAAAGTTACGCGGACCACCATTTGGGAACCGCTGTACAAGATAAACTAGTCAGTATGTACATAGATATATTATAATAATAACTATATCGAATAAAATTTGAGAAGTCAAGGTGTTCACTAGTGTTTGAATAGAAATAGCGTAATTCCCATACAACGTGATATTCGTCGCAGTATGGGGCCGGCATTAGCCTACCGTACGACACTATGATAGCAGGAAACATATAAACTTCATTTAAATTTTTCTCCCGGTAGCAATTGAATTAATTTTCAATATATTGATTTGGTGAAGCGTTTTCTATAAGTGCAGTCATTCGACTACATATATTGATATAAATATAAATTATTTGTATTATCAGCCTATATAATGCCCCACTACTGAGCACGGGTCTCTTTTCATTTCGAGGGGTCAGGATAGTCCACCTTGGCCAAGGGCGGATTAGATAACTTTTTTTGATTCTATCAGATATACAGGTTTTCTCACATATTTCACTTTGTCGTAAAACAAGTGGTAATCATGTTAGAAATGATTCGCACTTAAAAACCCGAGATTCGAACCCCCATCACTTAGTTACCCAAGTGGGCACGTTACTGGACTATCACTGCCTCAGATATCACTACAATACTAATGTATTTGTAGTGATGTCTGCTGTATTGCTACAGTCGTTAGAAATAGAGAGGTCTCAAGTCTGCACAAACTTAGATTTTCTATTGACTAAAGATATTTTATTTTAGCTATTCATCGCACTAACATCCCGCTGTTTGATTTCTTAATGTCTTTCTTACTGATTTGTTGAATTTTAAAATAATAAATTTATGATTATTATAGTTAATAATGTGTCGGGATCAAAGGATTTAAATTTTTAACTATTCTTTGATGTAACATAGCTTAGAACCGTTACCCAAAAATACATTTTTAAAAATATACAAGTACCTAGGTGAGAAGTGAATATTCACTATCTAGATATAAACTTTTATTTAACTTATAATTTCTATTATTCTATATATGTTGATAATTTTTTATTACTTGTGTACGTTAATTCAATTGATTACAATAAAAATACTATTAAATAGTACATAAAATACAATACACTACTTAGAACTTTTCAGCTACTATAGGTATTTTAACCGACTTCAAAAAAATTTTGAGTTTTTGAAGGTTCTCAGATCTCATTCGTCAGAATCTTTCTTTTCATTTATGTGCACCGATCATTCGAAGACGCATGAACCAATTCGGAAAATTCTTTCTTCGTTTTAAACTTTCTAGGTGATACCATTTAAGTTTTATCGAAATTGGTTAAGCGTTTTTATAAAAATCAACAAAAATCTTTAGTTTAAGTTTGGACATATAGTAGTTATGTATTATATATTAAGTATAGTTTTGAAGTCGGATTTTGTTTTTTTTAAATAATTATAGAATCAAAAAACTTTTTAATCAAAAAGCCTTACCTTTAATTACATTTAATTACCTTAATACTTTATTTTATAAATGAAGTCATCTATTAAGTATTATATCATAAAGGCTTTACACCAACCTATCTGGTGTCACAAGCACATATACACGTAATTTTTAACTCCTCGAATCTCGATATTACTCCTGGTACCTAGGTATGAATTAAAGGAAGTAATAAACACCAAAAGCTATACATAGCGTAGTTAGATTCTCAGAAAACCATTCAATACCATTGTTACATACATGAATACAATATAAAATTAAACAATAACGTCGATTTTTAATTTAACAATTTACTTGCGATGTACACAGGATGCCAACGATTGGTTCTTTAGAAAATTTCTGCCTAACGCCTTATTACGTAGGTAGTAAGGTCTAAAATGATGTTTTCCGAGCGTTTGTATGAACAATGGTTGAAGTAATAGGTATTTTCTATTGAACTGGAGGGGATATGGCTGTTAAAAGTTCTTATCTGAATGTGGCGGCAAAGATTGAGCGTTGTTCACTAAAAGTAATAATAGGCAAAGACAAATAAAAAAATGCCTTATTTAATATCTTTTGACGAGTCAATAAAATGTGAGTAATTATTAAACAAGCTTCGTAGCTTACCACGGAACTAGATGACGCTGTTGTAAATTGTAATGTTGTCCCAATATATTTATTTATTTAGTAGATCTGTGAATAGATCGTAGACTATTTTTATTCTCCTAGGTGATAAGAGTGGCCCTTTCCAGATTTTTTAGTTTTTATTTTCAGACCAATTTTTTTATTATTTTTTTTATTGATTTGGCATCAAAAATTACTTATAACCCTAAATTTTTTTATTATTACCCTCTTTTTTTATTGATGATTATTGTTGAATTTTAACCGCTAGGCACAAAAATAATTAAAGGACCATCGAGAAGGAACTGTTACAATTTAAGTGTCATACCTATAATATACTTTCACAACAAGTTCTTGTAATATATATTCCCTTCTATTATGCACAATAAATTCTGTAGGATGGTTTCGATGACAGACAATTACTTATTCGTATATGGTTCGTGCAAATTTTTACCTCTAAACGGCGTTTAACGATCGTCGTTGTTAAACATCTGCCTGGCGCTAACTGTCCCGGTGATATTAATTGTATTGATGTTAAACCTACTCATGGTGATTCGATTTGATTAAGGACTAAAGTCAATTACCTATCAATTATCAATTAATATTTGGTTATTTCAGTTTATAACTAAACTAGCTATATTAATAAAAATGAATGTTGCTAAGCGCAAAACTCGAAAATGGCTCGACCAATTCGGCTAATTTTGTATGTCTATAAGGCATTCATCATCAGCTCTTTCTAACGTCTCACTGCTGGGCACGAGCCTCCCTCAGTACGAGGGGGATCAGGCCATAGTCCACCGCGCTGGCCTAGTGCGTGTTGGCAGACTTCACATGCCTTTCGAAAACTTGTTAGGTTTTCTCAGACATGCAGGTTTCCTCACGATGTTTTCCTTCACCGTAAGACTGAGTGGAGAAGTGGTAATCATGATATAAATGATTCGCACATGAGATCAGAGGTGCGAGACCCGGATTTGAACCCGCATCACTCGGTTATCCAAGCGACCGCAATACCGCTAGGCTACCACTGTCGAACACGAGCGAAGCGAGGGTGAGTCGCTAGTATCTAATAAACTACTTACCCTCGCTTCGCTCGCGTCCGTGTTTTGTGAATTTCATTAGTTACTCTCTTGCTGGAGTAAAGACTTGGTTGAAAGACTTGGATTTGAAAGATTTTATTGGTAACATAAATAGATACCTGAAGAAATATAAAGTTATATATAGATTTATATATTATGGGCTTTACAGGCTACAGCTCTTGGCATTTAAAATATAACGAGTCTCTGTTGAAATGGATAATATTGTGAATTTATAAAATAAAAAAATACTCATAGGCATAAAAAAAAGTAGTTTTTAAAAAGCTGCTAAAAGGATCAAACAGTAACGTTATCTTAATTTCTTCTAGTATTATTTATAATAATAAGTATATTTAATAACGATAAAATGACAATTCATTTCAAATTATTTTCAAATTCCAAGAATTATTAGGCCAGGGCCCCCAAATTCACCCGGATAAAGTACCTAAATCGAAAAATACTGCGTTTTTCACATAATCAAAATTTTCACTTAATTTTCACAATATAGTAGAATTAATATATAAAAATTATTTTCAAAGTTTCATGTAGGTACTAAAGGATAAAAATCTTTCACGTTCTTACAATATGGTACATTTATACCGTGAAATCAAACATTAGTACCGTTGCATAATAAAATTATAAATTGATCAGGTAATTCGATATAACTTTGAAAACTGGTCAGATTTGAGAAATTCTATTTTTATTAAATACTAGCGACTCGCCCTCGCTTCGCTCGGGCTCTTCCCCAGATTTAGCATAGGCAAAGCCGCGGGTTCCGCTAGTTATGCATATAAACCTTCCTCTTGAATCACTCTATCAATAAAAAAAAGCGCATCAAAATCCGTTGCGTGGTTTTAAAGATTTAAGCATACATAGGGATATAGGGACAGAGAAAGCGACTTTGTTTTATACTATGTAGTGATTGAGGTAAATCTAAGTTACCATTATCTCGACACTAAACTTGAGTACACTCTCTATCGTGACCATGATTGCTGTAACGCATACGTCCGGTACCAAATATCTAAATAAAACCGCGTAAAAATACGAAAAGATATATTATGTATATTATAATCAAATATTCGGGTAATTCTAAGATAATTATAATACAAACATCTAAAATATAAAGTAAAACAATTAGATTGGCTTCAATATACGTAGGTATATGTAAATATAGGGAATCGATTCCATGAACTTTTACCTATCAACCACACATGAAGTAACTCAGCTCCAACATCCTATAAAAGTTATGTCTTATTTAACTCCAAACCAAACAAACACGACCCCCAACAGTTTTATATTATATTTATGTTTTATTGTAAAATTCATAGTAACCTGTCAATATATCACAATGAACACTTATCTTAACATTTGTCTATTCGCCTCACGTACTTCAATTTAGTAGCGAGCGATAAACTCTTGCGCATCGCATGCCAATGATAAGGCTTGTGATCCAAATGAAGGAAATATATAGCTATGTTTAGATTTTTAGACATACTTTATTGTGTTTTTGTTAAGTCAAGCGCATTCGCATCGTGGGAGTGAATTATTGATTTAGAATCCCCGCAAGCAAGAATCACTGACATACGCGGTAGGCGATTGTCTGTGCGTACAGAGTGAGTGTGTGAAATATATATAGCTTCCAGAAGTATTCACAACTTTTTACATTTTAAATAGTAAGATTATAAATGTAATTATAATAGTAGTACCTTGTGTACCCCCTAAACTGCAAATGTGCGTTCACCTTGTTGTAGGGGGTTGTCGTAGGACGTCATGGTTACACCATGACTATTATGGTTTGGGCATCTTGATTAAGTCCATTAGTGATCCTGCCACGCCCCATTAAGATGTAGGTTCCGTTTGGTTTAAGTGGGTGGTACTGGCTTCGCTGATTAGTACCACATCTGTATATATGAAGTTGGTATGCATTTTTTTTCATCCTATCAAGAGAAGTACTAGGAGCAACCTGCATGACATACCGCCCATCGAAGTTGGCCCCTCCTGCGCTTTTCTTAGCTTCTTCTTTTCTAAAAAAAAGCGAGATTAAGAAAAAAAATGTTAGTCCCGCTGAGTTTCTTTCGGCAGTTCTTCTCAGATCAGAGGTTTCTTCTTTCCGAACTGGTGGTAGACTCATGACGTTCAGTAAGAAATTGTAACAATTTTTATGCTGAATAAAATATTTTGATTTGATTTTATGCTGTTGCGCTCCCCCATCACGACAAGGTGAATGAAATGAAACCTTAAAAGAATATTAAATAAAAGTTTCCTCGACGTGTGTTACAGGACTAAACAAGCAATTCAAAGGATAACAAAGTCTGTGAGGCGCAATTAAATGCTACTATATTTCGTGGAAGACAATTCGGGTATTAGTTAGTACCTATATTTTGAATAAATTCATTCCTATTACGACTACGAAAACTGGGAACTTTTAATTTTTATTGACTAAATTTTATATTTATTTTTCAGTTTAATCACTAGCTGACACTACGGACATTGCCCTGTTCAATAAATACGTATAACGTAATATTGATGAACATGTGACAAACAATTTTTAATGTTTTCCAAATTTCACAATTTCTTTCTTCCGATTTTTTCTTAATTACCTCATTTCTTCAATCATTCCCGTGAAAATTATTACTTTGATATTTTGATTTGTATTTGACACAGCGCCAAATAGCTTTACTTCAACTGAGATAAAAAGTCAACGTTCAAAGTTACACTAGTCACCATTTAATTGTTTAGAAAGAAATAGATCGATAAGAATGATACTTGGATTACTGAGGAATGGTCTAACATTATATTTGTTATTGAGAGATATATAAAAGTACGAAAATTTAGTTTAAAATTCGAAATATGTGAATAGATTAAAATATTCATACTCTTTTTGTAACTATGGTTAACCTGTTATCTAAATATATAAAAGCCAAAGGTCACTCACTCATCACGAAATATCGAAAACCGCTTAACGCAGCGAGGTAGATTATAGTTAGTAAACGTCTGCTTATAAGAAGCGGATTTTGCGACAGGGCCGGATTAAGGAGATCTAAAAATTCTCGTTTGTATGAAAGTCCTGCACTTTTTGTGCAAACTTTAAATTTGGCAGGGAGCACCTAGGGATGAACCCGAGCGAAGCGAGGGGAATCGCTAGTTACTTATAGGAGCCAAAACTCAATATGTACACTGTAGCTTCAATAGAGCATGCAATGAATATAAAGCTTGTATGATATTGAAAACGTTTACATTTCTATGGAAACTTCTGTTATGGCAACATTTGAAATGAAGTTATTTGGAAATTGGAAAGTTTTTGGAAACTAGTGTTGTAAATTGATATGTGTTTCTTTTAAACGAGTGAAATATTCAAATCTACTTTTCCTTGAACTGTTATTTTTTACTTCTATATATATATAATGAAAATGGTCTTCGTTTGAGGCTCAATCACGCCTAAACCACTGATCGTATCGACATGAAACTACCACCATTCGATGCGAAATTTTTCCTAGATGGTTTATGGCTATCTATTTTTTGAATTCCAACATTCCTTCATTTTTTTATTGCTGTTTTACTTTTATGAACATTTATCCCGCTAATAAAAACAAAAGATAAGCATTTTCTCTTGATTCTTTTGTTTTCATGGATTTCAACAGAGTATATTAAACGGATTATGGTTTTTTACATTCAGCTAAGAATCTACTCACGGTAGTGGAGAACGGCTGGACCAATTAGGCTTTTTTTATAGTCAGAATTGTCAGGAGAAAGTTTTGTATGTAAGAAAATTTTAAAAAAGTCAGATAAAAAGTTAAAAATTTCGATGATAATCGAAGAATTCCCATCTATATAGTCACTCACTACGAAATCTCGGGAACCATAAGACTTAGAAACGTGAAACCAAAGAGTAAATTATATACGTGAAACTTGGTAGGAATATTAATTTTGCTATGTAGAGGTCAGCTATGAATAGATTTTAAGAAATCCATCCCCCAAAGGGGATTGCGGGGGCGTTAACAATGAACAATTCCTGTTTTTAAACTATAGCTCCTATAGACTTCAAATTTGGTAGGAATCTTCTGTAAGAGGTGTAGAAATAGGCTATGAACGAATTTTACGATAGCTCACCCCGCAGGGGGTTGCGGGGGTGGGTATTAACAATTAATATTTTTAATTTTCCAGCTAAAGCTCCTACAAGCTCCAAATTTTGTCCCACCCCAAAGAAGATTGCGGGGGCGTTAACAATGAAAATTTTTAATTTCGAAGCGATAGCTCCTATAGACTCCAAATTTAGTGAGAGTGTTCTATATGTAATATAAAAATGATCTTAGAGCGGATTTTACAATGAATCACCTATGGTGGTGGTAATGGTTCGCGGGGGTGGGTGTTAACAATAAAAAAATTAAATTTCGAAATATAGCTTCTAAAAATTCTAAATATGGTAGGAATCTTTTATTATTCACATAAAGATCATCTCAAAATGGATTTCAATATAGTCTACTTCCGACAGGAATTGCGGGGGTGGGTGTTAAAATCTAAAATTTTAATTTCCAACCTGTAACTTCTACAGACTCCAAATTTGGTGGGGATCTTCGTGTATGTAGGGATATTTGTGTATTTCCTTACAACAATCGTCTTTTTGGCAGCGGAGAAAAAGTCATTGAGAGGTTTCCAAAACTTAACTTTACATGTAGCCAATCAACGGACTAAGAATTTTACATTCTTTTTACTTTTGCAGACTACATATCCGACGAATTCTTTTATTGCGTGATCGCGGAAATGTACCAGATTATAATGAATGCATTTTCTAAGCACTTGAGATGTGGAAAAGAAATTTAGTTACTTATTCCAACAGAATTCATAAAAAACATGAACAATTAATTTTCTATAAAAAATTGATGTCACGGAGAAAATTTTAGTTAACAGAAAATTCGTCGCACTTGAACCTAGACAGATTTCAACTTCACATATGAGACTTACAATGACTTTAACTTAAACGATTTTAACGACTTTAACTTTAACTAAAATGATTGCACATTGAAAGTTACAATGAATATTAGTGAGAAAAATCACCTGGATGGAAGATACAGGGTAAATCGATGGAATTTGGAATTTGTGTAAGTCTAAACAATATCGATGCTTACAGTTCTATCCGCGGGGCCTTTTATTTATGTTCATACAAAAATAAAAAAAGGAGAATAATAAAAATATGGAAAAAAAAATAAAAATGAAACATAAAATGTAATTTATTTCCTTTTTCAATTCGCCCAGCGAAGCGGGCGGGAAACGGCTAGTTGTTTTATAAAACTTACCCATTAGACCAGATAGGTAGGCTTTAAATTTAAAATAGACTTTAACTATAATGTATGCGAAACGTGTGTGTGTTTGTTTGTTACCCCTTCACACTGAAAATGCTCGAGAGATTTTAATGAAATTTAGTATTTAGATAGACTATGACCTGGAGTAGCAGCAGCAGAACAGCTTTCCGAGCCGGTGGTAGCTTACTCACAGACTTACAGACTGACATTTAATTTTAATAATGTAAACATGACGATTCAAAAGTCTATTTGAATAAAGAATATTTTGATTTGAGTTGATTTGATAGAGTAGAATCATTTAGGGATGAATAGTTATAATCTAGTCATATTGTAAGAAATGTCTTACTTCATACTCGTATATGAAGATCAGTTTAATAACACCTAAGTTGAGACCTACAATACAGTATGTATTACTTATATTTTTAGCAAATAAATTATAATAGCATTTTTATACACAAATAAAAACTGTTATAGCATTCTTACTGAAACAATGAGTAGAAAAGTGTCAATAAACCTATTTTATATGACATTTATCTAAACGAGCATCGCAGTGAAGACAAAGCTACTGGGTCAAAAGTCAGTCTCATATTACAAAGAATTACACCGACGTACTCTTATCTTTCTATATATATGTAGTAATAACTCCTAAACTTACGAAAAGTGTCACGCAAAAATCCTCTTTATGTTAAAAGATAAAGCGTCTTTTTTTGCTTCATAGATTAACGTTTCAAATAAGGCTTGTTACAAACTATTAGTGTCTCAAATGTACATTTTTATCAGACAATTGTCAATTCACAAGGGAAATATCTAAACACGTACTAAAATTGTTGTTTTTGTGGAAAATGCTTTAAAACTGGTACCGTTTAAGATTTGAGCCGAAAGTTTCTTAGTAATCGGTAATGATGACAGTTTACCGTACGTTTTAAGAAAGTCTAGATGATGTTTTTAATGGGCTTTTACCCAAGTTAAAAAAAGAATGTTTTCTTTTTTATATTTGCTGAGATATTTTTTATTTTTTAGGCTACCTAATGTATAATTCTTTTATCTTTCTCAAATCTTTTGTACTACTATAATACAGCAACAACTTACTTATTTCAATTAAACACATAATATAATTATACAAATAATACAAATACTTCCTATAACAAATTATATTATATGATAATAAAGTCTAAACAAACAACCGGAATCTAAAAATCAGTAAAATCTAATAAATAATCTTAATATATAGTACGTACCATATGAAGTATCAAATAGTCTCGTAAATCTAGGACAATATTATAAATATTATTTATTTTATAATAGCTTATTTATGGGGGGATCATTCGGTAGAGTCGGCCTTTGCTTGACATTTTTTTAATATATAGATTTGAAAAACGACTTATGTATTGTATGTAAATTGTAATCAGCCCTTTTAACGTCCCACCGCTGGGCACGGCCTTTCCTTCAATACGAAGAATATCAGGCCATAGTTCACCACGCCGCGCCGGCCCAATGCTGTTTGGTGGATATCACATTTCGTTTGAAAACTTGCTATCTTCTCTCAGACATGGAGATTTTCTCACGATGTTTTCTTTCACCGTAAGACAAGTAATAATATTAAAAATGATTGGCACATGAAAATATCAGAGATTCGAGACCCGCCTTTTTTTTTAACCCGCCTTGCTCGGTTACCCATTCGAGTGCGTTACTGGGCTACAACTACGAAAACCTACACACACTAATCATTATCGAATACCACGTGAACAAACAATAAGTACAAACGTACAAACTAAAAATACCTTCATATTACATATATAAAAACTTAATAAGTATAACTAAACATCTCACCGAAGCCAATTCTGCGTGCCCAATATCTATTATATACAACAAAAGCTTACAAATATCAATTTCAAGGCATTCACACTTCGTAACTGACCGGGACAAAGCTGTGGAATAATTGAAGTCACTTGAGTATATTGTTAAAGGATGAAAAGGTTTGCCGGTGGGCAAAAAGTTGTGCATCTGCTATTTTGTAGTATATTCCCTAAATGAGAGTGCGTCTATGAAAACAATTTTTAGCTTTTATTTTTAACTAGCGACTCGCCCTCGCTTCGCTCGGGCTCTTCCCTAGATTTAGCACAGGTAAAGCCGCGGGATCTGCTAGTTATGCATATAAACCTTCCTCTTGAATCACTCTATCTATTAAAAAAAACCGCATCAAAATCCGTTGCGTAGTTTTAAAGATTTAAGCGCACATAGGGATATAGGGATATAGGGACAGAAAAGGCGACTTTGTTTTATACTATGTAGTGATGTAGGAAAATACATTTACGCGTACCACTGGTGAAATTGTTGTTTTTGTGACTCCTGGACTAGGAAAGCCATTCCTACCTACTAAAATCCAACGAAACCTCCCTGTCTTGATGGCGTAGGAGAATAGCTTACGCCGAAGCAGACCACACAGCCAAGGGGCTGATCCACACTCCTATTAGAGAAGTACCAGTAGCAACCCGCATGACACACCGCTAACCGAAGTGGAGGTTCCATTTGCGCGTCTTGGCTTCGCGCCTTCTTCATTGATGTCATATATTTTTTATTTTGATGAAATTTGGTATAATGATAGCTGGTTATTCGGGAAACATAATATCCGGAGCGAAGTGAGGGTCTTTCAATCTTCAATCTTTAGTATAATTATATAATAATAATAAATAAATTTAAGTTATTTAAAATCATATAAAATATAAAGGATGCAGTACAATTTAGAAAACGAATATTACATACGAAGAGCTTCAATTGAGCGTGAACGTATAATGCGATGTGTTTCCAATGAGCTTGTTACCTTTTCAGATTTGAAGCAAAAAAAAATATTACAAACGTCTAATTTTTTGTGAGCGATCACTTACTTGTGTAATTAAGTACACTTTAAATTACTTATTATATTTTTTTAATATGCTACTAAAATTGGTGGTACTTGGTCATCAAAACTGAAGCTGAAGCGCGTCGCTTATGATATATCCATTTGAATTAAAATAGTGTATATAAAATTTCGTGTATCTTAACAACGGCTTAACGATTTGGATCAAGTTTTGTACGCTTTTTAAGTTTATGTAATGTACCTACATACACAATTTATCCTAAGAAAGGCGAGGCTTCGCGAGCCCACATACTACTGAACTGATTTTCAAGATTTTATCACCAATAGATGGGATGATTCATGAGGAAGATTTACATGTAGTACTCATCAAGATTTCATATTAATTCCCTGAAATATGAAGATGATAATTGAAGTCGGACAAAATCATGCCGACATGGAACTTCATTGCGTGCGCCGCGATATTATTAAATATACTGATTTTATAAAGCAGTATAGTTGAAATTCTTTGATTCTCGATTTGATTTCTATATTATATCAGAAATACTCAGAAAGAAATTGGTTTCCGGTCTTTAGAACACCGCCATCTTTAGAACATGAAGCCGCGAGAAATGCTAGTAAATATGAAACGCTGTTGGTGGTTGAACGCGCTAATCTCAAGAACTACTGATCCGAATTGAAAAATTCTTTTTATTTTGGATAGTTCGTTTATCGAGGAAGGCTATAGGCTATATTACATTACGCTACGACCAATATGAGTGTAGCATCAATGAAACATGTTACAAAAACGGGAGGCTTATATTATTATAACATATAAATTACTGAACCACAGTAGGTAGATAATCATAATCGCAAATGTACCTATTTTGATAAAATTATCCCGTTACGATCAACAAAGAGTAAGATCAATGAAAGTGTCACACCGCACAATACGTATATTTAAACTAATATTTGTCTTCAATCACACCGTGACGAACTGATTTAAAGTCATTTGACGGCTTTTAAGAATACTTTTTGTGAACGCCCTTTTTAGTGGAACTAAAGTTTTGGGTTTCTTTGACTTCTTCAACAGATGTGACGAACTAATTTTCTACAATCGTAAATATGCTGACTTAGTTAAAATAAACAAAAAATGTATTTTATTTAATTAAGTTTTCTATACGTAAACTTAATTAGTTCAAATAAAAAATATATGTATGTAGTAATTTAATTATGCTAAAAAGCATACGTAAAATGACATTACTATTAATACCTAAGTAATTAGATTTTAAACTGACCGTCTCTTCCATTACCACGAGTAAACAAGTAGGTACAAAATTTCTATAAAACCCGATAAAATCCAAAAAAAACAGTTGTATTTATTTAATTACGTTATAATATGGAAGTCATATAAACATCATCTACTCTTCCAGATAACTATGAAAAGATAAAGTAAGCCACAATTTTTATATGCATAGTGCATAGGGAGACCGGGGCCACAATTAACAGAGGTAAGTATTAACAAGCAAGTTTCTCTAAAACTATACCTACTACACCTCCAGTGCGTGTCTTAGTTTGTCAATTAGATCGAACCGTATGGCATGGTATTAGTCAGTTGCGCTCCGCGCATCATTTGAGTAAGTTATGTGTAGGTCGATATTTTGGAGCAGTTAACGATCATTTTATAGTTTACGATTTTTTGATTTGTACAAGAATGATAAAGTGTTATAATTACGTTTTTTGTTTTCCTAGTAGCATATTTCATACTGAACAATTCTACGTTTCATTTGTGACATAACTATTAATCAATATTTTATTACGTTATTTAATAATAAAAATGTACCTTTGGGGCTATAATTAACACATTGGGGGGGCTTGTTTTAACACGTTAATACCTACCCCAGATATATATATAGGGGCTAGTATAAACAGGGTAGCTGAATGTTTGTGAATTATTATTTAATACTTTTTTTTATGCATGAGAACTTATAAACGGAAAACTACACGTGGTACCACATCATTAGAGCTCTACGAGCTTGCTGCGCTAAAGAACATTGAGAAGAAAAGAAATTACAGGGATGTAGCTAAAGAATTTGACCTCTGTTATTATTTATAATTTTGTGAAATAGAAAGAACCGGGTAGCAAAGTAAAATAAATCGAGGGCATCCCTTAAATTTTATCGGCATTGATTACCGTTTTCATATATTTTCTAAAGCTGTTCAAGAATTTGTGATGATGAAAGGTATATGTCCTCAACGGTTAAGAGTTGAAAGAAAATTCTTTTAATATTATACGTACTTATGAACTGATAGTCGTATTCCTTCAGGATATTAGGTGGATTGATAATAGAAGGTAAATCTTATTACCGTCTACGAGTTACGTGGAAAAATAGACGTGGACAAATCTCGATTGACTATTGTCGTTCATTTCAAAACTTCGCTGACTTATTGGAGCAGTAGTTTAGTTAACCTTCCAATATTATATTAATAAACATAATATCTCATTTCCACAAAAAATTAAAAATAAATTATTTTTTAACAAAAATGAAAACAGACTTCAAAACGTTACAAATCGAAACTAAAAAGAAAATAAAATAATTTTAATTAAGTACTTAAGTAGTTATTGTTGGAGTCGGTGCCAGCCAAAGCAAAATAATCTTAATGTAATTTAATTAATGTATCAATTCGTAAATATAATCAAAATATCCGTTCGAAAGTTCATTGCAAAGGCAGGATAAAACTGTCCTTCTTGACTGTCTGTCCTCCTTCTTTTGTCATATTATAGTGTCAATGATATTTTTCTAATAATAAAGTAGTTAAATGTTTGTGTGTTCGAAATAGTTTATATTGCTGTTAAAAATTGTTTCACACAATACTCTCTTATATTTACGTAAGTATTCGACATCTATAGGCGCCGCGTTAACAACTTAGGAGAATGAATGGACGGATTTTCAGGATTTTTAAATTGTTTAGACTTCTCTTCGCATTTTTTATTATCCTTGGGAAATGCATTTTCGCTTACTACTTGTAGAAAACAGATATGGTTACGTGGAGCTCACCGGCCAGAATGGTTTCTGGCTGGTGCCAATATTAGCCACTAAAGCCTAAGCAACCGTGGGGTGTCGCAGGACCGCAATACATTATTTTTAAATCAATTTCTTGTTTTATGGATACAAGTAAAAGTAAAGCGTAAAATAAAGTTAACGTTTAACCCTCGTCCTTTTTGAGAATCGGTTAAAAAGGAAAGCTGTAATATACATTATTATTTTATTTTATTTATAATGCACATTTTGTAACAATAATTTTACTAATTAATTGTAGAAATTAAGTAATTTAGTAGTAATTTTTTTGTATGAATCCATTTAAATTGGTTCGTACTGTAACTCTTAAAGTCAGTTCAGTTTTTTTAATTTAAAAGTTAGTATTTACCAATTCATGATTCACGATTTAACAACATACAGCCAAATAACTACTAATAATATATAGTCCTTTGCCTTTCCCTATTAGGGATAAATTTTAAAAACAACAACAACAAACTACTAATAATATAGTAGTACGTATCCAGTTAAAACACTGGTAACAATAGACTTTTTTTAAAGTCGGTTACAAAACGTGTGGCTGGTAATAAAGTAAAATACAAAAATAATAAGCTATTCAAGCGATCTTATGGGCACGATTTCATTTGAATGTGACATTTGTATGAAAATTAGAATAAATTAGATGTTTGGATAGGATGGGCCCATGCTGTTTTATGTTGGACCATTGTATGGTAGCACGGCTACCTTACTTGGGCTGTGTGAAGTAGACTTTCGACTAAATTCGAGTAAAATCTATTTTTAACCGACTTCTGAATAGAAGGTTATGTGTTTTCCAATATTTATAAGAGGTTATGCTTCCAAAATTCAAAGATATTTTAAGTGGAGAAATATATTACGAAGATGTCGTGGGTTCTGTGCTCACGTTGAGTTAGTTTTTGTATTGGTTCTTTTAGATTTATATGTCAAATACGTTAGCATTTTATGAAAAGTGAAATTGACAAAAAGAATAACATAAGTTATTCTTTTTGTCAAACAAATAATTAAATAAATTAACAAATAATTGTTATATTAATTTTAAAAAAGTTGAAAGAATAGCTATAATCCTGAGTTCTGGAAGTTTCTCCTTCCTGGAGCTTTATTATTAGTCATGATATTTTTCAATACTCTCTACCTTTCTTGTCTAATTAAATCAATCCGACTACTATAATTCTAAAGTTTATAACTTTAGGTTCACAAGACAATGTTCAAGTCGCAAGTCTGCGCTATTCCATCAAAATCTTTAAACTAAATAAGAAATTTAATAACGTCGTCTCATAATATTATTTATGTGTAATTTTGCCATGTCGTAAGCAATTCGTTCTATTCATCAATACATACATTCAAAACCATATAAAGCAGGTGTTCTGACTTCCGAAACTAATCGAAATATTCCATTACCTACTAGATTTTACATTATATATACGACTAGTGACACACCATGGCTCCACTCGCGTTCGTTCCCTAGATATGTTCTAGGGAACGAACTTCCCGAACCGAACGAATCTCTTATAAATCTTATATATAAAATTCTCGTGTCACGGGGTTCGAACTTGAACTCCTCCGAAACGGCTTGACCGATTCTCATGAAATTTTGTGAGCATATTGAGTAGGTCTGAGAATCGGCCAACATCTATTTTTCATCCCCCTAAATGTTAAGGGTAGTCCACCCCTAAATTTTTATTTTTTATTTTTTAGACAATTTTTTCTTCCTACAGATCAACCCAATGAGGTTGATTAGCAATTAAAAAAATGAACGCGAGCGAAGCCGCGGGTACAGCTAGTATGATATAATATTATTACTATTTTTCTGCAGTATAGAGTATTTATACAATATATTGACTCGGATAAACAGCTATCATCATAACAAATTTCACCAAAATTTGTTCAGTTGTTTTGTTACTATGCATTCTCAGAGAGAAAGCCAAATATTCTAAAAATTTTTCGAAAAATATTTAAGTTAACGTTGGCTCATTCAAAGCTTTTATTACAGTTAATACCTACTACTTTATATATTAATTTACAAAACTGATTTCAAAAATGTGTCACTCAGAAGTTCATATAAGATCATAAATAATTTAATCAGTTTCATATAAATAAAGCGTGTGAGTTTCCAACATTTCAAATAAAATTTCAGCATTCAGCATGTTATTCTTCAGTTACAGTCCAGTAGCAGTTGTACAAATGTATAGTGAATATACATTCGTTTGAACGGTTCTGTAGAGTATTCAAGGTTCTCTACATTAAATATAAAGAGATGCTTCAAGCAAGAATAGAATCCACAGCATCCCTCACAAGAATGACCACAAGATCTAAACTTCACATCTTCATTAAATTTATTCCTTATTCAATATATATTTTATACCAAACAATTACGTATACCTGCAATAAATCACTTACGCCGTCCTTACCATATAACACCCAAATCTGACATGATCTCGGGACTAAAGCCACGTACACACTGTGATATCAGGTTACTTCATTTAAATAACGTATTTTGATGTCTTTATTCTAAAAGGTACCTTTGATAGCTATCTTTGGACAGCTTTTGAGGAAAATTGAACTTAATTTCCATATGATATGATATATTTTAGGATTTTTCAGGTAATAATGTGTAATAAAGATACATATGTAAAGCAGATATGGGTGTAATTCAATTTGTTTGACTAGAGAACGCCTACGGATTCGTTCGTGACTACTGTGTAATGTCACTATAGTGAACGTTATAAAGTATGATATATAATGATGTGGTATTTATTTTACAGGTCATACCTAATATTGGGATGGTCGGAAGTTCGATTTCTTGAATGGAAATTTAGCGTCCTGCTAGTTTATTTCCAACCTTTTAAGTTTTATTACACTAAGTTAATGTGTAAGGATTTTTTGGCATAGGCACCACTTGATATCGAGGTATACTTTTTGTCATAAACTACAGAACTCTACAAAACATGGATGTATTGCTCTGTTATAACTAGAATTTTTAAGTAATTCAGTGGGTGGCATGTATGTTTGTAGATGCGGTATCCTAAATGTTACCTACCTATTCGAGTCACATATCAGGCCAAGTTTAATTATTACTATTTTTTAATTAATTGATTAGTTTTTTGTCAAGAAATTTCCTTCTATAGCTATAACTGCCGTGATGGAAATCGTTTAAAAGTAAGAAAAACACTACATTTTTGTTATAACTACTATAATTTATAATATATATAGGGACCTACTTCGATTCCAGATCGCTTTTGAAAAATTATGATAAAAAAAAATTGATATGCACATAAATGATATAATGTTATCGCATAAACATAGTATAACAATTCTTTTTAATACTTTCTTAGGTTTACGCGAATACTTTACATTATAAAAGAAACTATCTTTTCGGATTTTGTCGCAGGGGGAACCAAAAATCATAATAAATCCGCGACAAAATCCAAAAAGATAGTTTTATTTATAACAGTTCTTTTTTTTTCGGGTAGGTGACAGTTCATTTTATTTTTAAAACCAAAGAATGTTTTCTTTACAATGAAAAGTGAAACTTGATATCTTAAACATTTAAGTTACTTCTCTATCACGTCCCGTGATTTTATTTCAAATACTTATCTACGAACATCGACTCTATCAAAATTTTAACGCCTTTATTTATTTCAAACATTGTTGTAGTATGCCAGTGAGTAAGAAGAAACTTATATTAAATATATTTAGTAAATTTATTAATTGAGCTACGTTTTCTATGTTATACTGGCTTATTTTCTAATTCACATTGCATGATTATGTAGAATGGCTAAGACTGGAATCGAACTGGTGACTTCTGACTAAGAGTGAAATGAAAATTAAAAGCTCACTACTATACTACAAAACCCTATTGTTTTAATAATTTATTTGTTTAAAGCTGATAAAATAAACGGAATAATATTATTTTTACACCAATTTATACTTAAGGAGTAAGAAAGATCCAATAATGCGCAGGCGCAGGAGCATTTAATATAAAAATATTTATTACCTGCATTCCTTTCACACGTACAATATGAATGTATGCTCATCTGTAACGTGATATCTAACGAATATAAATACCGGTGTCCGTTGACCCTAAGAAATGGTAGAGCCAAATTCGATCATTTTAATTTTGTGAAAGTTTTAATAAAAATATGGATATTCAATTCAAAATATATTTTTTAATTTAAAAATATATATTTTCCCTTTTGAATAAAAGAAAACGACGAGGTAGATATCTAAAGAATGCTCTACCTAGCAGTACTGCAGTATATGCGTTTACTGGAACGTGTCTGAGTAAAGGAAGCCTCTGAAGGAAGCCTTTGTTATTTATACATCTAGGTACAAAACTGCCTAACTTAATAACGGATCCTACTTACTGAATTTAATATACCATACCCTTATAAATAAAACTATTATTGCTGATTTCTCTCCCGTGACCATGATTGCTGTAAGGCATTCGAAACGTTGGGAACCAAAAATTATAATAATTCCGCGACAAAATCCGGATAGTTTCATTTATAATGTCAAATATTCGCGTAAACCTATTAAATATAAACGATTTTACAATGTTCTAAAAAATACATAAACCAGACTACGGCAAAACGTTTGTACTTGGCTCATTGATTATCCTTCCGACGATTATTCATAATTGAATCCAATAAGGTATACCCCTTATAATAATACCCTGTAAAGGGAATGTATGTATATGAAAACGGCACGGAATACATTTTTAGTGCGAATAAGGAGTTTAGGAAAATTAAAATGCTTTTATAAACATAACTGCCAGTGTCAAAACAAATTTTAAAAAAACCAAAGGACAACAACAATAGCTTTTCATTATTGATAAAAAAACTTGTATTCATTTCTGAACTTTCATAATATTCAAAATTAAAATATTAAAAAAAATATGTAGCGTAGCGTTTCAGCTATCACCACTTACATACAACAAAACTAAGAAATTCCTTTTTATAAGTCCTTTAAAAACAGCCTTTAACCAAAAACACCTTAGCAAATAAAAAAAAACTTTCCTAATTAACTCTCTTCACTATTCATTATCTACCACTATTATGATTTAGAGTTAAACATTGGACCACTAAGCACCTATTATCTATCAGTTTAACCATTTTAAACTAAATTACAAATAAAACAATTTGGACCATTTGCGGCCAACGACAGGCCATTAAAAGGTAATATTTTAAAGCCCAAAACCATAAATTAAGAGGCCATTGGCCATTATATTGTTAATAATTAGCGGAATGTCTGTTTGGGATCCGTTTGAGGATTTGGTTAGTTTGGACAGCACAGGGGCGGATTTAGAATTTTTAAATTTTAAGTATTTATTTAGATTATTTTTCTTTTTGTTTATATAACAAGGATTAAGAACTCATTAATTTTAAGTTGAAAGAAAGTTGTTAAGATGCAAGTTTTTTTTATTAATTGAAATTAACAAATGTTTTGAACTTTGTATTTAAGCAAAGGTTAATTCTCGATTATTAATTAATGTCCGTACAATGTCAAAGAAGATATGATAGATACTAAAATAAATAAGTAAGTACGTTGTACAGTAAGTTTAATTTAACATCAGCCATTCGAGAAATATTAAAGCTTACTTTATCTACATACCTACAAATATTAATCTCAATGGTTTAAGAAAAACAAAAACTATATAAAAACTATACTATATTTTTTAATTATAAGTAAAACAGAGTACATCCCATCCAAATCCCATAGCACTCCTGCCCACAGGGGGCCTAGCGCCACTCCGGCCGCACATAATAACACCCTGCGCAGATGCAGGATTGATTGACTTTGTACTATAATAGACTCGATGGCCCCTTGCAAATAAAACCTATTTAACTTATTGGTTAGTTGATATCTTTTCAACTATCAATGTTTAAAATTATTATTTGATGTTTGTTTGTTTTGTTTCTTATGATCATCTTAAATTAATCTATTAATTAATCTAATTTCCCCAATTAAATTTAAAGAAGGGGGAGCAGCTATATTTGAAGACATTAATAAAAATCATCATAATCTTTTTGAAGGTATAAAATTTATAAAAAAAAATAATTAAAGTACATAATATAACCTGGAATGAAATATAATATAGTATTTCGGAACTTATGTAAAGCATAGTGATGGCAATGTTACTAGTTTTAAAAGATAATACAATTGTTCCTTATACCTATAATTTAACCTTGTACCTATACTTCCGCTTGGATATTAGGTACATCAGTAAATCTGAATATTAGCTTTATATCAAATTATGTATAATAACAAAGCTTAGTATGTTAGAATATTGTTTCTATTTTAAAAACAAATCAGTTACTAGCTCTTAACTACCTACATCGATTTTCCTAAAATCGATATCAACAATATCGATTTTAAAAGTGTAGTTAACTTATTTAGATTCCAGGAAGTATGTAGGTATTATTTAACAATAAAAAATTGTGAATTTTCTAAAAATTCTTTAAAAATCTCTGAATTTTAACAAGAGGTAATATAGATATCTATACCAAATCACAAAACACGTTAAGTTGATACCACTTAATATAAAATCAAAAGTAATTGTCCAACACCCCCAGCGATTAAACTAATTTATTAACCGAGCCATTAGTTTTAACAAGCCCTTCTCATAGGGTCTGGTTTAACAACAGACAATTTATATTATTACTATGGGAATTCAAACACATAAATATAAGTTATACAAGAATAAACTCTTTTTAAAATATTTCTTTAAAATATGTTTCAATAAACAGTGTTTCTCCTTCTTGCACACTAGTAATCTAAGTAAATCAAAGTAATCTAGAAGTCAGGGTTCTTCCCAATAACATCCGTCTATGATTCTCTTTACTGAATTTGACATGTCAAATAACTAATAATATTATAATAAATTTTGGTGCTAGGTATATTAAATATGTATATGGTTGTAAGTTCGATCACTAAATTCTCCAAAGAAATTCAGTAAAAATGAAAGTTAGTTTTTTATGAAAGAATAAGACAAACAAACACTTTTTATTCAACAGTGTAGTATATAGTACAATATGTATAGGTAAAGAAGACGCTAAATACACGAGGACTGTCGGTAACAATAATTCATCTATACATAAATATATATGTCAAGACCATATTAATTACTTCATTGGATTCCTACAAACAGAAACCACTGAATCGAAAAGTTGTTAAAATACAATAACAAAATTCACAGTATAATAAAAGTTACTATATATGGCAGAAAAAAACTGTCTACAAGTCTCACAAGTTCTTGAGCAACGACAAATTTATACTTCAAACAAATTAAATTAAAAAAATCAATAGCTGTCATTTATTCAATTCATTCAAAATTAGGCGTTTTGAAACGTCAATGTGATATAGACATCGAGTCAACAATGGGTAGCCATTATATTCTATTTAGTTCCAAATAAGCGTTTAATAATTCCCCTTAGCTTATTAACAATACAATAAAATAAATAAAAGCCACTTTACACCTTCTTGGAAGTTGGCAGTTGCGCTTTCGACTAAAAAAAAGAAGAAAAAAATCGTCCATCTCTTTCTATTGTATAGCGTCCTCTCGCTTTAGGTTTTGGCGCCGTAAATAACTTTTTAATTCACTTTCAAGTTTAAGGTCGTGTGGAGAAGGTCCAAAATTAATTCATAATTTAATTTAACAAGCAAAATGAAGTGGAAAGCGATATAGTCAATGTGTCAATCCCTTTTCACGCTAATATAAAATTAATTTTTCTGTTTAGTATTATTTAATTTTGTGGGATTTTGAATCTTATTGTGTTATTAGAATGTTTGCCTAAATTGATTTTGATGGTAGATTTCGCGGAAGTCGTTTGAGTCGAGGACGTATTTTACGGTTCACACATGACTAGTTTTTAATCGACTCAACAATAGTTCGAGCAGTTTGTTTTAGATGTATATCGAATTTTGATAGATTTAGACAATTCTAGCATTTATTTGAGAAGCGATAAAACATATTATTGTATATGAGATAAGATCGCATCGTTAACTAATTCAGATCTTTTGCAGATGCATTTCAATTAGAAACCTTGTGCGGCCATAAATTGTGACAAAAGTTTTTGGTAATCAAATGTTAGTCAGCTGAACTATTTAGGTTTATTACAGGTTGAAGGCCTTTGAAATGTAACCCATAGCTTCTTGTAACCAAAAGAATGATTTCAGGTAGTTTTTATTCTAGCAACATAAGTTTTGCCCGCGGTTTCGCTCACGTGGTTTAATTTTGTATAGCAATAACTGATAAAGGAAAGGAAAGGCCCTTTTTAACTTCAATTAAAATTACTTATTATGATTTCTGACAATATACATGTATAAATTATAATTTGAGTAAAAAATATTTATGTATCTGAATAAAAACAAGCATTAAGCACTCGATAGTCCGAATAGGTTCTATAAGTGAAAGACTTTTCAGAATTTGATCTGGCGCTTTAGAGTTATCGGATAGTCACTCCCGGGACCATAATTCCTGTAAAGCATTCGAAACGTCTAGTTTAATATTCTCGTAAATTTAAGAAAGTAGTATTTCAGATACATATTACGATGTACTCGTAATACTTACTTACATAAAAGCTTATAAACTTTTTCTCTTCATAATATAAGTGTAGCTTGTTCTACGCCTTGTGATCTGTGACCTTATTAAGTTAATCAATTTCAATAAATAGGCTATAAAATGGATCTCATTTTATTAAAACTAATTGTTTGTACTAGAGATTAACACGTCCAAGCAGACGAAGAACAAATCTCTCGAGCTTTCAATGATAGCCGTAAGTTAAAAATAAAAATCAAATTATTCGCTACTCACTTAAGTCAAGTTTCGGGTAAATAATATTGGCATTAGGTTAATGAAACTGATGTCCTCAAAGTACATCTCATGTAGGAGTTTTCTGCCTATAATTGAACTATATTCAATTCAATTATCTTTTTAATTCCTTCGAAGCGTGCAACTTGCAAGTTCATGTCAGATAACTTCCCAACGCCACATAAAATAGAGAAGAGAAGAAGGAGGTTGATCGGCAAGATGACTGAACTTTGACTAAAGTTAAAACGGATGAATAGTTTTTAATGGACTTTCACCGGCATATGTTACATACATATAAGGAGTAGGTAATTAAGTATACTTTTATTTTACTATAAGAATCAGGTGGTTAAAAAATTAACTGAAGACGAACCCAAGTAAAACGAGGGTGATTTGCTAGTTTCAAAATATAGTTATTATAGAATTGATAAAATCTAAAATGTTTCTTTTTTTTAAATATTCACTTTGTGGCCCTTTTAAAATTGACTGCTACGAAGCCAGCCAATTTGGAAATTACACATTAATCTTGTAATAGCCATAGGATATCAATAGAACAAAATAAGGCCATTGCATCTTTCATCAACATTCATAAGGCATAGCACATATTAGTTATGTTAACCGCGCGGTGTCGCGTCGCATACGCACTGCCTTGTTGACCACACGAAGCGTTCCTATGAAACGTGTAGACTACCTTTCGAAATTTTATATTTTATTACGTAATTCTTTTGATAGTGTAATAAACTTGTAAAATATGTTAAATGTGTTGATTTGGGTGGTGTTTTTGATGGATGTTTATAAGTCCCGACGTTCTAAATGTTTTTTTTATGGGACAAAGGGGGCAAATGGGTAGGAGGCTCATCTAATGGAAAACCAAAAACCAAAGTGATCACCGCCGCCAATGGACATCTACAACACTTCAGGGCTTGCAAATGCATTGCCCGCTTTTCAGGAAGAAATACGCTCACTTCTAGAAGGTTGCCAGGTCGTAACGTTTCTTAATGTCCCAACATAAGTATTAGTGTTTATTTATTTAACTCTAGTTCTGTGAAATAAGATTTGGTTAAGTTAAAAAAACATAAACTTGTTCTTCTTACTATTGTAATGAGAATTACTATTATTTAATTTTACAATAATTGCGAATATCTTAAAAAGATATGCATATATTCAAAAAGGTGCAAAAAAATCATTTCAATCTACTTTAATATTGTTTTATGTATTAAAAACGTTTTAAAATACACTCTATAAACATATACTTGTAATCACTATAAATCTATATACAAGAATATAATTACAAAAAGCACATGATATAAATCCGAGCGACGCAAGCGTATATTACTAGTCATAAATAAATAAGCCAATGTGTACAGAACCTTACAAATTACCCATTCTCCTCGTGCTATAATGTAATATTTTAATGGAGTCACCGATGATTCGGTTTCCTGTGACCAGGGTGGCGTATGCATCTTGAATCTAAGATAAACACTTAAAATGCACCTTATGTGTAAACTCGGTCGTACGATAGATCGATGGATCGATCGACGACTTTATCGGCGATGAGTAACGAATGCTAATGGAAAAGCTTTGGTTTGTTAGAATTGATTGCTATTAATTGTGTAATGACGACACTACTGCGCCAGCGGTCGCAGGTTCGAGTCCCGTGGGCATTCATTTCGTTAAACACGAGTGTTGTTGTACTCCAGTCATGCGTGTGTATGTATTTAATGTTATATGTGTGTATTATATCAACTATCTGGTATCCGTAACACAAGCCTCGTAGCTTACAACGGAACTAGATGGCGCTGTGTGTAATAATGTCCCAAATTATTATTATTAATTGTATATTTTTAAATACCATTCAGCGCTTCTTTAAGTCCCAATGCTGGACATGGGTCAATAATGCGAGTGGGATCAAGCCATAGTCCAGTCAAGTGCAGATTTTCCCCACTTACACAGTACACACCCACACAATATAAAAACATTTATTTTAGTGTGTTTATGTATACAGTGTGTTCTAAATTCTTACATATATTATTGAAAGAATCAAAGCTAATCTCATTTAAATCTATTCTCACGAAGGTCCGTGGAAAACAGTGTTGGGGTTTTCCTCAAGAGATCGTCTTATTTACAGTGTTTTTCACTTCTCGACCTCTCTAACTGTAGTTACAACGTTGTCAGCATTAAAATTTAATTGAAAGTTCATGTAACTCCTTCAGAATTGGTACATTGTAAGTTTCTTTACAAAATACTTTAAAACGAGCAAAATTTTATCAGCTTTTTAGTCTTCACGAAATTAATTTGCAATAAATTATTATAACAAATTATAATTTTTGTATTCGTAAAGCACGTACGTATTTGCCATTATTAAGGTTCAACTGAGCACGGGATTTTCTTTAATGGGAAAGGTAGTATAGCTAGTTCAGAAGTGACGGACTTCATATTCCGTTTGAAATCTAGTTAGTTTCTCTCAGACATGATTTTCATCACGACGAGACAAGTAGGTATGTAATAATATTAATATTAATCATGTAGAAAATGATGAAGTTAAGTGATTTCATAATATTATAGCCTACAAGACACGGGCTGTGAACCCGCTACCTTCATGTATAACATTTTTGTTTTTAACATTGGAAAAGGAATTTACGTATACCACCTACGTCTTAAGAGGATGTCACAGGATCTCTAACGCACTCAACCTCCACGGGTCTGAACCAAGGCGTTGCTCACACGGTTCCTTTAGAAAAGTACCAGGAGTAACCGTTTTTATATATTTTCTTCGTATTTCTTATAATTCTGCCATGTACACTAATCAAAATAATAAAATAAATAAGGCCCAAACTAAAGACAAATCGCATGTAAAGCCTATACTTATAGTAACTTAAAATTTAGTCAATAACTTGTTTACACGGCCAATACAATAAATATCATAGGCATGTTACCACAAATTAATAACATCGTAGTATATCTTATGAGGAATGCATCAGGAATACGGATAGAGACGGCTATTAGGCATTTAGGGAATGAACGTATGTATCAATATATAAGCTGAAGCGAGTATTGGATATTTAATTGTAGTTTAAGTGAGAAATTAAAAGATGGTGCGATCATAACATTTTGTATTTAAATAGCGAATCTATAAAGTATAATTGAAGTCTGTTTTTAATGTCGAAATACCTTTTTACTTTGACTACTTTTTAATAACTTTATACTAAATGCATATGCATGGTACATTTAAGAATAGCACATTTTTTTTAAATGCCTACCTGTATGTCTTCGGCTCTCTTTGTTTCGGCTAATCTTTAAAACGGCTGGTCAGATTTTGATGGACTTTTCACTAATGCAGAACCAGATAGCTAAGGAGTAACTTTTTTGTTTTAGAAAAAGAAATAGGATTCCGCTAAAACCCGAGTAAAGCGAGCGAATTTTTAAATAAGTGTTTTGAAGAGAGGGTTGTGGTAATGCTTAATCATATATTACAGTCTTGGACGAGCTGATAATAATGGCAGTGCGATATGGATTATTGCTATTATATATGTTGGGACATTTTTACAACAGCGCCATCTAGTTCCGTTGTAAGCTACGAGACTTGTGTTACGGATACCAGATAGTTGATATACTACACATATAAATTTTAAATACGTACATACTATACATAATAACACCCATGATTAGAGAATAAACATTCGTGCTCAACAAATGAATGCGCCCAGCGGGAATCGAACCCGCGACCGCTGGCGCAGAAAGTAGGGTCACTACCAACTGCGCCAAACGTGTCGTTAGACACCTAATAACTGTGGAAGTAACGTAAGCTTCTATCAAATTATTTCAAAACTAAGAATATGATATGCCTATTTAACTTTCTATTTTTCAGCCGCATTGTAGAATTCAGCTTATCAAATGGGGTTGGAAAAAATAAATTAAATAAATACAATGTACCTATTGTAAATCTAATTTATAAAAATGTTTCAAATATTATTGAAGTTTTTCTTGTAAATAAAATGTGTCGAATTAAGATTGATTGGCTCGTACGTTGATAAGTTTTTATGAAATAGAGTGTGTTGAAAATATATCATGCGATGCTCAAAACAACTGTTAAGTTTCTAACTGTTAAGATTTATAATTAAAGTGACGATTTAAAAGCATTAAAAAGTCTTTACTACGAAATTAACCTTCAAACAATATTATACATTTATTTCACTAAGTTAGAATCGAACTGGTAATTCATTTTACAAAAATAAAAATCATACTAGATACAAAAACGATTAAACTGATTCTAATAAGAACATATTGAATAAAGCTTATTACACTATAGTGGAATACCTGGTAGATGTAAATGTGTGGGATTAGTGACTTGTTGTGTCTCACGTAGGATAAATAGATAAATTGTAATACAATATTGTTACCAAATATTTTTTTGAAAAGAGCAACTGTTGAGTTTCTCGCCGGTTCTTCTCAGCAGAACAGCTTTCCGAGCCGGTGGTAGTTTACTCACAGACTTACAGACTGACTTTTAATTTTGATAATGTAAAAATGACAATTCAAAAGAGCTTGTAAAAGTCTATTTGAATAAAGAATATTTTGATTTTGATTTTGAAAAACAGGTTGGATTTTGATCAAACATCGCTTAAATTGCTTTGAGACAACAAGTACCTATAATATTAATATAAGGGATTACATACCTTATATGGTATGTAATCCCGTAACCATAACTGCTGTAAAGCAAACAAAATGTCGGCAAACAAAAAATAAATAAATCCGCGCCAAAATCCGAAAAGTTAGTTTTATTTACAATGTCAAATATTTTCATAAGTCTAATCAAATATTACGCTTTGATTGTAAAATTATTTAAGTTTCGAATCTTTTTGGTTGTTTTCGAAGATTTATTTTGATTTTTGATTCCCGAAGTTTCCAATAAATAACGACACGTTTGGCGCAGTTTGTAGTGATCCTACTTTCTTGCGCCAGTGGTCGCGGGTTCGAGTCCCGCTGGAGGCATTCATTTGTTAAACTCGGATGTTTGTGCTCCAGTCATGGGTGTTTATATTTATAATATGTATGTATTTAAAACTTATATATGTAGTATATCAACTATCTGGTATCCGTAACACAAGGTTCGTAGCTTACCACGGAACTAGATGGCGTTGTGTGTAACAATATCCCAACATAAAAAAAATCGCTGTCGCTTCTACCACTATGATACTAAGCCCTTTAAAATTCTCAAACCGCATATCTCTCACATAATGTCACATCAGTAACTCACAGTGCGCGTGCACAGCATAGCCCTTCACTCCCATAGATCCTTACACCATAAATTAACACTCTCTTATCCGTGATTTGACTAAACAAAGGCACAATAAATAAATGAGAATTAATGAGATCTTCATTTATGGGGAAATTTACAGTAATTTGGAAAACTTAGGTATTGCCTTTAGTACCGTTTTAGCAACATTTTTATGGGTATATTATTCCTTTTCTTTCTCAATAATTCTATTATGGAGTAGACGATGGTGAAATTATAACACTTATTGTACTGTTAGAAATGTGAATTTGTGTAGCCTGTAGCTATGTTTGATAGTCTTTCATGCTGCAATCGGCTGGACGAATTTTGATGAAATTTTGTTCACACATAAATTATGATCTAGAGTAGTATATAAGTATATAACTGATACCTAGAGTTGCGTTCAAACAAGATACAATAACAAAAAAATGTTTGCAATGGATAAACTAAAAGTTCGCTGATCCGATTTGCAATATGGGAAAGAAGAGACTCTGGGGAAGACATGATGGGGAAGAGTTTTTGTCATAGAAATCATCCCTTAAAAGAATTTAAATGGGATGAATAATTTCTCAAGTAAGATATAAAACTCATTCTACATTTGTATTCATACATAATATATATTTATTATGAATATAATGTATCTTTTCCTCACTCGCCTTTAACTACGACCTATTTAGGCAGCTAGGAACGAACTCGAACAAAACTTGGGTGTCTTTTTAATAAATAATACAAAAAGCAAACAAATTCGTAGGAAAGTACTATACTGTAATAACATAGTACAGTACCAAAGTACCTGGTGGGTACACCAATGCACCATATCGCCGTCTCGCTCGCACGTCATTATATTATTACCCACGTAGCAGCCGGGCTGTGATTAGCGAGTGATTAAGGATCATTCAATATAATCATGTAATTATTTATTTATGTTTTAGAAGCGAGTGTGTTTTGTAAGCAGAGTGGAGGCAATTGTGAGATTATTTCTATAATATCTATATAATAAAATCTATACTAATAATATAAATCAGAAGAGTTTGTTTGTTTGGTTGAACGCGCTAATCTCAGGAACTACTGGTCTGAATTAAAAAATTCTTTTAGTGTTGGATAGTCCGTTTATCGAGGAAGGCTATAGGCTATATTACATCACACTACGGCCAATAGGAGTGGAGCATCAATGAAAAATGTTGCAAAAACGGGATAAAAATATTTCTTTTGATTTTCAGCCTCTAGAACGCGAGCGAAGCCACAGGAAAGGCTAGTAAATAATACAAAAATAAAATTCATTTGTACAAGAAAATATTTATAAATAATAAGATACAGTAATTTTAATCTGAAAAATCAGTACACCTACACCTTATGAGAGTGAGTGAACGGCACGCAGTACGATATCTGCTCACGATCGCTAATGAAATGACTGCGATCGTTCTCTAGCCATGCGATACACACAGCTGAACTAACCTGAGTTGATTTATTAAAAACTAGACGGGACATTTAAGCTCATGTTACTTTTATCGTCTACGTTATGAAAAAAAGAATATCAAGAGACAGGTGTTCTTATGTCAGAGAGAAGCTAGCCAAGCCGCTAACCCGTACTTTGGCAATGAAATATGCTATTTTCCCCCGTTAAGATGATGTTAAACATAAAGAAAACACCTTATTCTAATTAGATATGGTATAAATAAGAACCGTGATTAAGTACCTACCCAACACGCAATCAATCAATCATTGACTTCCAATTATATACCTACCTAGTATCTACCCTTCACACATTCTTCTTCTTCTAATCTAGATCTTATGATCGACTAGAACTAAGTAGTTTTGGATCTGATCCGCTCTTAAACGTACATGAGTGCCTTAAAAAAGAAAGTATCATCTTCATGAATGTTATGTGATTTTATATTAACAAATTTTAAACCGCCTGACAACTAAACCTCCTCACTTTTAGAATACCTGTATCTCTAAACTCTTAGTATAAAACAATTAATAATAATAACCAACTTTTTTTAAAATAGTGTTGTTCCTCGTTTTAGTAATTAAGTTATTAATATTAAAGTGAACTTTTCACATAAAAATACCACCCATATATTACATCTATACTATCTATACTAATATTATAAAGAAGTAAAGTTTGTTTATTTGTTAAATTGTAAGGGGTAATCTCGGGATCTACTGAACCGATTTTAAAAATTCTTTCACGAATAGAAAGCCACATTATTTCTGAGTGTCATAGGTTATATAAAAAACCAAAAAATAAAAAGGCTTTTACGTGGTAGTCCGTTTTGCAAAGTGAATCGGAGAAAAAACGGTCGAATGAAAGCGTTTCTTACGAACGCTGCCTTAACTATGAAAGATATATTTTTGAGTTCTAGATAAAAGAAGTGGAGCTTAAAAATGCCTACAAAAAAGTCAACTACAGCGTATGCATCTAACTTTTATATTTAAGTGACAAAAAGTAGTTTTTTTTTAATATTAGTATAGATAATTTAATTTTTAATTTTTAATATTAGTAAAATAATTTCAATTATTTAAACACTCTGTACTAAAAAAGGATTATTAACATTATGCCCAAAGAAGTGGGCACGGGTCAGCTAGTATAGTATACAATACAAATCATACATTCTCGTATGTTATCTGAACTCCATAGCAGTATGTATGGGAATACGCTACCTATACTTACATCCGGAAACAAGGGCTATTGATCGATCATTACCGTTCATCAGAGCAAAAATATATTTACTATACGTTCATGAGAACTAATAAAATACTATTTTTTGTTACAAGTTCTTTTGCAACACTAATTTATTCCTGCAGTTCTGCTTAGAAAGATACAGAAGATCTATCTGTATTCAGGCCGATAGTCCTATTTGTAGTCATTATGTCGATACAGAGGTTCTATATAATGTAGAATGTATAGTTTTTATATATTTTTGTCTGTCTGTCTGGGAAATTGTCATGAAAAAATCACTGGATCAGTTTGGATGAAATTTGGTGTGATGATAGTTGGTAATCCGGGTTTACATATAATATACTCTTTTCCGCAGGAAAATATCACAGAGTAATCTACACTATAATAGTTAAAAGGTATCAATAATTTAAATATTTAATTGAGTTGGCAGTGGTAGCCCAGCGGTAACGCGCTCGTTTGTATAACCGAGTGATGCGGGTTCAAATTCGGGTCTCGCACCTCTGATATTTCATGTGCGAATCATTTCTATCATGATTACCACTTGTCTTACGGTGAAGGAAAACATCGTGAGGAAACCTGCATGTCTGAGAAAAACCTAGCAAGTTTTCGAAAGACATGTGAAGTCCGCCAACACGCACTAGGCCAGCGCGGTAGACTATGGCCTGATCCTCCTCGTACTGAGGGAGGCCCGTGCCCAGCAGTGGTACGTTAAAAAGGGCTGAAGTAGTTCCTAGTAGTTGAGTTTAACTAGACTTAGGTTACCTACATTTGACTTTTTAAGAATTTGTTTTTCATATAAACTTCAAATTAAAATTTAATTTCACATAAAACCCGTGTAATCAGATGACCGTAAAGTCATTAAAAACTAACCAGCTCAGACGAGTTTATTGCAAGCTAAATTATGTGCTTAAAATATAATTAATTACTTTGGCTTAGTCTTATTAACATAGTCATTATTATCGATATAGAGGCCTAATCTAGAGTTATTAGAACATTTTCTGTCTTTCAGAGAAAAATAAACAACATTTGTTGTGTTTTTATGAGGAGGAGGTTCAAAGAAATTGGCATTTGGCCCTTCATGTTTATTTGAATCGATATATTGAATCGATTTTATAACTCCTCTTTAATATAAAAATACAACTCTAAGCGTAGAAAAATATTTTTTCTCTTAAAGTGGGTTTAGAAGTCTTTTGAATCAGTCACTTTTATTTAAATACGAAATTCTAAAGTCCTACTAAAACGTTTTTTTACCTCCTTATATAAAGTTTTATATTCTCAAGAATCGAATCCCCAACAATACTAATGGGCAGCACTGCCATAACCAGGCACTAAACCCCGTGTAATAAAAACGTAAATTATATAATTAACATGTTTTACACACAGACACACATTTTTATATATTTCCAAAGACTGATCGTTTATAGCGAGGCTTTATAGCATCATAATTGTTTTACTAGCACCTTGTTATTCCTGTAGGTCAGGAGCTCGTTAGGGATACGATGGCTTACAATGTCGTGTAATTCTTTGATAATTAAAATAAAAATACTTTAAGTAGGTATATTGGATGACAAGTTTGGTACAATATAGTGATGCTTGCTGTGCCAGTGGTCGCGGGTTCGAGTCCCGCTGGGATTCGTGTGATGAGTACGAATGTTTGTACTCGAGTCATGGGTGTTTATATCTAAATATATTAAACTGAAAGGTCAATCGCTGACTCACTCACTCATCACGAAATATCGAACACCGCTTGACGTATTAACGATGAAAGGCAGGGATATAGTTTATAGGAAGTAGACGTGCGCTAAGAACGGATTTTGCGACAGACCCGGATTAAGGACGTCTTAGGGTTCTCCCAAAATTTAAATTAATGCAATTTAAATGCAGCAGGGAGCACCTAGGGTGAACCACTCCACTCGTAGGGACTCTAATCCAGGAACTCCGCACTTGAACCGTACATTCTTTCGTTTGTCGTTAGTTTAAATTAGTAAAATAAATGTCAAAATTCATTTTCGTTTTTTTATGGATCATAAAAATATTTTTACTGTATATTACAAACAATACAGTTGATAATTTAATAAACATTTAAATAAACATATAAAATTTTATTATGGAAAATTTTCGTATCAAAAACCAGTTAAATTCATTTATCATCATATTATTCGATAACTATATTTTTATTAAAAAAACAGCTATCATTATACCAAATTTCATCAAAATATGGTTTTCTGCGATGCGATCATAGACAGAACCAAAAAAAATAACTATAAAATGGTCCTTTGTACAATAATTATAATAAGATTTTGCTTAAAAAATTTTTTTTTGATGTACCTACCGAGTTAGTATTGTATTTTATTTATGTAAGTTGGTACAAATATTTCGTTACTGAACGGTGTGAAAGCTGTCAAAATTAATAGAACTACTTAAATCGGCTGTTTCTTACTAAGAAAGTTATAAAAAAAATAATAAGAACAGATTATTCTAATCACATAATAAATTGTATAATATTTAAAATTTAACTGATCTAATTCAATAAAATGAAAAAGAATTTTTATAGAGCCTCCCAACAACGTTATCTATTAATGTATAATCTGTGGCGGTATTTATTACCTTTTTATATGCCACTTATTATAATAATAAAAAAAGTCTGACATTTAAAGTATTCATTTATTGTCGGTTATTGTAATGTCCCAGTAATAATATATTCTTTGCATTTTGATGGATATTTTTGCGATTTATATTGATTTTTGTATACATTATAATTAGACAAGTAACTATTAGGGATGCCGAAGAGAGGCTAATTCAGAACAGACTAGCACAAGTTATCAGTAACAGCTAGTAAAGAATATTCATCCTTTTTTAACGTCCCACTGCTGGGCACGTGCGAGTAGGCAGACTTTCGAAAACTTGTTAGGTTTTCTCAGACATTCGGTTTTTCATACGATGGCGAATTCAGGCGAAGGCTCCTTAAGACAAGTGGAAATTTTGTTAGAAAATAATTAGCACGTACACAGATCACATAATACTAGGCACGTGAAAATATCAGAGCATATATAACTGGCATCACTCGATTTCCAATCGAGCGCACTGCCACTGAGCTATAACTTGCACTGCACTGCCTTGTTTGAAAGACAAACCGACATGAATCACCATTATTAAACATTCTTAGTAATTTCGATTTTTTCATAAATACAAAGTTTTCTAAAAACATAAATGAAGCCTCTGTCACGATCTTTTTATACAAATTAGAATTTATATTATTATAGGTTAAATGCCCTAAATAGACATTATAAAGATGGACCCAAGCGATAACACGTTCTCGGTTCAGAATCAATCAGACCTTATCCAAAGATTAAGCATTACTAATGAGATACATTCATTATTTTTAATTCCAACAAAACGTAACAATCTCCGACCGCATCTAAGCATGGTCATATACACACGATATTAAAAAGGTATACGACACGACTTTTAGAAAGATTTTTTATATATCACTCTCTAACTCTGCGGACTGGAAAATTGATGTGTTAGTAAAATATGAGATATTTCATAAAATAGAAGTTATTTTGCAACTCTCAGTTTAATTATTGGGCAGTAAAAGTATTTTTTATTATAGACTAATGACTTACCTTAGCTTCGAGCAGGTGCTCTATATACGAGTATTTAGTTTTTTTTTAAGTTATTATTTTTACATTAATGGTGTAGAGTAGTATCAAATATAGACTTAGTAATACTTGCTAATTAGTTACAAATTCTGTAGGTGAAAAATCTATTATTCCTTATTTTCTTTTTTTTTTTTTATGGTAAAAAGGGGGCAAACGGACAGGAGGCTCACCTGATGGGAAGTGATCACCTCCGCCCATGGACATCTGCAAGCCTGGGCTTGCAGATGCGTTGCCGGCCTTTCAGGAAAGGGAGGGATGGAGGAGGGAGGGAAGTGGGAGGGAGGGGGGAACGAAGGCGGAGGATGAAGGGAAGAGGGAGGGGGGAAGGAGAGTGGGCCTCCCGGACTCTCACTCACCGGACGAAACGCGACAGCATAGCTGCCACTTCACGCCGGTCTTCTGTGAGAGAGTGGTCTACACTTAGCCATACATTATTTTCAATCATTTCAATGGGGCCAAATTGAACTATACATCAATAAAATTATCCAAATCGGTTCATAAATGACGGAATTCTGAGGTAACAAACTTTAAAAAACGGAATTAAAAACCTCTATCTTTTTAAAGTCGGTAAATAAATCGTTTGCGTATCACCAAATCGGAGGTGTTAAAAAACATTGTAACAAAAAAGTATAAAAACGTAGTGGACAATCTGTGACGATCTTAATTGGGTCGGTCGGTATGTGAGGAATCTTGCCAGCATTTTATTACGCGTTTTGTGTAAAATTCTCCCTGCTTACTACACTTTTTACTTGATTGTTTTCATCGCGTCATGTGTCACTGTCACGGCGTCCGTCAGTCTGGGAGGACATTTCACTTTTAAATTACAAAAGATTTTTGTAAACGTCGAAAAAGTTGCGCCTGCGACGATTTTTGCTTTTGCTGTTGAAGATATCGCTTTTAGTAGTGTTTGTTCTTAAATAACTTTGCGTTGGAGTTTGTTTAAGTTGGCAGTAATTTTATGTAATTACTTACATTACAACTTTATTTAAATTATTATCTATGCGTCAACGCTTCACTCGTGTTCTTCCGTTTTAATTCTTTTTGAGCAGAACCTTAATTCATTTTCAAAAAAAAAATATAAGCCTAAGCTACTCTTTATAATATAAGCCACTATATAACATAAGTCAGTGGTAATGAAGTAAGAATCTGTCCTTTCAAGGATTAGCCGGAACAAACTGACAGAAAGATAGACAGGCAGAAAAAATAGATAAAATGTCATCAACGCTTAAAAAACATCACAGCCATTTTACCTACTCTTTTTTTAAATCGGTCAAAAATATACAATATACATTAAATTATAATACTACCTATAGAGAAAATTGTCAGATTATTGTCGATATGCATACATCTCGTCAGAACGTAACACACTCGGCAATACCTTCATATTTCTCCCGATCTAATTTACGAGACAGTTATAGGAAATTTTACTTTATACTTTGAGTTTGCGTTTTTGCTTAATTAAAATACATATTAGGTAGCAAAAGTGATGGCCGTTCAGTCTGACTTGTAATAACCGGCTTTAAGCTTAAGCCACGCAATATGTTGTAGATATTTAGGAAAACCATGTAGGTATGTAAAATGTGAATAACTTACAAAATAATATATAATATAATAAAACTACATACTTAGTAAGTATGTACCATATAAACCACAAGCATTTCCCGCGGCTCTGCCTGCGTTTTAAAGACTTAATTCCAGATATTGAATTTTCATATTATATATCCTATAGCCTTTCTCGATAAATGGACTTTCCAATAATTAAGTAAATATATTTTTTTTATTCGAATCAGTAGGTAAGTAGATGCTGAGATTAGCGCATTTAACCATAGTTAAGTATACATTAAACCAAAGGAGATGTTTATTTGTATTACATTGACAAACACTTCAATCTTAGGTTCACGATGATTTAATATTTAAATTAATTAAATTATATTTATACACCCAAAGTCTGATAGCCAGCGAGGAAGCCGTTCACAAGAGGTCTACGATATTATTAAAATCGTTTCGCTATAATGTAAACCGCACCAATATACAATTTGCGTCAAACGGTGAGTTCACACGATACAGAGTTTGGTCCGTACAGATATCTGTACAGACAATGAAGTCTAAGTTAATAAAATATAAAGTTAAAAAACTATAACCCGACGACATAAAAAAGGAACCAAAAAGTAGTGTTTTAGAAGATAGTATGCCTTGGGAATGATTTCAACATATAGAATTAATTTGCCATTTAATTTGAAAAAGAGAGAGAGATTAAGATAAAAAATAATATTAGTCCCGCTGAGTTTCTTTCGCCATGTTTTCTCAGGTCAGAGGTTTCTTCTTTCCGAACTGGTAGTATACTCATGACGTTTAGGAAGAAATTGTAACAATTTTTATGCTGAATAAAATATTTTGATTTGATTTGATTTGTATAGGTAGAAAAATGGTAATGGTAGAGCCGTGGTCGCACTTAGTGTGGATGCCAGGAACACCTCTATTAAACAGACATGGTATGTCTTAACTTTCATGCAGAACTTCATCTGTCCCTATACTCCGACTTTCTGAAGATACGCTTGGCTCAGTTTGTAAGTGCTAATTGCTGTGCGGTCACGGGTTCGAGTCTCGCTTGGGGCCTACATTTATTGATGTACAAATATTTGTACTCTAGTCATGGATGTTTGTATTTATATAATTTATAATATTTGTGTAGTGTAACAACTATCTGGTATCCATAGCACAAGCATCGTAGCCTACCATGGAACTAGATGGTGCTGTGTGTTGATATACCAACATATATATCAGATTATTATTAGATATTTTATCTAACTAAATCCTTTAGAAATCTGTAGGGGTTCGACATAAGATATATAAAGCGAGCGCACGCAGTCATACGACACTCGCTAACACACTCGCAGCTGAGTAGTTAATAAATACGCACAATAAATTCCGTGTTTTAATAAGCAACCCGACATTACCTAAAAATCTATCTAAGTCTGTATCGTGTGAATACACCATAAGGACAATATATTTGACTAATGTCAGAGACTGAGCTCCCGCAGTTTTTACAACACAAACGATCGTTACTCATACGATATGTGGAAACGGAAAATTTAAATGGACAGTTAGTTAATTGGCAAATTAAGAAGTGAATTAAACTTCGTCGCAAATCAATCCCAGTGCTTATTCTTGGGTAAAATAACTAATTATAATTTACTTGTATAGGTTTACTTATACTTCATGTATTACTGGCTTCATATATTACTGTTTACGTATTCTGTATTATTTCTATACTCTATACAGATAAATAAAAATAAAGTGTATGTTTGTAACATCAAAGTAAAAGTTTTTTATCAAGTGTTTATTTTTAATTATTATATACTTACTCGTACTATCGATTCACCTCTCTCTCAATTCGCTCGGATTCGTCCCTAGGTTTATAGTCCCTATTTAAAGTTTATAGCACAAAATATTAGGTTTTTTTATACTATACACTTAGACCACCTTAATCCGGCCGAGTCGCAAAATTAGTTATTAGCGGATGTGTACTTACTTTAAACTACCTCTCTGCCTAATTTCATCTTTATAAGTCAAGCTGTTTTTGATATTCCATGATGAGTGAGTGACCTTTCGCTTTTATATATATGTATAATATATACCTACATATTGGGACATTTTTACAACAGCGCCATCTAGTTCCGTGGTAAGCTACGAGGCTTGTATTACGGACACCAGATAGTTGATATACTACACATATAAATTTTAAATATATACACAATATAAATATTAACACCCATGACTGAAGAACAAACATTCGTGCTCAATAAATGAATGCTCCCAGCGGGACTCGAACCCGCGACCGCTGGCGCAGAAAGTAGGGTCACTGCCAACTGAGCCAAATGTGTCGTCAGTATGTAATGTGTTGTCTATTCATATATAATAAAAATCATAACAATAACAAATCTTAAACGAAAATAATCAATTAAAGCAAAAGTTATTAAATTATTGAACAAATAAATTATATTCACATTTCCAACGACGTTCGCTGATAAGTTCAGTGGCCAATGCGAATATCATTAATTTTCCGCGCCGTCTGTCCGCATCGGAGGCAGTGTCTTGAAGAATACAAGTATTATTTTAACACTTTAACTTGGTAACTTGTAAACTAACTCTTCCATTTGGTTTTACTTGAATTAAGTTACATACTTAATAATCTTAATCTATTTAATAAAATAATCTTTTTTTAATTGTGTAATTTTGTATTTATAATGTCTTTGAACTATATCTCTCCCGTGACCATGATTGCTGTAAAGCATTCGATACGTCGCGTTGAAAATTCACGAAAACAAACGAAAATTGAGTGTATTATAAGTTTGATATAAAATGCCTAACTAGATAGTGATGTGTGTAATCTATACTAATATTATAAAGCTGAAGAGTTTGTTTGTTTGTTTGTTTGTTTGTTTGAATGCACTAATCTCTAGAACTGCTGGTCTGAATTAAAAAAATATTATTGTGTTGGATAGTCCGTTTATCGAGGCTATAGGCTATATTAAATCACGCTACAACCAATAGAAACGGAGCATCAATGAAAAATGTTGTTAAAACGGGAGAAAAATATTTTTTTGATTTTCAACCTTTAGAACGAGCGGAGCCGCGGAAAAGGCTAGTGACTAATAAGGTTCCAACATATTTATTTATTATTTATTTATTATTCAGATATTGAACCCCAAATCAATTTGTAAGTTTCGGTGCAATTACCCGCGCACACGCTCCGCTGCCTCGACTCGTTCAGAAACAATAACTGTCGCTTATTGAATTGATGAGTCGTAACATAATATAATTGCCAGTTCGCGTAAAAAATGTTTTTTAAAAGTAACATTGTCTAGACTCAATTATTTTAATACATATTATGAAATTGTGTAATTGTTACTCCCTTTAATTCAAATAATTGTTGTATACACCTGTAAAGGCGAATCACACTGAACTGTATATTGTAAGTTGTAACATTAATATAATATAGTGTATTTATGATAAGTCATGGTCATTGGTGTGGTGGAATCCTTATCACAAAAATCACATCAATAACCTTGAGAAGGTTCAGAATAAATTTATTAAGTATTTAAATTATAGGTGCAGTTCATTCAATGATGACATATCTTTGGCTAACCGACGATTGCTCAGAGAACAGTTGTTTTTGTTTAAATTAATTAATAGTAATATTATCGATTCCTCATACTTATTGAGTCAAATTAATATTAGGTGTCCCAGATTGTCATTTCGTAAAAAGTTGCTTTTTAACCCTCAATTGACTCGTACTAAATTTGCTCAAAATTCAATTATTTATCGGGCAATTATTTATAATGAAAAATTTATTAATATAGACCTTTTCAATTACCGCGATGTATACAGCATTAAGAAAGTGTTTCTAAAATCTTTATAATTTAACATATGTGACATTTAAATAAATAAATAAATAAATTTATATCTGCCTATTCGTATGTTGTTATACTCTAATTGTATTTTTGTTAATGTTCTAGTATAGTTTGTTTTTATATTAATTTTACTTTTATGTGTTATCTCGTTTAAAATCTATTACTGTTTACTCTAGCTATATAAGTTATTTCTATAAGTGGAAACTTTGCTGGTGTGTTGTTTTTGTTATATGAAATCATTTATAAGTATTTATACACTGTTTGTTTCCCAAAAATAAATAAATAAAATAAATAAGTCAATGGTGTGTGTACCTTTTGTGGTGCGGTCGCGGGTTCGAGTTCTGCGTTCGACCGCGTTTTTAAAGAGAAAACAAGTCACTATAAAACGTGGTACCTATAATAAAAACGCATCTGACATGGAATAACAAAACGCAAATGACAGCTAAACGTAATTAGCTATGAGGCTTACTACGTTGAAAATTATTTGCACATGAGTGTTGGAGATGTGTACTCGCTTAGATTTGAGATTTTATTCATTTGAGATTGTACTCGCTTCAATAGGTTTTCTAAGCGAGGGCGTTACCACTAGGCTACCACTGCACTTTTCTGACGTGGTATAATAAATCGACAGTTAGGAATTTGTATAGATATTTAGAACTATTATTATTTTTAAATTCATTAAGCAATTTGTTCAAAACATTCGATCTATCTATACCTACATATAATAAAATTCTAACTTAGTCAAATTTGTACATAGAATATTTTTTGGGTATATCTGATTGGAATAGTTTACATTATTATTTACTAGCGACTCGTCCTCGCTTCGCTTGGGCTTTTTCCTAGATTTAGCACAGGCAAAGCCGCGGGATCCGCTAGTTATGCATATAAACCTTCCTCTTGAATCACTCTATCTATTAAAAAAAACCGCATCAAAATCCGTTGCGTAGTTTTAAAGATTTAAGCATACATAGGGATATAGGGACAGAAAAAGCGACTTTGTTTTACACTATGTAGTGATGATTATCGATATAGGCCAAATCTAGTTTTAGAATTTATGTCTGTCTATTTGTATGTCTGTCTGTCTGTGATTTTATCACGAGGAAACCACTGAACAGATTTTGATGAAATTTGATATGATGCTTTGGTTATCTGGGTCAAGATATAGACTATTTTTTACAGCAGGAAAATATCTGATTTCCGATAAATCTATGCTAAGACCTTATAACAATAAATTCGTTACTATTAACAAGTTATGCGTAAACATTATACAAATACATACATTCAGATCGTTAAAATCCCTTCATGAAATCAGTATACAATAATTTATTTAATGTTAAACATCGAAACGCTAACAGACCATAAGTATGGAGGCGTTTCGGAATAATTTATTGCTTTTAATTACTTATCAGACGCCCCCAGAACGGAGCATTGGTTTGGTTTCGCTCGGTATCTACCCTGCTCCTTCTCTTTATACTGCTGTAAAGAGGTGGACATAAGGGCAAGACTAACGACTTCCCATTACTTTGCTTAGATAAGTACAATATATTATGTATATTTTACATTATTATATTACGTATGTACGTATATATTGTATACACCATGTCTCGAACATGTAATTGTGTATGTGTGTGTGCTGATGAATTGGGCAGTGGTGGCAGTGGTAACGAGTGATGAGGGTTCAACTCCGGGTAGCGCACCTCGGATATTTTCATGTACTTACTTTTAATACCATTTGTCTAACGGTGAAGAAAAACATTATTAGGAAATCAGGATGTTTGAGAAAACTTAACGAGTTTTGAAAAGACATGTGAAATCAAACACAGCCTAGCATGGACTATAACCAAATCCCCCTCGTATTGAAACCCCAGAGGGAAGATAAAAAAGTCTAAATTCAATAAATATATTTTTTCAAATGTATTAATTACTGCAAATAACCAAAAGTACTATATACTCGTATATCTATGTATAATAGGAAATAGAGTAGGTATGTACCACACATAGTGCAACTTATATACTTTTAAGGTAGAGCGTGTAACAAACCAAAAGCTTGCCCCAGCTATATATTAGACGTTAGTTTCAATTATTGCGCTTTGAACGCTGCTTGTTGAAACTCACGTTTAAGGTTACATTCACTAATTGGATGCGTCGAGATTGTTATGCGATTTATTAAGTGATGAGAAAAGGTTTGTCATTTCCACTATACTTAGAGATTTCTTTGGCTTTGCTTCCTTTAAATCATAATATTTGTTTTATTTAGTACTAGCGGCTCGCCCTCGCTTCGCTCGGGCTCTTCCCTAGATTTAGCACAGGCAAAGCCGCGGGTTCCGCTAGTTATGCATATAAACCTTCCTCTTGAATCACTCTATCTATTAAAAAAACCGCATCAAAATCCGTTGCGTAGTTTTAAAGATTTAAGCATACATAGGGATATAGGGACAGAGAAATGGACTTTGTTTTATACTATGTATTGAAGCTACTAGAGTCTACTACAATTTAAAAACTCGCATATATTTCTTAGAAATCTTATATGTTGACCCAAATAACCGACTATTACAATACCAAGCACCATAATTTGTGCAGTGGATTTCTTGTGGTGCGGTTACAGACATACAGACAAAATGTAAAAGCTAAGGATGTAGTCCTTGTATCTATAACAATAACTATTTCATTTAGATTTTCCAAAATAATATTTAGTGTAGAATCAACTGAGTTAGAATTTTATTATATGTATAGATATATTCGGACAGTAAATATTTTTGGACATTATTACACACAGCGCCATCTAGTTCCGTGGTAAGGTACGAAAGTGTTACGGACACCAAATAGTTGATATACTACATATAATTCGCGTCATGTAAAAAGAACGCTGGCTGTCAAGTTGCGCAGAGGCGATTTATCGGCCAATTTGGTGGTAAGACGCGGGGCGCGGGACGTCAAGGCACGCACCGCATGCTTTCCGGCTTGCTATTGGTTTGTCAGTTCAAAATACCATCGCGCACACAAAAGTTATTAATTACGAAATGGTTTTATATAAAAAATAGAGAAAAAATATTTTTGACATATATTATTTTATAACAAGAGAGTTTTATAATAATGCAGTTAATAATTTTAAAAAATATGTTAAATTAATTAATTATATTTTTTGTAAGTAAATTAAACTGAATCAAACATATTTTTCTAATTAATCTAATTCTATGTAATGACATTATCTAATATATTTTTCTAATTAATCTAATTCTATGTAATGACATTATCTAATATATTTTTCAATGTACCTGCCTATAGCCAATATACGTTGCGAGCAAAAGGCTAGTTCAAAAATAAAAGAATAGGCTTAGTAATTTCGTATGCGAATGTACCCATGCGCAAACACACCCCCCACCACTTTCTTCCAGCGTTCTTTTAATATAAACAGCCATGAATGGAGTAAAAACATCCGAGTTTAACAAATGAATGCCCCCAGCGGGACTCGAACCCGCGACCGCTGGCGCAAGAAAGTAGGGTCACTACAAACTGCACCAAATATGTATACATAAATACGTATATACATTCATACTAATCACTACTTATTTCGGCAGCTGTTAATTAAGAAGTTTAATGAAAACAACCCTTTATATTAAGAAAGAAGTGAAATAAGCATAGATAGAGCATCCAAAAATCCCTCTTCGAGCTAAAAACAAATGTCTTCGATATTTGGGAAAGGCTTCGTTGCCTGAAGCGTTCCATTAGATCATTATTTTATGGGCCCAATTTGGTATTAAAGCCCGTGATTTAGCTCAATATCGACCAATTATGGGTTCTTGGAAAGGATATGATTTGTGTTGAACTCTTGTATTTGTTAGTCTTTTAAATGGATTCCATGTTATTATTTAGGTATTTTATCCTTATTAACTACTAGCATGTCCCCGCGGCTTCAATCGTGGTTTATTTATCTTTAGGTAATTTCTCCAACCGGTAGCCTCTATATTCTAATATTTAAAATCTCGGGTCACAGTGTTTGTTATTGAACTCCTCCGACCTTGACCGATTTTAATGTTTTTTTTGTATATTTGATAGGTCTAAAATAGGTCGTAAGCTATTTTTTATTCCCCTCGGTGAAAAGCACAAAATAGAAAAAACCGTTTTTTCTATTTCATGGTGAAAAGGGTGTCCTTCTCCAGATTTTTATTTTTGAAGTGAAACTTCTTTAGAATCGTTGTGATTTCAAACTCGATGAAACGAAAAAATAAGTCCATAGTACCAGGCGCTCAGAGACGGGGAAGAGTTAGCCTTAATTTAAATTCAAGTTTTACTTCTGACATGTGTACTTTATACACACGCACTTTTTTTTATTTTTAGACCATTTTTTTATTGTTTTATGATTTGGCATCAAAAAATACTTATAACACTAAATTTTCGTCTTTCTACCACTAATCTCTATCTTTAATAGTGATTATAACGCGGGAGTAGCCGCAGGAATTGTTAGTGTAATATAAAATTCTAAGATGAATTTTGGAAAATCTTATTAGAATAGTCATTATTATCGATACAGACGCTAAATCTACAGTTTTTAGAATTTTCCTATCTGTCTGTGACCACATCACGAGGAAACCATAGTTTTAAAAATAATTCGCTGAAAGTTCTATACAAATTAATACTACTATATTTTTAAGTAAAAAAAGTAATTTTACTCGAAAAGTTTTAAAAATACTTGTTAAATGTTTTAACGAACGCCAAACTTCTTCTCACCCTTTCTTTTTTGTACGTGATTTAACTTTTTAAAACTTCACAAAAACAATAACATCCATTGTCATAATGTTCTGATTCTTTGCTTCCCTTACAGATACAGTAAATTACAGGAAACAGCTATTACAGAGTTTACTTTTTTTATTTTTATACAATAGAGTGAGTAATTGTTTTACAATTGTCATGCCTGGAAATATATTTTAAATGATCTAAATGTTCTGTTTCTTAAAAGAAAAAAATAATTAGAATCCTCGCAAAGCAGGTCGCAGGATATTGTCTGAGAATTAGTCTGTCTGTCTGGTCTATTCAAATTAATAAAGTAAAATAGTCCAACTAACGGTTGTTCATTTAACCATAGTAAAAAAATCCCAGCAGCAATTTTTGGGGGCAAACTAAAAATTTAATAAACGTTTTTATATACATTTCAAATTTACTTTGTAATGTATCAACTATCCAAACCTCGTAGCTTCTTTATGCTCCAACATATTTGTAAAAGATTTCTTTTTAATTCTATCTTATAAATAAATATAAATAATATGTTGGGACATCCTTACAACTGCGCCATCAAGTTCCTTGGTAAGCTACGATGCTTGTGTTACCAGTAAGTTGATATACTACATATAGGTATATATAACTTTTTAAATACATGCATATCATTTGTTAAGTGGTAGTGCCATGCTTGTTACTTTCGGGTAGCAACCGAATGGGCCGGCACGCCCCGTATAGTTCATTAGTACAGTACCACTCTCTCACAGAAGACCGGCGTGAAGTGGCAGCTATGCTGTCGCGTTTCGTCCGGTGAGTGAGAGTCCGGGAGGCCCACTCTCCTTCCCCCCTCCCTCTTCCCTTCATCCTCCGCCTTCGTTCCCTCCTCCCTCCCACTTCCCTCCCTCCTCCATCCCTCCCTTTCCTGAAAGGCCGGAAACGCATCTGCAAGCCTGGCTTGCAGATGTCCATGGGCGGAGGTGATCACTTCCCATCAGGTGAGCCTCCTGCCCGTTTGCCCCCTTTTTACCATAAAAAAAAAAAAATCATAATATATTTGTGTGACCTCTTATACCAATGTGAAATCACACAATAATGAATTACAAGACAAGACATATCGTTCTTACTATAGAACCCCTTTTAACGTCCCACTGCTGGGCTCGGGTGTCCCTCCAATACCAGGGATCAAGCCATTATAGTCCACCACGCTGGCTAAGCCCTATTACATAATTATAATTCTAAAACTTCCATCTTAAAACCTTTCATTATCCATTTACTTCTAGATTGCTTAGACAATTATTAGGCACTAAGTGGACACTGTTCGTGTATTTAACCTGGTCTAGTATTTACAGAATAAGTAATACTCACTAATGCGACTGTAATAGCGTAATGTAACCCTTAGGCTCAGTGGTTGAGAGGATCGTTGCTGCTTTAATTTATACCTGTTGAAATGTTCCTGTTAAATTGTTATATTGATGGCCCTAAGGTGAGAGTAGGGTTGAACAAAATCAAAATTCTTCTTAAATATTTACATGTTTTTAATAATTTTCATTATTATTATACATATTTATAATGTATGTATTTAGAGTAATGTATGTGTACTGTGTAGTGTGTCAACTATCTGGTATTCGTAACACAAGCCTTGTAGCTTACCATGGAACTAGACGGCGATGTGTGTTAATGTTCCCAACATATTTAAAATATTTTAAACACCCACAACAGTAGACGACAATGTAGCAGATAGGGATGATCATGTAAGCTGGACTTCTTCTAGGCTGGTCTATTATTGGAGGCAGATGGGGTGTAGAATGAAGCGTGGAGAGGCCTTTTCCCTGGAGTGGAATACCACATACTTATAATTATGGTGATAATTTTAAATATGAAGTAGGCAGAGATGAGAGAGAGATAATTTTTTTATCTTTTTTAGAGTTTTTTTGTTGTAGAAACACATCTCTTTATAATAAAAAGAAATGCTGATCATTTTTTTAATTTTGCCCGATTTAGTAATTTTTTTAATATTATAGGTACTTTAACGAAAAAATTGGAAATGTGATATAGTAAATAGAATACTTAAGTTAAATCGGAAGGTTGTAAATATTTATGGAATTCGCTATAGGGTAACGTCATGTCAGCTATAACAACGCCTATCAAATATGTAATAGTATAATATCTAAGAAATTATTTTACCATTCAGAAGTACCAGCCCTACAGATTAGCCCCGCCTATTACCTCCGCAATTCATGCTCAAAGGCGAAGTAGGAGCCAATTTGTACACAAACACACATACAGAACTTTATCAATGCACTTAAAACCTTAGTACCTAGAAGTAGAGTACACTTTTAATTGTAAACTAAAAAGCAATTTGTATGAGTAAAACATACATTTTCACTGACCTATTATTTTGAACCTTATTTCTTTACATTAGAGTTATAGTAATTTAAAATTTTATATTTTATTTAATGTTAATAGTCGACTTTCACAATAGGGGTGCATCTGAGCTGTTAAACACCAAGGGACCTTTTATTTGAAAAAACTATGGTTAATACCTAATAAAAAGACTACTTAAAACTAATGTGAAGTAAATGTTTGGCACGTTTGGTTCCGTTTGTAATGCTAGCGGTCGCGACTTCGAGTCTGCTAGAGGCTAGATTCCTTTTTTTACGAGCACGGATGATTTACTCGAGTCATTAATGTTTTATGTTTATAATGTTGGGACATTGTTAGGACATTTTTACACACAGCGCCATCTAGTTCCGTGGTAAGTTACGAAGCTTGTGTTACGGATACCTACTAGATAGTTGATATACTACACATATAAGTTTAAATACATACATATTATAAATATAAACACCCATGACTGGAGTACAAACATCAGAGTTTAACAAATGAACGTACGTCGTCAAATCATCGACACGTTGGGCTCAGTTGGTAGTGACCCTACTTTCTGCGTCAGCGGTCGCGGGTTCGAGTCCCGCTGGGGGCATTCACTTGTTGAGCACGAATGTTTGTTCTCTAGTCATGGGTGTAAATATTTATATTATGTATGTATTTAAAATTTATATGTGTAGTATATCAACTATCTGATATCCGTTATAGGTACAAGCTTCGTAGCTTACCACGGAACTAGATGGCGCTGTTGTAAAAATGTTCGAACATATTTATTTTATAAAAAAAAATTAAAAAAATGTGTACGTATTTAGAGTTACAAAACTATAATGGTGACGCGTGTTAATGTCACAACTAAAAAGCGAGCGCTAATGCGTGAAAACGTTGTTTTAGATGCACGAGCGGAAATCGAACCTTTATAACATCAATAAACTATTTCAGACTAAAATATCGTTTTATCCGAATCGACATCACTAAAACAAAACTTTTTTTCGTTATGGCTTAGAATTGCGTTAACAGACGCAATACATTCTGCCAGTGTCGCGTTTTGTGAGGAAGACACGAAAATGAGCAGTAATTTAGAAATTTGGAAATAGAGAATGAAAATAAAATTATAAATGAATAAATGGAGCAACGTACACTTAAAATAAAATTATTACTCAATATAAAATATAATAAAAGAAAACTTATTCATGTGTGAAAATGGCAAATCAAAGCGCTATGTCGCGTGATGAGAATGTCATTCACAAATCACAATTTTTTTGTTTTCTATTTCGGATATCAGAAAGCTAACTCGTCTATCCCATTACGTCTGTACGGACCATTTATTATTTTTATTACGCGTATTAAATATGAATGAATCAATACTCTTCGATCGTAATCGATTTTTTCTCAATATTATGATAAGTCGAGAGCATCTCAAAGAACTTAGCTATTTAAATATTTGTAAGAGCAACTCTACTGAGCACGTATAAAGGCAGGAAGCTTCGAGAGGTAGCCAAATAACTTCTAAAGTAGTATGGGAAAATATGTAAGCTTATTATAAAATAGTACTATTTATTTATTTTTGACTAATAACAATAGGAAGTCCTTACTGCGATAGAAATGTGGGTTTTTTGTTTTCTTATTTTTAACGTAGAATGATATTTTTTTTGGATTTTATCGGAGTTTTATATAGACACTGGACACATTTTGTCACGTCTGGCCCAGTTTGTAGTGACCCTACTTTCTTGCGCCTGCGGTTGCGGATTCGAGTCCCGCTGGGGGCATTCATTTGTTAAACTCGGATGTTTGTACTCCAGTCATGGGTGTTTATATTAATAATTTGTATATCGTCGGCGTAGGTGGAAAACTAAATAACTGCGAATTTGGCCAAATTGACATTTAATTATTTTCATAACACCCAAAAAATACCGCATATTTTACTCTAACAAACATTTTCATATCTTGTCCCGTTTCAGAAATATAGCCATTTTTGTATTCCAAATGCTAAAGTAAATATGCTGAAACTAGCACTAAACAGTAGAAGGAAAAAGAATCAACTGAATAAATAAATTGATAACTATGATTTATAATCAGTTGAATGTTTAATGACTTAAATAAAATAAGTTGTTTAATTTATCTTGGAAAATAAAATTGGAAAAAGAATCAGTAAATCGCGATTTTCTCCAAACTAGAAAATTTGAGTTATTTAGTTCTCCACCTACGCCAACGATATATTTAAACTTATATATGTAGTATATCAACTATCTGGTACCCGTAACACAAACTTCCTTCTTAGCTTACCACGGAACTAAATGGCGATATGTGTAATAATGTCCTAACATATTTATTTATTTTATTTATAAAAAAACACTTATTATTTTATATTAAAAGTTATATAAATAGCTTTTAATAGATATTTCCCTGTTGTAAAAAGTATATCAATCCGGATAACTAGTCTTCATCATCAGGAAAATAAAATTTAGTACACAAATAGATTCTTAGGCAAAGACAGCCTTTGCCATTGATAGTACCTAAGAAAACTTGCCAATATATCGCTAACTGCATAATTATGCATTTACCTACTGCGCATATATAATAACAATAATTAAATAGAAATGCAAGAAACAAAGACAAAATCATTTGTTCATATTATTTCACAAATTGCACATTCTATTCGTAACAACATATTCTAGATCTCTGAGATAAATATCTCTCGAAGACCTAATTATAGAAAATAACTGTTAATACCTGTACTTAAAACTATAGTTTAAATTTAAAATATAGGTTTTGAATAAGAACAATCTTATTCAGAATGTTTATAATAATACCCTCACTACTGAGTGATGACAGAAACTCATATTTTAATTAACATTAAATAAAGTTAGTTAAGTCATTTTCAACCTATCTATACATCTATACCTACATATAAATACAATTGAAGTGTCTGTTTTTAATTTCAAATTAACAGCTTTTCACTAAATGCATATGAAAGTATATATGATACTAGATACTACTACTTGCAGATAGCTAATGTTATAAGGGCTACTTTTTAACCAACTTCAAAAAAGGAAGAGGTTATTTATTTATTTATTTATTTATTTGTAAATTGGAAAACAGACAGCATATATAGGCATAAAATGCAAAATACATTAGAATTAATACACTTAGCCAATAAAGTTTCCACTTATACATAAACATAGCAGAGTAAACTTACTAACAGTAAAATAAAAACAGGTATGAATAAAATGTGTAGCTACAAAATAAAAAGAATAATATTTATCAGACTCTAGTGTTTTTTTTAAGTTCAGCTATAAATTTCTTTAAATTATATCCAAATATGTCAAGATGCTTGTAGTAATTATTATAAATGTTACAGACTCTAGTCAGGAAACAATTCTTGGCATATTTGGTTCTATGAAAGGGAACAGAAAAGGTATCTCTGGATCGGCTGTTAGTTCGAGGGCATTTAAAGAAAATATTAGATAAAAGCTAATTACTATCGATATGGTTATTAATGATTTTGTAAAGATGAATTTGGTCTTTTACTTCCCTTCTTTTTTCCAAAGCACACAAGTTTAGGTTATTACATTGAATATCTCCAAATTTGAAATGTAATCTCTTAATAAATTTATTTTGAACTTGCTCGATAGCGTTAATATATTTGTGATACTGAGGATTCCAAACAGTTGAGGCATATTCCAGAATGGATCTAACGTAACAGTTATATAGTAGATTGTATGTTTGTATGTTCTTAAAATCATCTGCCTGACGAAAAATAAATCCAAGCATTTTGTAAGCCTTAGCTGTAATATTAGAGATGTGTTTATCAAAAAGAAGTTGAGAATCCAGTTGTACTCCCAGGTCTCTCACCTCTGTTACACGTTTAAGGGGTTTGTTTAAAATAGAGTAATTAAATGAAATTAGATTCTTTTTTTTTGAAAAAGTAATAACACAGCACTTATCAATATTAATATGTAATCCATTAGCTATACAATAATTTTTAATTTTATTAATATTATTTTGCAAATCCTCACAGTCTTCTATACTCTTTACTATTTTAAATATCTTAATATCATCTGCATATAAAAGTGAGTTTGAAAGCTGACAATTTTCAAGGATGTCATTAATAAAGATATTAAATAATAGAGGGCCGAGGTGAGAGCCCTGGGGAACCCCTGATGTTATGGGGACGAAACTCGAAACAAAACCTTTAACAGCTACTGCCTGTGTTCTATTTCGAAGATAGGAATTCAACCATCTGAGTAGATCACCATGTATGCCGGCTTGTTCAAGTTTGTATACGAGCAATGAGTGCGAAATTTTATCGAATGCTTTTGAAAAATCTGTGTATACAGTATCCACTTGATATCCGATTTCTAAAGCAGAAATAACGATGTCAAGAAACTCGCACAAGTTAGTTTCAGTGGAGCGCTTGTTGATAAATCCATGTTGCTGAGTAATAAGCGAGGGTCTTAATAATGGGTACAGGTGGTCATAGACGATCTTTTCAAATAGTTTTGGAATGATTGATATTTTAGAAATTCCGCGATAATTTTTTACATTATGTTTATCACCACACTTAAAGATTGGAGTTATTAAAGACTTTTTCCATATTTCTGGCATAATTCCCGATTGTAAAGATTTATTAAACAGTAAGTATAGTGGAAATGAGATTTGTTTTCTTGATTTCTTTAGAAACGTAGCATGAAGGCCATCGGGGCCACCACCTTTAGAAGTATCAAGTTTTGCCAAATATTTTTCTACTTCATTTAATGAAATTGTTATTTTACTAATTAGAGATTGGTTATGTCGAGGGAGAATGTTACTTGTCGTTATACTAAAATTATTGTCATCTTCAAAAACTGATTTAAAAAATAAATTAAAGGCATTGGCAATTGATGGCCCGTCAGACGCCTCTTCTTCACCAAAATAAATTACGTCAGGAATAGTATTAGAACATCTCTTAGATTTAATGAAAGTCCAAAAATATTTTGAATTGTAGCGTATATTATTTTCAGATCTTACCGTGAAGGAATCATAGCACTCTATCTCAAGCATCTTTGTTTGTCGACGAAGATCTGAAAATCTATCATAATCACTTAATCTACCATATATTTTCCATTTTTTATGTAATTTTAATTTTCTTGTGATTAGTTTGATTAAAGGTTTAGAAAACCATATTGGATATCGACCGTTTTCGTAGACAACTTTCACTGGAACTAGTTTGCTCACTATATTATTAATTATTAAATAAAACCTGTCAACTGCAGCTGACACATCCAATAATGACAATTCTTCCTCCCAATCAATAACACCAAGCTCATAATTAATTTTATCATAATCAGCAGCGTGATAACAGCGAGCTGTTCGTATAGTAGCGCGTAAATTTGTTTCTATTGACTCAATATATAATTCTACGAGTATTGAAGGGTGATGACTATCTTCAGGTAAAGATAGAGGTGACGTTTTTTCAACAACACAGTGAATATTCGATAGAACGAGATCTAATAATCTATTATTTATATTTTAGAAATTTTAAACCTTTCTAGGGACGAACCGAGCGAAGCGAAGATGAGTCGCCAGTTTTAAATAAAGCAGTTATTACAGTATTATCTACAATTAATATCTACAGTTAATATCTATAAAATCATTTAGAGTTAATATTTTTAATATCAAACAAAAAAAAGTAAATTAAATATAATCTGTGCGAAAATCAAACCCACTACCTTCAAATAGACCCATCAAAATGGCATCTTAACTATAACAATGCAATCTATAGTCTCATATACACATTAAAGCTATTTATAAGTTTTTATTACTCCATATAATAAAAAAGCTTCTAATAATCGTTTTACACCCTGTATATATAACACAAAACCCTTGAATTAATACAATAAAGGCTAATAAAAGCGAACAATAAACAGAGAAACATCATTAAACAGTTTCGACACAAAATAAACCAAAGCGTAATTGAACGAACAAATTTCCATTGATATTCGTGATGAGAAAAAAAATATAAAATCATCGATGAAATACTTCGATACTCTCGACGCGCAACACTACAACTTTAGCATTTCATACAAAACCGTCTTATCTTAGGGATGGAAGATACATAATCGTTTGAATTATCGATATAAATAATTTTGTATTTTTATAATAGGCCACTTACAGACACCGCAAATTGTGGAGGATTGCGTTGGGTTAAACAAGGTGTCAATTTGGCAGAGTTATGAAAGCTGAGGTTCTTGGAACTATTTGTTTTAAAGTTTCGCTCTGAATCGCATTTACACGTTATTTGTGTATTGATTGGCCGATGGTGTGGGCGTCGCCGCGATGTTTTATTGAATGCGAAAGAATGAAATTTATCTCTCATAATGCTAGTGCATCGATTTCGTATTTGCATTTGTAATATCGATTTGTTTGCTGCCTTTTAATTAAAGTTAAGTAGATATCGATTCTGTGGGAAAAATATTGTAATTACCAAGTGTAATGTGTATAATAATTCAAAATAATATTCATATTTTATTAAATACAATAATACAAACTCAAAGTTATTTTTAAAAAGTAATTTATTAAAACTAAACATAACGTTTAGAACACTATAATATATTTGAAAGTAATTTTTAAAATTACATTATCATATCGTCCGCTTCGTAACTCCCAAATAAAAGCAAAGCTGAACAAACTAAATTACGCCACTTAATAATATCGATAGCTCGAAAGCGATTCATCGACCACACCCACATCCCTAACCGAACGAGATTTATATCACGTCATTACGTATAAAATATTTCTTTTAAACATATAATTAGTTGTTATTAATATTATAAATAATATGCTTGTTGCCTCGAGCCTGAGCTATTAATGGCCGTGTTTAAATTTCATTTGCTTTATTACATGAGAGAATCCTTAATAACTAAGTGGATGTGACACGCGACACCATTTGATGGAGTAGGTTCGATTCTAGTCGATTTAGTGAGTGATGACAATACTTAATTTATTATGAATATCGTTTGTCTTTTAATCGATTTTCGATCGATCGATACAGATAATAAATTTATTTTTTATATTTTGTTTCATTGTACAATTTTAATACTAAATATATTATAAGATGTAGATATGTATACTTTAAATAAATGTTTATCTGTCCATATTTATGTAATAACTAAGTATTAAAATATGGTTATTTTAATAAATTCAGCTGTCATTAAAAAGTCCACCTCATTATTTCATCCCGAAAACACATTATAAATGCAATGGTTCCTTAACAATTACCCTTTACGTCGATAATTTGCGAGCGCTGCCAACATTTCGTAAAATTACTACATGAAAATCATAACTGAACAACTAGATGTACAAAAATAGACCTTATTTTCCTCAAGTAAAGATGAATAAGAACGAACAGCAAAATTTGTATATTCCAAAATTCCATACGATACCTCATTTTCAATTTTAAACCATATTGCTGGTAGATAAAATTTAAATTACACTGTATTTATTTGATTCTGAATCAGCAAACATTAAGCTAGCGCGAAACCATTATTGAATTTACTTTATATAATAACGTTTAATCACTCGAAAGCATCAGATGATGCTGCCTCGTTACCGAAAGAGGGATGGGAATGTGTATCGATATCTTAATGATTACAGAAAATTAGTTAGATTAGGTTTCACTAGAATTAAGTTTGAATAGAGCTTCTATTCTTAGGACTTTAGTGACAATTTATCAGTTAGGGTATTAAAATAATGTTAATGGGACATATTGTGTACAACTTCTCCAGCGGAAGAAACCGACAAGCGCATTCCTACCATTACAAAAAACTTGATGGTATTCATCTTTCCGGGCACCAGAGTATAGATGCTTGAACTACGTGATGTCTACAATCACAATCGTAAGTTACAATTTTTTTTCTTTCCGAACTTCTAAAACCTTTTTCTGACTTCTAAAACCTATTTCTGAGACTGAGTTTTTCGGTGTAAATTTTTTTTAATATTTAAATTTTAAGATGCATTACATTTATGCCTACAGGTTATAAACGTTGTTCTGATTAGAATATAAATATAAACGTACTTGAAAGATATAAAATAAACAGATTTTTGCAATAAATATTTTGTGAAAGTTACAGGTCATACGGAATATTTGGTTCAAACAAATTATCATAATTGATACGTGTATCATTTAAATATCAATAACACCAAGAATTTATGAAGCAGCTGCAAAGAATTCAGTAAAGTTATTGCTTTATCTGAATTATTCATACTTTTTATTAAAATATGCTTTTGAATTGTATACCAGCATGTAAATGTGGTCAATTATATTGACGATTTTATGATATTTAAGTTTCGATAAAATTTGGTAAAGTTTAAATCTAATAACTACGTTGCAAATTAACCTACGAATAATATTAGCTGTCCATAGATCACATACTTCATAATTTTACAAAACGGATTAATGAATTAAATTATTAATAAATTATTCATTAATATTTAACAATAACATTATTAATATTAAACTATTAATTAATTAATCTATTAACAGTTTTATTTCACTGTTATTCTTCTAACAATTCAAACAAAAACAAGAAAAATCGTTATAGAAAAAAATATGTTATAATTATATCGACACTTCCCATCCCTATTCGAAGCGGGAGGGGGCGTGGTTAATTTCCCGCAGTAATTTATGCCCACTAAATAATTGCGGGTCATCACTTTAGCTGCACGCTAATTGTTGGTTTAAACCTATCTACACCAATAATTTGCTTATGTCTGTTTGTATTTTTGAAAATCTTTACTGCTGAGTGCAGTGGTAGTGTTGTTATCTTAAATATTAAAGAGATGCAGGTTCAAATTCAGAACTTAGCTCACGGTTAAAGTTAAAAATGTATTGTTTAAAAATATAATTGTATTTTATTGTAAATCATATCGTATTGTTCTTATGGAAAATAATTACTTAAACAAAATCAATTTTCGTACGAGCGTTTAAAGCGTCTTTGAATTTTGTTTGGTTAAAAATACTTAATAAAATGCTCCCTCGAGATTTTTTTTTCAATGGATAAAAATATCCATGGTTTGTTTAATATAGATTTAGATGCTTAAATAATCGTCTATATAATACATATGCTTTATATCATAACACAATATGCTTAATAATATTAATTAATAATAAGCTTCTTATTTACAATAGGCGCGTTCATCGAACGCATATGTACATCATACATTTACATTATGATATTTTCTTAATGATTAAAAAAAATCATACTAAAATTAAGTCATAGACAATTTCTATAATATACCTACTCCATGTAATGAAACTCCATGTTTCTATGAGCTTACGGAACTTTGTACAAAAATCAAATGGCTTTTCCTAAGAAACCTTGTACTTTTCTGTTTTACTAATACCTATTTTTGATTGGAGTAATAATCTTAAGAGTATATAAAAAGTGAAAGTTCATGAAATATTGATTTAAACCAAAGTTAACTTAGTAAATTTCTATAATAAAGCAAAATTTTCATACGATAATTTTTTCTCCAGTCATGTGCGAAATTAAAAGTTTATAGGAAATTGAATTTATCTAAATCATTCGTACAAACACATAATGTAAATTAAATCATTATAAAAAATAAATCTTATACCCTCAACGACACAATGACAGATTGGACCCATAAAACCCTCTTTTACAATGTCAGTAAAAATAAACATTCATACAACTTAGTAAAATAGTGGTCAATCCTAAAATATGGGGTCTGTGGTCGATTAATCGTAATATGTATTAATAGGATGTAAATTATGCGATGCGGCGCGAACGTAATTAATTCGAGCTCTTCACACGCGAAGCAATGATCATACCGTCAGAGAACTAGGAAAATGTTAGAATGGACTGTTATAAAATATTCATAATGTTAAAAAAATTTAATGATTTATCAATCATGTACGCGTATGTATTCATTCTAAGAATATACATGACTAGCTGACCCGTGCCCACTTCATTGGGCATAATCTATACTAATATTAAAAAAACTACTTTTTGTAACTTAAATATAAAAGTTGGACATATGCTGTCGTCGACTTTTTTGTAGGCATTTTTAAGCTCCACATCTTTTCTCTAGAACTCAAAAATATATCTTTCATAGTTAAGGCAGCGTTCGTAAGAAACGCTTTCATTCGACCGTTTTTTCTCCGATTCACTTTGCAAAACGGACTACCACGTAAAAGCCTTTTTATTTTTCGGTTTTTTATATAACCTATGACACTCAGCAATAATGTGGCTTTCTATTGGTGAAAGAATTTTTAAAATCGGTTCAGTAGATCCCGAGATTACCCCTTACAATTTAACAAATAAACAAACTTTACTTCTTTATAATATTATAGTATAGATTATGCACTGAACACAAATAAAAGTAGGTAACTGTAAAAAAATCTACGAAAGGGTATCTGAAAATTTACGTGTATCCGTTTTTTTTTGTCTTTCTCACTTATCAGATATTTTACTAATTATTATTGTTCGTTATAATAAACACGTGTTTAAACAAGAATTATTTCGTTAGTAAAAAAAAATGTAGATTTTTTAGTTGTTCTGAATCAAATAAAAATGACACTAGGATTTTGTTTTTGCTTATTTTATAACATTTATAAATAGCAGCGTTTGTGTTTTACGCAAATAGTTAAGTTGTTAAGCATACAAAAATTGTAAAAATTAAAATATTTATCAAAAGTTTTATATAAATGATTACCGAAAAGCTTATACTGAAATAGAATTTTCATATAAATTTATATCATCATCAGTTAAGAATACCTACCAATTTAAACTCGTAAAATTATGTCAGTTCTATAGATTTTTAATGCCAAGACAATCACACCACTAAACTGTTTGTTAGCGCGAGAGAGACACCAACATGCCCTCTGACAGAGGAGAAACTGAGAAATTTTACGTCACAGCGGGACATCTTCTTACCTGTACTATACAAAAATTCATCTAAAAACCCATCGATGTACGTTATTCCCACGTATACATTGCTTATTTTTGTCTAAAGCTGCTAAAACAAGTTATATAAAGTCTTCAATGGATATTTTTCAAAGTAAAGTTGAATCGATTGTCGTATTTGCTAGTGTGGTAACTCGTTAAGTGGAGAGCTTTTGGTTTATTTTCATAACTACCCATATCTATCACTGTTAACGATGTTTATTCAAGCAGTTTGGTTAAAGTGACCATAGTTTTAGCTTTTTTGAGCTAATTGCTTACAACATTAGACATTTTGTAAATCTAATTTATATTATTATTTAATACATTTTACTGGAGCCATGCACAAGAAATGGCCAAGCCAGAAAGTATCAGCAGAGACACTTATTGGCAGAACCACCAATCGAACGAAAATTTCGGTAATGGACCTTCTGCCAGGAAATCAGAACACCGCTAAGTATGTAATTTGAGGAAGTTGCTATGCTTAGTACATATTATATTAGTCGAAACAAGGTTTGCACGTAGCCTCTGTCTTGTAAAGATGAAAGGCGATCCTGCGATATAATACCAGTCTAGAGAGTCCAAAACTAGCTATCTACACCGAAGATAGTGTACATGTGTACACGCAGACCGACACGACCAGTAAGAGTCAAAGGCTTGACGTGCTCTTCGAGGCACGATGTACACTTCCCTCCGAAGGTACAGAAGTACCTTTCAGTAACAATCCGGAGGGGAGTTACAGAAAGACTCAATAACTAAAATTGGCCTGACCCAGAATTCGAACTCAGGTCCTCCGGATGTGTAAATGCTAGCCACTATACCATATGTATTGTATATAAGAATAGAATGTATATAAGAATGCTGAATGCACTATAATTAAAAGATAGGTCGATTTAGTGAAAGAAAAAATAAAAGATCACATTTTCCTTCATTTAAACGACCTATCTTTCAATATAAAAATATTGACAAACAAGTAAAAATAATCCTTCAAATAATTAAAACTTGTGGGCATCCTACCCCACATAATACGATATAAGTTGAGTAGTTGCCTATATTACCTGCTACTAATGATGTTGTTACGGTAGCGTTTTTTAACTGTCAGACTTTTCTATTGAGTGATGAAAAACTTATAAGCGTATTGTACGTGCGTGTGACCCAACTTTATATCTAGTTATGCATATTTCGATCTAAATTATGACTTGATATGGATAATTTTATAATTATAAAATATTTGATCTATAGTGAAAGCTGTATTGTAAGCTTAAAGATAGTTAGAGCTTTTTGTGCCTTTTACTTTTACAGACTTTGTCTCAACAAAGTACTTATATCTTTAAAAACAAAAAAAATCCTACAGATATTTTTAGGAAAATTTACTTCTTCTTTTTCCTATTCAGACTGTATGATGAAAGTAATATGTATAAGCTAATTAGACCAGCCATTTTCTAGTGATGTGCTTAACGACTGTATTGTTTTATTTATATAAATTCTTAATATTCGTAGGTTTTATATAACAAAAACTAAGTATGCTTAGTAGAACTCTACTTACTAAGCCTTATCTGAACCTAAACCAAATTTAGGCAGTTAAATACATCTCCGTATACCAAAAAATAAGTTAGTAAGTTAGTTAGCAGATAAAATAAATAAATAAATATGTTAGGACATTATTACAACAGCACCATCTAGTTCCGTGGTAAGCTACGAGGCTTGTGTTACGGATACCAGAAAATTGATATATACACACATAAATATTATAAATATAAACCTATGAATAGAGTACAAATCGTACTAACAATGAATGCCCCCATCGGGATTCGAACCCACGACCGCTGGCGTAAAAAGTAGGGTCACTACCAACTGAGTCAAACGTGTTAATAAGATATAAATTTTAAAAACAAATGGCAAAGATTTTAAAAGCTAATATTAAAAGGCAATTTACCCTTATTACGTAGAGACATAAAACAGAGCCAATTCAAAAACAAAGTGTTCGACCACGTCAGTTTATCGTTCTGAAGTGCAAACAATAAATATATACCTTCATTTAGTTACACTATCAAATATACTTAAATATTTTAAAGCAACAAATTTATATTTACACAAAAAGTAAACAGAAATAGCCTTTAACTCTAATACATATAAAGTAAAGACGATCGATTTAAAGTAAGAGATGAAGAAGCAAATTTATTATATCTTTCGTTAGATGGAAAACAAATCTTATATCATTAGCAATAAGCGCTATGCTAAGTGTATGTTGCTGTGCATAAAAGGCCGGACACAGCGAGAAATCGCGATTATCGTATGAATGACTTTATTTATTAAAATTAAATGTGCAATATAAAGGTGGGATGATATGTTTAAAGAATTTGATGGCTTTGTTAAGAACAGATGTCGCACAGTAGACGTTTGCGAAGTACCTACAGGGTCACTTTTATACCTGCATGTGTTCACTTTAAGTTAGAGAATTTAAAAAATTAATTTAAATAAAAAAACCTTTTATAAGTAATTAGAATATTTTAAATATTTTTTATTAAAATAAATATGTTTTTAAATATATTTGTCCACAAATTCACAGCACCATCTACTTCCATGGTAACCTACGAGACTTGAGTAATGTATTACAGATACCAGATAGTTGGTACACTACACATATATAACTTTAAATACATACATATTATAAATATAAACCCATAACTGGAGTACAAACCTTCACGCTCATCATACAAATCATACAAATTAATCCCTAATGGGATTCGAACCCGCAACCGCTGGCACAGTAGCTATGTAGAGTCACTGTAAACTGAGTCAAAAGTTTGTGAACTTATATTAAAAACCAAATTACATATTTCCAATTTTACTTATTTAAAAACTAAAGCTCATCAATAAAAATAGAAACTATATTGACAAACAGACGAGAAAAAGGCACTCTTCTTCTCTTCTTGTCTATTTGTACATAAAAAAAATCGAAATTATATAGCGATAAAAAAAATAATAATTAAAACATGTGAAGTGTACATAAGTAAGAAATTCAAGCCGTCCACCGCCATGTAAACCAAGCACAATCTCTTTAACACATCTCAGGCACAACAGCGGTCCCCTACCCAGGGGTCCATTGTACGGGCCAAATAAATGAAGCGGCCCTCAGAATGCTTAATATTATAATTTGATATTTTAAAATGGATAAAGATATTAAAAGTCACTGCCCAGAGTGTTTATTTAACGCTCGACGATGACTTATCTTCGTTTTTTTGGCTGAAGCCGTTGATTAGTTATAAATGGTTATATTAGTTTGATTCTTGATCTATTTATTATATTAGTGTCTTTGGAATAAGTTGGGGTTGATATTTTTATGATTTCTGGTATAGGTTATAGTCCACTTGCTTTGCCAGCGGTTGCGGGTTCGAGTCCCGTTAGGGGCATTCATTTGGACGATGAGTAGGAATGTTTGTGTTCATGTCATGGGTGTTTATTTGAATAATAAGTATTTAAAGTTATGTATGTAATTTATCAACTACCTAATACCCATAACACAAGCCTTGTAGCTACTATAGAACTAGATGGTACTGTGAGTTTATGTCTCAACGTTTAGGTGTTAATTAAGCTCTATACGTAATATACTTAATAAAAGCATCAAGCAAGTATTATAATTTTTCCCCAAAATATTTTTTTTTTTTTATGGTAAAAAGGGGACAAACGGGCAGGAGGCTCACCTGATGGGAAATGATCACCTCCGCCCATGGACATCTGCAAGCCAGGCTTGCAGATGCGTTGCCGGCCTTTCAGGAAAGGGAGGGATGGAGGAGGGAGGGAAGTGGGAGGGAGGGGGGAACGAAGGCGGAGGATGAAGGGAAGAGGGAGGGGGGAAGGAGAGTGGGCCTCCCGGACTCTCACTCACCGGACGAAACGCGACAGCATAGCTGCCACTTCACGCCGGTCTTCTGTGAGAGAGTGGTACTGTACTAATGAACTATACGGGGCGTGCCGGCCCATTCGGTTGCTACCCGAAGGTAACAAGCATGGCACTACCACTTAACAAAATATGCCAGTGGGATACTTATCCAAAAAAAGCTACATTACAACTAACTTCTTTTGAAATAAAATAAAAACAAGCAAACCCAGGTCACAAAATACCCTAAAACCTAATCCCAAAGGCCAAAAGTAATTTATAACCGCTCATAAACAAACCAAATCAAAATGTATACATAAAGTATGTCTGTTTGTGAAGTTGAAGGGAGTCAATCACTGTGTAATTAACTTATACCGAGCTGTCAGCGCAGTGAAGACTTAATAGAAACCCTCCAGCACTAATATGCACCCGTGGCGATGCTTGCGCGTAATAATATCTCAATTGGAAAGTAATTTCAACTGTATGACCCCGGGCAAAATAGTATATAAATGTTTAAAATGATTATGGCTTTTAATAAATTATTTTGGTATATCGTTAATTTTGGCTAATAAATTTGTTTTAGAACACATACTTACAATACAATTGGATTTTAGTATTATAATTGAAACTATCTTTTCGGATTTGGTCGCGGATTTATTTGAATTTTTGGTTCCCGATGTTTCGAATGCTTTACAGCAATCATTGTTACGGGAGAGCCGAGAGCGGCTTATATTTGAGCTCTTTTTTACACGTTACAGTATAATATTACCTAGTCAGAGTACCTAATGCAATCATTTGTATATGAGTATAAAAGAAACAGCTAAAGCGATTTAGATTAAATTTACTGCACAGATAGACTATAGTCCTAGAATAACACAAAAACTACTGTTAGGAACTTTCCCGAGCGAACGAGAGCAAGTCCTTAGTAAAAATATGTCAAAACTACTAAAACTACCAAAAAATCACTAGCAGTTTGTTATAAAACCTTCTTTTTCATCTGCCTCATTCTTAAATTATTTTAGTTACAATAACAAATTATCAGTCTTCGAATAATGTTGTACCTGAAAAGTCAGAAACACTAGCAAAATGCCAGACGGTTAAATATTTCTTTAGATAAGATAGCGTTCAAAGGATCGGCTACCACATAATATTGTCGTACAATAAATCATCAGTGTCAAAAACAGTTCAGCTCAAACAAGCCGAGTCATTCTGAGCTTTAAATGAATCATGTTTGAAATATATATTTTATAATGGTTCCGTACTTATCATAACCTAATTATTGATTTTCCCTCGCTTGTCACAGATGTCAGTCTATCTTGGAGCTAAATTTTATCGGAATCTGTTTAGGCCTTAAGAAGGAAGGGACAACATACCCAACTACACACATTTACTTTCTTAGGTTAACGCGAATTATTAATGAACGCGAATGTTCGCGTCAAAATCCGAAAAGATAGTTTCATTGATAATGCAATTATAGCAGTTGAGGGATCCTTACTCCTTAGCCAAGACAGCTTATTAGTATGAAACCGACAACTAAAAACGGATTTAGCCCATGAGTTTTTATATTAATCAAATCAAAATATATTTGGTTCTAATACACTTTTACGAGAAATTTGAACTTTACATTTTTAAATAAATTTAAATTATTTATATTTTATATATACGAATAGCTATTTATTCACCAATATTTTTTTAAACCTTTTGCGAATTGTACCAATTCGCAAAAGATATTTTAGGGAGCGAGCCAAGTGAGGACGTCACTTATAAGTTATATCTAAAGGTAATGCGGAACCCCATCTCATCAGGTAACTAAAATGGCCACGTAACATTCAAAAACAACCGGATCATTAGCAATCATTACGAGCGCGATCGCTGTCGTTAATCATTAAATCATTATGTTTAATGATCATTATCTGATTGTGATTCATGGGATATGCTTAATGACTCATGGCGTTGCGATTTTGTACAGATCTCTTGTAACATCCTTAAAATTATGGAAATAGCAGATGCTTTAATAATAATCGCAGGTTCGATTTTTGCGTTAAATATGTTATTTGTATTGGTATTTAGCTTATCTATCGATATTAAATATTTTAAAACGTTAACACGCCATAGGAATTAAGTTAATAATAAACTAGCATTTCCCGCAGCTTCGCACGCGTTCTAAAGACACCAAATTCTTTCATTTTCAATTTTTCATTGATGCTCCGCTCCTATTTATCGTAGCATAATATAATATAGCCTTCCTCGATAAACGGACTATCCAACACAAAACTAATTTTTCAAATCGAACCAGTAGTTCCTGAGATTAGAGCGTTCAACCAACAAAACAAACAAACTCTTTAGCTTTATAATATTAAAGTATTGATAAGAAAACACCATACACACATACTACCTGTTTACTAGTAAATACCTGATATGCGTAAGTCATCTTAAATACCTTTTTAGTTGTTATTGACTTAAACAACCTTTTATTACTACTTAAGTTTTATAAATCCTAAGGAATTTTAACGTTTACGAGATCATAAGATATGTTTAATTTGTCGTTCTGACCTTATAACTGGGTTATAAAGCTCGTATGGCACCAAAGCTTTTATTGCCAGAAAAGAAGTAATTAGCTGTTATTTATTATAATGATGATTTTATGAGTGGTGGAGGTTAAAATTTTATTTGGTGAAAGTGAGAAAATCATTGATATTATTGATGTGAGAATTTGTATACAGGAGTAAAAGTATTTATTTTTTATAGCATATTTAAGCGATCTATACATATTATATATAAAATTGAAGAGTCTGTTTTTAATTTCAAATTAACAGCTTTTCACTAAATGCATATGAAAGTATATATATGTACTAGCAACAAAAAAATCAATTTTTTAAATTTTTGTCTATCTGTTTGTTCCGGGTAATCTCTGAAACGGCTGGACCGATTTTCACGGGACTTTCACATGCAGATAGCTAATTTTATAAGACGTAACTTAGAATACTTTTTAACAAACTTCAAAAAAGGAGGAGGTAGAAATTTTATTTATTTTAACTAGCTGAACCCGTGGCTTCGCTTGCGCTAAACCTAGGGAAGCAAAGGTGAGTCGCTAGTATGTAATAAAATTCTGAGTCAAATCTGTACATATTTACCTATTTTATGGAAAATCTTATCGAAATAGTCACTTATTATATTTTAATAGTTTTTTAAAAATTTATTGGTCTGTCTGTTTAACGCATCACGAGAAAATCAGTAGACATGATGTTTATCAAATTTGATATGATGAAAGTAGGTTGCAATATACAGTATACTTTGTACTGCGGGGAAATATGAAGAAAGAATATTAGTTTTAAGAAATCTGTAGTCTATAATAATCATTAAAAAGTATGTAGGGACGATCCCGAGCGGAGTGAGGGTGATTCGCTAGTCTATTTATAAATACAACAATTAACGATTAAAAATACAATGGATTCTTTCGAATAAAGTGTTACATAGGTACTTATATTAATACTAGCTGCGCCCCGCGGTTTCACCCACGTAGTTGCCGTTCCCGTGGGATTACAGGGATAAAAAGTAGCCTATGTGCTTTCTGAAGGTCTTTTCTATCTGTGTACCAAATTTCATCGAATTCGGTTCAGCGGTTTAGGCGTGAAAGCGTAACAGACAGACAGACAGACAGAGTTACTTTCGCATTTATAATATTAGTAAGGATTAGAATAAAAGTTTAATTTTTTTTTGACATATAACTTCGTACTTAAATTGCTTCTTATGAGACTTGAGAGTGCTTCCAGGAATTTCAAAAATCTTTCAGAAAAATAGTATATGTAAAACAAATTGAGCAAAGACGTGGATTTGCATTAGTTTTTAATTATTCCACATAATATAACCATCTTTTTATTACATTATTAAGACGTCTATACTATTTTTATTGACTTGTCTGGTAGTCGCAGTTCCAGTATTAACATATAAGTAGATATCGTATTTTATTTTATTTTAGCGAGTATATTTACCGCTTGTTCCATCCAACCAGGTCGATAGCCAAATACATCGCAAAATATTAATATACTTTCCCGCGGCTCCGCTCGCGTTCTAAAGGCTGAAAATCAAAAGAAATATTTTTCTCCCGTTTTTGCACATGAAAATATCAGAGATGCAAGACCCGGATTTGAACCCGCATCACTCGGTTATCCAATCAAGCTTACTACCACTGAGCTACTCACCTTGCTCAATATTATTACCATTTAACAAAATATGAATATAATAAACAATATTATCACCATAGATAGAATACTAAGAAGGGCTTATAACAACTAAATACGTTTAAGGTTACTTTCACAAAAAACCCCTTCATCGTAATCAATCATTACCACCCTCGGCCTCACCTGTTGCCTTTATCTCATATGACATCTATTTGTTAATTCGTAGTAGCTTTTTTAACTACGATTTAGTGATGCTTTTTTTAATAAAAAAAACACACGCTTACTTATTAATAAACATACTAGCATTTCCCGCGGCTTCGCACGCGTTCTAAAGACCGGGAACCAATTTTTTTCTGAGTCGCTCGGTATGGTACCTCGCAGAACTAACGCTCGTCCTTGCAGTTCTTGCAACATTTTTTATTGATTCTCCGCTCCTATTGGTCGTAGCGTCGTGTAATATAGCCTATAGCTTTCCCCGATAAACGGAATATCCAACACAAAAAGAATTTTTCAATTCGGACCAGTACTTAGTCCCCGAAGTGTCGAATATATTACACCGTAGGCCACCGAAGAGACACAAGAGTTTCAATTAAACACATTTGCCAAAAAGAAAGAAAATAAGTATAATAATCATAAATAAATAAAACCGTTTAAAAATCATAATATTATGTTGGTACATTAACACACAGCGCCACCTAGTTCCATGGTAAGGCTTGCGTTATTGATATCAGGTAGTTGGTACACTACATACACTTCAAGTAAATACTATAACAAAAAAGTAAAAATATATAAAACAGAAAATGTTTTTCCGTTTCTTTGTGACCCATTACCATTATGTGCCCTTAAAATACCCTACAACAGGTTCTTACAAGACATAGCTACTTATTTTAACTTCTACAAAATATAAAAAAATAATATGATTAATATTTAATAAGTTAACGTGACACTAAGGAATTACTTTAATTCATCTATTACCAGTAATAACGTTCCGCTAATTAAAATAATATGCATACACAAATTAATTGAGTCGTTCTGATCGAATCTCGTTACGCCCGAGCTTTGAGAAATAAAAATAAACTTTGTGTTTACATAAAAAATGCTGGCTGTTTGTCCGTTTGTTAGGAAAATTACTTACAGTAGGTACATACTACTTTATAACCACTTTACTTTATCTATTATAATATTATTTGTTATATAATTGTTTTTGTTATTTCATATATTATACTAGCGACTCGCCTTCGCTTCGCTCGGGCTCTTCCCTAGATTTAGCACAGGCAAAGCCGCGGGATCGCCTAGTTATGCATATAAACCTTCCTCTTGAATCACTCTATCTATTGGAAAAAACCGCATCAAAATCCGTTGCGTAGTTTTAAAGATTTAAGCGCACATAGGGATATAGGGATATAGGGACAGAAAAGGCGACTTTGTTTTATACTATGTAGTGATGATGATGTAGTGATTTCTCTAGAGAAATACTTTCAATTTAGTAGCTTTTGATATTTAAAATAATAAAATGAACTAAGAAGTGCTAATTAATTAAAATATATACATAAATTCCTCCGAAACAAACGTACAAACAAAGCCATTCTATTTACTTATATGTACAATATACATTATAGATGCCAATAATACATACATATCTACCTAACTATTAATAATTTCATATGAAAAAATATTTCTCACAAATTCGCAGGTGCAACCACAGACGAAGCTAGTATAAGATAAATTGATATAAAAAATAAAACAAATGTGGCGAGGTGGTACTCGAGCATTCCACGACCAATTAGTTTATTGGACGACACATGTCCTTCTTGGAACGTCCTGATAAGATCTGAGAGCGTCCACTGGGACGAGGCTAAATGATTAACCGCCTTTGAAAAAGGGATATTCAATGGTTATAAGTATTTTTTCAAGTCTAGATGAAGTTGTTATGTGGGGTAGAATTTCTATTTTTTTTTATTGAAGCAGGTGTTATTTGTACATATTTATTTTAATATTATATATAGATATTAAGAAATATATTATGTTTCAAGAGATGCTTGGTAATCTTTAAGATATTAAGATAAAAATAGCTGAACAGATTTTGGTGAAACATTGCGAATTTTACGGTAATAATATTTATAATTAGGAATAATACATGTCTAAACTTATTTAGATATAGTAATACGCAATTGAACTACACGAGCGAAGATGATAGAGAATGTTAGATCTCCATCTATATAGAGAGTTTATAAAAAAGCTGTTTAGAATGCTTCATTTTACTTTAGTTCAGTTTTTATTTTAAATGATACTCATGGAGAATTAGTGTACTGAAATTTAAGCAGAAAAGAAAAGGAAGAAGAACGCTTCCTTGACATAGTAATTTGTATTTGTGAAGTGCATAAACCAGCTGGCGTCCATAATCCCAGCCTCGTAGCTTACTATGGAGCTAGTTGGTGCTGTGTCCCGACATATAAAGCATTTAAAAATTATGAATATTATTTGTTTATAGCCTCCATATACCTACAATGCTATAGAAAGTATAATATGGTATATGGTAAGCCGTCAAAATCTCGACTGCTAGCACTGACAGATACATACCCATGCGGAATTCGAATCTACTACCATTGTCACAGTTTTCTAACCACTATGTCAGATACTATCAAGAAATAAAGTATTGGAGTAAACCTAAGAAAGTTATAAAAATTATTATAAAATACCTCTTATTAAAGTAACTTATAAAAATATGCAAAATTATTTATTCCACTGTACGTTCTACCTATGTAAGGTAAATACCGAAGCGTTTGATTATTTTTATACATACTAAGATTGAACAAGCTTTTGGTCAATACTTTACTCGTAAATTACGAATATAGTGTTTATATTGCGACATTTGTAAATTTTGATAATTTTAATTGCTTTCCATTAAGAAGGAAAGAAGATTAAGTAAAATAATTAAACGATTAATTAAATGAAAGTATTACTTTTAAATACTAATTTTCAAAGAAAAAAATGTATTTTTGTTTTTAATAAACTAAAAATTAGTTGAATCGATTTGGATGAAATTTGGTAGGAACATAGTTTGTAATTCCCAAATAAACCCCAGAGTATATTTGGGAAAGTTCATAAGACAGTTTTATCCCGGAAATTATCTATGACGATCAACAAAAGGGGGATGAACGTTTGCTTATCCCCGCTCGAATGTGTAGTAATAAGTATGCTTCATGATAGGTCATAGTCTCTCACTCTCCCTCTAAGAACTACTTTCACATCAATATATTTAGACCATTTCATCCAAATCCATTAGCTGTTTTACGAGTGACTAACATACATACATTCATACCATGTATAAATGCGTGACTAACGTCATACACTAATATTGCTTGTTTATTTTTAGTAAATACTCTATATCTCAATAGAAAAAGAACCTTTTGACCTTTAAAGTAGTTAAAAAATGACATTTCATTGCTATCACATATATTATGTAAAAAGAATTTAATGAGCAACAGAGGAAATAAAATCAGAGCTAATTTGCTAACAAAAATGCTTATCGTTTAGTATAATAGAGTCATTAATTCATTTTATAGCTTTCGAGATTAAAAAATATGATCTGAGATAGCCGAGTGTAGGACCTTGTTGGATGATGCGAAGTTTAATGACTAACAAAGATGTTATAATATTATATTTTCATTTATGCTAAGAAAGATTGTAACTAGGGCTTTATTTTTATTTTTATTAGCGACTCACCCTCGCTTCGCTCGGGTCGGTCCCTGGTTTCAGTCCATAGTGCGTGTTGGCGGACTTCCCTTCACATATCTTTCGAAAACTTGTTAGGTATTCTCAGACATGTAGGTTACCTCACGATGTTTTCCTTCACCGTAAGACAAGTGGTATTAGTGGTTAGAAATGATTCGCACATGAAAATATCAGAGGTGCGAGACCCGGATTTGAACCCGCATCACTCGGTTATCCAAGCGCGTTACCGCTGGGCTACCACTGTCGTCTATATAATATACTAGCGACTCGCCCTCGCTTCGCTCGGGCTCTTCCCTAGATTTAGCACAGGTAAAGCCGCGGGATCTGCTAGTTATGCATATAAACCTTCCTCTTGAATCACTCTATCTATTAAAAAAAACCGCATCAAAATCCGTTGCGTAGTTTTAAAGATTTAAGCGCACATAGGGATATAGGGATATAGGGACAGAAAAGGCGACTTTGTTTTATACTATGTAGTGATGATAGTGATTGTCTACTATAATATATAATATTATAACAATAATTTCTGTATAAAACCAATTCAATTCAATGATCAAGCCGCAATAAACAAAGCTGCCTGCACTCGCTAGTGTCCCATACTTTTGTATAAGAACATTCGATACCCAATTAATAAAAAAACTCATTTTATTCTTTTTACAAGGTTTTGTTAAACATCTAAATTTAGTCATTCCGATACACATACCAGATAAGGCTTTCGATGTTCTTATTTTGTTCGACATAAGGTTGAAAATTGGGCCAATTTTATTTTTTTACAAGGACTGGTGTTGGAACTTATATGTATTTTGACGGCTGTCGTAAATCCTAACAACTTTTGTGGTTTGTAAGATTAATTGCCTATTATTTAAGTAATTTTAATAGCTAGGCCCTTTTCGTTCGTTTCTTGGTAGTGTTTATGATTATCTGTCATGATTTAGGTTTTTGTGTGATTCTTAATTTGAATGGTTAAGTGTTAATTATGAAAATTCTATCTAATTAACAAGTTTTGTATAATTTATTCAATGTGGCGTTTTCTTAAGTACTTTGTGCTTGTTAGGATCTATACCTCATAAAAGATAGCTTGATCTCTGCGACATATGTCAAATTGACATTCTTGGGGTTGTCAGGATAAAAAAAACGTCGATAGAAATTATCGATGTTTCTTACTATTATCAATGCTAATGTAACATATAATTAGGTTTAATATAATTACTAAATTAAACGAATATTTTAATATAAAATGCATTTATTCTTCTAAAGGAGTCCCCAAATCAATATCCGAATCAGTTTCTGAATCGCAAAAAAATCTTGTAGGTTTATTATAAACTCTTGTTCGCAAATATTATCAAATCGAACGTCCCGCTCATTAAATATACATTAAAATTAAAAGAAAGAAAGATTAATTTTAAATTAAGTTTTATTTAAAATATCGATAGTTTAAAGTCTGTGGTTGCGATGAATCATCGTCCATCGCTACTTAGGTCGGCATGCCCATAAAGTATGACATTGACAGGTACTGTCTGTAATAATACGAAATTCAGGACTTCATAGGCGTGATTTTACTGACAGCTGTCGCAGAGATCAAGCTATCTTTTATGTGGTATAGTAGATCGGTAATATCTATGGCAACCTTTGATATTGATGGAATTAACGCTTGTCACTGTCATATTGTCTCTGTCACTGTTACTGTCACTGTCATCTACTGCAAATGTCAGTGTGGATGTTGGTTTGGCCCTTTCTCTAAAACGGATGAAGAGTTATGAAATTTCGCATATGGCCTGGAGTGGCCAATGTTAAACAAATATGCAACTGAGCAAAACGTAAGTCTCTAACCTAAATCTCTATGTTTTAATATAAATAATTGGAACTAAATAAAACGTTCATTTAAAAAAATAGAATATCTTATCTTACCACAGGGCACTACAGCGATTTGAGAAAAAAATGAGCTTTAAGACTATCTTGTTTATCTTTTTTAAGCAGAGCGCTATAATGTGATAACTAATTAATAAGTACTTTACCAACGGTTATATGGTGTACTATATATTGTAGTTTAATGTATTTTTATGATGATAATGATGATAGGTCATTGGAAATAAAATAATTAATAGTTCATTCCCTTTTAACCCATAAACTCAGTAACTACGTCAAGAGGAAATAACGATTTAATATCAGAACATCAATACCTACAAATAAATTAGTTTTATAATACATTTTCTGTCTGTACCGGCTAATCTCTGAAACGGCTGGACCGATTTTGACGAGACTTTCACTCGCAGATAGCTAATGTTATACGGAGTAAGTTATGCAACTATTACTTTATAAGAAAATTATAAAAACCGTTTAATTTATTTTAACTTACGCTTAACGAAGCGAAGCCTTAAAATATAATTACTAAAGTTTCAAAAGCTTCAACTCTACAGTATACACATACCACTGATCTATTGGAGCTTAAAATTTTGAATACATATAAAAATAAAAGAAAGGCATTAAAAACAGTTTGTTAGTGTGTCTATTTGTTCCGGCTCGTCGAAACACGATTAATGTGTATAGATAACTACGCTTGTCTACAGGTGGGATTTTAAACATTTTTGGTGAGTGGTCCAAGGTTCGAATATTTTTAATGCGACTAAGTTTAATTACTACTAGCGACTCGCCCTTGCTTCGCTCCGGCTCTTCCCTAGATTTAGCACTGGCAAAACCGCGGGATCTGCTAGTTATGCATATAAACCTTCCTCTTGAGTCTTGAATCACTCTATCTATTAAAAAAACCGCATCAAAATCCGTTGCGTAGTTTTAAAGATTTAAGCATACATAGGGATATAGGGACAGAGAAAGCGACTTTGTTTTATACTATGTAGTGATGATACTTATTACTTCACACTATTGATTCAGTGCTATTGCTATTTTGATAACACGTATAGCTCAGTTTGAACTGACCTTACTCGATGCTAGTGGTCGCGAGTTTGAGTACCGCTAAGGGTTAATATTATTTATGCAATTGTGTGATGAGGACGAATGTCTGTACTCCAGTGATGCGTGTTTATGTTTAATATATCTATATATTTATAATTATATATGTAGTGTATCAACTGTCTGGTATCCATAACACAAGCCTCGTAGCTTTCTATCTAATATGATATAACTGAATGTATGTTTTTTGCTCCTTTACCTGGAAATGGCTGGTCGGATTTAGCTGCAACGTACCTAGTACCTATACTTACTTTTACCTGAAGTAAGCTTCTGTTAGGCATCAACAACGCATATGAGCGAAACAGGGACAAGTAGCTAGTTTTAAATATAAAATACGGATATATATTAAAATAAATAGATAATTGATATTTTCATTATAGGAAACGCCTCGTTAATGAAAATCAAAGGGCTCAATCGCTATGCCCCTACCTTGCACCACTCACAGCGTGCGATCAATTTAGATTTTAGGGCAGTTTGTTAATACGGGCAAGTGAGAACTAAGTTATTGGCTCTAATCAATTATATTGGATGCTTAATAAATCCCATATCGTTACCGTAATCACCCTTATGCGTTAACATTAACAATGTATTCATTTTCCCAGTAATACTCGTATGATAAAGATCTCGATGTTTAAGCTACAAGATTTAAATTTATCATAATGCAACGTCTAATATTTGAATATATTTTACCTTTTATTTGACTTGCTTCGTATATCCATCTCTATGTTACTTCTAAAATTGTCTTAATTGGTCAATTTTAATGATTTTAGACTTTAGTGTACAAAAAGGGATTGTTTTTTTTATACTTCAACCATCCCTGATATCGCAAAAGAAATAAAAAAGTTATTCAAATCGATCAAGAAATTCTGCAAGACTAACAATCGACAGTATTTTTTTTATATAAGATTGTAGTGTAGAACTCATTTCGCAACTTCACTTTTACTTAAAATATGCTAACTTATATGATAAGTATGATATAGACACCATACGTTGAGTTAGAACGTGGCCGAAGTAAAATATCCTAATACTGTTTTAATGAAAATCCATAAGTATTGTCAAAATAATAGCTTTTTACTAAACCATATAAAATTATAAACGGTACTTGTAAGATAATAACAATTTGAAAAATTTTTGATTGTCTGCCTCCTATGTATTTGTTTCGGCTAATCTCCGAAACAGTGGAACTGAATTACACGTGAAATTCACTGGCAGATAACTGAAGTAAAAATGAGTAACTTTGCTAACTTTAAGTATAACCTTAACGGATATACGCCAAATAACAAAGTTTCCTCACAATCGGATGAATGAAATGGTTTAGAAAGTAGGAGAAGGTAAAATAAAAATACAAAAAAAAACATTTTTCTTTATATAGATATCCAATAACACATATTATTATTATAATTTTTATTTCTATAAAGAAGTAAAAACGCAAGAGCGACCGCGGAAAACAGCTAGTGTCTACTGATTCAATCTTTACCACATAGTTTAGAGTATTAGCGATACATGATACCAAGTTAGGAGTGTGAGGCATTCGAACAAATCTGTAGACTAGCTCTTATTATGCGGAGGCGACAAAAAAGCGTTCGAAGCGACATCGAACTACAGATCTCATAAATAAATACATATGATAGGGCGTGCTTTAATTCATAGCGGACAGCGTTTAAAATAATTTAAGAATTATAATGAACTAGCGATTTAGCCCTGACATTTTTTGGATTTATCCCTAGGTACATTTTATCGGTAAGTACTGATTTCCTAGCCTACAGGGATTTGAGCTGAAGTTTAGGAATCTTTACAATTGTACAATAAAAAAAATTAAACAGTAACTTTCATAAAACTTTCATCCTATACCTCTTTTAGGTGATGAAATATTCTAAGCATGCTAAAAAGACTGGACTGATTTAGATACTAGAAATCAGATAGACGTTGATCAAGAGTAACACAAAGGTGGGAAGCACCTAGAAATAGCCTTTTTTTTTTGGAAATGCATTTCTATACATATCTTTTACTTAAGACTCACAAAGCCAGAAAAGCCCAACAGAACGTCTTCTGTAATAATATGGCGTCGCTGGATCCCTTAAGCACTTTATCACAACGTCACGAGGGCAGTTCCAACAATCCACTGTGTTATCAGAAAAGTACCTTGAACAACCCGCATTCACACCGAAGTGGACCACCTTACAATAATTACTTGGCATGGGCTGCCATCTAGAAATACATGGTACATGAAGCTATTAAATATAGATCTAGAATCTAGTAATAGAAACTCGCTATAGCTTGAAAACAAACACCAAACACTAAGATGAAAGACAAGACCGCGCGCTCACAATGCATGAGGCGTCGAGAAAAACCTGTGAAACTACGCGTAATGGCCGCAGAACATTTGTAAAATTATACCGCGAATTGTTTCAAATAACGTCTCAGCCGTCAACGGATTTATGGAGGACAAAGACCATTAGATAGCAGATGTGGCTCACTAATTTTAATTAATAGATAAAAGTTTATTGGAAAATTAGTTGCTGTATTAACTAACAGTTAATATTAGGGTTTATACGTCATTTATAATTAATTATGAAAATAGTAGAAACAAAACATTGCAACTAAATATTATAAATAAAACTATTGTGGCGAATTGAGGTCTACGCCGAGTCAGCGGTATTCGCGCTCGGTGCAGCGCCGTAGTGTTGCAATGTATAAAGTAAATAGTCAGCGGAATTTATACCCGCGCCCGCGCCTTCAGCGTGGACGCGTAGTAACTAAGAGTAGTATATATATGTAGCAATATACTCTAGTAGTTAGTCGTTTTGTATTCGCGAGTGCCCCGACGGTCCCCTCCTCACAATAGTATTATATAGAGTCCTATATATATAAAGTAAATGTAATAGTTGGACAATATATATAGTTAAAGACATTTCATATTTCATTTACACTCCTCCATAAGTTAGGACTCTAAACTATATTTTCGGATTTTGTCGCGTATTTATTTAGATTATTAGCTGCCGTCGTTTCCAATCATGGTCATTAATGATTGCTCGGGAACCAAAAATCGGGAACCAAATATAAAAATAAATCCACGATAAAATCCGAAAAAATCGTTACATTTATAATGTCAAATATTCCCGTAAATCTAATAAAGTTTTAAATGTGTACACGAAATAAGTATAACCATGAAAGATCTGTAGTTTTCATAATCTATGGCGTTGTCCGAACGCGAGCGTTTTTGATACGTTTTTTAGCGATTCTTAAATAATTTAGGTTCTATGTTTAATTTATAACGTCATTTATTAAATAATACACGGGTTCTTCGTGTATATACTTTTTTATTTTCACTCATCAATAAAGAGTTGGGTTTAAATCGATAACTACTCACGATATACCTCGAGTGGTACTGTCATGCTCATATGTGAGTTTAATGTCATACATTATTGTTATAATCTGAATTTTATAACAATAATATTACTACTACGACAATAAAATTACATATGATCTAAAAATGTGTTTATAATGATTAAAAATATTTAAAATAATTATTTATTGATGCTACACTATACCCTCGCTCCGCTCGAATTCGTCCCTAGCTAGGTTTTAACGTTTATACCTAGTACCTATTTCTAAGAGATAATTTTCTAGAGCAAAAAGTAATACCGTATATAGATTAAGATTATGAATGACATTTGTGGTCCCATTGCTGGGCACGGGCTTTCCTTCAATATGTGAGGGACGCTAGTTAAGTGTGAGTTGGTGGACTTCACGTCTTTCGGAAACTTGTATATACATAAAGACCAGGTAGATATGTGTACTGTACACTTTCATAAGCTTAATAAATAATAATTAATCTATAGTCTGCAATAGTACAAAGGCTAATTTTATTCTGAAAAAAGAAACGATTCTCGTGGGAAATAGTAGTTTTTGTGTTCCACTAGCGACCTCCCGAACGAAGCGAGAGTAAGTAGCTAGTATTATAATTTATTTATCTATACATACTTATAAATAAAATTAAAGTGTCTGTTTTTTTTCAAATTACCAGCTTTTTACTAAATGCATATGAAAGTATAAACGATACTAGCAACAAAATACCAATTTCTAAATTTTTTGTATTTCTGTCTGTCTGTTTGTTCCGGCTAATTTCAAAAACGGCTGGACTGATTTTGACGGGACTTTCACTCGCAGATAGTTAATGTTATAAGGCGTAACTAAGGCCACTTTTTAACCAACTTCAAAATAGGGAGGAGGTAGAAATTTTAATTATTTTAACTACCGGAACCCATGGCTTCGGTGACGCTAACCATATAATATAATATATGACATAACGATGCAATTTGCAAATACAATAGGTACTAATTTTGGAAATTCGTAAACGATTGTAAAGAGACATCTTATGCAAGTCTTATTACACAATTTACACACAAAATGTGACTTATATAAAAATATTTTAATCAGGTAGCCCGTTACACGGTGACAAGATAATATGTCGGTCCGTCTGTCCGCGCAAAAACTCTAAAACTGATGCACTCTTTGGCACCGACACGGAATTCAAACACTTTCAACACCTTGCATTGAATGAACATTTTTAAAGTTACAAAGTTAAATAAAATGTCTGAATCAGTTGGGAGATGAAATTAATACATAATAATGAGTGTTTTGTTTCTTTGTGAAAAAAGAAAATATAAATCTATGTCTATAGGTACTAATACCTATTATAAAGCTGAAGAGTTTGTTTGTTTGTTTGGTTGAACGTGATAATCTCAGGAACTACTGATCCGAATTGAAAAATTCTTTTTTGTTGTAGTCCGTTTATCGATGAAAGCTGTAGGCTATATAACATCACGCTACGACTTATAGGTAGGAGCGGAGCATCAGTGAAAAATGTTGCAAAAACGGAAGAAAAATATTTCTTTTAATTTCCAGCCTTTAGAACACGAGCGAAGCCGCGGGAAAGGCTAAAGTATAGTAAAATTATAACTTATTAGAAGCTGTACATTAAATATTTTTGGAAAATCTCATTGAAATTGTCATTATTATCGGTACAGAGGCCGAATCTAGTAGAAATAGAACTTTTGTTAAAGTTGGGTGAGTCACTAGTTAAAGTGAGTCACTAGTTAAAGTAACGTCTGTCAAAACCGATTTAGCATTGATTTTTCATAGATTAAACTTTTCTCCAGTATATGTTCAATTGTCTAAAATAATACAATCCTTACTTATGCTTTAGTTGTTTTAACTTATTTGAACTAGTACCTACTAGTAATATAACGCCAATAATGATATGCATTTGTCGCGTTTGTACGCTTAGATCTATTAAACTACGCAACGGATTTTAATGCGGTTTTCATTAATAGATAGAATAATTCATGTATATTATAGTAGTAAAAAGGAAATAAATTATCTCATTTCAGGTAAATCTATACTATTTGTTTAAACTTATCTAAGAAAGAACCCTAGTGAAGTGAGAGCGAGTCGCTAGTATAATACATAAAAAATGTGTTACATAAATAAAAGCTTGTAAAAAGCTAATCAGAGCCATTAAATTTGAGTTTTATTTAAGCTACCCATAAAACGTTTAGTTCAACAGCCAATCTCCACTTCGAACCAAACAAGCCCCATGGGATGTTACACAATCTACGTAATGGGGAGCGACCCCATGGCATCTTCCCATTAGTCATGGCAAATCTTTCTGCCAAATTGACTGAATAACAGGACTTTGTGATTTGTGTCATGTCAATTTAATCGTCTGGAAGGGTTTCTATTTATGTATTCGAATAAGATTTATTGTCTCAATTTAATCGATTTAGTTGAGTCGTTGATAGAAAGTATGAAATTGTGCCCACTTTCTTTAAGTAATATATATAGGCATATTAAAGTTTTTAAATAAGTGAATTCTAGTATATTTGTGTTTGCAACAATATAGCTTATTTTAAACCAATTTTTTCCTAAAGACTTGAGGAACCATTTCTTGAGTATATTTTATTGTTAAATGATTTTTTTTTTAAATAAATATAAATTCTCTAAATTCTGTGCAACGGTTTTCTTGTGATGCGGTAAAAACCAGACGGACAAAAACTCTAAAAACTATAGAGTTCAGGTAAAAACTTAAAGCCTATTTCAGTTATATGTTTCGAAAACTATTACAAGGTACCTATTTGATGTACAGATTCGAATGAGTTGAAATTAAATATTATATGTATAGATAACATTTTCGTTTACATTTATTCATATGGGTTTGACACTATTATGAAAAACCTCCTAACCTAACTCCTTAACAATTTGCAAGAACCCACTACCAAATCAACATCATTAGCACAACACAAGACATTTTTGTCTCTTTCTCTCTGTAACATTCCTTAGAGAAATATTTATTTAGTGTACAGTTATAAACCAAAGCTACAAGAACGGCCTTTGTTTTCTTAGCGTGTCTTTTGTCTCCGCGACGCGTCAATCACCGCGACGTGTCGCGATTCTGTCCATCTTTGTCTTCGTTTGTTACATTAAGAGGTTTGTACATTAAGGGTTTCTTCTTTAGGTCTTTACCCCTAAAGACCCCTTAAATTAGGGGGTTTTATCAAAGGCGTAGTACCATAGTGATTAGTGACAATTTATTTAATAATTAATTATTGCTTGTCGAGTTCATACGATATTCTTTAAGATTCTATACAGTTGGATATGTGAACATATTTTTCACCAACATACGAAGCAGGTCTCGCACCTTTGATATTTTATTGTGCGAATTATTTCCAATATGATTTACTATGTCGTAAGGAAACTGCATATCTGAGATACCCTAGCAAGTTTTCTAAAGATAACCTACCTACTTTGCCAGCGTGATCTGTGGCCCCATACCCCTGGTACTGAAAAGAGGCTACTGCACAGCTGTGGGACGTTAAAAAGGCTGAATGTCATTTTTATAACATACCCATTTCATATAGCTATAAATCACTTTAAACAAATAGAATTCACACTTTTAAAAGTAAAAAAACTCAATCTACCTTTATGTTTAACGACATTGAACAAACCTCTTAAAGCTTTAACCAAATATAAGCCGTTCTTCATCGATATTTATCGCGATAAGTTAGTGTTGGGCCGCTACAAACGATATTTGCGAGTCAAATTATCGATATCGGGAGACAGTGGCGGGAACTCGTCATGAAAACACACGGTTAGAAAACGTTAGCACGAAAAATTTGATAGTCAAATTTTAAATACAACATTTAAAAAAATAAAGTTTATATATTTAATAGTTTTCTTCTATAATTTTGCCTTAATCAATTTGTCAATTACTTATATTATTGGGTATATTCAACATTACTTAGTAATTATTTCAGTTATAAAATAAGAAAATGATCAAATCACTTCAAAACTATACGTACCTACGCGTAAGTCGAATATTTTTCGACTACATTTCATATTATGTTTTCTTTTATTTTGACCTAATTCCGTTACGTCACAAAACTACAATCAAAAGTCATATAACTTAAGCTTAAAAGTCAAAATTCTAAACAATTATGCTAATATTTCATATAGGTGTTGCTAAGCCTGACCTTCAGGTAAGCCTTCCGTTCCGTTCCGTAATGCCATGTGTGGATTATGCAAATTATAATACCACCTGTTATTTTATAACTTGCAATATTAGATGCATTATTAAACTAAATTTTTAAAATAAAATTTTTAAAATATTATATTACAAGCACTTTTTACTATTTAATTTCTTTTTCAGTGTTACATAACTTATACCTACAATTATTGTATTAGTAGCTCGAAATGGTTCTAACACATTGATAATGTCAATAAGTAATATTCAGGATGTAACATTCAATGGGTCTTTTAATTTTATTAATTTTAGATATCATGTTTCATAGTAATATTTACAGTGTAAGACCTACACAATCGTTATCTAAATAGAAATAGTGTTAGTTTTTATTCCAAATTTCCGGGTTCTATTCCCGAGCTGAGTACAAGTTTTTTCTAAATGTATGAATGCAGTTTGTCTTGCTACTAAAATTGATGACATGGTACCTACCTAATAACAGATCTTGATATGTTTTATAGTTTCAGACTTCCTCATACTGACCCATTTGAATGTTACACCCGGTATATTTAAAAACATACTAATTGAGAGGTTCCTTCTATTAAAAAAAACTCTTGGTATGTAAGATTTATATTAATTGTTAACTATATTTTCACGCCTAAACCACTTACCTTTTAAAATTTAAATATCAACTTAAGATAAGTTTTAAGTAGATAGGGTCTACTATTTACCTAAGGTCAAAACCAAGCAAAGTTTGGTTGTATTACTAGTCAATTCATATCACAGAAGAAATTTTGTTCAAATTTAATGTGTCTGCGACAAAATGCCATTTTTATACCCGTATATTCCACTCTATTATAGAATCTCGCTCGCTTCTGATTTAACGACTTGTGAATTTGTTACACTGCGTTATTTTGATTGAATGCGCATATTCCCTGATATCAGATAACTTGCTTTATTTATGCCCTTATTATTGGGATATATAATAAAAAAGTTTTACACGACTGTTTGTACATTGAACGAATAATAAGTATCTACACACTTAGATACTAAACCTACTAGCGTCACCACAAAAATACTATAGTTACTATAGTAAGTTCGTTGGTACTTGTTTTCCTCTATTCAAAAAATGATGTTCATTTTTATTATACTAGCCTTAGCCGCGGCTCCGCTCGCGTTCTAAAGTTAATAAATAAAAAAATCTTTTTGTGTTGTATAATGTATAGTCCGTTTACCGAGGAAGGCTATAGGCTATATTACATCACGCTACGACCAATAGGAGCGGAGCATCAATGAAAAATGTTGCAAAAATTGGAAAAATATATTTCTTTTCATTTTCAGCGTTTAGAACGCGAGCAGAACCGCGGGAAAAGCTAGTATACTCATAATTTAAGAAAAACATACTTGTATAGAGCTGATATAGAGTTTAACTTCTTTATATAAACATAATAGAATAGGTAATAGTTTTGGTATAATCTTAACAAACAGAACTTGATATCTACTCACAAATAAAGTTTAATGACGACACGTTTGGCTCAGTAGTGACACTACTTACTGAGCCAGCGGTCGCGAGTTCGAGTTCCGCTGAGGGTATTTATTTGTTGAGCACTAAGGTTTGTACTCCAGTCATGGTTGTTTATATTCATAATATGTATGTATTTAAATTTATATATGTGTAGTGTATCCACTATCTGGTAACACAAGTCTCTTAGCTTACCACGATACTAATAAAATAATAATGTCTCAACATATTTATTTTATTTATTAAAAGCACTAACACCACAGTAGCTTATATGAGCAGTACCAACATATCAAGCTTTAGGAAGCATTATGACAGAGCTTAAAGCTATAATTATCAACGTAATCATATGAATTACATTTTCGCTTAAATTTCAATATAGATATAATTTAAATATAAGATATTGGTAGGTGATTCCGTTTATAATAATATGTCGCATGTTATTTAAAAATATGTATAACCTAAAATAACTTACAAATACAATTTACAGTCAATTTAATACCTAAAGCTTAAATAAAGATTCTATATAAGAGCTTTTAAGACAACCATACATTATTATTACATTTCAATTTATGTATATGTAGTGACATATTCTCGAAAGTTAAGTGAATATAAGTGTACGTATGTATGTATATATGTATGTATGTATGTATGTATGTACTAGATATGTAAAACGTTGATATCTACAAAACTAAAAGCTATTTAAACCCTTATAATATTATCTAACAAACCACTGCTAATTGGCAACGTTATACCCTAACTGTTCCTAATAAAACATTATGAACTTAAATTAAACTCATAGACGCTATTTATCACTATTATTAAATCACTACCAATTACACGAGAAATAAAGTTATTAACATATGAAAAACAACCTTTGTCCATGGAACATAGAGTTGAACTTTACTTAAAATTTATATTTAAAGAAAATGTTGCTTAAAAATATAGCAATTAGAAAAATGGACTTTATGAACGAGAATTAGAGTTGAAAGTTGAATATTCTCATCTGATCTAATTTCCCAGCCTCAAATGGGTAGGAAGGGGTTGTTCTATCTCTTTCTAACTTAAATGAAACTGTGTATATCTGTCTCTGTCTTAAGGAAGGCTCTATTGATTTTCCCTGAGATAAGGCCTGAGAAATTTACATAGCGCAATTTTCTATGATGTTATCGAAGTGGTTTGATAGAGGTTTATGTTATTACGAATTACTTAATTTAAATGTATGACAATTTAACTTGTACAAAGTTAAATATATTATTATAGTATGCGTAATAATATTTATCAGATAAACTAGTGTAGAACTAATAAGATTTTATCTGTAGATTATGTTTGTTTTAGCGATTTCTTGAACTGAATATGTATGTATTTTTACTTCCCATCGCTGGATAAGGAAGCCTGGCTCAAACGAGGGTATTCAGGGCCATAGTCCACCATACTGGCTTATTGCTGGGCGGACTTCACTTGTCCTTCGAAAACTCACTAGGTCTTCTTTAACATGCAGGTTTTCTAACGATGTCTTTTTTTACCGTAAGACAAGGTGTAATCATCTGAGTCTTCATCATTAGAAATATAATTTGTACATTAAATTATTAGAGGTGAAAGACCTGAGATTTGAACCAGCTTCACTTTATTTCCCAAGTTAGCACGTTACCAAGTGCTAGCACTGCCCTGCCGATTACAGTGCTGTAACACTGTCTATTCAGATTGTAGTAAATCACAACTAAAAAATTAAAAAGTTTGGTTAAAAATACTTTCTTCTAAATTGGACATAGGTACAAGTATTATAACAAAATTTCCTTTTTCTATTCATTTTAAAAGATTTTCTTTAAAGCGCTTTGCATTTCGAGCTTTGTTGTCGCTCACAAAACTTTTAAATAAAAATTAATTAATTTTAAATAATAAAATCAAATTTAAATTATATTTTCTTTAAATATACTTTAGGTATATATTAAACCGATAACGTTTTTAAATTATCTGTATTGTTTTATCTTTAGTGACTACTTTTTCCGTAATCTCAACTAGCCTTGATGACTTTGTCTATAATACCATACATAAAATTGGATTATCCTATTATATATTTACTACAAAAGAGATTTCGTGGCTTTGGTGGCATGTTTACTTGATTTGAAGCTATTAACAAGAGAATTGAATTGAATTGTAATTCAATTGATTGAATTGTAACTAAAAGTGTTAAAAAAAGGTTCATCATTCAAAATAAATAGGTACCTTTTTTGAAGTCGGTTAAAAAGAACTTTGCATAAAATGAGACAAAAGCTCTTATAGCATTTCCACATTTAAAATATTTTTTCTTTTCTATATAAATAAGCAAGTAAATCCACAAGCATGAACTAGTTAACAATAATATAACATCAGATCATAATGACAACGTTAAAGTTTAATTACCCGTTCGCAGTCCCCTCCCTACTCGCACACGCACACATTCAACGCGGCTCCCTCATTGGTTACTCCTTTGCGCATGTGTTACGTTTCACCCATGCATAGATTATACAGGGGCTCTAATGGCTGTATGGATTTATGAACACTCGTCACAGAAATATTACTCACAATTATTTGTATCTCCTTAATATCTTTTTAAATATACGATATTGGTAGGTGATTCCGTTTATAATAATATGTCGCATGGTATTTAAAAACTATAATTATTTTATGTTGATCTACTACTTTTATGACATGACAAACAGTGTGTTTGTTGCTAATAAAAACTGACTTATATATAAACTTAAATAATAACTAAAATTGTAATGTTATAAATTACCAAAATTAATATTTATTAAAGGCTTTTTTGTTGATAGTTTTTATAGGGAAACTTTAAAACTTTATACAAAATGTCATAGTAATCTAGTTTTTTTATAGTAATCTAGAACAAACCTAGTAGTTCAGCTACTCATTGTTTGTCAGTCAATTATAGTACAAATGCTAGCACTAAATGTTCTTTAACGCCTACACTTATTGAGCTCACTAAGTTAATCTGTATATGAATAGGCAAAGACAAGTTTTTTTAAGTGGTAGTGCCATGCTTGTTACCTTCGGGTAGCAACCGAATGGGCCGGCACGCCCCGTATATTTCATATTTAGTACCCTCTCTCACAGAAGACCGGCGTGAAGTGGCAGCTATGCTGTCGCGTTTCGTCCGGTGAGTGAGAGTCCGGGAGGCCCACTCTCCTTCCCCCCTCCCTCTTCCCTTCATCCTCCGCCTTCGTTACCCCCTCCCTCCCACTTCCCTCCCTCCTCCATCCCTCCCTTTCCTGAAAGGCCGGCAACGCATCTGCAAGCCAGGCTTGCAGATGTCCATGGGTGGAGGTGATCACTTCCCATCAGGTGAACCTCCTGCCCGTTTGCCCCCTTTTTCCCATAAAAAAAAAAAATTCTAATATAGATATATTGTAATGTAAGCATACCTAGAATATTATGTATTTTTTTTATTTGCAATTTAAGTTTTACACCACTTTTAATTATTTTAATATATATGATTAATGAAATAGTTATTTATTTATTAAAAAATGTCTATTACTTAAGTTAATATTTAAACACTCTGTATAATTCGCAATGTTTGCTCAGAAATTCCTTTCTACGGATCTAGGCACGTGCTACAAGAGGATTTGGGTTCGATGCCATGCCACCGAAGAACACTTTACGAATAAGAAGTTTTTAGGAAAAAATAGTAGATGATTTTAATAATTCTATCTCTAATGTAAAAATTTCACTATTTTATGACTCATTTACTATTTTATTATATTGTGTTTATTATTCACTAGCGACTCGCCCTCGCTTCGCTCGGGCTCTTCCCTAGATTTAGCACAGGTAAAGCCGCGGGATCTGCTAGTTATGCATATAAACCTTCCTCTTGAATCACTCTATCTATTAAAAAAAACCGCATCAAAATCCGTTGCGTAGTTTTAAAGATTTAAGCGCACATAGGGATATAGGGATATAGGGACAGAAAAGGCGACTTTGTTTTATACTCTGTAGTGATGAGTAATTTGAATGACAGTACACAGATACACCAAAGCGAATATAAGCCACTATATTACTCAGACAGACAGATTTTCCAATTTTTATGTACAGACTTACCTAGAATTTTATTTTATTTCATGTATAAGTAGATTACATTTATGTAAATTGTATGAAAGATTTAGTAAGAGAAACTCTATTTATATAACGTAGGGCTACAAACATTGACTCCGAAAACGAATTCGACATGTAACGCGATACACCCAATCGCAATTTATTGGTGCAAGCAATTTCACCGCGACATAATAAATCCTAAGACCTAAGCGATAGATTTCGTACGGGTTTGTTACACTTGGTACAATTTTTATTTATTTTTTATTTTATTTGAGAATATTTTAGAAGATGGGGGTACAATTAGACACAGTTTATATAAGGCAATTTATTTAAGTCTTATAAAAATATCTTCTTTTTTATTATTTAATAATAGCTCGTTAATGCTATTCTTATTCACTGCTCAGTTTTATGATATCAGTTTATCTTTTCTAATATTATAAAGCTGAAGTGTTTGTTTGTTTGAACGCGCTAGTCTCAGGAACTACTGTTCCGAATTGAAAAATTGTTTTTCTGATGGATAGTCCGTTTATCCAAGAAAGCTATAGGCTATATTATATCACGCTACGACTAATAGGAGCAAAGCATCAATAAAAATGTTTGCAAAAACGGGAAGGGCGGGCGTCAGTAACATTATACACAGCACCATCATTAATATTTCTTGTACCTAACAGTATTGAGTTGTTTTTTTGCAGATTTGTTTCAGAACACAGCTTATTCATATATTAAAATTTCTGCGAAATAAGAAGTTTTAGTGTGAAAGAGTAAGAGACATACATGCACAAACACACACGTATACACACAAAAACTTTAATACTTTTAATAGCGATGTGATGTAAAAATATAACTTGTGAACAGTATTTACATTTAATTTACTTTTACAAACTAAAATTGAAAACGATTGTAAACATCTGAGAAAACTCAACAGAGCAATACGAAGTGTATTCCCGCCAATTCTATTCAATATGGCCGCCCGTAAACCTAAAATGGACTAGAGAAAACGATAAAAACCACAGACAATAAAAGTGTGATAAAAAATGTATGTCTATAAAAAATGTTCACATTTTATAAATATCTACTACTTGTATCTATACATAATATAATAAAATTCTAAGTAGAATCTGTTGGTATATTAAATATTTTTTTACATCTTTAATTTTGTTTATGCTTTTGAGAAAAGTACTTAGTTGACTTTATTTACTTCGCGACTGTTTTTCTACGTCTTATAATTTTTACGTAATATCGCATGGTCCATGTTCAACGAAATTATTAGGGTATGAACAAATATTTCAAGTTACTAGTATTAATTTCGCTAGTAATATAAATCACATTAAACCTAAATTAAAAGTAGTTTCGAACTCTTATTTACGTATTTATTTTTTGCAGGATTTTGCAGGAGGAAAAGAAAACTCTAGGCTTAGGAATTCTTTTGAATAAGAAACAATAATAGTTTATTTCGAGCTGGGATTAGGACTTATGATCCAAAGACGGTGTCAACTCAGTTCGTTGAATAAAATCGAGGCAGTAAGAAATAAACAAGCTACATTTATACAGATAGAACCGTTAGAAAACAATATCCTAGTACAATATGTGGGTTCAGCGATCGTTCCCTTCGGAACCATTTTGTAGATTTCTTCAGAACATGCAGAAGGGTCGTTGTTAAAAACATCAAACAAATTGAGTTTCGAATTTACAGTCTCCATAACATATATTTAAACGTTATGATGTTTAATACTGCCTCGGTGGTGTATTTGCTAGCTTGTACGGTCATACATCGAGAGGTCCTGGGTTCGAGTCCCGAGTCGGGTCAAGTTTAATTATTGAGTCTTTCTGTTTAGTATGCCTCAGTAATAGCCCGGAGTATGGAAGTTGGCGGTGTGTCACCCCCCCGCCTCGGGGAGCGCGTAAAGCCGTCGGTACTGCGCGTGTCGAGTAGTCGTTCCACCGGAGTATGAGAGTGATAGGAATAGAGAGTGCACTTGTGTCTGCGCGTACACACGCTGCACTATAATATCTCCTGCGCAGTTTGTCAGTCTCAATGAGATTTGCCGCCATGGCCGGAATCGGTCGGAGAACATTATTATGATATATTTTATAGTTTTTTCTAAAATATTTTTTTTACTTTAATACAAAGGGGATCAGGCCATAGTAGACGCAAGCCAAGTGTGGGTAGGCGAAGTTCACATATCCTTTAAAAACTTGCTAGGTTTCCCAGACATGCAGGTTTCCTCACGATGATGTTTTCCTTCACCGTAAGACAAGTGATAATCATGATAGAAATGATTCGCACATGAAAATATCAGAGGTCCGAGACCCGGATTCGAACTCGCATCAATCACTAAACATTACTGATTTTCCAGCTGTTTTACTTTTTATTTTTCATAACTATAATTATTATTTATTTTAACAAACATGACAAAACCTAAAAGTATTGTTCTAATCGGTCTATTTTTTAAGTGAAAAAGAATTGATTTTTTTATAAATGGTAATCATTTAAAAATATAATAAAGGGATGTTCAAATAAACATCAATAACAAATTCGCTTTTTATTATACAAATAATATGTTTTTTTTTTAATTTAAAAACACAGATAAAAGAAATGAAAATCCTTGCCCTTATTCCAAGTCAGTTAAAACAAATTACAAAACTAATAAATATGTATTACTTTACACAAAAAGTAATAAATAAACTAAACAAACCTCGGACCGAGCTGTAATCCGTTCGGAAACAATATCCGATATTTGCGCTCTTCAAAGATCGCTCCCAGAGGCACCATTCTATAAGATGTGTTGAAAAAATCAGCCAATTTCGATGTAACCACAGATTAAATATATTATTTAACTTGCTTTTTTTCATTCGAAATTCTACAAACATATTTTTTAATAAAACTTATAAGGGCTTTTACATAATGAGTAAATAATACCGAAAATATAATGAAGTCGTCAAAATGCATGTTATTTATGCGGACTATTGGCAATATAATATAATTTGCTTTGATTATAATTTGATACCACAATACCCATAGATTTTTTTTTTGCAAAAACACACAGCACCACCACTTCCATGGTAAGCTACAAGGCTATCCATAAGAATACCAGTAATATAATATACTAAATGTATAATTATCATTTAGATCCTTGAATATTATAAATTATCACAAAAATCAGTGCCTTCAGCGGAACTCGAACCCGTTGACATAGCAAGTATAAACTAAGTCAAACGTGTAGTCGAAGTTTAGAACTTTATTGCGAGCTTTTTACAAGTAAAAAAGTGGCAAAGATAATGATAATATATTTATGTAACATAACAAAAAATAAATAGCACAGCTTTCAGTGTAAAAAGGTTTAGGCGTATTGTTTTAGCAAATTGTACCCGAGCTTCGAATTCAGATTGAATGTATTCCTTTATTCTATCACTTTCATCGGAAACTACAATTGGATTTTCTATTTTGCATTTTTTAGGTTTTCAATTCGCATGATCCTGTTAGGGACAAAACCTTTTATATAGCGATCGTATTGTTATATGTATGTTGATACACTTGTTACATGAAACAATATAAAAAATGCAAAGAATTACTACGTTAAAATATACTAGTGAGTCACCCTCGATCCGCTCGGGTTCGTTCCCGACAACTTAATCTTTCTGGAAATCAATACCGTTTAGCACAAGACGCAATAAATAAATAAAAAAAATACGTACAAAAAAATGGCCGACTCGTGACATCTGTCACTGTTGGGTGGTCGCTTAAGTCTCTTAATCCGACCTGCTTAGATAACTAATGACTCTTTTGATTTACCCGACTAATATCCAATGTGTAGAAGGCCATAAGTTCAAATCTATGAAATAAAATATTGCATGGTCTTATACTTAATGACTTATACAACATTATTACAAGATGTGAATGTTACTTCAGGACTCAGGTATAAAATTATGCAGTTATAGTACCATAAAAAAATCATCAAAAAATGGTGATGTAGACTAACAGAGAAGATTAAAGAGAGATTTGACATTAACTCCATAGAAATTACTAGCGACACACCCTTACTCTACTCATTTCCGCCCTAGGTACATTTAAACGGTTAGTTTAAATTTTTCAAACGTGAGATTATTTCATGCAGTAAAAGTACTTATTTATAGATAACCAGCTATCACAATACAAAATTCAACAAATTCTGAATCTAGTCCAGTTTTCTGGTGATGTTAGACAAATATTTAAATCCCAATATACTTCGGCCTCTTTTTCGATAATAATGAATGAATATTTCAATAAGATTCTTAAAAAAATATTTCATTTACAAATCCGAAATCTCTTAGAATTCTTCTATAGGTTTAACTAATTCATCTTTAGTATGGAGTACCAACTACCTACAGATAATTAAGTAATTAGGATTCACTGAATGTCTGATAAGAAATTAATGATTAATACATTATTCTTAACTCTTGTTCCGCACAAAGGAATTTACAAAATATTTTAATGTGGTTCCTTGGACGTGTAGAGCTAACATAATTAACTCATAAACAAATTTCGAACAAAAAATACAGATTAAAAGCAATTTGTCACATGTAACGGTTTTTGTGCCTTATGGAGATTAAACGGTCGTGTGTCAAAATTATGGCTCTAACGATTTCCTTTAACACATTAAGATAACGAAAAAAAAATGTAGCTAAAAATAATATAACGATATATTATGCAATATCTAATGCATATGGTACTTATTTACATTGCAATAGTTGTATTTTAAATATAAGGCAATGAAGTTTTACATATTTCCTTTTATTCAAACTTATATTTCGATGTTATTTTAGGCTTCTTGAAAATATTGCGATTTCTTTAATATTTTCAGTCGCCCTTCATTTTTCAATCTTAGATACCAACAATTTGATATGCTTATTTGAAAATCAATTTTATGATGGGCGATAGGTGCTCGGAATAAATTACATATGTTTGGACAAAAATTAAACATCTAGTTAGGATATATAGCGCAGGTGGATAATTTTAGTTAGGACCGGTGGCCGATTATCCTATTTAATTTTTAAAGTTGAACACAATCATTTTCTATTTAATTTTTAAAGTTGAACACAATCATTTTCTCTACTCTCCTACTGTATGTGTAACCTTAACCCAAAAATCCTGAAATTGTAGCTGAGTTAGCTAGCCAGCTAGCTAGCAAGTTAGCTAATTCACAGAAAATTTTTACCACGTCAAGATCCTAGAATACAAAAATAAATCACATCCTCATATTTTAGTAATAAATTACTCTTCAACACATAATTAAAACAAAAAGCACTTTCCTTCACGTCTGTGAATATCACGCATCAGCTATATATTAATAAAATCTCGTTTTAGGTAAAGTATTTAATTCTGAAAAACATTTTTTTATTTTAAAGCGACAGAATGACAACGATAAAGCTTAATTGTTTTAACGACACACGAATTCAAGATGTCGCTGATTAATTGGGCGGGAAATGTAAAAAAGTCGACGATTGTCATAGGCCACATTTAGTTTTTTTTATTTATTGACTCTGTTCTATTTTTATTATGCATTTGTTTTTAAGGAATAGCATAAGTAAACGTGATCATTACTGAGTACATCAATAGATAAATAAGATAAAGTAGACTACGAATATACGAAAAATCTATTGATTTTATTTTTATTACTGTATAACTCATAAGTAATAAAATTACTAACAATGTTAACCGTATTCATTCATGATTTATACACTGATGGTAATGTAAAGATATTTATTTTCTCTTAAGTTTACTCCTCAGTACGTGATGGCCACTCAAGCGTGTTTATTGTACAAAACAAGATAACTGAAATATAATAAAAAACCAATAACGCATCCTAAATATAAATGCATTAGTTTATTAGTCACTGTGGTACTGTTGTGATCAGAAGTGGTTACAGTAATAGATCATATTTACATTCAAGATTTTTTTTATAAAAAACGTTGAATTAACATTATACGTTTCTCTTTTTTATTAAAAAATTAGGCATTGAGTACTAGACATTTGTTGGGACATTATTACACACCGCACCATCTAGTTCGCTAGTTTAAGCTACGAAGGAAGCTTGTGTTGGAAGCTTGTGAGCGAATACCAGGTAGTTGATATAATATACATTATATAAGTTTAAATACATACATATTATAAATATAAACACCGATGATGGACTACAAACATCCGAGTTTAAGAAATGAATGCCCCCAGCGGAACTCTCTCGACTCTCGCGGACTCGAACTCGCGACCGCTGGTGCAAGAAAGTAAGTCATTACAAACTGCCTTACAATTGGGCTAACCTAAAACCTTCGGATCTGCAACCATTTTAACTAGTTCAAATGTTCAGGAACTCTATAATATTATTTTTCAGACAAAGACTCGCTTATAAATTTTGACCGGAAACAGACTTTCAAAATAAAGAAAATTAGGTTTAACATTTTTCACTTTCGTGCCTGACTATCCATCTGTCAGCGCGCATACTAAGTGATCGCGAACTCAAAACGTTTTAGCGATTCTATCGACTAGGTATCGACGCGTACATATTAATAACTGTCATAATCGATTTGATGGCGCGAAGAGAACTCGATGACAGCTTTATTTCCCGCCATTTTGGAGTGCATTTAGTAATATTGTAAACATTATCGAAATATTGTTTGATGAGTGCTTATTTTTAGTACTAAGTGTTTTATCTAATGGCTACTCATCGTAAAGTCTACGCTGTAAAATAATGTACGATATTATATCAGGTCAGAAACTTTAATAGTTTTTGTAATAATAAACGGCACAAGGTTTAAGCAAATAGCTTAAATAGAATTTAATAATATAAAAATTGGTCAGTACCTATTTCTTTTTTCATACAGACCCTTTTTATTTAGTTTAAGAGAAAAGGAGACTTTTCTTTTATGCAGAATGAAATGGGATCAGGTCAAAAAGATCACTAGGACAATAATTAATATATTAATATTTATTTGTAATATACCTATAAAGAAATTTTGATAAAAAATGTGTTTTATTCTTAAATGCATATTTCCTAAGTAAAAGGCACAATTGACCAAACATGGCCGAAGTCGTCATTAGAATATATCTACTACTACTGATTATAATCTCTACTAATATACATAAGTGAACATATTTCAGTAAAATAAATTAATAATACTGGTTTATTTAAAGCATATTTCTTTTTAAATGTAATAAAGTCGTCAAATTACTACATTTCAACAATGTTAACTGATAAATCGTTAGAATGTTAATTTAATGGTCCCTTCACATGCAAGTTCTATTTGCGTTAAGTTTAAACCAATAAGTGACTTGTGAGCTTTATTTGCAAAACTATTTTAATACTTTCTTCTCTATACATAAAATATTCTTCTTCTTTATACCTAAAATATTTATCTTTCTAATAAGTCTAAGGCTTTTTATCCTTAGTGCGGGTCTCCTTTCAATAAGAGTGGGAAAACTCTTGACTCTTCTAAAGTACAACATTAATTGGTAGTTTGAACACTAAAGCGACAAAGAACAGGGAACTCTAATAACACTGTGTCCGCGTAATTTGTTCTAAGTAAGCTAATACGATTATTATATTTATATTAGGCTTAGCGTCAGCGAAGCCACGGGTTCCGCTAGTTAAAACAAATAAAATAACTACCTTCTCCTTTTTTTAAGTCGGTTAAAAAGTAGCCTAAATTACGCCTTATGACATTAGCTATCTGCGAGTGAAAGTTCCATCAAAATCGGTCCAGCCATTCCAGATATTATCCGAAACAAACAGACAGACAATTTTTTTTAAATTGTTTTTTGCTGCTAGTATCGCATATACTTTCATATGAATTTAGTGAAAATTTGTTAATTTAAAATTAAAAACGGACACTCCAATTTTATATATGGATAAGTAATAGTAGTAAGTATATAATTATAACCTTTGATTATATAATCTAAGATTATAACTATGATGCAAAACTCATCAATCCATTTCACCACGCTATGAAGCCTCATATTTCAAAATTCATTGACAGCTATTTATTACCTATTAACGAATATTTATTTCTGATTTGAAAACTTCAGTAAGTACTTACTTTTAATTACGTACTATATACGAGTCGACTTGACTAACTCCGTCTTGGTCAACTTCCCAAGGGCAATCAAAAACGTAAATATACTTCAATTATAGGTTATATATAATAAAAATGCTTAAATATGTATTTATTTTTAAATAATCTAAAATTTCATGATTTTGAAATCCGTTAAATTATTGAAATACCTAGTTACTTTTTTAAAAAATTTAATAATGACTAGCGTCTCACCCTCGCTTCGCTCGGATTCGTCCCTAAGGTTTAGCGTCAGCGAAGCTACGGGTTGCGCTAGTTAAAATAAATAAAATTTCTACCTCCTCCTTTTTTGAAGTCGGCTAAAAAGGAGGCTAAGTTACGCCTTTTAACATTAGCTATCTGCGCGTGAAAGTCCCGTCAAAATCGGTCCAGCCGTTTCAGAGATTACCCGAAACAAACAGACAGACAGACAAAAATTTTTAAAATTGGTTTTTCGTTGCTAGTATCGTTTATACTTTCATATGCATTTAGTAATAAGCTTTTAATTTGAAATTATAAACAGACACTCCAATTTGATTTGACGACACGCGTGGCGCAGTTTGTAGTGACCCTACTTGCTGCGCCAGCGGTCGCGGTTTCGAGTCCCGCTAGGGGCATACATTTGTTGAACACGAATGTTTTTGCTCCAGTCATGGATGTTTATATTTATAATATGTTTGTATTTAAACTTATATATGTGTAGTATATCAACCATCTAGTATCCATAACACAAGGCTCGTACCTTACCGTGGAACTAGATAGTGCTGTGTGTAAATGTCCTAATATATTTATTTTATTTATTTATAATTTAATTATAAAATGCATAGATAATAAAAATACTTAACCCCTCGAACAGCGCAAGCCCGCAGGCGGGTTGGTCACGTGACGTCTAAAAAATTCCGCTCACAGTATCAAGCCCCCTGGCGGCTTCGCCCGAGCATCCCACTTTGAATCCAATTTTCACTAATACAGAGTCTACTTTTATATGGAAAACTTGTGTTCATAAGGTTGACTATTAAATTTTACGTAATGGTAATACTGCGATATACGCGGCAACACAAAAATGACGCAATCCAACCAGTACATTGTGACAGTGCAGTTAGTGCTACAACTCGTTCGTGCGCTCCTGCTAATTATCAAATATAATAAGGTAAGTGCTTTATTAATTAATAACTATTGTGATAATTGTATTCCTTGATAAATACTAAAGCTATTTATAAATTCAAACTTATCGTTTTAGTTGTATTTTTTAATATTTTCGTATTATATAGACGGTCAAATTTCTCGCCTTGTTCAAGTGATTTCCGTGTGAATGTAACTAAATATACGTATTTACAATTAAAACAAACCCATTTGTTATAAAATAATAAAGAATTCAAAGCTAAAACGAACAAAAATGTTAAATAAAGAAACTTTATATCCACGGCCGCCATCTTGTAGCGGACATTGAAAATTCAATTAGCAAAAGTAGTCTTTATGTGTAATGCCTAAGGCCTATAATAGCATCGCAGTCCATATTAGTGGTCAAAGTCGTAGGAATGTGGCATCTATTACATCGTTTTTTATGCTCGATACTTTTATAGTGCAATCTATTTTTAGATTTTATGTTTATATAAAATATTGAATATACGAACTTTTTTTTAAATATATTTTTAAATCTTCTTTTTCTTCTTATATTAGTTAGTTATATTTATAATTTGTATAATAATATTTATATATAATATTTTTATGTATGTATGTAAATGAAATATTTTTATTTAGATTTTATTTTTGTATAATAATATTGAATACAAGAAGTAACCATACAATATTTAGCGAAAACAGTCATTTGTTCAATTTTAAATTCCGTTCCGCCGTATACTACGTGTTTCGCGCGGCTATGCTTATGGATTAAATTTATATCAATAAATATTATAGTGCAATCTATTTTTAGATTTTATGTTTATATTAGTATTTATAATTTGTATAATAATATTTATATATAATATTTTTATGTATGTATGTAAATGAAATATTTTTATTTAGATTTTATTTTTGTATAATAATATTGAATACAAGAAGTAACCATACAATATTTAGCGAAAACAGTCCTTTGTTATAACAAACAAAAGCGCGCGCCGTATACTACGTGTTTCGCGCGGCTATGCTTATGAATTAAATTTATATCAATAAATATTATGAACTTATAAATATAAGTAATTATATATTCGTGTGTGTAATTTGTTGTGTTATTTTTTCAGCTTCAAAATGTGGAATCCGGGAGTGGATTCCCCGCCAAGAACTTTCTTGGACATCCTAGAAGAGGAGGATGAGGAGGAGGAAGTTCCATTATCAGACGTCGATGAGGAGATGGAGGAGCTTTTTGAAGAGATCGAGGTATTTACCATATATTTAATTTGATGTACGATAGGTACATTTTGAACTCTCACTTAATGTCTTGCTTTCTTTTTTTAAAGGACCTATCAGTACAGCCCCTCGAAAGAGGTGATGAGGCGGCCCTGGTGAACTGTGATGAAGAGGTATGGACCATATTTTTGTAATTTGATGTACGATAAGTACATTACAATTTCAACTTTCTAGCTATCACGGTTCATGTGATCCACCCTGGTGACAGACAGACGGACAGCGGAGTCTTAGTAATAGGGTCCCGTTTTACCCTTTGATTGATTCATCTGTATCGTCAATGATAACTATTTCAATTTTCAGAAACATTTCAATATACAGAAATATTCGACTGTTTGAATTTTATTATATGTACAGATTTTACTAATAATAATAATAATATTGTAAATAATTATTTTTTATCTTTATTGTTGGATTTAATTGTAAGTAAAATTTTACACATCATCTGTGTAAATTTCAACTTTCTAGCTATCACGGTTCATGTGATCCACCCTGGTGACAGACAGACGGACAGCAGAGTCTTAGTAATAGGGTCCCGTTTTACCCTTTGATTGATTCATCTGTATCGTCAATGATAACTATTTCAATTTTCAAAATCTTTTCAATATACAGAAATATTCGACTGTTTGAATTTTATTATATGTACAGATTTTACTAATAATAATAATAATATTGTAAATAATTATTTTTTTTTCTTTTTATCTTTATTGTTAGATCTAATTGTAAATTAAACATTTTATGAACATAAACATTTTTTATTTATAAAACCTCAATACATGTATCATAAGAAATAAATATCGACACTTATCGACTTTGTTCAAATATATGGATGTCACGTCACTACGGCCAATCGTCTTTTTTAGGTAAAAACGCTTGTTTTAGAATTAGTTTGTTTTCCTTTTTTTTGTATTGAGCTGGAACAAAACTTTATATTATTATCATAAATAAACCTTTATAATCCTTATCTAGTAAAATTCAATATTAAATAAAGTAGATTTTATGGAAAAAAATGTCCCTAAAAAAGTGTCTAACTTTTTTTGCGCTTTTCGCTTTTATTATTCTTACATTAGATATAGCTTTAAGTATTTTACATCTATAAATAGATAAACTATTAACCTAGAAATATCCGTTTACAGAACTAAGATAGGTAGTCTAGTTCTGTTTATATTAATCTTTTCCCGCCGCTCGGCATAAAGTCGCGTAAAACAGTAGCGCGGCGGGTGAGTTTATGAACTCTAATGTTATTAGTATAATTTTTTTCCGTTTCTTGAGGGGTTAAATACTTATTTTTAAATAAGTATTGTAAAATTTCCTGCTTTTGAAATGCGAAATATTATTGAAATACCTACCTAGTTACTTTTTTTTAATTTTATTAACGATGGGATTAGCCGAATATCGAATTAAAGTATCGCTATGATCTTATTTCATGAAAATAAAAAATATAAAAGAAAAAATTAGATTATAAATCTTAGTTACTGTATCTAATACTTAACACATCGACAACAGACACCGAAGCTAAGTGCGGAGTATAAATAGTTTAAGTATAATCCACATTTTTAATATAAAAAATAAATCTAATTTTTATTTAAAAATTATAATACCTATGCGCTAAGTATTTGTCTGCATTCAACTTTGGAATAATATATTTTGATACTTCTAACGCCATCTATTGACGTAAAGTTGTAATGTATTAGTGAAGTCTAGAAAATTATTTCCATAGATGACTAATATTAATTCTACTAACGCCATCTGTCAGTACATTCATGCACTAAGACGTGTGGTATTACGTTTCATTTTACAGAAAATTCTTTTATAGCATCTTCTACTCACATAATATTTTAATTTTATTGAATAATAATTTAAAAGGAAAAAAAACAAATTTTATTTTCTTTAGTAATATGGCTTTTTACTAAACATGGTTCAATGAAGAGTATAAAAATTTGTATTGGCTTATTGAAATAAGGTAACAACATTTTATAAATCTAATTCAATATTTAATTTATGTTTTTGTTATTTTTCTTAATTAATAATGAAAGAAAATAAATAACTTCATATTATTTTTAATTTTCATTTAATTTTTAAATTATATTCCGTATGAACAAGAAATTCTGCTGAAACGGAACAAATTTTCCGCAGTAGTACCAACATTGAAACGTCGAAAATCAGAAATAACTTGTCGCAAATCCACCATTTTCCCTTTGTATCTAACCGGTGTTCAAAACACGTGCGTACGATCAAGTTACATGGAAAACTAGTGTGATCGCGACTAAAATCAATACATAAACAATACTAAAAAGTGTGTCGTGTCTCTTTTAACAGGTATCACGTGTTAAAATACCAGAATGAACACCGAAAAATTGAAAAAACTGCAGTCACAAGTCCGCATAGGCGGCAAGGGTACTCCTCGGCGTAAGAAGAAGGTCGTCCATGCTACTGCAGCCACAGACGACAAAAAACTGCAGTCATCCCTCAAAAAACTCTCAGTAAACACTATCCCCGGAATCGAGGAAGTAAATATGATAAAAGATGACGGCACAGTGATACACTTCAATAACCCAAAAGCGCAGGCCTCGCTCGCAGCGAACACTTTCGCTATCACCGGGCATGGCGAGAATAAGCAGATCGCTGAAATGCTACCAGGAATTCTCAGCCAGCTCGGCCCTGAAGGTTTAAATCAGTTAAAGAAAATCGCGTCTAGTGTGGCTCCGCCGAAACCATTAGACGAAGACGACGAAGTACCTAACCTCGTTGGTAACTTCGACGAAGCATCAAAACAGGAGGCCAAGGAAGTAGTCACCGATGAGAAAGAAAAGGAAAAGGAGAAAAAACCTGAAATAGATACCAAATCAGTGGCAGACAAGAAAGTTGATTAAATAGACCCCATACCATCTAGTTTTTAATTTTGCTCACCTGAAGTGAACAGTGGGTTTCCAAAGGCATTGAGATGTCTCATTTTTTTTGTTTTATATTTTTGTGTTCCTAAGCGTTCTGAACTGTTTGGTTGGTGAAGGTGCCTAGCGACACTTTGGCTCATGACTTTGGAAATTCTCTATACAGCCATCCCATGCTTTTTTATGACATGCACTAACATTAGTTTGTACTGTATTATGCAAAATGAATTCATGTTATAGAATATAGAATACCGTTGTTAAAATATTGGCAATGAAAACTTTATAGGATTCACACGACGCCCATAAATAAAGTATAATTATATGTATTATAAAGATGGTGTAGATACACCTTTTAATATTTTATAAAGAAGAATTTTTCTAAAGTTGTTAATTCATTCTGGATAAAGAAAAAGAATTGCTTTCTGAGGAACTAGGTTTAAAAAGTAAATATAGTCAGACAGCTCTTTAGGTTAACAGAGCTAACATTGTATAATAAAATAAAAATTGCAAAATGTAAATGATCAGATTTCTCGTTATGTACAGACATGACATAAAACTGGTCGAGGAAAAATTTGTTTTATTTAAAATATACCTATAGATTAATCATACAATTTAAAGCCCAGCTTATATTATTAAATATATCTATTGGAGATTATCTTTAATAACAGTTTCGAGTTACTTAAAAGTATTTGTTTCTTTATTATCAATTTATATTTGAAATTATTTTTGTTATTAAAAGGAAAATTTAAATATTTTTTGTTTCTTATTAATTTATAGTAAACAATTACTTATATTTGTACCAGATACACTATAAATAAAAAACAAAGATAGGAGTTTTAAAGTAATATCAACAGTAATTCAATGTCTGGCAAAACAAAGTTTGATATATGACTTAGTACTCTATAAGTCGATAATAGAGGTTAAATTAACCAGTGAGGTTACTGTACACATGCATTTTACATACATACAAAGAAAAACTGTAACGAGAATAGAATATTTAATTTATTTAATCAAGATAGGGGTTCCTACAAATGTTAAAAATAATAATCTTATGTATGAGTCATACATAAGAATTTATAATATTAAAATCAAAAGCTAATGAAAAAAGAAATTAAGTTATTTTCTAGTTACAGTAATATTCTTATTCAAATGGAAATGAAAATATTCATTATCATCAGCATGACGGTTATAGTATAGCCTATAGGTATAGCTTCACATCGATAATAATTTATTATCGATTATGACTATTATTACATTATCGACAACTGAAATAATCGATATGTTGGGACATTATACACAGCGCCCTCTAGTTCCGTGGTAAGCTACGAAGGAAGCTTGTGTTACGGATACCAGATAGTTGATATACTACATATAATTATAAACATAAACACCCATGACTGGAAAACAAACACCCGAGTTTAACAAATGAATGCCCCGAGCGGGACTCGAACCCGCGACCGCTGGCGCAAAAAAGCAGGGCCACTACAAACTGCGCCAAACGGGTTAATTTAATTTTTATATTACTATATTACTAATACTCAATAATAATAGACGTTTAAAAATCAATTTAATGAAGTTATATTGAATGTTATTTGATAGTTATTAATTATTTAACTTTTGTTTTAACAAGTTGTTGATTCTATTTTATCGATATTTTTTCTCGGTCATTGTAAACATTGAGTCTATTCGAGTCCCTGAAAATTTAAGAAAAAATTTAATTAATTTGATTCAAATAAAACTGTATTTTTAAAACTATACCGAGTGATTATAATAAAATATAAAATAATTATTATGTCTGAAATGAGTATTCTGTTAAAAATCACAAAGAAAATTGCGTAAAATACCCCAAGTTGTGATTATCTCTGTTTAAAGATGGTAAAAATTAAAAATATTATATTTTCTCACTTTTTAATGTTAATAAATAAATAAAATAAATATTATATTAAAAACATACTAAATTATATTATGTTATCGTTTAACCACAGTAGGTAAATGTAGTGTTGGGAAGTTATCTTTTGCGGTTTTATGAAGATTATGTTAGCTGGTGATAAATGAAAATTTGTTATGAGTTGTTAATAACTTTATGTAATGAAAATAGAATAAATATTTATTTTAATGTTCTAGAAACTATAGAAGTTTGGATTGCTCTTATTTTTATTTGTTGTTATTTCCTCATGAAATACAAAATATCTAATTCAGTCGTGTTTCATTTATACTCTTTTCTTGATAATCATATCATAGATTTTATTATAATGTTAGTGCTGAGTATTCATATTTAAATTTAAACGTACGCACGTAGTGTGCATTTATCAGGGATATTTTTCCGCATTAAAAAGTATCCTAAATAATAACCGGGATACCAAACTACCCTCATATTGATAATAATATAATTTCCTGTCCACTGGTTTTCTCGTGATAAAGATAGATTTTAATTTATTTTGACAAACTGTAGATTCAGCCTTTTTATTGATAATAATGATATATTATGACTATTTCAATAAGATTTTCCAAAAACTAATTAATGCTTTATTCATTGTTTTTTTTTTCGATTCAGTTTATTATTTGTATAGAAAAAGAAGAAAGGAATTTAAACAGTTTATAAAATGAAAAATATAATAAAATAAAACTACAATTTTCTATTATAAATTAGGCACAAAAATATGTAACCGAGTTACTTATCTGCATTAAAATGATGTCAATTGTCAATGTCATTAAATTTTTTTTGACATATTTTGATCTTGAAAATTATTTTTCTTGATTCTTCATAAATTACATCTGTTATAATTAGTATTATATAAATAAATAAAATTAGCAAAATGATAGCGAGGCCCTGGACAGAAGATTTACCAAAATGTCGGAATACTTGTGTCGCATCATATTTTTCTCCAGTGGAGGGAAATGCTAATACAAACGATGAATATTTTTGTTTTTACTGTCACACCGAAGATAACTCGTAAGTATGAATTGTTTGCCTATTAGGTAACAATTATGTTATACAAATCTAAAAACAGAGTATACCGTCTCTTGAGACTTATCATTAAATAAATAAAATCATCACAACTAAACATTGCAGCTGTTTATATGGAGTATTTGAGCCCCACAATGGCTTGGATGCAGTTAGATTCATTATGCAAAGAATGGCAGCAGAAATACTATTTGCGCCACCATCCAGCACTAACACTGATGAAGAAATTAGAGAAAAACTAAGGTATTTCATATTTTAAAAAAATATGTTTATGTTAAAAACTGTTCAAATATATTGTATAAATATTTTTTTATATTATTTCAGAAGTGCATTTATTTCTGTAGAGAAAGCATATATAGAGAATTATGATGGAATGATAGCCGAGCGAACCAGTTTACAATACAGGTTGCAAATATTAGAAGGTTATACAAACACTGCACAGGTATTATAATATATATTTTAACATAAAGTATAACTTATGTGGTTTCCAATTTCAAAATTTCTTATCTTAAATGTCTTATTGTTTTCTGTTTCAAATTTATATTATTATTACAATATAATAAAATAAAAAAGTTACTTAACCTACTATTAAAACTAATTAGTAAGAATTAATAATAACATTTGTTTTAATGTTTCTATTACTTTAACTTGCTTATCCGTACTAAAATTCAAAATATTTTATTTATCTTTAACTAATTACAATTTTTTAATGAATGTGGTAGTACATTCATTTAGAAATTGTAATTGTAAGTTTAAAAATAAAAAACCTTTGATCTGGCAAGAGAAATCAGGAGACTAATATTATTATTTTTGTATGTAAATTATAAATAAGCTTGAAGTAACCTGGTGGCAATGACTTCATTCTCAAAGCTTACCATCTATAAAACTATTAATTGTGTTAAAACTATTCCAGGTTTCAGAAAATATTCTCGTCCGTTTAAAAGAGATAGACCAGCACTTATCCGGTGGAGCAACAGTGGTAATAGCTCTCGTTCATAACAACAAATTATTTGTAGCCAACGTGGGAGAGACCCGGGCTTTATTGTGCAGAACTGATGATAACTGCGTCTTAAGGGTTTTACAACTAAGTGTGGAACATAGTGCTCAGAATGAAGATGAACTTTTAAGGCTTGCTCAGTTGGAAGTGGATGTGAATAAAGTTAGGAATGGTAAGTTTTTAAGGTCAATTAAAAAATTATATTAGTTTCACTTGTGTTTAATCTATACTAATATTATAAAGCTGAAGAGTTTGTTTGTTTGTTTGAACGCGCTTATCTCAGAAACTACTGGTTCGATTTGAAAAATTCTTTTTGTGTTGGATAGTCCGTTTATCGAGGAAGGCTATAGGCTATATTACATCACGACCAATAGGAACGGAGCATCACTTAAAAAAGTTGCAAAAACGGGAAGGACGGGCGTTAGTTCTGTGAGATACCATACCGCGCGACTTAGTAAGAATTCAGTTTCCGGTCTTTAGAACGCGTGCGAAGACGCGGGAAATGCTAGTAATATAGTTTTTACAACATGGATTTGTACAAAAACCGCTACTTAACCTGTGTAGTGGACTTCGGCCTGATTATCTTACTGAAGGGAGGCTCTTTTTTATCAGTGAGATGCTACTAAATACAAAAATCTGAAAAGGCTGTATCTATTTGGATCAAATTTTATATTTAGATAAGGTTTTGGTTTTGAATGTATTTTTTACACTTTTTAATAAAAAAAACTGCAAGTACTTTTTACACAAATAACATTATAATAATAAATTATTTTCCAGCTCAATATCTAGGAAATCAGACAGGCACCAGATGTCTAGGCAATTACTTAGTAAAAGGTCTCTATAAAGCCTTTCCAACTATCAGTTCGGCCTCCTCCGAACCAATCATAGCTGAGCCTGAAATACATGGACCTATCGCTTTGGATGAGTCTTGCAGGTATTTCTAACATTTGGAGTATTATTTGTGACACTAGTTTTAGCGGAAAAAAATATTATTACTGAATTGTTTTTTATATAGTGCTTAAGGCAGTGGTATCCCAGTGGTAACATTCTCGCTTAGAATACAAGCTAAGAGGGTTCAAATCCAGGGTTTCACGTCTCTGAAATATTCACATGCGAATCATTTACATAGTACCTACATCATGATTACCACTTGTCTTATGGTAAAAGATCAAAGAACCTAGGGTGATATTGAAATACCTACATGTACAGTTCGACCACCCGTACTTGGCCAGCTTAATAAATAAACTTGGCCAGCCAAAAATTACCTATAAAAATAATGAATAATATATCATTACAGATTTCTAGTCCTAGTAAGTGCGGGAGTATACAAAAGGATACAAGAAGTTCGAGGCAGCAGTGAACAAACGAACAAGCAGCTCGCCCAAATCATAGTAGAGAATTTCCGTAAACAGAACGACTTTAGAAACGTCAGTCAATCCGTTTTAGACGAAATCGAACAAGAATTCCTAACTTATTGCATGAAAAATAATTTAACTCCTAAACCTAATACGCATATGACATTATTAATAAGAAATTTCAATTTCCTTCCCCCCGTCCCTCAAAATGACACAACCAACTCGATTCAAAAGAATGCTGTCAGATTCAATCCGATTGTTCAATCGAAATCGAATACGTTGTTAAACGAAATCGATTCTGAAAATTATTCGTCTGAAACGAACGATTCGAATATCGATACGAATAGATCGATGGAATCGTCATCCGATATTTATCCGAATAGACCGTATGATAAGGATAGAAGGATAAAAGGTTATGTAGATTTTTCTTGTTATTACGAAAATGTGTCGAAAGCAAGGAAAAATGGTACTTTACCTAGTTTTATCGACTAATAAGTAATCATGTTTTAAATAGTTTTGCTCGATATATAATTAATTTAGTGAGTGTTTTAAACGCAATATGGAAGCCCAAATTGTGCCTTTCTCTATACATATAAAAAAAATTAAAAATTCTACTTAATATAGTCAGATAAAAGGCCGAAACGGGCTGGGTGTACAATCGTTTGGCAGGAGTTGACAGTGAATATAATATACTTGTGGCTCCCTCTAGCTTCGCTCGGGTTCGTCACTTGATTTAGCGCGAGCGAAGCCGCGGGTTTCGCTAGTAAATCTTATATATAAAATTCTCGTGGCACAGGGTTTGAACTTGAACTCCTTGACGGCTTGACCGATTCTCATGAAATTTTGTGAGCATATTGAGTAGGTCTGAGAATCGGCCAACATCTATTTTTCATCCCCCTAAATGTTAAGGGTAGTCCACCCCTAAATTTTTATTTTTTATTTTTTAGACAATTTTTTTCCTACAGATCAACCCAATGAGGTGGATTAGCAATTAAAAAAAAATCGCGGGCGAAGCCGCGGGTACAGCTAGTGATAAAATAAAATTATATATTAAATCGACCTTCCTCTTGAATCACTCTATCTATTAAAAAACCGCAACAAAATCCGTTACGTAGTTTTAAAGATCTAAGCATACATAGGGAAAGACAGCGGGAAGCGACTTTGTTTTATACATGTAGTGATAAAGCGTATTTATAATAATAAGATTTTTATCTTTAAGTGTCATTATTTATTGTAACAGTATTTTATATCTGCATTTGTGTTCAATAAAGTGTTGTTTTTTTTTGATTTTTTTATTTATACCGATTTTGACTTGTCCATAAATTAGTGCAGGCTTAAAATTGTTAAAATCATTTTTTTATTTGTATTCAGGATGAATTTTATAATATTTACCATATGTTTGTTTGCACATAGTTCTATACATATAATAAAATTGTAAGTGAGTCTAATCTCTAGTACATTGAAATAGTAATTATTAACGATACTGAGGCCGAATCTAGTTTTTAGAATCTTTGTCTATCTGTCTTTATACGTCTTTACCTTTGTCTTTTTACAGCGGGAAATTATCAAATCTCTAAGACATCTACATAATACATTATAAAGTAAAATAAACAGCGAAACGTTCCATGCGAAATTTGTCGTACTAATAAAGACTCCAACAATAGCTAAGTAATTAAAATGATAAATTTTTTCTTTTTAGTTTCTATTTGTAACGTTCTGAAGTCGGTTTTCATTTTTGTTAAAAAATAATTTATGAAAATAAATATGTTTATACCAAAATAACACCTACAAAAGCAATAGTATGACAAGACATAATAAGTATGAGAAAAAGAACATTTTTTAGTAAAAACTATTTAATTGAATGAAAAGAATACAATATGGGTTATTAATCATGTAAATGCTTAGACTGGTTTGTAGTCGAGCTTGCTCTCCAACTTCTTGTTATCGGCAACTTTACGAACGGCCTTCATTAAGTCCTCCTGGAAAATTTAATAATAATAATAAATAAATATGTTGGGACATTATTACACACAGCGCCATCTAGTTCCGTGGTAAGCTACGAAGGAAGCTTGTGTTACGGATACCAGATAGTTGATATACTACACATATATAAGTTTAAATACATACATATTATAAATATAAACACCCATGACTGGAGTACAAACATCCGAGTTTAACAAATGAATGCTCCCAGCGGGACTCGAACCCGCGACCGCTGGCGCAGAATGTAGGGTCACTACCCACTGAGCTAGAAATATATTGTATTATAAATGAAACTATCTATTTGAATTCCCTCGCGGATTTATTTGGATTTTAGTTTCCGACGTTTCAAATGCTTTACAGCAATCATGGTCACGGGAGAGACCAAGGTACATATTATATATAATTTTTATTTGTAAATTATCTGTAGGCACTGTCTGTAACAAGTATATAAACCCCCTTGAGACTTAAATTACCTTAGTAGGTCGTAGAAGTAGGTCGTTTCATTTATAACGTCAAATATTCGCGTAAACCTAACAAAGTAATATATTGTATTGTATTCAGCCATTTTTTAACTTCCCATAGCTGGGCTTTCCTTCAATACGAGGAGGATCAGGCTTTAGTCCATCACACTGGATGAGTGCAGGCGGACTTCACATGTCGAAAACTAGGGTCTTTCAGACATGCAGGTTTTCTCATGATGTTTCCTTCACCGTAAGACATAGGGAAATGATTCGCTCATGAAAATATCAGAGGTGCGAGGCCCAAAGTTAAACCCCAAGCACTTATTACAAGAAAAGTAAACTGCTGGGCTACCACTGCCTTTGATACGTACTTACATAATATGTAATAGACAAAAACTATTAATAATTTTTTTATGGGACCAAATGCCAGCTATTCCACATCAAACAAAAGAAGAATCACGTAAATCGGATCATATATCACAGAGTAATCGGTGTATATACATAAAAACAAACCGATCGAATTGATAACTTCCTCCTTTTTGAAGTCGGTTAAAAATATATTATTTTAAATTTTAATGCTTTATAAAACTTACCTGTACTATATACTCCCTCTCCGCTCGTATAGCGAATAGTCCAGCTTCAGTGCAGACATTCCGCAAATCTGCCCCGTTGAATGTATCGGACAGCTTCACTACAGCTTCGTAGTCCATCTCTCCGTGCTTTGCTATTGGTGCTGCATGGATTTTCAGGATTTCTAGCCTGGAATAGTTCATCATCATCATCATTACCATAATCATTATCATTGCAAGCATCGTTATTACCATCATCAATATCATCATCATTAACCTCACCATTATCATCATCATAAATCTCTCGACTCTCAGTGTGTGACAGATTATATTAGATATTTAATGTATAAAATGAAATGTTTTTCACAGTGAAAAGTATCGTTGATGCAAAGTTTGCGGGCAAAAATAAGTATCGGATCATTACAATTCTTTAAAATTGACGACTTTTGTCTACTATAATATGCAATTATTATACATTATACAGTGGTAGTCCAGCGGTATCGCTCGCTTGGATAACCGAGTGATGCGGGTTCAAATCCGGGTCTCGCACCTCTGATATTTTCATGTGCGAATCATTTATATCATGATTACCACTTGTCTTACGGTGAAGGAAAACATCGTGAGGAAACCTGCATGTCTGAGAAAACCTAGCAAGTTTTCGTGCGACATGTGAAGTCCGCCAACTCGCACTAGGCCAGCGCGGTGGACTATGGCCTGATCCCCCTCGTACTGAGGGAGGCCCGTGCCCAGCAGTGGGACATTAAAAAGGGCTGATGATGATGATGATGATACACATAAACCTTCCTCTTGAATCACTCTATCTATTAATGAAAACCGCAATAAATTCCGTTGCGTAGTTTAAAATATCTACGCGTACAGATGACGGGAAGCGACTTTGTTTTATATGTCGCAAAATTACTAAGAGTAAGTTAAGTTCATGTACAAAATGGCTTCACGTTAAACTATAATAGACATATATCGCTGTTTTTAGTTTTAAATCTGTTTATACACCCACATATTTAATAATTTATTTTTTAATGAAATTATTATAATCAAATTCATCTAAAATACCAGTCTCACCTAGCTTGTTCGTTCGGCAGAGGTATTTCAATCTTCCTATCCAGACGGCCAGGTCTCAACAAGGCAGGGTCGAGGGTGTCAGGGCGGTTGGTAGCCATTATTATCTTCACTTGCCCCAAGGAATCGAACCCGTCCATTTGGTTGAGCAACTCCATTAGTGTACGTTGGATTTCACGATCAGCACTTGTGCCTTCTGAGAAACGTCTGCCACCTGGAAAATTTATTTTTATTTTTTTACTAGTGACTATGGTTTTATTCATCCATAGGTACCCCCTTTTGTGTAAGTTTTTACAAACTTTCATTTTGTATTTTTTTTATTATAAAACATTCCGTGGGTCTTAAGGAACATACAAAAAAAAATATTAGCCGAATCGGTCGAGCCATTCTCGAGTTATGCGCTTACCAACATTCGTTTTTTTTTATATATATTTTATTCTTTTTTTTAAATATGTTGGGACATTATTACACACAGCGCCATCTGGTTCCGTGGTAAGCTACGAGGCTTGTGTTACGGATACCAGGTAGTTGATATAATACATACATAAATTTTTAAAGACATACATAATATAAATATTATCTTAATTATCACATTATCTAAATTTATATTTATATATCTATACTAATATTATAAAACGGAAAAGTTTGTTTATTTGTTTAGTTGAACGCGCTAATCTCCGGAACAACCGGTCCGGATTGAAAAAATTCTTTTTGTGTTAGATAGTCCGGTTATCGAGGAAGGCTATAGGCTATATTACATCACGCTACGACCAATAGGAGCGAAGCATTAATGAAAAATGTTGCAAAAACCGCGGGAAATGCTAGTAAAGAATATTTTGATTTTTATACCAATATACCTCACCTCATCGACTTGCACATGGGCTTTTTTATTTCTATATTCCACAAAGGTCGAATTCGAGCGAAGCGACCATGAGTCTAGTATGCTATACAATATTTTAAACGATGTACAATATACTGCGTCAGAAGAACTTATGCTCCAAAAAAACCGTAATATTTAACCTTGAAATTAAAATATTCGGCCATTTTGTTATTCGAAACGTCGGTAAACAAAAATCTAAATAAATCCGCGACAAAATCCGAAAAGATAGTTTCATTTATGATGTCAAACATTCGCGTAAACCTAAGAAAGTATATATATATATATACATTATTTACTAAGATTTTTGAAGTGAAACTTCTTTAGAATCGATGTGATTTCAAACTCGATGAAACGAAAAAATAAGTCCATAGTACCAGGCGCTCAGAGACGGGGAAGAGTTAGCCTTATTTTAAATTCAAGTTTTACTTCTGACATGTGTACTTTGTACACACGCACTTTTTTTTTTTAAATATAACATACCAATAGCATCAATTTCATCCATGAATATGATACAGGGTTGATGGTCCCTTGCATAGTTGAACATCTCACGGATCAAACGAGCTGATTCACCAATATATTTGTCCACTATAGCCGATGACACCACCTGAAATGTATTATTTGTTAGAAAGAAAATCAGCGCCATCTTGTTCCGTGGTAAGCTACGAGGCTTGTGTTACGGATACCAAATAGTTGTTACGCTTCACATATATAACTTTAAATACATAATTAACACCCATGACATTAGTGCTCACCAAATGAATGCCCCTAGTGGGACTCAAACCCGCAACTACTGAAGCAGAAAGTAGGTCACTATGAACTTAGAAGCCAAATGTGTTGTTTAATACAACTTAAGACAATTTAATAGAAAAACATATTTAGCTATAAATATAAATATTTAAATACATTAAATCTCATTAATATTATTAAATTTTCCTAAATGTGAATAAAAATTCTCTTTCCGGGCAACAACAACAAAAAACTAACTAAATACTTCTTTGAAATACCTTCAAAAAGTTAGCATCCAGTTGTGAAGCAACAGCTCTAGCCAACAATGTCTTCCCTGTTCCGGGCGGTCCATACAGAAGGCAACCCTTGGGTGGGGTGATGCCAACTCGAACAAAGAGTTCTGGGTTCATGAGTGGCAGTTCGATTACCTGTGGAATTTTTAATATATATACTATTGTACTATTAGTTTGATGAATTCAGATGAAAATATAATGTTAAACATAAGTTATAATCTTAAGCAACACAAAGGCTATTGTTAAGCTATAGAGTTGAAATTCATCAATTTTATGCATTAGTTACCAAGTCTCAGTGTCTCTAGATATTCTTGCTAACGAAGGAAACCAATTAAAGTTGGTTTAGAATCAAGATTTTGCATTTCTAACACTTTTTTGTTTGAATCTTATTTTTAACTTTAGAACATATAAAATTAAAAACCATGTAAGTAGGTACTTGATAATTATTTTCTCAAGAAATTAATACTGAAAACGACACATTTATGCAATACATTAACTGTTCTAGAAATATACATTACCTCTCTTAATTGCCTAATTTGTTCTTGTAGACCACCAATAGCCGAGTATGTGACATCCCCTGGGTCCTCATGGCTCATGTTGTATACTAGAGGATCAACCTATCAATAAATAATTATTATGATAAATTATTGCTATTTCAAGCTATGTTAATATAAAAAAATAATATAATTGTATGTATTGTTTCAAACAATACGAAGAGTCAAAATGATCAGAGAAGCATATCTTTATATAAAGATGTTACTTTAAAACATTAAATATTCTTTCATTAAACAGAAAATGTTCAATTTGTACCATCTACATTAAGTTGTACTTAAGTTAGTTACAATTTTATGGTAAACTTTGTATCTCTGTCATTACAAGTTGCTTCAAATGTTACACACCTCTCTTGGAAGATGTCTCATGATGGTAAGAGTTGTCATATCAAGAGCAACTCTAGTACCACCTTTTAGCTTATTTTTATCCAATTGACGACGGCAGCCCACCACATATCTCGGACCATTTGTAGCTTTTACAATAACTGAAAAGAAAGTGAGGTTTTATGATCATAATAATATTATCAAGATTATTTTTTATAATAATAATCTTAAAAGTAAAATTACTTTATTTCTTTTACTTACATTTCTCTTCTGTCAGCTGTTTTAATACTTCACCAACAATTTGACCAACACTTTGGAGAGCTTTTAAATCATTTTCACTTTTATCATACTGCTTTGTTAGATCTTTTAATTGTTCTCGCACTAAAATAAGAATCGAAAATGTAATAAATAGGTAGTAAATTGTATATATAATAAGTTTGGTATTAAAAGTAAACGTCAAAATAGTATGATGATGTACTATACTACTTTGGAATGTTTTGTTAAAATAAGCTTAGCATAGCTTATTGAACCTATTCATAAATAATTTATTAATAGATATTTAAAGAAAATATTTTTACAGAAGTAAATGATGATTCGGCAAAATCGATTACAACACAATACTTACTATCTTTTAATCTGGATTCTACTTCTTTATGTTCCATTAACTTCTTGCGATAGTCCTGAAACGCTTTTTCTCTCATTGACTCCGTGGTAGTCATTGTTTATTAGGTATTTCTTTATAGTTTATAAAATAAGTTCCTAACGCTAACAAAATGATAATCATTAATCAGTAGCTTTTGACATTGACAAGTAAAGTAAAGTACGATGAGATTTCATTATTCGTGCCACAGATTAACTAAAATTCATGCGCTACGTACTTCATTTTATTTTTATTCTGTGGTTCATTGTTGTCGATTATATATGTAAGCGCAAGACGGCCGACATCAGAAGTAGTTATAGTAGTGGGCGTGATTATTAATGTCTTTCGAGGGAACACTGTACATTTAATCAATTTAACTTAACACACTCATAACTAAATACAATGTAAACATAATAAAACATTAAATCATCAATAATTATTTACAAATACGGATATAAGTAATTCGTCGATATTACGTGGTGCACGGGCGGTCCAAATCTGACATTCCCTTTTCTCTTTTTTTCAAATAGCCAATTTTTATTCTAATTCTAATTTAATGTCTTTTTTAAAACATGCCAGTTTGTATCACCTTGCTGCCATCGATTCGACGCTTTACAAGAGTGCGCTGTCAAAGCTTGATTTCACACTCTAATCCGATAAGTTTACCAAAACCTTCAGATGGCGCACTGAGTGCGCCGTCACGGCCGGACTGACATTCGACCGTCCTCGGGCGTTTGTTTATTGAAGCCAGGAAATCAGGAACGACGCCATTAATATGTGACCCGCTCGTCCATCCTGTCACTCAGGAACAATCTAACTAGCATTACTAAAATAAGTATGCTCTATCATATTTGTACCGTGCGTAAATCCAAAATTATTATGAAAGCATGTATCCTTTCGACCATCTCAACTTATGGACCGGATGACATCTTTCCAAACCATGAGCGTGGACCGGACGAGTGTGTCCCTTCGACTATCCCAAAACTATGGGCATAGACCGGACGACACTGTCCCTTCGACCACCTCCAAACCATGAGCGTGGACCGGACGAGTGTGTCCCTTCGACTATCCCAAAACATGGGCATAGACCGGACGACACTGTCCCTTTGACCACCTCCAAACCATGAGCGTGGACCGGACGAGTGTGTCCCTTCGACTATCCCAAAACATGGGCATAGACCGGACGACACTGTCCCTTCGACCAGCTCCAAACCGTGGACCGGACGAGTGTGTCCCTTCGACTATCCCAAAACATGGGCATAGACCGGACGACACTGTCCCTTCGACCACCTCAAAACCGTGGACCGGACGAGTGTGTCGCTTCGACTATCCCAAAACATGGGCATAGACCGGACGACACTGTCCCTTCGACCACCTCAAAACCATGGACCGGACGAGTGTGTCCCTTCGACTATCCCAAAACATGGGCATAGACCGGACGACACTGTCCCTTCGACCATCTTCACCGCTTAAACATAAATCGCGCAGATGTGTCCCTTCGACCAGCCTTATAAGAAGGCGTGGACCGGACGACACCGACCTTTCAATCACTTTGTAACCGTACCGACTTACGTAGTAAAGATTACACTCGATCGCATCTCTTCATCTACTTTAATCGCCGTCACGGTTTCCTCATCATTGTCGGTACTTGTAAACAACCATCGCTTTTCTACGGTATTTTAAATTAATTCACAATTTTTAGTGAATCTCTAAAGTTCATACATGCAGCTTCTTCTTCTTCATTTTTCTATCTCATTCCTAACTTTACTTGTGGTCGGGTTTACTTGTTCATCTGCGCTAGCATAATCTGTCTTGATTGTCTTGAATGTCAAGCACTATTTTTGCTGAGTAGTTCTCGTTCCGCCTCATCACATAGCCGTACCACCTGAGCCTGCCCCCTTTGACTTTCTCTGTTACCGGAAACACTTTGAAAGATCCCTTACATATTCGTTTCGCACTCTATGTAGACGCGCCACGACGTCTACCTAGCACAACATCTTTATCTCCGCTGTATGGAGTTGCGTTGTCGATCTCACAACTGTATTATATAACTTGCTTTTAGTTTTGATAGGCATTTTAGGATAGCACAGAATATCAACAGTAATGGTCGCGATCTTGAAATTTATAGACTTAGAAAATATTCAGCTACCGAGTCGATGACGTCATGAAGAAATTGATGACGGGGCCAGTCCACGTCATCAATAGCGTCATAAAAAGTTCAATATCGAGGGCATGCTGAGTATTCAGTTCCAGTTCATGTGTATTCGTTACGTAGGTAAGGTCGTTGGCTCCTATGATACGGCCCTGACCCTTATTATGTAGTCCTGATAAAGGTGAATTTATATTGTGAACATGTTGTTTACTTCTGAGGTATAGTTATTGAGTAAGGCACACACAGAGTGTATAGTATACAGCTTTCTAAGTTTAGAATCAAAATGTTGAACAGATCTCTTCTGTATGGCAACACGTGAAGATCAAATTCTCTATTTATGAGGGTGATTAATCAAACGTTAATATCGCGGAAAAAGTTGTTTTAAATTTGCTAGGAAATATTGTTATTATTTAAACCGCAATAGGTTTGAACCGTGCTATCAGCAAAATTGGTAAATACCCAAGTATTATTTGTGGCTCATAACAACAATGGTATAGGTATTGGAATTCACCAATTCGATAAGCGTTTCATAAACAAGAAAACAGTGGTCAATTCCCCGCTAATGAAAATCATAACAACCTGTCAATAAAAATTGATAGGTTTGAATTGGTTTTATTACGAATCATCTATTGCTGCTTGTAAATTCGTATCTATCAACAAATTCATTTTAGAACTCCATTATGGTTCGGTTAACAACATGCTTACTTGAAAATCAATTAGAATTGTTGGCATTGAGCTCTGAATTTTACGCAGTTAAAAATCTAAGAATAATATTTATTCCAGGCATATTAATCCATTTACACACTCCCGACAATTTTATTCAATAGATAATAAACTTAATCGTTAACTTTTTAATTTAAACGGCTTGGGATGTTAGTAATAGCTATAATTAAAAATTAAAAAGTTTATTATTTATTGTTATACACTTTTTTATGTTCTCTTTATTTTCTAGGCTCGTCGATTTTTGAATGATAATATATTGAAGAGTAGTTTTATGATGCTTGTGAGGACAAATTTATTATTTATGGTTGTGTAAAGTGTATGTTGTGAATTGAATAAAACTAAATTAATTATCATTGCAGGTTTTATTAAGATTAATTCAAATTTTTTTGTAAATTCATGGTTAAGATCAAGCACAGATAAATCAACAATATAATAATAATGATAGTTACTGAATAAAAAATCCAAGGGCTTGCAGCTTTCCAGCTGCACCGGAATCGTCTGTAATGAAAGTAGATTACAATAATTAGAATATAACAAACATCTTTTGTTCGAAGAAGTAAAAATAATGTATTCAAAGTAACTACCGTTGCTTAAATCCGATAGAAAAAATAATGCGGACACCCCAGCCGGGAATCGAACCCGGATCTTTTGGTTACGCACTAAAGGCGCTTCCAGTTGAGCTATCTGAGACATCGTCTGTAATAACCTAATAACTTTTTGTTTAATACGATAACAGAAAAATATTTATTAAAATATAGTCGATATAATTATTAATAAATAGTTACTTAAACTGATGCATATTTCGAGTAAGTACAAATAAAAGT